>OY728136.1:94572022-95822022 GCA_963277665.1 Viscum album | reverse complement strand
TATACATTTCTTTTATTATTTTGTTTTAATGAGATATATATATATATATATCTCGACATCCATCAAATTGGAAAGAAATTCATGGTTTAGATATATGGAAGACTATCGCCTCAGAAACTGATGTAATTAGTTTTCTATCACTGTCCCTCATAACTAGTAATAATGATAGAATTAATTTTTACATATTATATTCATTATATATTAATAATTCCTAAAATATGATATATCATTTAAATTCTAACCATTCCATGCACTAAAAAATGATAATGTTGTTCGTGTGCGCATGTGGACTACCACCTCCACAAAGTGAAGTGATTATTTATTAATTAAGGCATAACATGGATGATATATATATATATGTATATTTAAAGAAATAAATTCTTATATATATGATATTATTATAATTTTTAAAGATAAATTAATATATACCTTCGTTCCAGAGTAATCCTTAAATAATGGAAACATTACTCCTGCATACATACGAATTATCATCTTCATAAATATAATGTTTTTCATTTTTCTTAAAAATATTTAATGTATCGATTTAATAGTATAATATAATTATAAAATTGAAAATTTATTCATTATTATTATACTTTATTTTAGAGAATTCTATCATTTTTTACTATATTTGATTTACCAAATCCAGTTTGGACTTAGGAACCAAATGTCACCAAAATATCCAAGGTGAAAGTACCTAATTAAGTAATTAAATATAACATTATAAAATTTAATATAAAACGAATAATAAATTTTAGAAAGGTTCATAACAAAGTTAACAAATATCCGAAGGTTATTATTCTGGAATATAAAGAACACAAGGGATGATTCAAACTCAAGGTATGAGATTTATTTTCATATTTCTTTTTATGGAGTCTTGTTTTGATGTTGTGATACTATATTCTAATATAAGTATTATATAAATATCCTTTGACAAGTTATATCAATAATTCCACTATTATCATGATATTTAATGTTTTATTTATTTTGCATATTTCACGGGGCTTAGGATTAAAATTATTTTAAATTGTTAAGGGAATTTGTTTTAAATATCATCATTTATAGTTAGTATTTCAAATATTTTTACCAATGTAAAACAATAATTTATTCTTTTACATATATAGTATGAAAGGAATTTATGGCCTTCATCATGCCTAAATTATTTAATGTTTCCATTAGAATTTATCAAGGTTTTTTCAAAGAATATTGTTTCTTTATTATGTGAACAGATTTTTAAATATAGGATATCAACATGAAATGATATTTTCCTCTAGAATATTATATGATCTTAAATGTGAAAATGGAATCATTAATGTTTTATTATTATTTTATGGTTATTGGGAATTTTTATGTTGGGGTTTGATTCCATGATAAAAAAATTATTAGTGGTTACCTTATAAACTAATTATGGATAGTTCCCTGATAAACCAATGATAGAAGATTATATTGTAACATCAAATTCATTGGTTATGAAAGTTGACAACATGGTTATTCCATATATGAGACAAATTTAACTGATTAGTTTTCTCCTATGATATAATAGGAATTTTATATGTTTTTTATTCTAATAATAACTATAAAGGTTCATCATGAGAAGTTTTTATGGTTACTATATTGTTAAGTAAAAGAGTTAACTGTGAACGTATTCTATGAGTTTTTGTGGTGGTTACTCCTATTTCCCCCATGTTTCCAATATGTTTTATATATGTTTTATCTATGTTTGATATGGGTGTTAAATGTTTTCATTGATTAAAAAGTGTGTTTTATTCTTATAGAAGTGATTTATTCTATAATATCATAGAATAATTTGATAAAGGTATGTGTATATTTGATTTTCATGTTTTTCAATGGAATATTGTTTTTGTTTCTTTTTATGTCCCTTGTTGATATGTTTTTCGATAATCCAACATATTAAAATGTTTTTAATAACGATTTAATGGGGAGTAATGACAAGGATGATATGAATTTAAAACTTGTAATGATAAGTCATTAAATAAAACAACTATTTTTTAAAAAATAGATTTATTTAGAAGGGAAAATGGATACAGAGAACAAATTCCCATATGTAATGTATGGGTATACACTATATGAGTTTATCTTAATTCTATAAAACTCTAAACATATAATATCTTTGGGAATGAGTGAGTGAAAAATTATATTCTAACATCAGTATAATATATAATGTTTAGGTTAGGGTCCTTACATGGTCTCACAAGTTGTTATATATGATATTATATAAGGTGAAGGTTGGAAAATTATATGAGGATTTAGTAGTAGTGGGAGATTATTAGTAATTAAAACTAAAGGAACCACCACAAAAAAGTGGTTTATGCTATTCCATGGACTATAATGGTGTGAACTATCACATGGCGAGGGTCACTATTTCACAGTGTTCTACAAGGTTGCCGACATGATATGTGACATTACATGACCGATCCATTATTTCATTCTTCATTCAATCACACCCAATTTATTAAAATGTGATGTTGATTTTTTATTTTTTCAACGCCCCATGATATTTCCTAAACATTAAATAAATAAGTCACAACAAAAGGGACATGAGTTACAAACCATGAGGAATAGATAATATTTCCCAAGCACAAGAAGGATCTTAATGGATTATTCTTAGTGATTATAATATATATCATGGGGAAGATTTTAGACTGATTCATATTAGAAGAGAAAAGGTACATCATTCTTTATTTATTTTATTTAAATATAAATGGTTATAAATATCTTTTGGAATAATAGGTTTTTTTAATGTTATCTATTGTTTTTGGATAAGTTTTATCTCATCCAAAACCATTCATGTAATCCTTAAAAGATTAAATTTTTTATCTCCATAAAACTTATTTATTTAAAAATTTAGTGGATTCCATCAGTATATGTTGACTACATCTCTAATGAAAATTATAATGGACAACTTCATCTTGTGAAAATATTACCTACACCTTAAATATTCTATTTGAAAAATTATTTATTATGATTCTTCTTAAATTTAATATACTTATCAGTTTATGGAACTCATTATAGAAATATAGAATATGTGTAAAGGATCAATGTTAATAGTTTTCACACTATATAAAAGAAACATAAAATAAAATGGACACTAATATTTACAAGATTCATTCCATTTTGGACATACATGACTTACATGAACACAATGAAAGAGTTTATTTATTAGATAAAAGAAAAAAAAGAAATGGATATAACATAGAATCATGAAGAGAAAAAAATGACCTTAGTAACTATGTAATATACTACCCTTATTAAACTTGGAAGCACCGTTCAACCACGACTCAAGGGGGAAGTTGTTGTTTTCTTTCTATAGGAGATCATGAATCAAATGAATTGAATCAACCGATCCATTATAATAAATATTACAGATAGAGAAGTATAAATATTTGAGATAACCATATATCTATGACAAAATAGAATCTGATATCACATAAGGTATGAATATAGATTTTAAAACATTTTAGATTCATCATTATGGTGCATCTCTATGAACTCCATCAATCATGTTGTGAGGATAATTGAATATTTTATTCACATGATATTTGGGAGCCAGATTCTTATATGAGGTATCAATATCCTATTTTGTTCTTGTATCTAGTGTCTTGATAAAATTATTGGATTATAAAGTGATATTATGGGGAGAATTGTCTCAGAAATGATTTAATTTTCAAAAATTATATATAATATTTCACTAATTTTACTCCTGACCATAATTTCATAGAATACTCCTTTAAAATCAATGAAAATTTGGAAGAAAGAAGCAGTTTTAGGGTTGGAACAAACATAGTGAAAACTGTTCAATATCAATGTATATTATTTTCAATTTTTAATATAGTAATTTTTCCAGTCGGTTTATGGTTTAATAAACCGTCCAAAAAACTGAATGACTACCAAGATGAATTTTTACATGTATGGTTCACACATGATTTAGTAAACCATGCGGCTAAACCATGAAGCCTTCCCATAAAATTAAAATGTCAAAATGACTAAGCTAATCCTCATCAATTTTAATCCCTAACTCTTCTATTCAATCCCCACATGACCTTAAATCACCCACACAAATGTAACAGACTCCCCCCACCTCTATTATTGGATTAACGGGTTTTCAAAAAGGATTACCATGATAAACACATAATATTCTCCTCTTCTTTTCTCATTTGAGCTCGTACTTCATTATTTCTTGTTTTTGACATATCCATAAAGAAATAGTTTCCTAGGTTTTCTCTTTCTCAATTTTATATGTTTTGGTTTTATTAAATATGATTTTTTAATTCCCTTCTAGGATACCCTTTCTAATTCTAAATGGATTTCCATTGGAGGTTAGTGGCTTCCACTATTTTGAATTCATTTTTCTTGGTTGGTTCATATTTATTCATCTATTAGATTGAATATTGATGATTTACCCTTCTAAAATTGTTTTAAAAAGGTTATTAAAATATTGTATATTTATTTTTTAATGAATTAATAGAGACCATGTGATGAATGTTCCTTCTTTATACACTTTCAAATAGAAAAAAAAATATTTTTTAATTAAAATTGGTTTTTATTATTAAATGGTTACCTCAATTTCATGTTTAATGAATAATTTGGAATATTATTAAAACTCATGGGAACCCCAATTTCTTGGGTATGTTAACTAAGATGACATGATGTTCCCCCACAACTATTTATACATACTAATTAAAAGTGAAACCCCCACTTTCTAATGATGTTCTATAAGACACATTCCTCTAATATATGCCACAACTATAGTTAGGGACATATTATATCTAAGCCCTCTATCCTTGGTATCCATTGGGTGTTATACCATGATATTATTTATAAACATCACTTTTATTGATTCTTCATACATTATTTATTTTTTTAGTAGATTATAAGTTGTTAATTGTTTTTAATTAAAAGGGTTATAGTTACATTAATTTATTATGTTCAAACAATATTGTAAAGTTTTTTTGATATGGTTTTATTCTGTAGCACTAGGTTGGATATAACTGGTCTTTTTTCCCATACCCTCAATACAAACTAATGAATATACAAACCTTGT
The DNA here is from genome assembly GCA_963277665.1 of Viscum album. Lineage (NCBI taxonomy): Eukaryota > Viridiplantae > Streptophyta > Magnoliopsida > Santalales > Viscaceae > Viscum > Viscum album. The sequence continues at coordinate 95,816,960 of OY728136.1, read as the reverse complement.
TTTGTCTGATTTATGAAATGGAACATCTCTTTTTGATGGTAGTGGGTTCTCATGCAAAAAAAATTTGGGTATATAGTGGTTACATAGTTGTTGGTTAATACAATACTCCATAGGAATATTGGTTTTGGTATCTTTTATTATTTTTGGTATATTTTTTAAACAAATTACATGAATCATAAACTTCCATCTCGACCTCTAATCCGATTTTTTTTCTTTTTGAATGACGGTTATACATGTCTTCTGCTAGTTGTTTTTGTTATTCAATGATGTTATATCTCGTTATTTTTATATAATTTTTATTTCATCCTTTTTGTGTTTCTTTCAACCTCCTTAGGGAATGGATCACCAAATTTTTCAAGCCCATATCAGGTTCACGGATTGAACCAATTTTTTGATTTATTAATTTGTCAAATCATTCCTTAATAGTGTTTCCTTGACTCTTGGGAACATGTGATAGCATATGGGTATCAATAATTCCCTTTAGACCATGTCATGGAAAATCTATGGTATTTAGGTTAAGGGTATCCTGATTTCTTTTGTGGTAGATATTTTGTAATGTAACCCCTTTTGAGAATGATTTCTCAACAATAAAGCTTACATTTAATCCCCACACCTGATACTTGGGTCTATATCATCCTTTTGGGTTCATTAATATCATTGAGTTGAGATCCCCTATTAGTTTCTTGCAAACCCATTAGATTATATAAACCAATCTATTCCAAAAAACTCATTGAGTTGAGATACTTCACTTAGTTTCCTAAACCACCAAGAGTCGTGATCCCCATCTTGGTCTACAAAATTCCATGAATCAAGATAATCCTCTTGGGTTATTTATATTCATAAGGTCTAGGTTATCTATATTGATTCCAAAAAATCCTTGAGTTATGATACTTCTATTTACAACCATTAATCCCATCACCGAGATCATCTTCCAATGTCATCCAGAATGGGAAACCTCAGCATATGTCCCCCACAAACCCATTATAGGGTATCATTCATCAAGTGATCTAATCCACATGACATTAAACTACTTATAAGAGGTTATTTATGTACAACCATAAATGTAACAAATATGGTCCTTATCAAATGTACCAAAAATTAAAAGTATGTCAAGTTAAATGAAACTGGACTTTTTGGGTTGTGATTGCAATTATATGGATTTGTAAGAATCCACTTTAATATCCCAAATCCAAACTACACAACATTTCATGACTCCTTTCATATGGGTTCAAAACCTCCCTAGATGAAGATATATTCTCGATTTCCTACCTGTAATGATATAAATTATTGATTAAAAATACTTAGATCAAATAAATAAAAATGAAATTCCCATGTGTAGAATCCTTTAAAATATATGTTTTCAATTAATCAATTTTTCCATAATTATTATAGGGAATGATTTTTGAACCTAAAATAAATCTATAAAAGAGTCTCAAATTAAGAATTAATACACCTTAAGTGATGATCTGACCAGTCATCCTATCTTCTGACAAATAATGTCATCATCGCCATCCTAGGTCATCCTGAATAAACTAAACTTTATAAAAAAGTGAGTGTCATAATAGAGTTGAAATAACAGAAATAAACATATGATGAAGGAAACTCCTCAAAAAAAGTCATCAAAGTGTTTAATTAGTGGATAAATCCATTCTTATAAATTCACATTATTCCTCAACAAAATTTTTATGTCATGGATATTGTTCCTAAGGAGTTGTTCTATTCAGATGTTGTTGGGATAAGGAGTAATGATAATTCAATTCTATGTTTTCCATGGGGCGATAAAGTAATTCATTTGGAAATAAAATTCTCCATGACAAAATAGATGATTTCCCCTCATGAATTATAAGTCCATTAAATTTTTAGGTTTATTTTTCATATAAGAAAACCCTCTCAAGATGAAATTCATGGAATTATACCACAACATGTCTTCTACAAATACGAGTCTATAAGAATACCATGTAACAATGCACCTAGTCAAATTACAATGGATGGGGTAAATTTTAATAATCATTAATATATATAATCTAGGTTTTATGGATCTAAGGATCATACTAAAATCAAAAGAATTATACCGAAACACATGTGATGCCCATATATATGAGTGATTTGACCCCAAAAATCCGAGTTCACAGATTACGTTTATTATCTTCCTATTCAAGGGATCATTCCAATGATATTTATATGGGTACTGAGGAGAAGAATAAGGGTACACACCTGATACAAATTATAGAGGTACATGGGGTTAAAAAGAGATATATGATTGGATTATTGACAATTTTTATTCATTCCTTTACATTGAGTTAATGAAAATATAGCATATCCATTAATAAGATATGAATGTCCATAGTAGTATCACAAATATTATTCCCCCGGGATTAGACACTTTATAAAAAGATTGAGTGACCTTGAATAAAACCCCCATGTCATGTGAGTTAATTCTTGCATTATCTATTATCATGAAAATGATCAAATTGGTTACCTTCACACTAACATATAATGTGAAAAGTATATTTATAGTTTTTATTCTGTTAATCACTTATTCACCCCCACAATGGTGCACTATTCTCCCCAAGGACTTGAAAAATTACATTCAAAATTAAAGGTTTAAAAATATAATAATTTGAAATTTATTTCATTGAAGTTATGAACCTTTTTTTATTGAATTATAAAATTAAGATCAATGTATATAGGATATCCTTTTTAGGAAACTATGGTTTTAATATCATATTAAATATTTTTTTCACATTATTTTTATTAGGGTTTAGAAGATGAAGATTCATGGAAAATATGTTTTTATGGTGGTGATTGAAACTTAATCAAAGACATTAACATTATATTTTGAGTTAAGAACTTTGATATTCTATTACCAATGAAGTGTAGAATAATTAATTAGTTATATGATATATTAGTAGTTCATCTTTCTACATTAAACTCTCACTTTTTCTATTATTACATGAATGAATCAAGTATAACTACAACATATCTTATTAAATTGTAAATGTAATTTATAATCTCTTTGAAATGTTTAAGGGTCAATTAAAAATATCAATCAATCGTCTTCATATTTATTGGTGGAGTAAATAAAGTTAGTTTTGGTGTCCAAATGTAGAATATTCAAGAGCAATATTTCTAAACCATGTGATAAATATTCCAAAAGTTCAAATCATAATGTTGGCCTACTCCTCTAGTAAATTAGGCTTTTTTATATTAAGTGGATAGTTATGTTAAGGAATTTTTACCATAAAAGTTTAGAAACTGGAAAATTATATCACCCCTTATCTAAAAAATTTCATTCCACTCATACATGATGGATAATTTTGGATTGAATGATAAATTAAATAATATTTATAAGTTTTTTCTATCAATTTTGTTAGGAATATTTTTTTATATTCCTTATTATTATTGTTTATTGATTCCATGCCGATCTATAAATTAGATTAGTGATCTAATATCAAAAAACACCAAATTCATGCCTTAATGAAAGTGAATAATTTGGTGAATTAGATAATGCGATTTTTGTAGTGTGTGTTTCCAAAATATAATATCTCACACTTTTATTGTATTGGTTCCCTATCTTTATCCCCTATTCCTCACTCCACATCCATTATACCTTATTATTTTCGGTTGAAGATAAGTTCTCTCATTGTATCTCAAATAAAAAATCTAGATGTAATGACATAAAAAACATATGAAAATATAATATTACTCTAAATTATTCATGGTGTGATAGTTAAATTTCACCTTTGTAGATAAAAAATACACATAGACTAATGAACATTTGGACAAAAAACCCTAACATCAATACTTTGTACTATAGAGTGATCATAATTTTGAATATTGTTATGATTTTAAATATCTATGAATATAACAAACATTGAAATATGAATTATAGGAACACAAATTATAGTTGTGGATTAATTATATGAAATCACATTCAATTCCAAGAGGAAATATTAATAATGCATGGTGTGACATATATATAAATAAGATAAATGATAAAGTAGGTATTTATGTGGATACATATTATTTTAAAACAAAATTTACACATTTTAATCATAAATATAATCTCTACAAAATTTAATTTTTTAATTCATGTGTCCACTTATCAAAAAGACCATTCTAATCAACTAATTTATAAAAAAATTCAAAAATTCAAAAATTATTTCAATATCATATATAAGAAACCCTTAAGGATTTAAGGGTTCATTTTCATACAAAATAGTAAATATTAATTAATTAAGGTAGTTATTTAAGGAGGTTAAGAAGATGATATATTGATATTCATATTCAAATTTGACTTTAATACTAGACAAATAATAGAAAAATATTAAAATAATAAATATTCATGAAAAATAAAATTGCATTTTAAATATGTTTTATTTTATATTCACATAAGTTCATCACAACAAAGAGGTATTCGTATATAGATAATTATGTTTTTAGTCAAATTTTAGTAGAATAAAATTTATAAGAAACATCATATAGAACTTTATCACTCATTGATAGAGGTAATAAGGTACGAGCCTTATTTAACACATTAGTAGACACATCAACATAGGATGCAATATTCATCCCATTGATAGATAAACTCATGGATTTCATTTTTGATCAATGGAGAGAACCACTCATCTAATGATTGAATAAGAAATTCTATGTCTTAATGTTGAAAATGTTAACTAGAGTAACCACCCCAACATGGTGGTTTAGACCATGTTTTGTCCTATACTGGTGAGAACCATGACATAGTTTGGGTCATTATTCTAGGGTGTTCTATATAGAATCCTATGTGATATGTGATATTATGTAGATAAAAAATTATGTTTTCTTGTAGTGTCATTGGATGAACAATATATGTAGTCTCGTAGTTTATGATTTTATGTTGTATTTGATTACTAATATGATCCTTAAATAAAAGCCCTTTCTCTTACTCTAACTTAGTATTTAATCTCTAATGGATCTAGAAAACCTTAAGGAAGATAGAATAATACCCATGTGTTGGGAGATTCATCTTTCCATTGGAAACCCAAGGATTTAGGGACTCATTGGTTACTTCCCAATGATTATTATCAATCATGTGGTGGAGATAATGGAAATATTAAAATCCTCATATAAAATGTATATCATTCTTTATTTGTTTTACTTCCATCCAAGTGAATAGAGAGATATTTTGGTGTAAAAGGTTTTATTGGATGCTTTTTTCTATGTTTAGATAAGTGTCATCCCCTCTAAACCCCTAGAGTGTTATTTGATCCACTTGTATCCCATTTTATTTGAGTTTTCAATAGAATGTAAAAAATAGGAAAAGCAATAATTCTAGAAACATTTAACTTTTTTGTTCAAAATTGGAATGGTTGTTCAACACATTCAAATCACAATGTGTTTTTAATGTAAAAATATTTTTTCTCCTATATAATTTATAATACCACACAATAATCTATATTAAAAATTCATAAAAATAATTAAAAAAATAAGGCATATTTTTTTCATAGAATTATGATGTAGTAATCTAATATTTATGTCATGGTGACCATCACCTTGAGGATATACCAAATTATAGTGGATTTTGAAAAATAGATTCATAAAATAAATTTTTTATTGTGGAAACTATCTTAGTTTGTAAGAAATGTGATTATATAAGATCACCATGGCATATCCAAGGCTTCTACACCATATTCTACCCAAATCAAAAACAATCATGGTTTATGTTATGTCCATTACATCTAAATGGATTTGTTGAAGGAAAAATAACTATATTGGTCCTATGGATGTTTTTTCATTCTGGGAAATACCATACCATGGTTAAAACCCAAATCGTTAATGGTGTGATGAATTTTAAATAATGGTGTGGGCGTTAATATAGAGAGGAATTAAATTATATGATACATATTTCTAAAGATTTGATATAGGTCTAAAGTGGAAATACATGCTGAATACTATATAAAATGTTAATAAATTATATATATGAAAAAATATAAAATTCTTTCTATTGAATTATGAATAGTGAGCATATATTTGAATAAAATATAGAGAGGAATTAAATGTTTTTTAATTTAAGTTTAATAGTGAGCTTATATTTGAATAAATGTGGAATGTTTGTGTTTATTTATGTTATAGACTATCAATAATATAATTCCATGATTAAAAATAGTTTATAATGTCTGTTAATAAATTATTCAAAGATGATGATTTAATGTCCAAATTTATGAATTTTTTAAGAATTTTTTTATTCCTCAAATTATTATTCAGGATTATAAATGTAATAATTTGAAGGGATATCAATTTTTACACTGTTAAATATATTATTAAATTATAATACACGAATTTAAGGATTTACATGTTAGGTGTGATAATTTATTTTGTTTCATTCTACCTTGATTTAATCACATCCAAGGGTTATGATCTTGAATTAAAATTTTGATTACCATTTATATGTATTAGGTGTTAGAATTATGATGTAATTGATGTATCTATTGCGTAAATATCCATGGGAAAATAGAATTTTGGTTTGACAACTCACTAGAATAGAAGCCTAGGCTTTGCCTCTAAAATTGGTGGTTGGATATCTATCACATAATTAATACTGATATGGGAATTATGGAATTAACATGATTCTATGCCTTTGCATTGACGAGTTTGATTTAAAAATATAAATGGGATGTATTTAGATATGAATAAATAATCCATATATTTCAATTTGAATTAGTACACATATTTGAGTTTTTTAATGAGTTACAAATCAATATGGTTCAAACATATTAGTCTCTTAGATAATAAAGGGATTCAAAAACTAAGTGATAAGTTTAATGAATATAAGTAACGGAAATATATGAGATAAGAATTTGAGATAATAAATCCCCTTAAAACACTAATTCTTTTATTCCTTACAAACTGACCCTTATTAAAACCTTTAACATCTAACTATGTAGTTGTATTCTAATGTTGGGTACCCATGGATTATATTTCATAAAGAAAAGAAATTATGGGTGAGCATAAGTGTGAGGTTTCCATATTTACCGTATTATTAAGGAAATACAGAGATGAGAAACCTTATAAGATAAGATACAAGAGGAATAGAATTTATCTCACTAAATATGATAGACTGGGAACAGTCTTCCACTTAACATTATAATAGGGATATAGGATATAATGGGAATGATGATCTATATAATTAGTTATGTGATGAAATAAACACCATTGTGGAATTATTTCTTACTTAAATATAGTTCTTATCATAGTAATAGATATGATGTAAAATTTAAAAGGGTTTGGAATTTTAGTGGGAGCTCATTTAATTAATGTCCTTGTTAAATGAATATAAAACATGATACTCATTTGATAAAATATTTTATTGTTGATAACATGGAATCATAATCATGGAAAATGACTTTGAGATCAACATTTTTGGAACAAAGGATTAATAAAATAAAATTCATAGACTTGTTGTGGTAATTTATAATATCTCACATGAATGAAGAAATTTTTTTATGAGTTAGAGTAAAGTGGTCTTGATAAATACTCTATTTATGAAACTAATCAAGAAGAGAAATATGTTTATAGTGATCATAGTAAAGAATCTAATGATGTTTCTATATTAATTATTATTTCGATGGATCCAAATTTATAAAAGAAACATGAAAATATGGATTCTTCTAGGTAGATTGAAAACATGAAAAGGCACTATTATGATAAATCTAGATACAATATATATTTGATGTTTTAAAGGCACTATTTAAGGGAAATATGGCTAAGGGTATTTATATTTCAACTAATGTACTCAATATGATTGGTAACGTGAATGATATATAGATATTGGGGTCAACTCTCATGCTTCATATATCCATGAAATTAATTTTAAAACCATTTCAATAAAGGTTATGACAATTTATTATAAATTACAACATGAATGAGTTTGATAAACAGTTACCTAATATCTTTAATATATTCATGATTTATTAATAGTACATGAGTGTTCCATGATTGAGTACCATTAAAATAAAAATGAAAAGGAAAATGGTAAAAGGTATGTATATAAGGAGGTTATTTCAAGTCATGGATAGTCCTTACTAACTTTAAAACCAAATAAATCATTTTATAAGGAAGTGTGGGGTTTTCAGTATGATAAAACTGGAATACTGAGTAAGAAATATCCTTGATTTTTTAAGGGAAGAAAGAAACTCCATGGAGAGTCTCCATCAGATATTTATTTTCTAAAATCCATTCATACATTTTAATGTGTATATGATCCAAAACATATATTATAAAATATTTTGAATATGAATAAGTGCATGGAATTATAAGATGAATTATTTTTAGAGTTTAAAGTGTAAATTCGTGTTATGGAGAAAGGGATTTCTATATTGTAAATCTAAATTCAATGTATCACATTAAAGATCTAAAGGATCTAAATAAATATTGTGTATTTTCATCTTGTCTTCCTCTCATGTGATAAGAGGTCCAATTATAAATACATATTTTTTATCAATAAATTATGTGATTATTTTGATTCCCCTAGTCATGATTTTTCTAATTATATAATATTTTTGAATTCATAATAATGCCACAAAAATGTTTTATCCAGTATAAATGATTTTATCTTGGATATTTATTAGATTATGAGGGAAAGGGTTCCCACCTCACAAAAGTGGCATATTTTAGATATTAAACCATTCTATTTAAAAAAATCATTTCACGAAATAGTTTAGATTACTTAAATATATACTACATGAGATTTTCCTTACACGACCTGAAGGGAGTTCCAAATCCCCACGAGTTAGATAAAATATCACTGGTATTAAAAATACCATATAGAATTATTTTTTCTTTAAGAATCCTCAAAAAAGTCTTATAAATAATGTGTTGGTATTCTAAAATCAATAGAATAGTGGAAAGATTCAATCTTGATGCAAAATAAGTTCTATATCCATTAGACAACCTAAAGTACACAATATCTATAAATCCCAATTCCATGTGATCGAAAATCACCTCTGAACATTCAAACCATAATAATATACAAACTCATCACAACCCTATGTTGAAATTCCCCTTCAATTATAAGATAAAATAATATAAAAAACACCAAGAGGTTTATATAGGGTGTGAGTAAAAGATCCTAGTAGTATCCCAATCGTGTTATATAAGCAAGCTGTATAAAATAGATCAATTATGATCAAATAAAAAACTTAATGAATGAAATATAGTTGGACATGTTTTAATTAAAAACATGGACAAATCCCAATTTTCATAGTTTCTAAAATATTAAAAATAAGATGATTTCCAATGAATTTCCATTAATATCCCATATATGAATTTTAAGGATAATGAAAACTATAAATATTCCCATGAGTGTAAATAGTTATATTTAAATTAGGATAATAATAACATCATCTTGATTAGTGGGCCACCTGGTGTGAAAATTACCATAGTTTAACAAGCCTATGGGGTAAGAGTTCACTCTTGTTGGTGGAACCTTTCCACAACATAGGTAACATGGTGAAAACATTACACAAGAAAAATTGGTATAGGGGGAAAGAGTTCATCCCCATGTATGAATCCATCCCTCATAGTTAATCATATTTGGGTCTACCATGTAAGAATCATACAATGGATATTTCATTTCTGAACCCATAAAAAATTCATTAAACCAATTTTCTTCTCATCAAGAAGGAAAAAATACTTATTCATAAAATGTTATGAAAACCAACACATTTTCTTAAAAATTGTGCAATCCCTTTTTATACAATTCCAAAACCATTACCATGTTAAATAAACAAATCATGATTTACAACCAGTTTATAAATTAAATTCAAATATATATCAAGTGATATTGGTAAAATAATGTCAAATCATGAAACATAATACCATGAAATAGTTGTAATATCAACACCCATTGGTAAATGATTACCTAATATGTGTTCAAGGTTTTGATTATAAATAAATAAAACCTAAATAAAGAATATATAATAAAAACTATCAAAATTATCACGTTCTAGAATAAAGAAAATCAAAGAAATCAATTTCCACAAAAATTATTATGAATCAAATTACAAGGCATGAAGACTAACCCTAAACCCTTCAATTATGCATCGAATCTAAAAGGAATAATATTATAAATGAAGATCCATCGATTAACATAATTTCTAAAGCTTATCCATAGTTAGATGTAAGTGTAATTTCTTGATAAAGGAAATCCAAGAACAAAACATATATCAAATTACCAAGAGTAGACCACTGCTTCGATCGACGCATCAATCCACTACAGAATTAGGTTAGAAGTGTTAGATATGTCTAAAATAATAATCCATGTAAAAAAATATTAAGTTTAGGTAAGGGAAGAAGGTTGGGTTAGAGGTTCTATGAATTTATGGGGAATTATGAAAAACAGAACACCATAGTGGAAACCCTACACCACAACATAAAATGGATTAAAATTGATAAAAACTATGATGCAAGGTAATAGACTACATTGAAAAAGATCCTAATGAAATGAATTTATATAATCTAAATCACGGTAAATGTAGAGATCATATATTGTAAAATATTATGTCGTGGTGTCCACATCCTCTGTAATGCATGCCAAGCACCACACCATAGAATATAGTTCTGCTGGACCATCACCTCATGAAACAGCTCTAATCAATTCATTGAAACTGAAAACATAAGAAATAATCAGGAAATGGAAAAGGAAGATGAAAAAAATGGAGATGGTCAAATATGAACATAATACTGAGATGTTTCAATTCTCTTATCCATATTACTTTCTTTCCCCATAAATCTACATCATAGAAATATGATCAAAAAATATTTGAGGCCATTTCTCTATAACCAAAGACTTCCACACTCATGTATCATCAGAATCATAACTATACTACCATAGAACATGAACCAAAGGTAAAAATTTCTCATGTTGAACCCTGACTTTGGAATCAACAACTCAAATATGTTTCATAGTGAAAAAATATCAATTATTATATAAATGTCTCCAGAATATATAACATGAAATGGTTCACACTAATAATTTTTTTGTTGATACACATGGATGGAATCATTAATCCAGGAAAATTTTGGAGGTAAATCTATGTGATAAGACACGTTTCCTAATTTTCATTGATCTTAAAGAGTCCCATATACCTAGGGGTGATCATCCCTTTCTTTAAGAGCAGTCAATGTCCAAATTAGGGCATTAATTACAAAAAAAACATAATCACCAATTGAAAATTAAAAAATATGAAAATTAAAATAAAAAAAGACTTGTACCATCATTGATCGATAAAAAATTCAAATAGAACAACTAGATATTCATCATAGTCTTCAGAACCAAACTCATTCCAACCATTGATGCCTCTACAACATCTGAAAAATAGTGAGGAGATCTAAAATGATGGAAATAAATCTTTTTTGAAAGGTTCAATGTTGATGGATCAGTGGATAATGTTCTTATAAGTAAATTTTAACAGATCTAAATGGTAATCCCAAGCACCTCTAATGAATAAATTACAATAACAAAGCATATATTTCATTGTCTAATTATACCTTTAGGTATTCCCATCCATCTGGGGGTGATATAACATTCTTTACATGATCTATTATCCCATTTTCACTGAGAGGAACTTCCAATACTAAGAGGTAATGTGAGGGTACAAATATAATATAATGACCATAGGATTACCATGAATCCTTACAAACTATTACACATACTACATCACCAATCCTTCCACATTATTTGTATCATTATTTTTATTAAATGATCCAAAATTGATAATTGCTTGACCAATACCCTAATGGAATTCTCACCTCATGGATTCCTAGGTAAACAATATTTGAAATACATTGAAATTGAATTCCACTTCCAGTTTGGAACATGACAAGTCTGAAGAAAACATAATGTATTCTAGAACTAAATTTTAATATATTGCTGTGTATTACAATTAGATAAAATGATGCTTATATCTGATTTCCTAACATTCCACTGAAAGTGATTCATCATGTCATAAGACATCATTTTGTTGCCATGAAGGAAATCCCCCAAAGATTGATGACAATCTCTAAACATGTCCATTCAGAGAGACAAGAAAACAACATTCTGATTTTTAAATCAATGAATAACCTAAAATTAGAGATACCATTCATAGATATTATCCCCACCATATAATGAATTTATAAAACTTTATAACTCATAATCTTACTTCTCCTATTGTAGAATCATCTCAAGTATAGAGAAATTCATGTGAATGCTTTCTAGAACAAAAAAAGACTCCTACTCATGGACTACCAATTATATCTAGGAAAGGAGTCCCATCACATTACCTTAATACTTTGATTCATTCAATTACTTGGAAGGAAACATCCTACTAAGAGCATAAGAAACAATGTTACCCATTCCTGTTGTATAAGAAATGTCAAATTCATATGATAGTAGGTATTCCACCCATCTTCTTTATGAGAGGTTAAAATATTTTTTAATATTTATTTAACCCAAACACTCAAGTTCTGAATAAATTTTAATATTTACCCTCGGTAGATGTTGACATCAATTATTAAAGGAATGCATGAATACTATAGGTTTCAGATCATGTATGGTACAATTCCTATCATGAGTTTGAAGATGATGTGATATATAATAAACTACATGATCTCCTTACATAAGAATACATTCCAACCTGACACCTTATGAATCATAATAAACTACATAGCCTTGATTTACCTCTAGTAATTTATAAACTGATGCTGAGATCAAACACATCTTTTGATGATCAATGGATTTTAGACATAATGAATCCCATGATAACATTACCACCATCTAAGAAATACCTATAAATGAAAAAAAGTGATTCCTGAAATCTATTACAAACCACTAATAATACACTACCATGACCAAGAAGCAATGAATCTAGATTACATTATGTTGATTCTCTAATGAAATGAAAACCATCGCTATTTTAGGATCAATTGAGATAAAATGTTCTAAAATAAAAATTACGAATAAAATAACTTCTCAGATTAAAATTTTTAATTTTGACCATTTTAAAAAGATCCAATGATACCTCATAATATGCAAAACATGCCTCAAGTAGCAGGAATAAAAATAGTGTATACGAATTTCCCTATCATAAACAGTCATCATTACAAATGCAGAATGATCTATAGGGGGTTGAAGATTGGTTTGGAAATATTTAGTTTATCTATGAATTACTAGATACCCTAGATTTATTCAAGGAGAGGTGTTTCATATCAAATATTGATGTTCAATGTAGAAGGAGGTGAGACATGATTTTACATGTTAAGAAGAAAGCGTGATTTGATTCAAAATAATTTAACTCTATTTTTACAATGTAATTCTACTTAATTTCTATGACTAAGGTGAAATAAATAGTGTTTCTTAACCATGATCAAGGGAAATGGTTAGTGATAGTGTATTTTAATCATTTAACCATGATTTACCTATTCTCTCATAAGTTTGTAAATAATTTGAAGATTATTTGTTAGTGTTTTTATATGGTTCTCTGAGCTTGTATCCAATCATAGTTTTTCATTTTAAAGTTTAACTCCATTGATGTGGTGGTGTACAGGTCATTTATGGACTATATTGACCTGTAAGGTATGTTAGGATTTCATAGAGTTCATTTTGCCTCAAGTAATAGCTCTTGTGGATCTGTTAAAGGGAATAAAGTTGATAAAGTTTCATAATGGAAACCATGGGGGTGATTCTAAGATATAATTTCCTTCAATATCATAAATGGTTAGTATATTGACTTGCTTTCATTGTTGCCAAATAAGACACAGAAAGTAATTTTCACATACTCCTCTAATGGTTTGAGACAAGTGTTGGTATCTTGGTCAAATTCAAAATTTTGGTTTAGTTATTTCTATTCCCCACTCTAGGAAAACCTCATCACCACCTGGAGGATCATCAGTATTGTATGATTCTTCATGGACTATAATTTTTAAGCTATTGGCCTAAGTAAAAATGTATTTATATATAGTGGAAGTCTCTAGTAGACGTGGATATGCGTCTTAGGACAATGAAAGGAACCATATAAATATTTTATACCTTAGAGGATTTTTTTGATAAAGGTTCATAACACACTTTTATATTTAATCATGGTGTGGATTTATTAATAATTCCAATGGATATAATTCCATATGTGATGGAATTGGAGTAGTCTATAAGAAATAAGATGGAACATTGGTTTCGATGTACCTTATGATATATATTTACATACAATGTAGAGCTAGTTTTATATTTATTTGTTCTTGAATTGGACCTCTTTTATGTTTCTATTGGGATGGTTCAATTTATTTCTCATAAAGAGGGGAAAAATTATTATATATGGAAGGTGTTCCTCACTACATCCAATGGGGTCTCACTTGTGTATCAAGAATAATAGGATCCAATGACCATTCAAGTGTGTACATCTCTCCCTGGGAATTATAGGGTTATATTTTTATCTAAAATTTTTATGGGAGAGGAATCTAGAACTATTATTCTTTATTTAGTAGTCAATGTGTTTCTTAATGATTTTCTGGATAACTTCATGGGATTTTATCCACATTAGTGGGGAGGGGAAGAGATATCGATTGACTTAGAGTCAGCAAATCATTTGATAACAATTTTGTCTTACCATATGCATCTAGTTATGATGACAGAGATTAAAATTTAGTTGGATTAGTTGAGATCCAAGGAATATATATGCCTGAGTATTTCACCTTGGGTTGCTCATTTTTTATTTACCCTGAATGATTACGGAACTCTCCAAATATTCATAGATTATCAAAAGCTTAATAGAGTAATTATCAAGAAACAATATCCCATTACTGGTATGGATGATTTTTCATCCAATTGAAAGCGGGAATGTGGTCTTATAAAATTGATCTTTGGATTAGTTATTGCTAAATCAGAATCTGGGAGTCGTGTATTCAAAAACCACCTTCAAAAGAAGGTATGGCCACATCAAGTACCTTATGATGTTGGTTGGCCTATCTAGTGATCATGTTATTTTCATGGAAATTATAAACAATATTTTCCATTAATATTCTTGATCAAACTTAAGTTACCCAATTATCGATAACATGATCCTTTTCTGACATGACTTGAAGTGTCTTTATGATTCCCAAAAGTTGGGAATAAGTGATTGGTTATTGAAAACTATCATTGGGAATGATTGTTACATAATAAAAATGAAACAATGTTATATGAATAGATAATTTTATAGTAATCTAGAAATTAGACAACATAAAAAACATACAATCATAAGGAAAACAATTGTCAATATTTATGAAACAACCCAATGCACACAAGTGAAATAATAAAACAACTCCATGTGACACGATTCCACCATTTATCTTCTACACCATGTTAGTAACAAAACTCACCACCAACCTATGAAGGCTTACCCTTGCCTACATTAGAAAAAACCAAATCTACATACACCCAATGTTGAATGGATGGTATGAATATGATATCCCATAAACTTTTTCATACGAATATTTTGTAAGATAAATAAATTAATATAAATTAATGAAATAAAATTCTTGATAATGATTTCTAAATAGTTTAATAAAAAATCTACATAACTCACTCGTTCCATATTTTTTGAATGATTTCCAATATGTTGGTTTTAAAATAATTCCTATAAAAAATTCTAGATAAACATTTCATGGATAATAACTCGAGAAAATAATCCCATGAGGGTCAACTATTGCATCCCAATGAGGATCCCTTTAACATTATTATGATCAGCATGCCACCTAGTGTGCACATTACCCAGGAAGGACAAGTCTTTTGGATAATAGTTCTCTCCTGAGAGTGACTCATTAACATAATATATGAAACTTGGTTCCCATATCATCTTGGTAGAACAAGTGATGGGGAACATGTTCATTCCTGGAGATTTATCTCTACCTCATCATCAATCACATTATATTTTACCATTTTAGAATCATTCAATGGGAATTTTATCATAAAAACACACAAACCATGATTTAATACCTTTTTTGTTATCATCACCAAGTAATAAATCCATGTTCATAAAGCATAGTCAAAACCAACACTTTTTCTCAAAACATTACTCATTTAATCATTTTAAAACATTTTCGAACATAAATCAATAAATAATTGTTTCTAATAATTTTATTAATCAAATTCAAATAAAAAAAAATATTTCAAGAACATATATGAATCATGAAACCACCTTCTATGAAACATTTGGAATATCAATTTCAATGAGTAAAAAAACAATTCATGATGAGTTGAGGGTCTTATGAA
The DNA here is from genome assembly GCA_963277665.1 of Viscum album. Classification (NCBI taxonomy): domain Eukaryota; kingdom Viridiplantae; phylum Streptophyta; class Magnoliopsida; order Santalales; family Viscaceae; genus Viscum; species Viscum album. The sequence continues at coordinate 95,800,699 of OY728136.1, read as the reverse complement.
TTTTGAATGTTCCCTAAATCAATAATTCAGAATATTAAATCTCTAAATTGACACATTCTAGAATTATGAAAATCAAAGAAAACAATTACCACAACCATTCCCAATAAACACAACATATGGATTGAAGATCCATCTAAAACCACTAAATTATATAATGGATCAAAAAGGAATAAGATTATAAATTTGGATTAAAAAAATATCATCATTGGTGAAGCTAATCCATAGAGATAAGTATGAGGAATAAAATGGAAAATGTAAATCAATGAAAAAAAAGTAGATTAATATACCAGAGAGGACCACCGTTTTAATTAGCACTGCATCTATTAAGGACTTGGTTTGGGAGAGAGAAATCTGTCTCAAAAAAGTCTCCATATTTTAAAATATCTAGCATAGGGTGAGGGATGATTCTTAGTTCAATGGTCTTCAGAATGTATTGGGAAAGCTATAAACAAAAACCCATAGTGTATTCCCTACACCAAGACACATAGGTGACTAATGAAGAACAATACAATGGTGTAAGGTAAGAGACTATGCTGAAACAGAACCTAGAGAAATGTGTTTTCAGAATCCTTGTTTTTTCAATAGTGTGGTCCTATAAATAAAAAAACGGAGAACATTAGATGAATGAAACCATGTCATCGAATATCTATGACAATAAAAATACCATCTAAAAGACTAGATCCATGGTGTAGTGAACTAGAAATTAGAAGAACTAGGCTTGTTCACCCTACCATGCCATTATGTCATATCACTTCCTTGAGGGAACATCTATGAAAAAATTGGAAGATCCCTCAATACTATTTGTTACATAGTGTAATCAAAACCATAGTTCATCCACAACCTCTACGGTGAAATATAATCACCTCACCCTAGAATGTAGCTCCACATTAACATCACATCAATACATACCTTTGATTCATCCTAACAAACTGAAAATACTAGAAACAAAAATAAAATAAAAAAATAAGGGAAAACAAGGAGATAATCATACCTAAAACCAATACCGAGATGTTACATTTTTTCAAAAACCTTTTAATACCATATATTATATAGATACACTAGTTTATTAGATAAATATTCCATTAAAGGGAATAAGTTTTTTCCATATATAAAGGATATTTTCTATAATAATAAGATATTTAGAATAAAATAAAATTTCCATGAGGCTAATCAGAGTGTGCTTGGACATAGAGAAGTTAACAATATAAAAAAAATAAAGGATTATACTATTATAATTCAAAGTTGAAGTCAATTTATTTTTTAAATGAGTTTTGTATATGTTGATAAAGGATGTTAATAAAAGTAGTTGTATTTTATTTCCAAAATGACCTCATGGATATTTTTAAATGAAAATATTATGAGATAGGTGATGATGATGAACATAGAAAGATTTTTTAGTAGACATCAAAAGATATTAAAATCAAAACATCAGATTCCATCAAATAAAGATTCATGAATACAATTTTCAAAGTGTTTCACATTATGAATATAATTCAAAAATATCACCATTATTTAATTAAACTTTCTTTTTAAATTATATAGGATAACATATTTTTTGTAGTTTTTATCATATGGAAATATAGATATATGGTTTGAATTATATAAATATGTAATGAGTTTAATAAAAACCCTAAAATATCCAAAAATAAAATTAATTTATGGAGGAATATCATAAAGGGTATGACTAGGCATGCACTTATTAATGGTTTTTTGATTTATTCATAAAGGCGTTTCATAATATAAAATTTATAATTTCATTCAAAATGTATTCCCCACATTATCACTCTTTAATAATGGGTAAATATAATTCTCACAATGAAATGATAATTAAGCTATAAAAGTATGATATTGAGATTTCCATGACTAATTTTAATCATAGATTATAATATGTTATGATAAAATATTAATTTTAACATGAGTAAGATTTCTTATGGAGATATGAAATTCTCCCATGAGATACAAAAAGACTGTTTGTGTGTGTTGGATTACCTAACAATTATTTTTCATGATGTGTTATATTGTAATGATCTGTTTCACATCACTATGTTATGTTTCTTTATTCTAGTGTCAACGGTTCATGGGGGAGACCTGTAGTTGATATAGAGGAGTTTGGACACTAAAAGATGGAAGTATAGTGAAAACATTCCATGTAATGTTTAAACAACATGTAAAGGTGATTCACATCTTGTACATGGCTGATACATATCATGTTGATTTTAGGGGTTAAATTATAAAAAGGTGATGCATTTTTTGTAAAACCAAACCCCAAGGATTACATGACATGAAAGGGGAATACCCATCAGGTAATTATCCTATGTATTAAATCTTTAAAGTATAGAGATATTCATGTTTTTCATCATACCCTATTATCTATTTGTCACTCCAAGAGAATGATGGTGGACCCTTGAGGAATTATTAGGTTCCTTCAATGGGTATTATTACTTGTATTACTATACTTGATCTTTGTCTTCCTATATTCGATCTATGTTAATTTTTCTTCTCATTCTCATCTGTTTCCTTCTGCACTTCTTATAGGTTCCCTATAGTGGTTTTTATGGTTTGGTCTATGTGTTTGGGATTTGTTTTGATGATATTTATGGGTGGTATAGGTTGATATGTGATATCTTGTAGTGTAGATATGTTTTTATGGCATCTCTTCTTCACTTGCAGTGCACAACGATATTAGAATTCTTCTTTGAGGTATGAGATCCTTATTATCACTCATTTATATAATATGTGTGGGGTATTAATGCTTTTTCATATCATTGGGTTGATATTAAGGGTATTAATAATCACATCATTAATATTAACTTTTAAAATTAATGGTTATGGGGATTTATCACAAGATTTATAATTTTTTTATATTTATTGATGTTCTAATACATTCATGTTACCAATTTTAGAATGTAATAGCTTCTAGAATCCTTTTTTCACTACAGTAGCTATGATATGATGTCCCCAAATGTGTTTTTTAGTGATATCACCTAAATATAAGGATAAAAACTAATATATGGCTAATAATATTTTTCCTATAGATATATAGTTGGGTAATGAAACACATGATAATATAAAGAAGTTATGTGATAAATCCCCTAAATAAATTTTATTCTAGGATGTGTTGTTGCGTGGTTTCCATCGTTGTGGTTGTTTGTGTGGCTTAGAGTTTTTGTGTTGTGATTTTAGTGACCAAATGGGTTGTGTAATATGTTTGTAAGTGAAATGGTGCTTTACTAGCATGGATACTTGGTGGGAAGTTGTGTGTTATGGGATGTTCTGTGTTTTGAGTAGTTTTATATTATGTGATGTTAAGAAATGTGGTGGAGTGGTTGTGGTGTAGTTGTTGTTGCGTAGTGATTGTGATAAATGGAAATTGCAGATGTGTGATGAACAAGATTCATGGTTTTTGTGTGGAATGATGGTTTGTTCTATGTGATGTGATGGTGATGGTGATTTTTTGAGTCGTGGCTTTAGTTTTTTTGGATGTATATGTCTTTTGGTGTGATTTATATTGCTTCACAACTATCCATGGGATAATCCGTGATAGTGTTGTTAATGTGAACCCATATGTTGGGTATTGTGTGATAATTTTATATCATGTTTTTTATTTAATTTTATATGTTCCTCATCTGATTTGGATAAACATACTAATGCAATGAGGTTTGACATTTCGAGTGTTTTTTCCAAAATCTAGTGTGGTAATAACATAGATGGCTGGAAACCCACTCCTCCCCACTCTTCAATTAGTAGTGATGTAGTGGAACATGTGTTTTCAAGTTAGATGTGAAGTGTGGTCCCATGTGTCTTTGGGATGAGTTATGATGTGGGGTCCCATGTGTCTTGGGTATGAGATATAATGTGTGGGCACAAACGAGTTCAAGATGAGATGTGATGTATGGTCCTATGTTTCGTCTATATGAGATGTGGCATGTGGTCCTAGTTTATTACAGGATGTGACATGATGTGTTGTCCAGGTCTGTGTGGGTAGGATGTACTGTGAGATGTGATAAAGTGTTGGGATCATAGGACATTAGACGTTGGGGTATGGGAAGATATAATCAGTGGGGAAGAAGAAGTAGGGTGGAACTATTTATTATGACCTTGATAGTTTATTATTTTATTGGATGCATGATTTGGTGAGGGATCCATGGTGAGGCTGATTTTTGTTATAGGTACTTGTTGCTTCTACTGTTAATTCACTCTTCCATTTTCTATCTCTTTTCACATGTGAACTCAATCCATTTATTACATCCCTATTGAGGATAATTGTTATGCCCATCCAAAATATATATCACGTTTTTAGGTTTATAGGAGGAATTTTGGGTCCTAGAATGACATTACAATGTTGGAGTTGTTATTGAGTCATTGTCATAGACATGGATGTTTTTTTGTTTTTTCACTTTGGATATTTTAATATGTGTCACTTTTATTTATACATTTTTTTCTTTTACTTTACATATTTTTATCTATATAAATTTTATTTATACATTCATGTGGGGTGGTTTTTGTTTCTTTTAATATTATGGCTTGGATTTTTTGGATGATTCATCTTATATCTCCATCCTATATTATTATAGATGGAAATTCCTCCAATTTCATGGGGGTTTTTACCCAAGTCTCTTATCACCATCATGGGGCCTTTTAGAGGTAGGATTCATGGTTCATTTCTTGTATTCCCTCATTATAGTATTTCTGGAGGTATGGGAGTCTTGAAATACTAGTATCTGAGGGTTACAGTTAAGATATTGGGTGGATTTTAGAGATAGTAATAGTAAGAATTTGATGGGTTTTTATGGAAGTAATTACAGTTGATCTTGGTTCATGATACAGACTAGGGAGACATGCAAGGAAATGGGACCTTAGGGCACCTCTTGAACTAATTCTTGGATTCAAATCATATTTAACAACCAAGTGAGGTGGAACCCTTTATAAGGTATAGAACTAGGAGAGGTACACACATCATAATGAATTTGTTTCATGTTTGAATTGGGTGTTTACGGAAAATAAAGTGAATAAATTAAATAATCATTAATAAGATTTCTTGCTACTGAGATTAGGATGTTCTCATTGTTTTATGGAATGGATCATGTTTTCCATTCACTAGTTTCTTAGGAATTTTTGGTTTAGATGGATGATATAGGTGATCATCGAAGGGTTAACCCGAGTGTGGATGATTGGGCATGGGAGATGCCTTTACATGACTTTCAATGGAAGATTTTGGCTAAGTACTTGGAAAGTGTTTCAGATCTAGATATGGAACGTTGGATATAAGAAATCAATATCCTATTTTTTCTGATACTAACATGAGATGAGTTTAAAAATTCTCTAGAAGCTATTTATATGTGGGGAGATACACTTCAGTGTTGGACACTAGTTCTTAGTGACTTCTAGGAGGGAGATGTGTTGTGCGTTGACATTTAGAGAGAGTTTTGCAAACAGTTTCTATCATCGATGATGAGTGACGTTAATAAGAAGGATCTTCCCTCCCATTAGTAGGGGATTATGATTTATAGAGCATGTGTTGAGGTTCAAGGACCAACTAAACTTTTCTATAGATGTTTTTTACATGAGGTGTTAAGATCATGGTTCTTAAAGGAGGCCTTTCATCTAGTGATCAGGTATGTCATCCCAATGTTTAGACTCTCGATGTATCTAGAGGGGTAGAAAATGGTTAAGGATATCTATTGGATTCTATCCTTGTGATTTGGTCTTGAACAAAGCAGCTAGAAGGGTGTTTTGTGGATCATAGATTTTGGAAGTGGGCCATAGGTGTTAAGGAATTTAGGGTTTCATTTAGAGGGGAATCGGCCTAGGAAATTTCATTCCTGATTGTCAAGGGTATGTCATTTACGATCACCTCATAATGGTTTTCCACTTTTAATTCAATATCTGTGGGATATTTGGGAAATATCAGGCATAGTGTTTGACCCTATAGGGAGGCCAGTTTTAGATGGCTAGTCATGTCCCTTCTCAGCAGTAGTTGTTACCTCTAAGGCATTTCAGGTAGTAGGGACTGCAGGTTTTTCATCATCATCCAAGAGGAGGATGATTTTGAATAGGGAAGAATCGTGATTGTCCCCATCCATTGGGATAGAGTCTAGGTCACATCTTTGGAGGCCGAAAATATAAAGGCACATGATCTGGCTGTGGTTAGATTAATTCATTAGAGGCAGTAGTTCCTACAAAACCGGGAGCTGTTTGGGTTGCGATCAGTATAATATCTACCCTGGTGTTTTTTTATTTATTTATTATACTATCACTACATTGTTTCTACTAACTTTTTCCATATTTTTGGACTAGACATATAGAGTCTTCCAGTTCCCCTGGTGTTATCTATGCCAGTTGGAGGTCATGCATCCTTATTTGATTTTCTTTGGGAATGTACACTGGTGAATGTGTAGCATCGGTCATTGGGGGACGTCTTCTTATTTCTGATACAACCATATGATATTATCCATGGTATGTATTGTTTTTATTTTGTGCATTTATTCATTGAATTATTTCATATGAGTCTTGTTTTCTAATATGGTGGTGCAACATCTGGTGTTTGTTGGAGAGTGAGCTTATTGTTTTAGTGGTAGGCATGTGGAGACACTTTTGTTGGAATTGGAAGAGCTATTAGTAGAATATCAGGTTGTGGATATTACTATGGTTTCGTAGTAGTTATTGTATATTTTCCTGAAAGAGGTTATAGTGCAACAATATTGATTCGATGTCGAGTTCAGGACAACACATTACCCCAGTGCATTTCCATTTTCATTAGATCCCAATCAGATGCTACCCATGAAGCTTAATGAGTTAAGGATGAAGGTGGATGACATGATGTAGAGGGGTTACATCTAATCAGGTTTTTTTCATGGGGTGTTCTTTAGTGTTACTTTCTAAGAAGTTGGGTTGTAGATAAGGTTGTTTTTGGACTATCAGAGGTTGAATCAGGTAACAAGTAAGAATCGATACCCTCTTCTAAGTATCGATAACCTATTAATATATTTTATAAGAGATAATTGGTTATAAAATAATTTTTTGGGTCTAGATATCACCAGTTGATGTTGAAATATGTTGATATCCCATTTAATTCCTTCAGATGTAGGTAGGGGAAATATGAGTTTACAGTCAATCCATTCAGTGTTATGATCACACCAGCTATTTTCATGGGACTTATGAACTTCGTGTCCATGATATCATAGTTTGGTTTATCATTTTATTCATCAATTATATCTTGGTATACTCAATGAAATAGGAGGAGCAAGCTGATAATCACATAGTTATCTTGATGGTCTTTGGTGCCACCAGTATTATGGGAATATTTATATGTGTGAGTTATGAATGAGATAGGATTTTTTTTCTTGGGCATGTAGAGTCTCACCATTGTGTGGATGTGGAATCTTCAATGGTTAAATAAGTTGTTCCTTGTAAAATATATAATAATAGTGTAGAGCTTATCAGTTTCCTTGGTCTAGCGAGCTATTAATAAAGTATGGTTCACAATTCATCTTGAGTTACTGCACCATTGAGATATTTGACTTGAAAGACACCATATTTTTTGTGGACAGATCAATGTTAAATAGTGATTAGTTATATGATGAATATGTTTGTTAGTTCCCCATTTCTTCATTTTCCCAAGGAGAGTGTGTTGTTCAAGGTTTTCTACAACACATCCAATATAGGATTATAAAATATCAAGATATTATAGATGACATTGATCTATTTTCTTCTAGGTAGTTACATCCCCATGATTATAACTATTCCACCCATGATCTAGAGTTGGTGTCATTTTTTTCTCTCTAATGTTGTGGTGGGATTACCTCAATGGCGTGTGATTTGGGGTTTTCACAGACCACAATATTCCACGATATGTGTTCTCCAAATGTGACCTAAATCTAATCTAGTGGAGGTGTATGGAGTTTCTAAATGATATTTATTTTGAGATATCTTACACCCTGGGGAAGGGTAATGTGGGTTTTCATGCATTGAGTCTGAATTCTGAAGAAAATATTGTTCGAGAGTCTATGGATGGTAGGAAATGGATGGAGGTGTATACAGTGATGCATCTTGGCATCAGAGAGAGACGTGGGTGAGGTTTTCATTACCAGTTAACTATGGTGTTGACTAGGATATAGTATGTGGAGGGGACTCAATGAGGATACATATAGGTAGAGGTGATACGTAATCATGTTTTCTATGGTGACACTCCTGAGGGATGGTCCTAATACGGTTGAAACTACGAGTTTTTCTAAGATAGGTTGTTTGTAATGTAAGAAATGTATGAGGAAGTTCTCAATGAGTTTTAAAACTCAAACATTGTGGTATATCATGGTGTGATAAATATGTATCATGGATTGAGGATAAAACTTTGGTGGTCGATGATGAAATGGTTGTAAGTATTTTTTGTAGCAAGATGTCTTGTTTTTCAGTGGGTGAAAGTGGAATACCATGTTCATGGAGGTCATTTATATTCTGTGGATTTTTCCAAGTGGAAATGGGAGGACATGTTAATGGATATTATCAGAGGGAAACCTAGGTCACAGTGATTTTTTGATGTCATTTGAACGATAGTGTACCATATGATGAAATCATCTCACTTTCTAGCGACTAGTTAGTCGAGTGCCACATATAGTTTATAAAGGTGGTATGTGCATGATGTTGTTTGGCTTCATGATGTACTGTGGACCATCATCTATGATAAGAATACTAATTTTACCTTATTAGTCCAGATGTAATTTTAACCTTTTTTACCTCAATTCTTCAATAGCTATACTATCTATCCTTATAAGGAATGGTAGATGAAGCATACCATATTGATGGTATAGGATATATTTCAAGTATACTTCTTAGAATATTGTAGATCTTGGGTATGACATCTACCTTTGGTCGAGTTTGTGTAAACAAATATCTATAAAAATTTCATTTTTATGGATTAATTTGAGGCATTGTTTGAGTGGTCATTCCATTCACCATTGTGTTGTACAGAGGTTATATATTCAGTGGTTGATCATTATAATGCAGTATAGAACATGATCGATAAGATCCCATTGGTCTATGAGTGCATGATGGACGCACAAGACCATCAGAAGGCCTATTTCGATATTATGTAGATTCCCCTATATTTTTTGGTAGGAGGCCATGTTTTCTTGATAATCTCTCATAGGCATGGGCATTTGAGGTTTGGTAGGGGGAGTAATATTTATCTAAGGTTTGTTGGGCCCTTGGAGGTGTTGGGGCACGTTGATGAGGTGGAACCTAGTTTTTTGTTTCCATTATGGTTAGATAGGATCCATAATGTCTCCCATATATCTCACCTTCATTGATGTCATCATGAGGACACTCATTTAATGGACAGGGGAGTGTCAGATATTGAGGACGAAGTGATGTTCATGTATCATCCAGTAGAGATCTAGGTTCAACAAGAGAAGGTGTGTCATGGATGAACCATTCCCTTAGGTTGTGTATTGTTGAGTCATAGTGTCCGGTAGGATAGTACTTGGGGTTGATAGATGCAGATGCACTCCTAGTACACAATGCTATTTTGAGTTTTTATTTTTTTTATTTTCCTAAGATGTTATTTCTTGATCTTAATATTTTATAAGATTTGATATCTCCATTCATGTGTGATGTGTGATAAAAACAAAACATGTTAAAAGGGTTTGAACTAATTAATAATTGAGACACATTAATTTATATGTGAGTAAAACCATGTGGGTGAGTATGTTATTCCTAGAATTGATAGTATCTTGACATGTAGGATAGAATTACTAATTAGTGTGTTCTTTTTAGTGTCGTTTTTTGGATGTGATGGTTGTCGGTTTAGTCTATGTGGATATAAGTTATGAGGATGTTTAAGATGTTTTGTGTCTATTTAGGTGGTCATGGTTGGATAGTTCTAGCATTGAGGTATGATAAGATCATTGGGAGGTATTCGTGGGGTGGTTGTTAAGACACAAATCCTTTTGGAATTATTATTATTTTCTTGAGGATGACAATAATCTTATATGTATCTAATTTAATTTTATGTGTCCTCCTGGTCTATTTAATTATTGGTTTTTTTGTGTTCAAGGTGCTTGGTGGAGCACTAGAGTGGATTTAGATGATTTTTGAAGCTAGAATCTTGAAGAAGAGGGAATGCACATCGTGTAAATTTCTATAAGATGTCTAAACATGATTCATGGCTTGTAAAGGGCCAACTTGTGACATGTAGATTTTAGGGGTGAAATAATAAAAAGGTGAGGAATTTTTTGGTATACTAAACCCTATGGGTTACATGAAATTATAGTGGATTAAAAATTGTGTAATTCCCCTATGAAATTTTTCTTTAAAGGTTAGAGCGCCTTAGGGTTTTTTTAAAACCCTTTTCTCTTCCTCTAATTATAGAATGTTGAAGGTGCTACCTTCATTTATTTTGGGATTCTTTTGATGAGGATTGACCTATGGATTTTAATTTTTGATCATTGGATTCCTATCTTTAGTCTAAGGTAATTTATCTTCTCATTCTTATTCAATCTATTCCACTCTTCTTCAGGGTTCACAGTGGTGGTGTGGTTTGATTTGGATAATGTGTTTGGGAAACGTTTTGATGATATTCTAGTGTAGTGTATGTTTATCATCCATTTACTATGTTGTGGTTATTGGTTATCATTGTCTCATCTTTACCCTATTGTGTATAGTTAGATGAGAAATCATATTTGTCATAGGGGATCCCTAATATCACACTTTTACATGCCATGTGTTGGATCATGTATTCTTATGGTAGCCATTCGATGGAATGTAATAATCGGCATGATCATATAATTAATTTTCAAGTCCCAAATTTATGGGTATAGGAAATTATCTCATTCTAAACCACTTTTTTATATTTTTTTGATGTTATCACACAACCATGTTTCTAATAATGAAAATAACTGTAGTTTGGAGCTTTTTTCAATGTTGTAGTTATGTTGTAATGGAACATCCTATTTTGTTGAGTGATCATGCCTAGAATAAATGATTAAAGAACATATATTTCAATAATAATTTCTATCTTTTGTATATCTATTTGGGTTATAATATCCATGCTAATATAATGATGTTAGGTTATATAGCTTCTATATAAATTTAAATTCTGTATGTGTTGTTGTGTGATGCTCTTATTTGGGGTATTTTTGTGGCTTGTAGTTGTTAAGCAGTGATGTTGGTGACTGGTTGGATTTTGTAGTATACGGGGTAATGATGTGGTGGTTGGATTGCATGGATGCATTATGGGAAGCTGTGTGTTGTGGTCAATTGAGTGTAGTGGGTAGTTGAGAAATGTGGAATAGTGGTTGTAGCATAGTGGTGGCGGCATAATGGTTGTGATATGTGGAATTTTTCATTGTGTGACAAATAAGATTCTTGGTTATTATGCGACGAGACAATTTTGTCAATGTTATGTGATGTTGATGGTGACTTTTTTTATCGTGGTTATCGTTATGGGTGTTTTGGTAGTTTTTAGTGTGGATGAGATATTTTCTCAGTTATCCATGGGATGAACTTTGATGATAAGAAAAACCCAATATGATAGTAAATAAACAAGGTGGTCCTAAAATAGATATGTGATAAATAGATTAAACTGAAAGGAATAAATGAATGGGTTAGTAATTTAATGTAAAGGGATGGATGTTGATGTTTGTTAAATGGGAAAATTTATAAATAGGGTAAAAATGGTATACTGAATGTGGAAAATATTGTGTGGCTTATGTGGTGTGTTTTATATAGTGGTGGAAGAAATTTTGAAAATTGGGTTATCATATGTGGTGAAAATGTATTGTGTGCAAAGGGTTTGTAATGTTAACCTATAGGTTAGGTATTTTTTGTTATTTTATATCATGTATGTTTATGTAATTCTATATATTCCCAACGTGAGTTGGATAACCATACCAATGCTCAGAGGTTTTGGGTTTCAGGTGTTTTTCCCAACATTTGGGGTGGTAGTAACAAAGATGACTGGATACCTTTTCTCCACTACTCTTCCTTCAGTACTGATATAGTGGCCCATGTGGTTTTGGAAGAGATGTGACATGTGGTCCCATGTGTCTTTTGGATGATATGTGATGTGTGGTCCCCGGTGCGTTTGGGATGAGATGTGATGTGTGGGTCTAGGTGTCTTGGGGATGTGAAGTGGCATGTGGTCTCAGGTTTCTATAGGATGATTTGGGACATGTGGTCCTATGTGTCTTTGGGATGTGATGCGACGTGTGTCCTAGGTGTGTAAGGATGGAATGGGATGTGATTTGTGAAGAATGTATGGGTGCACTCGATTTTTGATGTTTGGGTATGTGAAAAAATATCAGTGTGGAAGATGTTGTGTGGCACGTTGATTTGTTATTATCTAGAGGTTATATGATTATAATAGATGTATTATTTTGTGATTAAACTATGCTGAGGTTATGTTTGGTTTGATGAGCTATACAGGTTCTTGTTGGTTCGACAGTTTGTTCACAGGCACATTAGCATGCTCTTTTCACACGTTCACTTGAGTCCATGGTTAGGTCCCTGTTGAGTATACCTTTTATTCCCACCCAACATATAATTTTTTTCAAGTTTTTGGTTGAATTTGGGGGCTTTGATAGACATTAATAACTGGTTTGGAGATTCTATTTTGTTCTTTTCCTATATTTTCCTTTTTTTTGTATTTACTATAGAGATTTTTATCTATATTTGTTTTATTTATACCTACATGTGGGATGGTTTTGGTTTATTTTTATATTATATCTTTTATTTTTTTGTGGATGATTAATATTATCTTTTGATACTACATTATTATAGTGGTTAATGTCTCCCATATCATGATATTTTTTATACCCTCAGTGCTAGTCACCAACCTGGGGCCTACTAGAGTTGAGACTCAGGGGGTCGTTATCTCTCTTTCACCATTGAGGTAGCTTTTTATGGTGGATGGTCATAAAACATACACAATTTATTAAGTATTTTAGGGTTTCATGTTTCATATTTAATCATTATTCATGAGATCAGAAATATACCTTGTGTGAAAACCTTCCTACTTTGACACCTTTCTTACACTATCCGTCAGGATGGGATAACCAAGTGGTGTTTGGTTATATTATTGATCCTTTTTTGGGTTGATGCTAAACCAATATGGGTTTTGTCTTCCGATATTGATATTGTGTCATATGGGCTCTTGAATGAGATAGAATTAGTATATGTCCATTCCTAGATAAGTTTCACGTGATGTGATTATTTATTTGGATGAGGGGAATGTGATGTGATCATCTTCTTGGATGAATGGCTTGTGATGTGTTCATCTATCTGTCCAATATATACTAAAATAATTGAGAATGTATGGGTATGATACATGGGATTGAAAATCTCCATGTCTCATGGTCACTCTATGTATTGTAAAAGGGGATTATATGATTATGTATACTTATATATGATATAGTTGGTGGATAAAGATATGAATATAAATGTGTTTTATATTGACCAGACTAAATACTTTTATAGATTGAATGTAAATTGATCCTTTATATAGGTCACTCTATGATTTCATATATGGATTGGAGAATTTATATTTTTCTTAATTGCTAAAAATTATTATAGTTTAACACTTTTTGGTTGTGTGAATGGAGATTAGGTTTGTTGAAATATGATTATATAATAAATTTAGAGTTACCTCAAAATTCATTGAGAGGAAATCTAAAATAATCTTGGGATGTATTTTCATAGGTTGTTTTATAAATTGTTACATGTGGGAAAAGAGGATATCATTTTCAAGAGAGTTTTTGAAAATTATCCATAGGAGTTTTGGATATTGTAACTCTCCAACATGGAATTACCAAAACATCACCTGAGTGGAGATGCCAAAAGACATCATGTGAACGTTTCCTTATGCAAGGGGCTTCCGACTAGCAGTGATGGTATAAATATGTAGTGGGGGACTGTACCCTTGGAATTCACAGTCATGCACCATAAAAATAAATGATATAAAAGACCTTTATTTATCATGTGGAAGAAGAAATAAACATAATGTAATAACAAATAGCACCCATGTTATACACATAATGAATATATGATCCCAATGTGTAAATCAACCCAAGTTATATAAATTATTAGAAGATAAATAAAGAACATTTTGGAGTTAAATGGAGTCCATCCCACCACCATTACCTACTCCATGATCCATAACTTAATTATCGATTGTGGGACCCTTTCCGTTACATGGATACCTAATATTGAAGTATGCATGTTTATCATGATTCATGTACAACGTGTGAGTAATAAAACCCAATATGACCCAACCTATGAATCCATAACATTTTTTCATGATTATTATAGTTTTATTCCATGATAAAAATAATTGTGAAAGAATGAATAAAAAACCATATGTCATGTACTCATGTGGTAACCAAGACACCATAGCTACAAGAGTACTTAATTTAAATATATTGTGGATATATATCCATAAAGGATGTAATAATCCACTAAAACTGAGCCCCATTTCCTATGAAAATTTCACTCGTAATTAACAAGGCATCATGTTTGGTTGGTCCACAAGGTTATCACATTATTCCACAATCATGGGTCAGGACTAAAGACTATCAAACCCTATCTCCGTTACACATAAGGCCTTCATATGATACATATTCCATGGGTAATTCCTCATGGTTATCATACCCCATATATCAATACCATGGTTCTGGCCTTTAATCGATTATGATGCTACCATATGTTTAGGTCCGTCATCATCATCACCACATGTCATGTGTACTCCCTCTCTAAAGGATAACCATTAAATGATATTCCAACTATTATGAGTATTAATTAAGTACCTCCATATATATGGTAATTACAAAAAATAGGGAAGATCATATAATTGAAGAACATAACATGTCTTCTTAAGAATTTAGTAGCAATATACATGAACATCAGATCAAAATCAGACATGGTAACAAGTTACACTAGAATTCATATGGAATCATGCATCATATATGGGTGACATGGGCTACATGAAATCCCACATGTGATCAGTATATTGAATTTTCTGATAAGTTATACCAACCCATGTATGAAATCATAATAACCAGAGTATATGAGGTCCCAAAATCGTAAGGATCATCTAACATCAATCTTATTGATGAAAAACATCAAAACCCATCAAGATATTGTACCCAAGTCACACTTGATATTTAACATTATGATTACATCACACCAAGAATCCCTTGAAAGCAATACCAACATAGGCACATCAAGGATCTAGAATTAGATTCAAGAATATTCGAATCCAATAGAAAATGGTTTACACAGGAATATCTATCAGGATCTTCCGATGATTCTTGTATATATATTGATCAAATTAGGTGTCGTAAAAACTCTATATCTACCACCATTCAAGAAAAAATCCATGAATGTATTGTTAAATGGAATCAAAATCCATATATATAAATTTAATGTAAAAACTATGAATCTTATCAAAGGAAAAGGGTAAAACTAGAGGAAACCTAAATAATGGAGGTTTTGGATCACATAACTTTATTCTTGATCATCAACACAGATGGATTCCATGGAATCGAGCCTAGAAGGAATGAAAATCAATAGAGAAGGTATATAGTTTCTAGATGCTAGAAGTAATCATGTTAGTGGGAAAAAATAGTAAAATAAGTTATCAATGGTTATTATAGTGGATTTCTTGAACATAAAATCATGTGCACATGGTTTGACCACATGGTTTGTCAAACAATTCACCAATTGTATGAGTATTATTACCACTCCATGGAACCCACATGGTTTTTATGTGGTATTTCAAACCAAGTTCCAAAAATGATTTTAGATATTGTTACATGTTGTACTATTTTCAAGTGATGATGAATGATTTGAAAATCATGTGCCTTAACAATGGTGCACCCCAAGAGCTTATTCTACTAACTACACGGTTTCCTAAAGGATTGGACTATTTTATTAAAATAATACTCCAAATTTTCAACTCAAAAAGGACTCTAATACACTCTAAAACTAATCAAAACCCCACAAAAATCATCCTAAACTATTCATATTTCAATAAAATATTAATTAAGTATGAAATTTTCTCTTAACATGCCTGAAATATCTAAGGAAATTATGGTCTCCCCCTATAAATACTTTTCATACAAGAGAATCATCCCTTCGAATATTTCTAAAAAAAGTTGGGTGCCTAGGCATGGATATCATACTCACACTCCCATGATTCCTCTTGGACCCAATAATAATACTTTAACTTCTGAAAAAGTTGAATAACATCCCCTATAACACCTTTTCACTCTTTTCTATGATCTCCATTGCATGTTCCACATACGACATGTCATTTTCCAACTCAACATCATTACAGTTGGTCACATATGTGGGGTCAGGAATGTAATACTAGAGCCTATTCACAAGAAACACATTATCATTACCCAAATTTACAGGGCGATATTGTATAGAAATGAACCAAGGGAAACACCCCAATCCCACCTTAACAAATTTAGGCACTAGCAACCAACACCGAATAGACATATCACACACATAGGAAACATTAGATTAAGGTACATGTTCACACAACCAAATTTACAAACACCAATATAATGAAAAAAGTTATTATAAAACTAATAAAAATGCATTAAAACAACTAATACCACATTAGATTATGACACAAGTATAATAAAGTGGAAAGGGATAAATAAAATCACATTAAAATAATAAAAATTCAATCCTTCTAGAAAAAAGGGGACTGTTGATGAGATGATAACTCGTGGATCCAACAATGGTTATTAAAGACCAACTATAATCCACTTTCTCATGGTCCTCCTACCACTCCATTTAAAGGAATATCATCTACAAATGACATGAAATTTCCAGGTAGAGCCCACATGGGGTTGAGTATAAGAAATCTAGTATGACACCCAAAATCAATAAACAGAAACCATAAATAATATATGGTTCAACCAAAAAGCATGAAGTTATTTCAATTAGAGTGTCACAAAAAAAATAAAAATAACACAAAAATTCTTATGAAGGTCATTATTTCTCTATTTACAGTCACATCAGTATTTCTAGCCAAGTTTTTTATAGGCTTAAATGTAATTTTCTTCCGAAAGAAGTAACTCCTAGGGTGTTGTTGACAATGATGGAACTCCACTAAGATGTCATTCCTAATGGGTTTTCCATGAATCGGTTCACTTTAGAACATATAGGACATCAATACTCGTGATGGGATTCAATCCCATGGCCTATATGGGATACAGAGCCTTATCAGGATTAACCTGTAAGGATTGGGATCACATGCCATGGAAGTTAGTAACATGATACCTAAACCAAATTTATTGAATAATGATGGGGGATAACACCTTGGGAAACATGGAGGGATATATAAATATCTCCATATCTAACCTAGAGTGGTGACCACTCATCCTATGCTCAGGATGGGATGCCTCATTGTACCCTCAAAGGTATGAACCAATGGAAAATAACATACTAATTCTTATCTAGAAAATCGATAATGGGGGCATCCAAACTACCTTAGAATTATAAAATGTTGTCTATAAAGAAGAAAAAGTGTTTCCTACTAATCATGAACCTATCCATGACTATTACCAATTAATTTGGCCCATCCCATGCCCTCTGGTCATGCTTGTGTATTCTGGTAACACCTATTTACTCTGGTCGTGCTTGGGTTACCTATTCATGCTAAGGTACCATGGAATTTTTCATTCTCTTTCCCCAAGGGGTACATGTCGGGTCAAAAAAAATTTGGTCACATGGTGTGGGACATGTCAAACAATATTTGGTACTTATCTCTATTCATAAAACATGTCCATCATGGAAGAGGGTCGTATAACATGTTCCCTTTCTATGTATACACCAGTATGTCGGCATTTCAAAGAAAGTAAATGGATTTTAATGAGTCTGCACCAACAGATACATCTCCTATTATTCGACTATAGAATATAGTATAGATTTTGGATATGAGGTAGATTTCAATTAATTCACCATTGGTGTAGGTATTTCGGAAACCCATCCTCCCAAGACTACCTTCCATCTCACTACATCATTACAACACCAAACTGAATACAAAAACTAATGATCCATCTCTAGATCCAACTCCAAGTATTATTTCACAATTAATAAACCATGATTATTCCTTTAATTCCAAACAGGAAACCATAGAGAATATTTTCTTCCCTAAAGATCAATTGTTTAATGATCAATTTCTGGGTATATTAAAACTTCATGTCAAATGAAATACTAACGATGAACACTCTATGAAAAATGGGAGAAAATTTTCAAAAATACATGTAAGAAACAAACATTATCCATTATTTGGGTTGTCTATCTCTAATTAATGGTTAAAAATATTAATGAAAAAAATAATCATAGATAATCAAAATATCACCATTTCTTTTTTTTAGGTAGATAAATTAACAATTGTAAATCCAAAATCAACTCATGAAATGATTATTAAAGATAATTTATTGATGTTTTAAATGATATATTAAAAATTAATATTAAAACAAATAATATTATACCTCAAAATTGGATCGATCATAGATGAAGAATGATTTCTGCATCATTATTTTATGTGAGTTCCAAGAACATCATTATTGATGAAGATCCATGGAAAACCAGTCATCGATCCACAACCCCATTGACATCCAAAAAAACTCCATCCCATTGTCCTTTCCAAATCCATAATGTAATGTGGTTGAAACTATGATTATGGAATAATCATCTTTAAATTGATGGAATATTTTGTCCCATCACAAAATAGATAGTAAAATGTTAAATTAATTTATTTTCTATTATTGCTTCCTGAAATTCCTTTGAGACAATACCTGACATGTATAAATGTTATGTCTCACATGTGGTAAAACATAGGTTTTGGATTTAGGGTAATTTCTTGTTTTCCCATCTAAGACTCCATTCATGGAACATTTCATTCCTTATGAGAAAATATATGCATGTGATATAATTTTTTTAATGTTTTTAATATTTTTAATATATTAATATCAAGGTTACATAGGTCCTAGAATAACCTGATGACTCCATGCCTAACTATGAAACAATATATTTCTTAAATTCTTGCCACCTTATGTCTTTTTGTGCCCAAAAGAAAAAGAACTACTCAAAATAATGTGCATAGAAAGCCATCGTCTAGTTCTAATTCTCCTCAGATATCGCCAGGAGATTCCTGATCTATTAATAAATGCACACCAAGGAAACCACTCAACTATTATGGATCATCTCAGGCCACTCCTGAATAATTACTATTTACTCTATGAAGGTATCTCCCTCATCGATATATATATCACCCATGCAGATAATGTGAAATTGGTTGTGGACATACTTCCTCAGCTACAACACATGAAATTCATTTTACTCCCAGTATAAATATGGTGATATGGGTAAGTGTTTTTTATCTATTTCAACCCAAAACAGTACCTATAAAGGGCCAATAATTCATTGAGATAACTTCTCACACTACTAAACTCTCTAAAATCCTCACTGATGGGTTACCATTAAGAGAATATGGTCTCCCCTGTTGAACTACAAAGGCCTTCATTGTTGGTTAACATATGATTTATGATTACTATAGGTTATCCACATCTTCTCCAAGTTGACCTGCACATTATCTATCATTTCTCAAACCAAATCTATCCCCATAAGTGTTGACTCTCCAGGATTAGTCTAGAATAGTGGTGATCAGCAAAGAAATCCATACTAAGCCTAAACGGGAGCAATATAAATGGTGGTAGGGTATTTAACATTGGAATTTTTTTTGAAAAGGATAGTTGATCCTCCAAATAATGAAAAATATAACATTCAATCTTGAATTGTGTCCTATATAACCTAAATGGTCTTCTTAGCCAGGAATTACATTCTCAATCTAAACTGAGCTCCAAAGGCCTCCTATAATCCTCTCCATAAAAGAGATGTTTTGTCAGCATCATGGTATGAAAAATTTACCATGGGAACTCCATGATGTAATACTATCTCTTACACATACATGTGTCTAAATATCTCTATCAAACTCTACTCTCAGATACATAAGTAGTGGTCAGACATGGTGAGTTGGTCAAAGATCACCCATATAGTGTCATGATATCTACTTTATTATAGAATTCCCAAAAATAAATACATGGATATAAAATCCCAATTACAATATAGAACCTCATGGGGTTGAGATAGACCTACTGGAACAAAGTGCACTACCATGGACCACTAGAATGTTAGGCATCGTGACATAAAGTCAGCAATACTCATATTCATTACTGACCACTGAAACAGACACTGATGGTCATGGTACATCTTTTCCACTCTTGAATATACTACTAATTAGGGTGTATGAAACCCCCACAACACATACTATTTCCACAAGATGGATACTATCTTCAATCCTCATAAATACATGGTGTTCTCATCACCTTCATAATATCCATTAGAAGTATGTCCAGTTGATATTTGAACATAGAAGGCATCATAATAGAAATCTCCAAGAGGTCCCTCTCAAACACACTGAATAAGATTAGGGGTAAAAAACATTTATTGGATGTATGATTTACATCCTCTTCCACTAAGGATAACTATAATCAGTCCTATTTCTCTAACACCTCACTCAGAATCTAAGAACATGATATCACACAAAGATCATCTTCCAATACATTCCCATATTCCAATAGTGTAGACTATCACAAATTCATAATACAAATAGATCTATGATAGTTTGATATACATGAATTTAATATATTTTGTATGAAAATATATACTTGAGACTCTTTTTATTATAATATATTATAAATCACTCTACAATAATATAGTTTCACCAAATCATTATAGTAAATGCCACTGTTATCAACTATAGATCATGGGTTAGATAGTTCTTCCCATGGGGTCTCTATAGTCAGGACACATAATAAATCACTTCCCACCTCTACATCAAAATGCATCTAAGTCTAAATCTAGTGGCATCACAGAAAAACACATACACAACAACCTCCTCTAGTAGTCTCAATATAGGATTCTCGCGATTCTCTGTCGTAACTCTTAAAATGTATTTTGGAACATTTATACCCATAATAAATGATTCCCAATTGGGGTTAAATTAGTTTGAGGTGATGAAATATTGGATAAATTAGGCGTAAATATCTAGTAGTATCCAAGAAACATAAGGAATATTCACACATCAGTCACTCTATTGCGTAGATCCCTATCTAGAACCACCTCAACCTTTTCTAGGTCTATCGGTTCTCCTTCAAAAATGGTGTTCCCTAGGACATGGAACAATTTAATTCATAACTAAAATTTCATGATATTCGAATAATTTTTTTTTATCTCAGAGTACGTCCAAAAAATCCTCAAATATATCACACGTTCTACCTCTATTTCCAATAAAACTAGAATTTCATTGATGCTGAATATCATGACTCTGTCTAAAAGGGATGAAAAATCTAGTTCATGAATCCTATGAACACTTCTGTGGAATTTTTCACACAAAATTATGTCTATAAATACTTGTATTGGATATATAATCAAAGAGATTTAATCTTAGGTATACCATACTTTCAAAATCGGTGTTGATGATAACCTAAAATTAGGTAAATTATCAATAACCATCTCTATCCATTCATATAGTCAATGTGGTTTTTGATTCATAAAAGTGGATACTTATTCTGGATGGTAACCTAATTTTGGAAGTGGTTACCTTCACAAAACCTGAAACTCCTATCCATATTTTTAGATAATAAAATAAGGATATATAGGGTCACATTGGGTTTGAAAAATCCCTTTCTCTATAAATATTTCAACTACACATTCATCTCATGATGTTTTATGGGAACAATATGATATGATGGTGTGGATATCTAGGTATTCCATTTTTGAAATTATATTTATAAATATATCTCTCTTTGGGGAATTAATCATTAATAACCTTAAGAAAAATCCCCACAAAGTCGACCACCAATGTAAAAATATAAAGATCATAAAATATACTTATATAAGGGTAATAATGTGAATGTGGTGAGTAATTAACTATATCGACTAGCATAAAATCCCATATTATTCAAAATGTACCTCCTTTCTCTTCAATGAATGAAAATATCACCCCACCTCATCCTATCACTACAATAATAAATATTTTCATGTATCATTGAGAGTCGATCCATACCTAGAATGATATCATAAGGTCTCATGATGGAACATAAAAGATCATACAAGAAGAACTCTTCTCTAAGAGCTAGGTCACAATATCAGCAGAAGTTTGTGATCACTGAATCCCCCCGGGCATGATTCTTTAAATGCAAGGGTTGATAAAAATAATCCACTAGCAACACCAGATCTCGAACAAGAGATGCTGAAAAGAACGAGTTCTCTATGACTATGTCTATCAACACTGCACATAATGTAGATAAGACACATATCATACCAAAAATTATACCTAAAGCCTATGGTTCATAATCCTCTATAACCTATAGTTATACATGTTCCTAAACACCAGTTCCCTGAGACTGAATTGGATCACCTGTGGGATTTTAGTTACAATAGATCGTAACATCATCCACTTCTTTCTACTCTTCCAGTTCATATACAACATATGACACCCTATAGACCTCCCAAATAAAATCACTACTAATACAAATGAATTCCATCAACCATATCCTTATCTATATAATTTTGAGTTGAGAAATCCTACGTGAGTTGGACTCAACCATCATAACAGTAGAATCACCTCTTTCTATGTTCATTGGAACCATATTGAGAGGCATAAAAAGTAGTCCCTCTGTCCTGAGAATGTATCTAGAAACACCTCGCACACTTACATCACAATTTATGTCTTCAACTACTAGTTGTTGAAGGTTTAGCTTTGATGTTCCCACGGTTAACACCATCTGTCGTTGTCTACTCAGCTAGCAAGATTAATATAACCAAGGCATACTCCCACAATCTACTGTAATAAGAGATATAGATAGAACCAATCTAGAACAGATATTTTTGTGAAGGACACACTTGAATGTATATTACTGTATGTAAGTTTTACGAACCACGTCTATGTAGTGTTATAAGAGGTTGGTGAAACTTATTGTGTAATCAGTGACTGAAATTATTCTATGTTGAAGCTCTAAATGATCATATATCCGTACAAACAAAAATTTCAATAGATAAAAATCCTATTTGAAGAGGTAATCACCCTCAATGCATGTTATAGTCACCTTTTCATGAATATAAATCCTCAATTTCTTTCATCACCTAGTAGATTCATGGATAAGTATTGCTTCTAGGACAACCAACCAATCGGGAGGAGTCCTAACAAGAAAAAATATCACCTAACTACCTCAAGCCAATACTTTGATACATGGGGGTTTGGATTTCCTATAAATTTGAGGGGACTTTGTATCTAAATATCATAAAGCATGTATATCTATCAGATTTAATTTATAAATACTAATTGGAAAACATACTTCTCAATAAGTAGATGTAATATTAGTTACCAAAATAGAGATACCACCTCCTACAAAGGTCCCTAAAATAAATCCTCATCACAATCCTGATCATCGTCATGATCCTACTATGGGTTCCATGCAAGCGATTATCATGGAGGCATCTTATATGAGAATATCTGGGGAGGAAAAATAATAATAAAATGGAAACCACCATTGATTTATATATGATTCATGTACCAAGGTTTTCCTTACAGCCGTTTCGTATTTTTATTGAGAAATAAGAAATTTATAAGAGTCCTAGAGAATAGATATGTCATCCACTATATCATCAATTGGTATCCTGGCTCGTGATCCAATATTTAAAAATGTTCACATTGTTTCTCTAGTTACCAAGACAAACCACCCTGCAAAATTGTCTCCAAACTCGGATATTAACACCACCTTGTCCTCTGTTACAACATTATCATGACTCAACCCACCATGGTCTGCCTAGATAGCAATAAGATGAGTTTGACACCCCAATACCACCCCTTATCTTTTAAATACTAGCGACTAGTGTTGAGTTGGTATATCACACTAATGGGAGGGCGTAGACTATGGTTCATGTACATACATACACAAACATATCCAAACACCAGAATATAATGAAAAACAGTATGATATAACTGATAAAAGAAATGAATTCATATAAATAATTCCTCCTTCGAGTATAAAACATGTTTATGGAAGAATAAAGGTAAAATCAAAAGTACAATGAAATTTAAAATAACCCAACATACTATAAAAATGAAAACTTCTAATTAGATAAAAACTATGGAACCAATTTTGATCCGACTATCCCATTTAAGATCTACCCATGTTACATCTTATCCTGGAACACTCTAAAAATAATAACCAGAACATTTTATAATAAGGACTCTATCACGGCCCATCCTAGAGGGGTCCGTTCCATGACTTTGCAAGCCCACCTCCAATAGGTCATGGGTTGGTGACTACCATCAAGTAAGCATATCACTAACCTGAGAGGCATTGCCTACATAACAATATGAACACACAAAATTCTGAAATGTAAAACAATAAGTAAATTGTGTATACAAACCACTAAGGATGACACAAATAGAGTGCAACAGAAAAGCAATGTATAATAGGGTGAGCCGGGCCAGAAGAAAATACCACCAAAAAAGGATAATTCTATAACACCAGTACTGATGCTCGTCTGTAAAAAACCCAACATGTTGGGTAGGTGAAGGGAAGCTTCCAAAAGGTATAGGTGTATGCCTCATCTCTTTGATCTCCCGGGGATCAAATGGGTTCTGGAGAAACTAGGTCTTTGTCAATACGTCAGTAGTATACACAAGACTCGACACATGTGTGAAAATCACATATAGTGGTGTGTAAAATAGTACTTAGAAAGAAACCCCAAATACACAAAGTAAAAGAGCACAAAAGAATTACCACTATGAACACATAGTTATCTCAACACAGATATAAGTCTAAATCTTGAAAATAAAGGTTTCCAAACGCAATAAAAAAACACCCAGTATTGATGATACACATATCTCCAATGAGTAACTTATACATGATTAGTCACTTAGATCAAATTTCATATAGACATTATGCCTCATAGTCTCCACATCAAAGCCATCCATAACAATCCTGCTCTTAGCACACTTGTTCTGGGAGATAATGCACCTCATGCCCAATGACATATCTCGAAATCGAAAAAACCCCACATAGAGTCTCTCAAAAGCACAGCCTCACTTTGAGGATCCAAACAGAGCAAACATCTCATAAAATGGACACACAGCTTGAAATATATGGGAATTATACTAAAAAAGGGCCAGTTAGGTCCATGTCCAGCCCGACTTTCCCTGTTAGGCCCGCATCTAGGGGGAAAAATTTCACCATTGGTTGCGGCCACATTCCCCCCCACATGGATCATCTATGTACGTTGATCGGTCATCGATGTCGGTCCATGTGGTGCAGCCGGTCAGCATGACCATCGGATCCCGCAACCCTAATGTAGGTCCCTACTCCGACGTGGCTCCGACAAGCCGCTTCTGTTGGCCATGGCCTCCTACAGCTGCGGCCCAATTGGTCATAGCTCTAACATAATCCCTCGATTGTGTTGTTGTAGGTTCCTCCAACACCGAATGTTGAGTCGGCGACCTCCATCTCCACTACCTGTGGTCTCCCCTTCCACGAGGTATCCACCATCGTAGTCCCATTGGACTGTGAGTCACCACCGCCAACAACCATTTTCTTGGAGGTGCTACGTTGCTGAGATGGTGCCACTTCTACCATCAGCCAGTCTACTAGTGGCCTCGTCTCGCAACGCACCTATCACGCCACCTCTGTGGGGTCACTGTGGTGTCACTATCATAGTTCGGGATAGTGTGCCATGTTTTGAAGGTGAAACAAATTTTCTCTCACAGGATCATGGACAACATGAAGAACATGGAAAAAGGAGATGTACCAAAACACCCGAAGAACATTCCAGTCTTTTGTTCATGTAATCCTTATTTCATTCATATTAGTATGATCACGATGAATGAGAAGTGAATGAAAATGATCTAAACCCCTTTTTGATCCCCATTAGACAACTACCATCCTACATGGATGATCGACCCACAATTGATCCTATTAGTGGGTTCATCTGTGTTCATCATTTAGAATTATTGAATGGGGGAAATGAAATCACATAGAAATAAAAACCCTACATGGATGATTGGATTGATCGTTGATGAAGAGTGAATCATGCGTCTGTCATTCACCAATATGTCAGCGCCTTCTCTAAATCATGGTTGTTGATCTGTTAGCATTCATCATCTTTCATCATTTTATGTAGAGAGGAATCACCGCTACCTTTTCCTTTAAAGATCTTCCAATGAATTTCTACTGGATTTTCAATCTGGTCCCATATCCCCTATCATGCTATTAAATGAATAAACATATTTATGCACCACTATTTTAAAGTGTTGTAGAATTGACCCCTAATTTTATTTAGGAAAAGAAATTGCTACAATGTCATGGAATCTCAGTGTCGCTGCAAGACGTTAAGAGAAATAAAATATTTTTTTTAAAAAATTTATATTATTTTCTTTCAAGATTTATAAAATATTATCTTTTACACCTAGACCACACCATTTGAGGTTAGGCTCCACCTAAGGAAATATCACCATAATGAGCTCAATGGTTCTCTCATATTTTAAATCCGAGTTAATGTTTATGAGTTATTGGATTTGGAAATAAATTCATTTTAATTTAATTATTTTATTTACGGTTACGACCCAAAAACAACTTTCCAAAGTTGACATCTTTCAGCCTTTGTTAGGTCATGACTAAAGTAATCCCACTTCTTTGAATGCAACTGTGGCCTTATATTTCTGATCCAAACACCTGTTTAAGATTAATTTAACTTTTTCATGAAAACGACTCAAAGATGCTATTTAGAATCATAAATTTTTTTGACCGATTGTTCTGAGTAAACTAGGCCTTAGAATCACACAGAAAATCATCACTTGGTCTCATAATTTTCCCAATAATTTTCTAAAAATAGAATCGGGAAAATCTGAGTCAATAAATTCTAAAAAACGTAAGTCTTTATGTCCTCGTAAAACCAAACAAGGTCTTTTCAAACAAAAGGATAGAGTATAAAGCATGAATTTGAGCCTCCCACTCCCATGTTCTCTTCTTATGATCTATGTACTTCCACCGGACATGAAACATGGTAAAATATAATCCACTAAGAATCCTCAATATTCATTGGGTACTCAACTCAAGTCACTCCAACATGGAATTCCATCTCACCCTAGATTATGACGTGAAAAAAGGTTATGCACGAATATCCTCAGCTAATTCACACATTTTATGTAATTTCCTTCTTCAATCCCTGCCACAACAAGGTTGTAATATAGGAATCATTATCAGAAATAGTTATTGATGAAAATTTATGGAGTTGACCAATCTCTTACTCGTAGAGTCGTCTCAAGCTCTCTACTAAACTCTACTCTTAGAAATTACAGAAGTGGGCCATCTCGGTGAGTCGGTCAATGATCATCTAGATGGAATCATGTCTCCAAGACGTATGTCATAAACCTGTCACGATGTCCATTGATATTCCTTCCCACTAACTTCCTGACACCCTAATAAAGAGAATGATCAACCCCTACCAATAATTGGGTGTTGACCTGGTGAGTTAACAAACCACAAAATAGATTCCAAATAGCGTTCAATTTTCACCTCAATAGGTAAGACCCACTTCCACCCATTCTGTCATCTCCAGTGTCCGCCTTGATGTCCATATGCATAGCCCGATGCATCACTCTACTCAAGATGTCCACTTCTATAATAGTGTATCCTCTAAATGTAACAATGTGCTCCCTACATTTTGAATATCTATTAGAGGGATTCCCTATGGACAACCGAGCACACAAAGACCCTCAGTTGGTATCATGAATTTGTACCCATGACTAAATTTAAAAGTGTTTGGAAAACATCCAATGACTGGAGATAAGTTAAATCATTTCCATCAAAAAGGATAACTTAAATGAGGCCAACCGCTCAGATTCCTTGTTCAACAACTGCTGATAGGATTCATGCTGATAGCACCTTTTCCCATGTTCCTCTCCCAGGGAGTATAGAGAAACACTAAGTCATAGTCCTAGAGGAACTATAACACCCAAAACATTTTTAGGAATGATTCTATTAAATAAATTCTATTAATAGCCTATATTTCATAAAGCACTGTGTTTCTCTTAAAAACCCTTGGTTATTTAGGGGATATTCATACCCTATCCATTAAACATAAATTTTTGACTTCTGTGTATGGAATTTCAAAAAATGGTCATCTAGATTTGTGACCAGTATGTCATTTGGAGACTGCTAGAACCAACATGATTTTTGATGAATTGTAACATACCCTTATGAATAGTAATATGACCCTTATGAATAGTAAATAATGATAATATTTTATATTCTTAAGGTAATAAGATAATAATATCTTAATTAATTTTTCAAAGTGATATAAAACAAATTATGCCTTTAAAATTGTTATTTTTCGAATTAAATATCAATTTATATAAAAATTAAATTAAAAATACATAAAATATATTCTCAAAAATTGATTTCATTTTTATATTCTATTGGTTGAAAAATGGTTTGGGTGAATTTTTGGGTTTTTTCTAAAATACTTCAATTTTTGTGAATAGTAAAAATACAGTTTTGAGTTTTCGGTAGTATAATGACATCATAATGATGCAATAATTAAATATAAAAGTTTTTCGACTTTTGAAAAGTATCATATGACATGACGTGTCCTAGGTGGCTAAAACCATGTGAAAATACCATCGGGAAGCCCATGGTTTTGCAAAAACCACTAATAAGGTGTCCTTTTTAATTAATAAGAAACTCCCTCTCATTTACTTTAAATACTCACTCAACCCTTCGTTTTATTTCATTAAAAACTCATTAAACTTGAAGATATGGTAGTATTTTCTTTTTAGGAGTCCTCCAATGGTGTCCTCAATCCCCCAAGGTCCCCAGTTTCTCGTTTTGGGAATTAATCTTCAAGGTAAGAGAATCTACCACCCTTCTCTTTTCTTAAAGCTTTCATTTTATGTTTTCCCTTTTTATCAATTGGATTATTTTGGGATATTCCATCCATATTATCCAATATGTATATATTATGTAATATTTATTAGATACTCCATTTCTATCATTAAACTATTTTATTAAATTTTATGTGATTTTGTTAGGCAGACGAATATTCGTGAGAGGTTTCTTAATTTTTCTTCTATTTTGAGATCCATTCAATTATAATTCTCTCCTCATATCCCCTAATAAAAATGATATGATAATTCTAATACCTTACATGAATTGTAATTATATTATGATAATGGAATATTTAATCATCATCTCTCTTTCCCCTACTCTAATTCTGAAAATGAAAACACCGTCCGAGATGTTTTAATTTTTCACATTCAAGGACGACGAGTTCTCAATTATCATTACCATGTACAATTCGTTTAATGAAACCATTTTTATACTGGATCCAGATCATAATATATATATTTCATCTCATTAATGTTCTATAATCTTTACAGACTCATAATATAAAATAATAATGCCAAACATGTTCATTGGGAACAAAACCGTGAAGTTAATCCAAACATTTGTAATTTACGTTTAACTACTGATTCATATTCTTGTTATATAACCCAAAATCATTATAAGATAATTTATACCTATGAAATATCATTAATAAGATATGTTAACAATTCTGTATGTTTAACCAGATATCAAATAAACATCTATTCATGAATACAAGTAAACCGATCAAGAAAACCAAAGATGAAAATGCTTCCAAAACAATAAAATTGAACCTATTAAACCCACAAAAAGGGAAATGAGTGAACCTAATAAAGTTATAATAAATCAATTAAACATTTAGGAGGTTCTGGAATTATTAACTAAAGAATCTAAATTTGATTATTCTGGTTATTAAAACAAACAAATAACTCACTTGAGCATAAGGTAAGGGGTTTCTTATATCACTTTTAATTCTTTGAGATTTCTGTTGTTCACCACTCATTTCATGAATGTGTTGTATCTGTACTACCATTTGATATATAATATCATGATTCTCTTTTTGTTCAAGGTATTCAATTACTGATTTGATAATTATTAATTCTTGGTCACATGAAATGATTGATTACATCGTAGTAATGGGATTTGTGTCAATTTTCCATTTCGTTGTGACTTACTTTGTATTGTGCACCTAGTAATTCTTTTTTGGAGTACCTACTACCCATTTAATATCCTTTTTAATTTAAATTTGTAAATATATTATATATCCATATTCTGGTTTGTCTGATATGAGTATTTTCTTAAGCTGTATACCCTTTTACATATGGTATTTATTTGGAATGTTATTTTATTTATGGAAATATTTATGAATATGTATTCTCTAATCTATATAGATTTTGAGAAGGAAGATTTTACTTTTATTAAATCTATGTAAAAAATATTTCTTTTGACATGCAGCGGTGGGTGTGGCCCACTATAGCCCCTTGTTTCATTGATAAGTCTCTTGAGAAAAATCAGTTGGGGACAAACCCTTTGAGTTTGTTTCCAAAAATCAGACAGGTTTCTACCAACACAACTAAACCAATTTAATGGATTAATGGAATCATGTACTAGATACATGAAGTCAAATTAATAAGAATGTTCATTATTCATAATCATTTATTACTGTCCCCGAGGTTTTTAGTATGAAAAAATCTATGGATGCAGTTTCATTCTCAGTTTTATAATAGCGTGAGTTTTTCATTTATTTACAATGACATATGGATTTTGTCAAATTTTTTATGATTCAGTTATTAATAAATTCCTACTTAATCTATTTTTAACCCATACTAATCATTTGAGCTCACCCCTTCCATTTCATTACCACCAATACGTTTTGTACCCAATTTTTTTTAATTTGTTACCTTCTCCAATGTAATTTGTGTTACATCTATGTATCTTGTTTCTTGAATACTACTAATATTATTGTTCATTCAGGGATTCATTCCTTCAAACCATGCCAATATAACAATTAGTGCACCGACTCTAGTCTAGACGAGTCGGGGTGTTACAATTGGTATCAGATGAAGTTTAGTAGAAAACATGGAAACGAGAGTAGGAAATGTATAGTAGGGAACAAAAACCTAAGGTATTTATTGAGGATAAACATACAACAACGTACTCATATTTATGAATGTAATAGATTATGTGAATCATTCTAGAAAATAAATCCCATTCTAGATACAAATAGGTAGAGGTGGCTCTGGTAGAGATGTACCTAGGAGTGAAACCTCCGACAAGGAGTTTCAGCCTTGACCCAGGGTATCCTAGTACATAACAACGAGACTTTCTGCACTCTTGGTATTAAAACTCCTAGAGGCTATGCTTATGATAGTTCACATTTTATTTACAATCTATGATTATGGATTGTAATGTAAATTTTTCCTCAGAGAAACCATGTTTATGACTTTAGCTATGCATATAATTTTAGTCTATATTATGTGATTTTATATTTGAGATTCGTAAACTAATCTAGTGTATGCCATTATTTAGAAATGGAACCTAATGGAAGGAGGGGAATCAATACTCATGTGGAACGTAGGGATCTCCCCAATGATAAAGTCAACACAGTTAATGTTGGAGCAGATTAGATCAAAACAATATTGGAAAAACTTACTCAGGTTGTGGCTAATAACCATGCCACACCTATGATGAATCATTTCTTGTGACAGAAATCCCCATATTTCAGTGGGGATACAAATCCAGTGGTTGCTGAGCAGTGAATCATGTCCATTGAAAAGATTTTAATGGAATTTATATGCAATTAAAATTAAATGGCAGTACTGGGGGTATATTTTCTCAAGGGTGATTCCAATCAATGATGGTCCTTGATCCAGAATACCCAAGTGGAATAATCAATAGAAGATATGGAATGGTGGACTTTTAAGTAAATATTATTCAAAAAATATTCCCCTTGTGAGAAACGAACCGAAATGAAGTGGAAATTCCTTTTCTTAAAGCTAAAGGAAGAAGACAGTGTTGTAGAGTATTAGGCCACCATCACAAGACTAGACAGGTTTGCCATATATTACATATGAGACTTAGAATACAATATTGATAATTTCATTTATGGTCTAAGACAAGTATTCGAAAGGAATTCACATCTCAAACATTTTCATCATATGATAAAATTGTATCAAGTGACATCAAAATAGAGAAGAAATTTTCTAGAACTTGTTTCTTCAAGGGAAAACATGATAAGAAGCAGTACTCTGATAACCAAGGAAAATGTGATGCGTCAAAGAAGAACAAGGGAACACAAAATTACTATTATATAAGAAATGTGGAATGAATCATCCAGAGAAATGCATTAAAGGTAGGGGAGTCTTCTATAAGTGTGGAGAAAAGGGTGATCAGTCAAACAAATGCATGGTGAATAAGAAATTTGATGATGTTAAATGATACAATTATAGAGAGATGAGACAGTATGAAAATGAGTGTCCTAAGTGCCAAGGAGACATGCCTTAGAAAAGGTGACGAGAGAAAGGTATACAATATCTGATTACAACCACAGAGGTTGAAATTTTTAATTATGTAGTGGCAGGTAATTTAATTGTTTAGTCAAACATAGCCAATAGTTTATTTGATTCTGGATCCTTGCATTCATTTATATCTTCCTATATTTCCAAGAAAATTAGACATGTCCAATATTATTTTAAAAAGGATTTTTTAGTCCAAACTCCTTCGGGATGTATCGTTGAAACAAAGGCTTGTTAATTAGTCCCCGTCATGACACATAAATGTGATTTTTTTGATAACATTATAATTATACCAATGAGTGACTTTGATATAATTCTCGGTATGAATTGGCTGTCAAACTATCATGAGAAGATCTATTGAAAGAAGTAGGAAGTTACAATTTTTAAAAATGCTGTAGAATCCCTTATCTTTACAGTAGAAACCTCACCACATGATTCTTATCATGATCCACCCCCAGTTGCTCTACTAAATTCAATACATGGAGAGGAAGATAAAATACTTTCTATATAACGACCCATACTTTACATACATTGTTAATACTTCAAAATTGAATCACACTTATTACAACATATGACAAAACCACAAAGGACCGTATAGGTATAGTGTCTTTAGAAACTGGGAAACATAAACAACTGGTTCATAAATCTTCTACAGTGTCTCCCATTTATTTCATCATATCTAGGGTCCCTTTTAGCATATTCTACTTAATATCCATCTTCCTTACCTGGGGAAAAGAAAACATAAAAGGGTGAGCTCAAATGCTCAGCAAGGGCAAATAAAGGAAATAAAAATCATATCATATCTTTTTGAAAATCATAACCTGCAAAAGAGATCATAATATCTTAACATGGAAAAAATCATAGAAGTGAAAATGAGATCCCCATAATCATAAAATGAAACTTGAAACTTTGTGGTATGCACACATAATCATGGAAAATCATTTCTTGTTAGTCATGACTCATTGCCAAGACTATCTTAGTGGACAAAGTCCCTTTCTGAACCGAGTCACCCTCGTTCCAGTCCTGTTTCACTGAACCGGTATAACCTACCATTACAGTCATGTATATCTCATGAGATATAAAATCTTTACCCAATGCATTGGAGGGAGATATAGGTCCCACCCATCTCATAATGATACCATTCTTATGTGTTCCACAAAATCATAAATCATACATCATCGCATAACACATGTAACAAAAATGGGATTTTGAAACATCATGACATCATAAAACAAATCATATAAGGTAAATGACTTCATAAAAATAATTCCCTCAAAACATAATCAAATCAATGTAATAATAGGGATAAAAACTGAACCCTTTATTATGTTAGATGGAAAATAATTTTGATAAAACACTTGAACTCCATTCTTGAGGAAAATATCCTTTCTTCTTCAAAAACATTTTTCCTTTCATAACATGTCATACGACTTTAAAAAAAAGAATTTGATTAAAAATAAACTTGAAAACTTGTAAAGTAAGCTTCTTGGAAACAATGTTTTAAAAATCCATTCATGTCGTATAAGTTAAAAAAAGCATTCTTCGAACTTTTGTCGGAAAAGTCAAAAAGTACCTCGTACGAAAAATGAAAAAAGATTCCTTTCATACATATTAATAAAAACTCACTGAAGGGTAAAAATGGATTTAAACAATTTTAGGTGGATGGAAATAATATTACATATTGATGAAACATGGATGTGGATGATAAAATACACCCCAGTAAATACTTACGAATAAACAATCTCGGATAAAAATGAGATTGTGATATTTCCCTTACCTTAGGTCCGATTTGCTTTGTACGTGTCCGAAGCTCCTGTATAATGGTTTAAATAATGTTATTGACTTATTCCAGAATCATACATATTTATATGATATCATATATGGTCATATTCTTAGCTTCTTGTTAGTAATATTTCATTGTTACTTGTTACTCGGGTCTTTATTGCCTTTTGTTCTTATGCGTGTTTTGCCGAATAAATTCTTATTCTTCTTTTAAGGTTATAGATACCTTATATCCAGAATGGTATTAGTGTTACATATATCATATTTATTCATTAAATTCATTTATATAATTACTATGTAATGATGATCATGTAGAACGAGTCGCATCACATCGTGGAGACGGTATTCCGTACGTACGCACGAGTGATGATATTGTTCCTATGATCGTGGAATTGTATTGGAGTATATATATATTATTTCAGTATCAATATTACTTTATAATAATCATAAATAGTTACTCATTACTCCATTATACCCATCCTTGTAAGGTGGTGGTGGAAAATAGATTACACCACGGCGTGGAGACGGTATTCCGTACGTACGCACGCGCGGTGATTTCATTTTTCCGTAGGATGGATATAAGGTGAATTAGGGTTGTTTCATATTTATAATAACATATCAGTATGTAAGTAATACTGATGTTATTAATTTATCATGAAACAACTAAAGAAGAAGAAGTTGAAGAAGAAAGAAATTGAAAAGATCGGTAATGGATATTACCTCTTCTTTGGAACGCCTCTTTGAATCCTCCACTTAGGGAACTAAGATTGGTCTTTGAAGAAGACCAGGACCTCTAGGATTATTCTAGGGAAGTGGAGAGGAGAAAATGGCAGGGGTTGGCCGAGCTTGAGTGCTCAAATTGGTGTGAGGAGGAGGGGGAGGATGTGCCCTTTTATAAGGGAGGAGAGGGGCACCTTAGGAATATCTCAAAATATTATTTTATATTAAAGTAAAAATCGGTTTATAATGGTTCCAAAGGGTCTTATTTCGAATCTAATGTGGGGATGGGTCTAAATCCTATCAACCAATATGATTTAGACAAGTTTAGGGTATTATTTTAAACTTATCAATTAGATTTAACTCTAAGTTAAATAATTTAACTTTTACCATGTCTTTTTGTTTTCTTTCACTATATGGTTAATAAACTTACTATAACATGTCAAACGAACCCCAAATTGTTTATTATTAATATATATATCTTTATCTAAGTCATTTGGCCGATCCTTAGATTTTTAGGAATAAAATAGAAATTAATAATATAATATTGGATTTAAAAACTATTTTGTGTCAATTTTGACACAAGTTGATATATGATTTTTGTGAAAGTCATAACAGAATTATATGTTCAAACCAAGTTGATTAAATCAACACTAATATATCATAGTAACCTAGAAAATTAGTTTAATTCATAAAAATTCTCAAATTACATTTATTTTGGTGTTTATAACATCAATTATGTCAATATTTCATAAATAAGATAATTACTGCATCATCGTTGTGTCATAATTAAATTAACTTATTTAATGTCTAAACATTATAAATAAAATACCATTATGTAGGAAATATTTTTAGCTTTCTAATTAATATTTATTTTCGAATTTATCTTATGTATAACCCCATATTAAAAATTATTTACTTATTAAACTTTGATTTTAACTATTTTAACCCTTCTTTAAATAAATTAATAATAAATGTCCTAATCTAACTCAAGTGGGCCTAAATGGTCATATTTTATTCATAAGGTTGTTTTTGGTCGAATTACACTTATCCAATAGAATTAGGACATGTGTTAGGGTAATAGTAATATCATATTTACCCTTAGTTACCCTATTTACTATTAACCGCGGTAAAAAAAGTAAAAAGTTACTATTCACCAAAAAATTATTTTTATCTCATTGAACCACGTTTTACTTACTGATATCAACCATGTCTGTCGGATTTTCGAAATTCCATTCACAAAAGCGGTAAAATTAAGTTTTATGCAAAATTCAGTTTTTAACCTACCACTTAGTGGTTTCACTATTCATCAAAATTGAAAGTTTTCAGAAAAATACCAAAATTTCACCCTAGGCTAATTTCGATATTCCGAATCCAAAAATAAAGTTCATTTTGAAAAATAAAATTTATAAAATTTCAAAAAGTGGTTATTACTATTCATAACGGCTAGTTTTAATAATATTTTAATAGCATATCGTTGTTTAGTGAAACTCGGTATTACGTACGACGCAAGCTATCGAGGAAGGTCGCGATTGCGTGTAAAGTAAGCCAAGAAAGTGTGTAGTGAAAGATTCCTTTGAACAAAATATTACTCATAAAAATCTCGGGTGTTACATTCTATGGGCAGGTAAAGAAATCATCAAATTGAAGATGTGCATATAGTGCAAGAATACATTGATATATTTCTAGAGGATTTACGAGGACAACATCTAGAGTAGGAAATTGAGTTCTCTATTGATTGAATTCCTGATGCAAGACCTATATCATAGATTCCATATAGACTGGCCATTGTTGAATTAGTGGAGCTAAATATACAAATATATGAATTGAGAAAAAAAGAAATTATTCGACCTAGTGTTTCTCCATGGGGATCCCATGACCTCTATGTCAAGTAGAAAGATAGATTCAAGACGCTATGCATTGATTAACTGTAAATAAATTCTATTACAATAAATAATAAGTATCCTATTCCACGAATTGATGATTTATTTGATGAACATTAGGTAGAACAATAATTTTCTAAATTGACCTTCGATCTGGATATCATGAGCTCTATGTGAGGAATGAAGATATTCAAAAGACAACATTTCGAACCAGGTTTTGGCATTATGAGTTTAATGGGATTCCCTTTGATAGAGAAATGCACCTTATGTTTTCATGGATTTAATGAACAGAGTTTTCAAGGAATATCGGGATAACATATTTGTGGTATCTATCAATAATATCGTGGTATACTCTAAAATCCATGAAGATAATGAGATTCACATGTGGATTATTCTGAAAACCCTTAGATGAAATGAGTTATAGGGAATTTTTAGCAACTGCGAATTCTGGCTTCAAGAATTTTCTTTTCTAGGACATATTGTCTATATGGATGGAATCTTAGTTTATCTTGTGAAGAAAGAAGAAATCCATGATTGTCCCATGCCAATAAACATAACTGAGGTATGCAGTTTTATTGGCTTAGCAGGTTAATATCGGCATTTTGTTCAGAATTTCGCCAGACTGGCTAACCCGCTAACCAATCTCACATGTAAAGGAGTTAAGTTTGTTTGGAAAAAATAATGTACAGATGTCTTTGAATAATAGAAAATAATACTGTTCAATCCTCCAATTCTGACTCTTCCATCAGGAAGTGAAGGATTTGTAATATATATATTGATTCATCAAATAATGGGCTGGGTTGAATCCTTTTGAAAAATGCTAAAGTAATTTCTTATGCATCAAGGAAGTTGAAACCTCATCCGAAAAATTAACCAACTCATGATCTTGAGTTAGAATCTGTAATCATTTCATTGATGATATGAAGACACTATCTCTATGGTGAAAATGTGAGATATATATTGATCCCAAGATTTTGGTGTAAATTTTCTCACAGAAATAACTCAACATGAGGCAAATACAATGGGTTGAACTACTCAAGGATTATGATTGCACTATACACTACCACCCAGGGAAGGAAAATAAGGTAGAATATGCTTTGAGTAGAAATGATCATGGAGTTTTGAACAATATGAGGGTTGATAGGGATCCTATGTTAATGGATTTAATAATAATGGATATGGGAATAATCATGGAAGGGGAAACATTGATAATTTTTATAATTATTTCCAAAACATATTTACTAGAAAAGATAAAAAGTTATCAGAATGATGATGAGGAGTTTCAAAAGAAAATTAAACCTGTGAATGATGGGAGATTGGTTAACATCATATATGAAGATGGAATTTTGAAATTTGGGAGGAGGCTTTGTGTTCCTGAGGTACTTGATCTAAAAAGGTAATTATTGGATGATGCCCACAACTCCAATTTCTTTATATAACATGTTATCCCTAAGATGTATATAGACTTGATGGAAAATTATTTTTGGGAAAACATGAAGAGGGATATTGCTGATTACGTATCGAGATGTTTGTTTTGTCAGTAGGTGAAGGATAGAAGATAACATCCTAGATGAGTCATGCATCACCTTCCTATTACTTTGTTTAAATGGGATGATATTAAAATGGACTTTGTCATGGGTCTACCAAATACTCCAAGAAAGAATGATGTGATATGATTCATTGTTGACAGTCTTACAAAATCAGCACATTTTTTTGCTATAAAGTAAGATTCACCAATTGAACATTTATCTAGACTACATATTAATGATATTGTAAGACTACAAGGTGTAACCTTATCAATTTTTTCTGATCATGATCCCCATTTTACATCAAAATTATGGATAATTCTCTTGAAGGATTTGAATATTGAGCTTCATATGAGTTCTTCTTATTAACCCCAAACTGATGGACAGTCTGAAAGGACTATTCAAAATCTGGAAGACATGCTGAGATCATTCTCTATTGACATTCATGGTATGTGGGATCAATACGTTCCTTTAGATGAATTTTCATACAATAATAGTTTCCATTCTAATATTCAAATGGCTCCATATGAAGCATTATATGGAAATAGATGTCTAACTCCAACTTGTTGGGATGAAGTTGGTGAGTGGAAACTTATAGGCACATAACATATTTAAGAGACCATGACCAAGGTGAAGACAATCTAAGTACATATTATAGCAGTCTAAAGTAGAAAGAAGAGTTTTGCTGACAACCAGAGAATGGATTTGGAATTATAAGTGGGAGATCATGTCTCTTTTAAAGTATCTACATGGAAGGGGTTCTTAAGGTTTTGTAAGAAAGGGAAAATAATCCCCAGGTACATCGTACCATTTGAAATTATTGAAATAATCGGAGCTATAGCTTACCATTTTGCAATGCCGACATGTCTCTCCAATGCTCATAATTTGTTCCATGTTTCATTGTTGAAGAAATATACATGCCAGACCCAATGCATTTACTCACCTTTGAAGAAATTGAACTGGAACCTGATTTTTCAAACTATGAAGAGCCTATCACGATTTTTTACATATGGGATCAGGTATTGAGAAATCAGACAACACGTTTAGTAACTATTTTTTGGAGAAACCAGAATATAGAGGATGCAAAATGGGGACCCGAGGATGTTATGAAGAAGAACCACCCACATCTTTTTTGTGGGCTTTATACATAAAATTGGGAGGAATAAATTTATTAAGGAGAGAATAATATAACACCCCAAAAATTATATGGTATTCTTATCTTATATATGTTCTATTCACAACCTATATTTCATAAATCACTGTGTTCCATTGAAACAACACTTGGTTATTTAAGAGATAGTCAAAACCTACAAATTATACATGAAGTTTCCACTACTGTGTTTTGTATTTCAAAAAATGGTCATCTAGAGTTGTGACCATTAAGTCATTTTGAGAGTGATAGAACCAACTAGATTTTTGATGAATAGTGAAATACCCTTATGAATAGTAATATGACACGTATGAATTGTAAATAATGATAATATTTTACTTACTTATGGTAATAAGATAATAAGTTCTTAATTAATTTTTCAATGTGATATAAAACTAATTATACCATTAAAATTGTTATTTTTCGAATTAACTATGATTTTATTTAAACATTAAATTAAAAATCCATAGAAATTTATTTTTAAAAAACAGGGATCATCTTTTAATTATACATGTCGAAGAATGGTTAGGGTGAATTTTTGATATTTTTTTTAAAATACCGGAATTTTTTGTGAATAGTAAAAATACAGTTTTGAGTTTTCTATTGTTTAATGACATCATAATGATGTAATAATTAAATAGGAAATACTGGTGGACTTTTTTACTGTAAAATATAAAATTATGTGTCCCATGTGGCTAAAACCATGGGGAAATACCTTGGGAAATCCCATGGTTTTGCAAAAACCACTAATGAGGTGTCCCTTTTAATTAATTAAAAACTCCATCTCATTTAATAAAAATACCCACTCACACCTTCGATAAATTTCATTAAAAACTAATTATCCTAAAATATAAGGTAGTTTTACCTCACTTGGAGTCCTCCAAAGGTGTCCTCAAGACCCAAGGTCCCAACCATCATGTTTTTGGAATTAATCTTCAAGGTTAGAGAATCTACCACCATTATCTTTTCTTAAAGCTTTCATTTTATGTTTTCTCATTTATTTTAAATTGGATTATGTTGGGATATTTATTTCCATATTATCCTTTCGGAATATATTATGTATGATAGATGAGAGACCCCATTTCTCTCATCAAAATATTTTATGATATTTTATGTGATGTCGTTAGGCTGCCGAATGTTCGTGAGAGGTTTCTAAAATTTTCTTCTACTTTGAGTTCCTTTCTATTATAATACGTTCCTCATCTCCCCTCATCCAAATTATATGATAATTAATGTACCATAAATGAATTAGAATTATGTTAATTTAATGGAATATTTCATCATCATCTCTCTTTCTCCCTCCTCTTACACTAAAAATAAAACCACCGTCTGAGATGTGTTAATTTATCACAATCAAGGACGACGAGTTCTCAATTTTCATTACCATGTTAAATTCTGGTCATGAAACCATTTTTATGGTGGATCTAGATCAGAATATATGTATTTAATATCATTAATGTTCTATAATCCTTACACACTCTTAATATAAAATAATAATACAAAACAAGTTCATTATGACGAAAACTTCCATGTTAATACAAATGTTTGTAATTAAATTTTAAGTAATGATTCATCATCTTGGTATAAAACCCTAATTTATTATAACATCTTTTATATATATGAAATATCATTAATTGAATATATATAAAATTCTGGATGTTTAACCACACATCAAATGAACATCCATTCATGAATACAAGCAAACCGATCAAAAAAACCATGAAAGAATTTTTTTCCAAAACAGTAAAATTGAACCTCTAAAAGCCATAAAAAAGGCAATGAATGAACCTAATAAAGTTATAATAAATCATTTACATATAAGCGAGGTTTTGGAATTATTAATTAATTAAGCTAAATTTTATTATTCTGGTCATTAAAAAAATGAAGAACACACTCGAGCATAATGTAAGGGGTTTCTTATCTCACTTTTAATTCTGTGAGACTTCCATTGTTAGCCATTCATTTCATGCATGTGGTGTATGTGTATCTCCATTTGATATATAATATCTTTATTATCTTTATTTTCATGGTATTCAATGATTTATTTGATAGTTATTAATTCTTGGTCACATGAAACGATTGATTACAATGTGGTAATGGGCTTTGGGTCATGTTTCCATTTTGTTGTGACTTACTTTGTTTTGGGAACTTGATAATTATTATGTGGCATACCTACTTCCAATTTTAGATCATTTTTAATTTAAATCAGAAAATATAATATATATCCATATTTTGGTTTTATGGATACGAGTGTTGTCTTAAGAAATATACACTTTTAGATACCTTTTTTTTGAAATGTTATTTTAACTGTAGAAATATTGAGGAATCTATATTCTCTACTCTATGTAGATATTGAGAAGGAAGATTTTAATTGTATAAAATCTTTGTATAAAAAATTATTTTGACTTGCAGTGGTAGGTGGGGCCAGCTATATCCCCTCAATGCATTAACAAGTCTCAGGAGACAAATCAGTTGGTGACAAACCCTTCGAGATTGTTTCCAAAAAACAGATGAGTTTCTACCCACACAAAAAAATAGTTTTAACGGTATTATGGTATCATGATCTAGATACATGAAGTCCAATTAATAAGAATTTTCTTTATTCCTAATCAATTATTACTATCCATGAGGTTTTCACTATGAAAAAATTTGTAGATGTAATTTCATTCTTAGTTTGTTAATGGGGTGAGTTTTTCATTTATTCACTTTGCCATATTGATTATGTCAAATGTTTTATGATTCACTTTTTATTTAATTCCTACTTCATCTATTTGAAACCTTTACTAATCGTTTGATCTCACTCCTTCCATTGGTTTACCACCAACAAGTTTTGAAGAGGATATCAT
Organism: Viscum album; assembly: GCA_963277665.1. NCBI lineage: Eukaryota > Viridiplantae > Streptophyta > Magnoliopsida > Santalales > Viscaceae > Viscum > Viscum album. The sequence continues at coordinate 95,758,277 of OY728136.1, read as the reverse complement.
TTACTGGTTTTACGTGGATGTAGTTCTTAATTTTTTTTGTATTGTAATTTGTTACCTTTACCAATGTAATTTTAGTAACATATATGTATCTATTCTCTTCTAGAATACTAAACGGATCGTTCCTTTGGTTTTTCATTCTGTCTAACCATGAAAATATAACAAGTAATGCACCAGCTCCTTTCTAGAGGGGTCAGGGTGTTATAGGAACTCTTGGAATTTCTTCTGTCTCAAGCCCCAATCATTCTAAAAGAATTCATACTTGAGAGAATATTTTTGTTAAAGTAGGAGATTAATTTCTTTACCATTAGATAGAATTGACGCACCTTCAATGCGAAGACAACTTCTACTAAAACAAGATCATGGGTTGCATAGTTCTGCTCATGCTGCCTCATTTGTCATGAATCGTAGGAAATAACCACTTGTCCCTAGATCAGGACACAACCTAGTCTAGTTTTGAATTCATCACAAGACCCAACATACCCAACGCCCTCCTTTTGATGTCTCAAGAAGTGGGCGCTCTTCAACCTCCACCTTAGCTTCTAGAAACTCGATTCGCACTTCGCTAACGCGAAGGGTTGTCCCATCCATGTCAAAGCTGATAAGTGTACCACTACCATAGAAAATTCAGGCATGAACCACCTATAGTATCCTTCCAAACCCACTAAACTCATCACCATAGTCACACTCTTGGGTGGAATCCAATAAAGTTCCACTTTGATCATCGCTGGATCCACTAAAACTCTATTTCTAAACTGACGTGTCCTATAAAGTGGATGTCTTGAATCTAGAACTCACACTCTAAAAGATTCCCATAAAGCTGGTGCTCTTAGTGTGTAACATGGAGCATCCTACACTGTGTTTTGTTATCCTTCTCATATTCTGAGTACACCAAGATGTCATCAATGAATACCAAGAAAAATTGGTCAAGTTAAGGTATGAATATCCTATTCATGATCCCCCAAAACACTACTGGGGAATTGGTCAAGAAAAATGGCATCACCAAGTAATCATAGTGGCCATACCAACATCTAAAGGTGGTCTTTGGTACATTCTTATCTCATAAAAGAAGCTAATGATAGCTAGATCTGATGCGTATCTTTGAGAACAACCTTGCTCCCTTCAGCTAATCTAAGAGGTGATCAATTCTTGGAATTGAATATTGTTTATTCACAGTCACCTGGTTTATTATCTAGAAGTCCACACACAGTCCCAAGCTCTTATATACCTTCTTGGAGAAAAAAATAAGGATGTATAGGGTGAAACAAAGGGCCTTATGATGACATTCCAGTATAGGTCTTCTAGTGGTACCCTCAACTCATGAAGCTCTGTGAGAGCACTCTGATATTCCAGTGTGCATATCGATGTTGTCCTAGGGTTCCAATCAATACATAATTCAACCTCCCAACTAGGAGGTAATCGTGGAAAATCCTTCGGGAATATAACCTCATACTCATATACCACAATAGGAAATTGATGACTCCTCTCATCCACCACACTGAGGGTATGTCTAGCCAATGGTGAGTGATTAGTTGCACCCTCCTCTAAGAAAGTATGCAATGTGATTCATGTGTTACCTTTTCACCAGAAAAAGAAAATCTCTTCCCATATCCACGGATACATCATACTCTAAACCTAAAATAGTAAATATGAGACTAGACTGTAGATAACCTGTCCATACCCAGAATGAAGTTGTAAGGCATTTTCGCCACAAGTAAAAGATCCCATCCGAAGATCTCACATCCTATAATATCTCACACATTCAGAACCAGTTTGTGATCATAGAACCCCCTCCCATATGAGTCTCTCAACATATGGATCGATCCAAAGGCTCCATCAGAATCTCTAATCTCCAAACAAGGTTAATGGAATAGAAAGAGTTACTAGAAACATTTCCTATAAGGATTACATATATGTTAGTGAATACATAGATCATACCTCACAACATATCTAGATCATCTGGAACATTAGACAATATTTCCTAATGTTTGGCCAATTCCTAACCACTACCTCACGGAGAGCATAGTGGACCACCATGGGTTGGGGCTGGTAGTACCTCGAACCTATGCCCACCACCTACTAGTCTTCCGGATCCCCTTCCATGTATGACACCCTACATACCACCTTACTCTTATCTCTTTCTCAACCTTGGAAATCCCTCAATGGTGTACTAGTAATCTATACGATGTGTTGGAAATCCTGATCTACATCCAGCAACCAATGCATGAGTAGCACAACATTTTATTTTTTTGACTACCTCTTTCTTGGGAGCCTCATACTGCATAGCCCAGGACCTACGGTCATCCCCTGGAATTCGTGACCTGCTTAGGTCTATGTGTTTTTTTCCTACTATCCACTCTTGAAGGCTCCTCAACCTGGTGTCTACTAGAAGCTCCCACTACTAGCGCCTGCTTAATCATGAATCTTTCTATGAGTAGATCTCACTCCAGCACCCAAGTCAGAGTAGGGATGTTAAGAGATAGAATGGATGCCCTGCTCTCCTGATGTAGTCCCTTCTTAATATCCCAATCCATGAAGAATAGGTCTTTCCCCATGTTTGTGGAGTATCCAAGAATGTCTGTGAACCTTTCTGAGTACTCCACTATTTTCTAGATACTATGATGTAGATATAGGAGATCCTAGATGCGTACTGAGTGCAATGTCACTAAAAAGAACTCCTCCCTAAAAGGGACTCAATGTCTTCCCAATAGAGGGTCATCTCATTATGCTTCTGGATCAATAAGCTCCACCACCATCCCACTGAGAAATAAAGAAGGCTCACAGCTAGTACTACCATCTAGTTGAGAGGTGGCCTCATAAGGTGGAAGACAAGTGTAATCACCTCCAACCAATCCTTAGTTCTCTAGGGGTCAGTATCACCCATGAACCAGGGAGGTCGCTACCTCTGGAACTGATGTAATGCATTGAGCCTACGTGTATCTTCTACCGATAGTGTTGGTAGTAAATTTTGATCTGCAAGTGATGGTATCACCTATGCACCACTCAGTGGGACTATCTTCAGTACTAGTCCCTGTACTAACACCTCATCACTAAGGGAACCATCCTTGTGGTAACACAATAGAATCATGTATGGATCTATATATAGAGGCATCCTGAAACAGATCACAATGAACCAAAATAAATAGAATATACCTGTTGATATCAATCCAGAAGGACCTGAGGACAAACTCAATAATTATATATGATGTATGTAACATTTATTTCCCTCCAACCAGTGTTTTCATGAACTGAGTCAGAAAGAAGGTGTCCAGAGTCCTGTTGTATGGATATGTCTACTGGCACACAAATACTAGAGTCCATGGACTTAAATCCGAACTCGAAATAGTTAAGACTCTTGCCCCAACCAAATATCATAGACTCTTGGTCCCAATGTAGAACCAAACTACCTATGACATATCTTTTCACAACCCATACTTGAGGGGTATATGCCGTGACTCCCCAATCCCACCTATTATAGGATGAGGGTTGGTGACGAGCACTGAATAGGTATATAAATAACAAGGGAGGCATTGCCTGTATACCAGTACACAAAAACATAAGGCTGAAAGGTAAAACCCAAGTAAACCGTGCATGAAAACCAGTAAGGATGACACAACCATAGTGTAACCGAAATTTAAAGTACAATAGGGTTAGCTAGGCTGGAATACAAGCCCACAAAAAACGAAAAGTGAGTAACACCAATACAGAAGCTCGTCTACATAAAACCCTACTTTAAGAGAAGGTGAAGGGAAATTTCCTAAAGTTATATGAGTATGCCTCATCTGTTTGATTTCACTTGGAACTACCAGGACCTAGAAAACCATGGTCTCTCTCAAAAATTCAGTCATATTTAAAACATAGGACACGTTTAGGAAAATCCTGTGTAGGTTTGAGTAATGAGTACTCAGAAGGAAACCTCAAAAACACAATGTAAGAGACAGAAAATGAAACACCACTAGGAACACCCAGCCAGATCAACATAGGTATAAGTCTAAAGGATGAAAAGCAATATTTCTTGAAGTAATCATAGAACACCCAATATTGATGGGACACTCAGCCTCAATGAGTCACATAGAAATCATGACCCACTTAGACCCGACGATTCACATAGAACCTATGAGTCACTTAAACCCAATGAGTCACACAGACCTAATGTCCCATAAACATCAAGTCACATAGTATTCATATCACAACTAGCCATAGGATTCCTGATCATAGCATGATTATTCCAGGAGATCTTATAACTCATGCCAAATGTGGTATATATAAATCCAATAAAACCCTCTTAGAGTATCTCAAAAGCACTGCAACACTATGAGGGTCCAAATGCTGTAAACATCTCATTGAACGGGAGGCATGGTTCAAATGCTATGGGTATTTTACTAATTAGGGGTCGATTAGGTCCAGGTGTGGCCCGACCCGGTTCTGACCTGACCTGAACAGGTCTGGGTAACCCAACCTAACCCAACCTAGTCTGGTTTCTCCTAGACCGACCCAACCCATTGGGCTCGTTGGACTCGACCCGTTGGGTAGTGGGGCAGCTGGAGAGGCTCGGATTTCCCATTATGGCCCACCTGTAGCAGGCTGGCTAGATATGATGGTCATGGCCTTACCTGGCCATGACCTCGTTTTGCCCATATGAGGCTCATCCATGTGTGATTCTCCATCAATGCTGTTAGACCATGGGGCACGACCTATCTGGGGGACCACCCGACCCTACGGCTCTATCGTGGGTCCCTCTTATGATGCGTTTCAGGTGAGATATGTCCCTCCACAGTAGCCTCCTGGTGCGATCACCCACCGCCACTACACCCTACCCAGCTACAAATCCCACTCTCCACCCATGGCCATGCCACTATGGGTTCCTCTGCCACTAGCCGTTTGAGCCGACAACCTCCACTGCCACTGCCCACGGCCTCCCCTACCTTGGGTCTTCCACAAACGCGGTCCCACTAGACCGTGGGATACAGTCATGGGCTTCCATGTCGATGGTCGACTGCCTAGCCTGTTTGCATTGCCAGGCTGATGCCACTTCCACCAATGGACACTCCACTGATAGCCTCATCTTGTGCTGCACCTAACATCGCAGCTCCTTCAGGTCGTTGTAGTTTCAGCTTCTCGATTCAGGTTGTTGTGCTACAATTTGAAGGTTCACCAATCGTTCTCTCTCATGATCATGAAGAACGTTAAGAATAAGGATAAAAGAGAGGAACCAGAACACTCAAAGAATGATCCATACCTTTGTTCGTTTCAACCTTAGTTTGTCCTTGTTAATAGTATAAAAATTAATGAGAAGAAAATCTCATAGATCTAATCCCCACAAGATAACTCCCATCCCGCATGAATGATCGACCTACAGATCAACCTATTAGTGGGTTGATCCATGTTCATCATTTAAAAATATATAATAGGGAAAGGAAATCAAATAGAAATAAAACCCCCACATAGAGGATTGGATCGATCATTGATGAAGAGTGAATCTTTCATTTGTCATTCTATAATCCGTCGACGCCTTCTCCAAATCCATATCATCAATAATTCATCACTCATTGTTGTTCGTTGTTCTCTACCAAGAGGCTTCACCAACACCTTTTCTTTTCCCAAGCTTCAAGGTAATTTCTCAATGATTTTCAATATGATTTTATATCCCCTATCAAGAAATTAAATTAAGAAATGATTTTCATCATCTTCGTTTTGTTGTGTTACAGTGTCGCCACACTGTTTCATTTATGAAAGCAAGCATCTTCTTTTTCAAGGCATCTTATTGTTGCGGCATTTCTATGAAACATTAATAAATATTCTTTTTCTTTATTTATTATCTTTTAAAATGTCCAAAAAATTATATTTTACCCTCGACCTGCACTGGTTGAGGTTAGGCCCCGCCTAAAGAAATCACAACCTCACAAACTAAATAGTGCTCTCAGATATCCAATCCGAGTTACCTTTTATGAGTAATTGGTTTTGAAAATAAAATAAATTTTAATTATTTATTTTATTTACAGTTATGTCCCACAAACTACTTTCCACAGTTGACTTGCACTAGCCAATGTTAGGCCACACCTAATGTAAACCCACTGCTCAGAGTGCAACATGCCATCATATTTCTAATATGGGGACCCATTTATGTGTTCTACCACTTTTTTAGAAAATCACCAATGTGTGATGTTTAAAAACATAAATTTTTTTGAGGGATTGTTCCAGGAACACTAGGCCTCAGAATCACAGGTTGTCTCAGTACCTGGTCTTGTAATTTTCCAATGAATTTTCTAAAAATAGAATTGGGAAAATCTGAGTCATTACAGTCTCAAGTGAACATCCTCATATTTCAGCAGCTACTCACAAGTAGTGCGGGCCTTGAGTGTTTATATGGGGACACTATTCCCTCATATCAAAGTTATTATAAATTGTAATTAAATAAACATATTACATAAAATTAATTAATTAGATTTCATATTAAATAAATATAAAAAAGTATTTAGTAATGAAAGATTATAAAGTCTTTAACATCCTTGTCATATATATAATAATGGATCTCCCACTATGCTAAACACATATATAGGAATAATTGAAATAAATAAAATTACAAGGTCGAAATCCTCCTCATAGATGAACCAAATATGCGGTCTCCAAAGACTCTTTTGATATTACCCATCACAATTATAAGAATGAACACTTGTGGTTCTACTCAATCATGAAACAATCGGCCCTTACCTATCATTCATATTTATGTGGTCAACTTGAAGGATGACATAAGGTACGGGCACATACCAAGGATTACTTAAGGTGGGTGAGAAATAAATCTCAATAGGAAACCACCAATGATGAAACAATAATTTTATATCACAAGTTAATTCTTAGGCAATATATTCAGGCTAGGTGATATACAACTGAAGTAAAAAACAAATAAAATAAACCCATAGTAAATCCATGGGGTTTTTATCTTGATAAAAATAGCATCATGTGAAAATGAAATTGAACTATATATCATACCACAAACTCACTTTTAATTCTATTCAATCCTTGGGTTTGTTATCCAGAACGACCGTACCTTCTTATAATAGAATCATAAATGTCTCTGATCAAGATACCCCACCCTAAGGTTATATAATTATTATCCCTGGGATCATATATACATGGCTCCAATATAAAATAGGATTCCATGTATCAACTAGAAACATTTTCATTAAGTAATTTTTCTTGAACTCATGCCACACTATCCCTATGAAATCGAGTCTAATGTATGATTCCTAGGTCACAGTCATTAGATAATCACAACATTAAAGATTAAATAATCCCGATGGGGGATGAACCTTAGGTTATATGTAAGGAGTCCTCTATACATTTGATATAGAAAATATACATTATCCAGTAACTAGATCAATATCCTCATTTCATGATGATTCTTGTAAATATAGTAATTTTGAGTCCACTATATCCTAAAGAGTATTCAAGGAATCAATCAATGATATTATCATCAAACCTCAATGATCTAAACAACATCCAAAAATCGAGTAAAATTCCCCCACCCAAAAAACTATGGAATCACATGGATCCTAATGAGAAATCCATCTATAAGGTGATAAATCCAAGAGAGATTTCAAGAAAAACATGACAACCTCATCAATAATCCCTATAAAAGGGACAGCCCCAGTAACAATTGGGACATCTGATTACAGTAATGTTAATTCACATTAGTATCATAAGGTTGATCCTAATATAGATATCTAGGAATCACAACCGTAATAACACATCATATTAAGACCAATGGATGAGTTTTAGGAAGCCCTATAGGAAATCCAAATATACATCAATAATAACTATGTTAAATCATAAACAAAAGTGTAGGGTTGTTCAAACTCATAAAACCATATCTACATACAAAACCCATCAATATCCCATGGTTGGTATAGGGTATATTGAAACCCCCTACACCATCAATACCCAAACCCATAACACACTTAGTTAGGGTTGGTCAACCATCGGGGCACTAGCTTGGGTCCCCTAGGTCATACTCTAGGGAGGTATCCCTTATGATATCATTATAGTTCACATATAAACTGTCGAATCCCACTTTTTAACCACTTATTTTATTTTTATATGTAATATAATCTCTCTTATGGTAAATATAAATGGTACCATGGTAGAGTTATCCCTCTTAGGGTCCTCAGAAATGGTACATAGGTAGAGGAATCCCACTTAGGATCCCCTAGGATAGAACATTATTATACTCATCCCTCTTGGGATCCTCGGTTACAAACCAGTCTCTCTTCTATCACTTGGGTAAACAAATACCACAACTACATCTCAAAAAACCTGTGACCCCCTAGGCCAAAAATTGCACACCTCACATGGTAGATGTACTAATGGGAAGGACCACCTAAACATTTGTATGGAGGGACAGATCATATCCCATCAATGTTTATGGTCCAACTATTAGTCTTCTCGGGCACCCAACTTATATATAACCTCAAGCATCATCCCAGTCTCTCTAACTAGGGACTATCCTAGGTTAACCCAACTGAGAAAAATAATAATAATATTCCATATCCTAGAACCTCCTAAACAACCCTCGGTTGCGTCTCATCCCATGATCCATTCTCAAGTGAATGTGGATTTCACTAATTGAATAAAAACCTATCTTATGAATCTCTCACACCCCAAAACATATCACTGGTTTCCTAAAATAATTAAAATTGTTTTAGCATGAGGATATATGTTGAAAAAAATTCAAAATAAGATCTTCTTTTGACAAATTATAACATCAGGGCATAAAATTTCCCAAAAACCCTCAGAATTGTAATTAGGGAATAATTCATGGGATATAATCTGAGTAAAAAGCATGTTCTACCGAAACTCATACCAAAACATTTACTTATACATGACTTGTAGCACATGAGGTATGTCCTTGCACTACTACAAATCCAGTGAATACATGAGGTATGTGCAAGTACTACTACATAGTCATGATGGACATGGTGTCTAGATGTGTACTACTACATGACCATATCCCCCTTACATGTCGTGTCTTCCAATGTACATGGATATAAGTCCATGTATAGCTCAATGAGGTGCATTACTAGTACATGATGTGTAGTTTGAAAGACCCCATCTGCCTATATACATGGTTTCATTACCATATACTACTACATAACATGTAATAAAATTACAGTGTAGTTTCAAAAACATCATCATCCGTGAATAATAAGAATACATGGTGCGTGTTACTAAAATCACAAATTATATGATCATGATCTTGAAACGGGATTCCCATGAAATCATCCTAAATAAAAGTTTTCCAAATTAAGTACAGATCAACCCATAAGGGTTCTTTACAAACCATAATAAGGCCCAAAAACATGATAGTTTTTAATATATGGAGATATATTGAAAAAAATAAAAAGGAATATCTTCATGAATAATCCCTTAATGATTTTTTCTATTTCTGCATTTCGTGGCTGCTTCATGAAAATCTAGCTCTTACTGAGCTCCACTGGGGTGCATCCCTTCTTCCATCTCACTCTTTATCTATCCCTCTCCCTCTTATCTCTATGTTATGAAAAGGATAACCCATGGGGTGTTACATAATAATGAATGTATTAAAAAGGGATAGATAAATGGGAAATGTAAAGGAAAAAATGAATTGGGATGAAAAAAATGGGGCAGAGGCACAACCATATTGCCTGACTGAACGTTGTGCCTCGCCTAGTAAAAACCCCCCATTCTCGGCTCAAATGTAGAGACTCAACGTTAATACAATTATCCATTCAAAATATATCACAACAGGGACAAAAATAAATAAATGTACATTTAATTAAATAATTATTAATTATTCCATGAAAATTTGAACAATGCTTGTTTCCCCTAAACTCTTGTCCTTAGGTATACACCCTCTTTTGGGACAAACAATGTGGTCAAAAAAAATTACGAAATATATTATATTTGGGTGAAATACCATTTTATCCTTATAAATCATCTGAAAGAAAAGAAATTAATCATTTTCTCAATTTCACATTCCAGAAAACATAGGTCTTTAAAAACACCTTTCCATAACCCTTCTTGTCCCCAAGAATCCTTGGTGGTCAAATAGATTTCTTCTCTAAACTAGAGAATCTAAAATACTATGATATCTTGACTATACAACAAATATTTCTAACATGGTCACATTTCATTCTCAACATATTATTTTCTTCTCCATTAAAACAATTTTGTTTTTTTGTACAACACCAATCATAAGGTGTACAACCATTTAACGATCAAGATGCTTCTTTACACCATTAAAAAATTACTAAGGCAATTCCTGAACACACCCATACATCCTAAGATGTCAGAACATAATATAAAATTAATTATCAATTTCATGGTGCTCCCCACTATAGACATCACGGTACAACAGAAGAATGAAGTGAAATATGACTTCCACCATGAAAATCACTTATGTGATCACATCCCCAGTTGTCTGTGGACTTACACGATGTAGTTCCCATAGAACCATACCCCCTAAACAATCGATGGCTGTTTCACCCTTTTTACCATGATATTCCCCCACCATAGAAGAATTCTTACCATTGCCTCACAACCGAACACAAAAACACTTCCCATTCATGTGTCCCATGAATCTTTTCAATGTGAACCATCAAATTTAAACTCATACTAAGGGTCACCACCCTCAAATAGAAAATGGTTCACTCCCCATAATATGTCTTGCATTATTTCACTCCTCTAGAACAATCACAAAAAGTTCCATTGCCAAATTTTTTGTCTCTCTTAATGATCCATGTTCACTGCCTTTTTAATACATGAACATGATTTTACTACATTAGTTGTTCCACTAGACTTGATCTATTTTAAATGTCTCCTCTATCATAGAGGGATATTTATTATTTCATAAAAACTATTGGGAAACAAGGGATGAAAATTTTCATTTCAATATTTTGGTCTTTGGCCGTCACATGACCACTCACCGATTTCAGTTGAAATGGAAAAATTTGAAACTCACATGTACCATTCTAATATTTCACAACAGAATGGGTGTATAATACTATACCAACTGGTTAAGCATCAAACTCATGCTCCATTGTTTTATTCATTATCATGTTCATTCTGATCATACTCCATGATATGTTAGTATCATTAATACAAAATATCTTTTAGAACACCTCTTCAAAATTGAGCGCCTCACCAGGACCAAAATTTTTAAACACCACCCACCACAAGATATCATTCTAGAATATTTGGTGCTCATCCTCAATTTATAATTTTTCATCACCATCAACTAACATATCAAACACCCTTAATCAATCCAGTCATGAGTATCCACCTATTCTCTAACCATGTTTCTACAAGTTTAGCCACTAGCCAATAGGGACATACGCCTAAATGGTCATTCATATTAACACTACTATTAATAACCAGGAACCCTAGATTCCACAAAAAAATGAATAAAACAACATATATAATAAAACATGAGAAGCTATCATGAATCATTTTGAACATGAGAATAAAACAAAGATCACTGCCTATAAAGGCTTCCATAAACCCCAGATAACCCTCTCATCGGTTTCCCCCGATCAATCCAACCCCAAATCACTAATTATTGTGTCAAATATAATGGATCCTAGTCCTGCGACCAATAAAAAAATTTCAAACCTGTCACCAAGCTCATGTCTCACGTGGTGTCACCCCTACTCCCGTCTCAACCATTACATGACCTATAACTTGCCTATAAACCCTCCTTGTGGGAGTTAAGGATAACATAAAACAATGAGGGCCAAACATGACAACATTGGTATTTTAATAAGGATTATTAATTCCATATTATAGATGAAAAAACATTTTGTTTTAATTGGAAACATGTTTAATTAAAACCCATTGGAAACTAACCCAATCATCTACCTACTAGGCCCTAGTCCTCTATGATCATCTTCATAAAGAACTTATCCCTAGAGGGTCATAATATTAACATAAAATTATAATGAAATGACCTTGACTAGGTACATGGGTGTGGTAATTACCCCTCAAGGATCAATTCCAAAATAAATGCTTAGGTACATATTGCTAACACACTCAATGATTAGACTAACCATTAATGAAGGTTAGTTATGTAAAATATCATTGCAATATAGATAGGAAAAATCAATTTTTGTTGTTATGATTATTAAGATAACCACATATAAAAAGGATACACCCATTAGTGGAATACTAAAAAGGAAAAAAATACCAAAACTGACCAACAGGGGTCAACAAGACACATGAAACATTATATTGAATTATCTATTTCATAGCACACTCACACAGTTCAGTTAAGTAGAATTTAATATGAAGCTGTGATGAACAAACATATAAGTTTTTATTGGAACTGTAAATAACCAAACTAAAATATCAAATTCCCCAAAAGGGGTAAAAAACATGGGCATCATGTTCCATATCAACCAACTATGGTCACTACACCTCCAGAGCATGTTGTCCAAGTCATAGTCATCACGATCAAGCATTTCTCCATAGATCCACAGGGAAATCCATAGATAATGTTACCAAGGCTGTCTAATTGGGTCTAAATCAACCAAGAACCTATATGGAAAACATCATTAAGTTTTTTGGACACTATAAAAAAATAAAAACATACAATGTAGTAAAATCACACACTAGAAGGCCTATAATATCTTGTTTATGTGTACCAAATATGATGCACGAGATGTCTATTTCCTTTGTATGCTAAGAATCCAAATCATCCGCCGACCTCTCATTAACATTCCAAGATCCATAAATCAATAATAAGTCCTAAATTAATCAGAATATGTGTATCAAGCAAAGTAAAAATAATTAAATGGGAAATCATAAACCAATAACATTAATCTCATACCTTGGTAACACAGACGTCTTAGCAGAAAATATTTTCTCGATGAACCAGTCTGATATCAATTACTATATCTGATATATTTCTAATACTCATATCTACCATGTCCTAAATAGTAATATAAAGGGAAAATAACTCCACTAAAACCATGTTTTCATATCCCAACCTAGATCACTCTATAAAGAGTAATTGGTCTATTCTTTTCACAAGTCCTCAAATGTGTCTGCCTATATGAAAGATGTTACCGACTAGTAGAGAGGGACTATGGTTTTTACATGGGAACACTAATACCCCATATAAGAGTAATAAAATATTGGAAATAACTAAATATCAACCATAATAGTAAATAACCAAAATGAATATGTGATAACTATAAACAAAGATATAATGAATGAAATTTAGTAAAGGTATGAGTAACTAAGTCATATATAACAACACTTATTTCCCAATAAGACAAAACATATACATGAATAAAGCAAAAGAATAAAGTAAAAGGATTATCTACTTCTCTATAATGAAAAATATACACGATCTTAGAGTCACTATTGAGAATCTCTAACCCAATCATATGAATCCACATGAGTGGCTCAAGTCAATTATGAAACCATAGGTCTGATCCAATCCATTATACTTTGTGCTCAAACTGAAACAAGATAAAATATATTAATATGCCATAAGTTTCTTGTATAGGGTTGGGAAATAAATATAAGTAGGCCAACCCAATAGTGAACCAATATTATGTTGAACTATGTGCTTGCTCATGAAATATGCTCAGGAAAGAAAAGAAAAAACATGAGTAAAATAAATAAAATGAGTCCATTGTCAATCCTTTGGTCTGTGATCTTGGTTGGATAGATATCTTGTGAGAAGGTAATGAAGTTGAATTCCAGACAACTCAAGCCAATGTAATTCTAGTCAATCATTAGGTCCATGTTCCTAACATCCATAAAAATAGTATCCAGTGCTTGAAATGTCTCTGATTAAGATATGTTGCCACATGGGGATACAACTCAAAACACTATTATCATCTGTACTCACCTCTTATATAAATATGAAATCCATGTATCAATAATAAAATCCTATAATTAATGGATTGCGTTTCATGTCATACAACTCAAGTCCATTATAATCAAGTCCGATTTATTATATTAATGTCTTGGTTCTTAGAAAATCTGAATATCAGATTTCATATAATCTATAAGGGGCTGACCCTTAAGGGATATTTACAGAATAATCTGTTGATCCATGATTGAAACACAACATCATTAAATAACAAGATAAATATACTCAATTGTATAAAAGTCTTGGAAATTTGGTAAAAGTGTATCCATTTAATCATAGGGTGTATCATAGGAATCGATCAAGGATATTATCATCAGTCCATAGAGATCTAAACCATATATAGTTCTCAGGGGAAACATTACCACCTAGAACCCTCTAGTTTCACCTAGATTATAGTGACCTAGAAATCTATTGGGTGATCAAGATAAGTGGTGATTTGTGGGAAGATGAAAACCTACTCCTTAATCCGTATGTATGGAAGAATCCCAGTGAAAAATGGGATCTCCAATAACAAAAATATTTAACCACATAAGGATTATAGGGATAATAATAGGAAGTTCCTCTAGGCATCACCGCGAGAATATCACATCACATAATCCCCACCAACCTACTTCCAAGAATCATGTCTAGATATCCACAACTGCATCAATAATAACTAAGAAAATGAATAAATAAAAGAGTATGTTTGGTTGAAAACTGAAACCCATATATAATGACACATACCCTAAAGATCACATGCTCGGTATGGTTTCTATGGTAACACCAATGACCATAACTACCCAAACGCATGTATCACTTGGTCAGGGTTGGACAACCATAGGGGAAACCATTGGGGTCCCATATGTCATAATATGGGTTAGTATCCCTTGTGGGGTCCTCAAATTATACACATAAGAAGAGGCGCCCCTCTTAGGATCCACTAAATTGGTGTATAATAGGGAAATAATTATTGGTGTCCTCTAGATTGGTACCAAGGCTGATGAAATATTATTAGGATACTTAGAAATGGTACATTAGAATAGGAATCCCTATTGGGATCCTATAGGCTAGAACATTAGTGAAGGAATCACTTATAGGATCATCAATTACGAATTTTTCTCTCAGGCCAATGACTGTCTCCTAGGAAAACACATCCCATAACCCTGCCTATAACATCTCACAACCCCTTAGGCCTAAATGTGGGGACCCAAAAGGGTGATTTCTACATGAAAAGGGAATCCTAAACATTAGTATGCGGAAAAGGATGATGGAACATCTCAATTTAAGGTCCCATTATTTGTCGTCTTTAAAATCCACCATATTTGTCACCTCAAGTTGCTTCTCAGCCCCCCCCCCCCCCACCTAGGACTTTCCACTATTACACAATCTAAAGACCTTATTAATCATATGAAATGAACTATATCCAATTAAATAAACCTAAGTTGGGTATAATCTAGTGTACCATTCTCAAGAGATATCTTATTTCACTACTAGTGGAAGAACCTCTCGAATAAATATCACTCACCATAGATTACATCTTAGGAGTCATTAAATCATTACAAGGGTTCCACCATTGATATCTAAGGGAAAAAATATTTGAAATTTGACTCATTGTTAGTCAAATGATGACTCTAGAAAATAAAATTATTCAAAATAATAAAAATGGTTATATGGGGACAATACAAGGGGTGTAATATGAGTGCTGAATTTCTACTCCTAAAACTATTTCCTCGAATGTACATCTACACTGCCTGGAACACATAGGTTCTGGTCGTGCACTACTATACAACTAGAGAATACATAGGGAAATTTCATGTGCTGTTACATGATAAAAGAATACATGGGGTCTTTCCATATACTTATACATGATAGTATACCACTTAAATAGGGTGTCTACCCAAGTAAAAATTTACATGGCCATGTATGACTGCATTATGTGTATTACTACTACATAGTGTTCAAACCCAAAGAATACATCCACCCAAGTAATTTGATACATTTCCATGTAGTACTAAACTAAGTGTAAACAAATTAGAAGGAGTGTACATTCAAAAACATAATAATCCTTGAACTAGAAGAATATATAGTGTGGTTTTAAATTACAACACTTCATTTCCTCAGGATCTCCAAGTAAGAGACTACTATAATCGTCCAGAAACCCATGTTTTCCCTTGATAAGCATAGATTGACCCACTGAGTTAATTAGTATCCATAATAGAACCATAAAATAACTATTGGTAAATAGATTGATATTTATCAGAAAAAATTAAAAATATCCAACCATTTGGTGGAATCCACTGAATCCTCACTCATTTCCCTATTTTGCGGATGCTGCATAACGATCCTACACCTCCCATGCTCTGTAGCACAACCTCCCTTCATCCCTCTCCCTCTTTCTCTTTTTGTAACACCGCAATATTTTGGATTATATTTCTATTCAATATAAATTCATTGATTGAATACATTAAATGAAACTCTGATATTTTAAAATAACACTATATTTGATAGAAAATACAACACACAACACTAAGCTTAAATGGAACACAATATAATATAATTTTAATATAATGGTTATAACCTTTCCATTAAATATAAATCTATGAATTGAGTTATCATAAACATTTAATATATATATTTCTTACACAATAAAAAATTATTGATAAATTCATGGAAAATAATCACTTTATTTTTCAGAAAAGCATTTTCTGCTTCAAAATTATGATTTCTTCCAAAATATTTTTAATTAATTTTTTCTATAAATGTTATAATTAATTTTTGGAAAATTTAAATAATTTTATTAGAAAAATTATTTTTGTTTTTTATTTCATCATATTAATATTATCTTAGGGTGAAATTTTAGATTTTTCGGAAAATATTGACTTTTTAATAAATTGTGAAAATGTCCTTTTGTCTATTCATAACCATTTTTTATATTCATTAAAAAAGTCCCATTGTTAAATTATTTTTATCTTAATGTAGAAAAATATTAATTAAATAAAATAAAATATAATAAACTATATTTTAATAATCTTTATAACTTATTTTGTTAGATGTACATTTTTTGTCTTAAAACACATTAAAAACATTTTTCATTGCATTTTACAGGTTTAATTTTAAATAAATTAATTCCTATTATATGAATTGAATCTTGAAAAATGTATTCCATTTAGTGAATCATGGTTTTCATATTTAGTAAAAAGGACCCTTTTATTTCTGGTCATTATGAATTGAATCCCTAATATATTTTTTGGCCACGATAAATGATAAATCGAGTAAATAAAGGTAAAAATAATATGATAAGAAGTAAAAATTGACCATAACACATTAATCAATAAAATTTGTGACAAGTGTAAACTAACTTATCATATTTTATAAATATTAAATTAAAATATAAACTATTTATTTTTATTTTGGTAATTTATTTAATTTTTTTATAATTTATGTTATAACCTTTAATTATTAGGAAACACCATCCCAATGCTTGTGTAATATGTAAAAATATTCCATAAAAGTATTTTTTAAAATATGAAATTAATGAAATATGGGAAGTCAATTTGTTCCAAGGTTTATATATATATCTATATATGAAATATTATAAAGTCTTAATTTAATATATATTATTTAATTTTTTTTCATTTTTAATGTTAAATTAAAAGAATAATGTCAAAAATGATATTAAGGAAATTTAATGACATATACTGTTTTATTAAATTATGTAAAATTCATAGAAATATTATACTCAGACGGATGAATTTTAAATGGGTTTAAATATCATCCATAGTCCATTTATGGGTCTTTTGGTATCTTATAGTAAAATTCATGCCCTTTAATGGGTACAAAATATTAATATTAAGGTAGTTAAAAAATTGGTTAAAAGATGTTATAACAAATAGATAACTGTAAGAATATAATCTAAACATGTATAAATGTCATTATAAGAAATTATTTCGACTCATAAATATTTTAGATTATAATATTATCTATTTTTATACTATTAGATAAGGATAAAAATTACAATAATATAATACATTATTAAATTTCATTAATACCCCTCCCATAGCTTGGAAGAAGACACTCCTCTCTCATTTAATTACAATAAATTATGCCTTCTAGATTAATAATAACATACCAAATTATCTTGTCCTTTTCCCTTGAAATATTGAATAGTTCATGGTATTCCTAATATACAAACTCTAGCAATATTAATAGGATATTCAAATGAGTTCTTCCAAAGAAGAAGTAATAACCTTAACCGATCTCTATTTTTTACTTCTTCTTTTACCTCCTATAAATATGTAATATCAATAATTAAACAATAAATTTTATATTATTATTATAATAAAATTGTATTATTATTGTGGGAAAACTATTATCCAAACTATTGAAAATTAATTGGGATGTGAAATTATTGCACATGTTTACATAAGGCTAATCGTCTCCATGTAGTGTTACATTTCATTTTTCAACACCATATTTTCTTAATGGGTATTGTGATTGAATTAATTTTTATATATGGTATTTTTTACATAAATAATAATTGTTAAAAATAATAGTATATCGACCTTATTTCAATCCTACTCTTTGGAATTCAATAATGTCATTCTTACGTACTTGTGGACTACAACCTCCAAGAAGAGATACAGCATGTTTTTCATTTTTTATTAAATGTGGATGGTAATAAGGATGAATTTAATTAATATATATGATATAAAAAATATTCTTAAAATGAGAATTTTTATTTTCCTTTATTTCATTCTATCTTTCAAAATATGTAAACAACGTTTATATCGACATACGACCTACTGTATCAATGAACAATGACACTCATTTTTATATCTATAAATTTTATGAATAAATATAAATCTTCATATAAAAAATATTCATTATATTTATATAATGATTAAAATTTAGAAGAATATTGAACCATGTTCAATGTATTTTGACTTGAAATGCCGAGCCAAAACATACATGAGAAATGAAACAGATGTCATATAGAGACCTAGGCTTGACATACAAGGATATAAAATCATCTAAGATGAATGTTCAGTACATTAAAAAAATACATGCCCAATGATTGTCATAGTTTACTATCTTTGGAAACATGGAAACAAAATATTCTATCTCTGTTAAAGATCTTCAACATCTCCCATAAAGATCTCCACATTTATTATTTCTACCTAAAACCTTCATTATTTACCCGAGGAAAGAAAACATAAGAAAGGGGTGACCTCAGATTCATTGTAAGATAAAATAATGTAAATATGTTTTCATTACATGAACCAAAGGTCATTGAACTGGATCATAACATTTAAATAACATACCCTACATATTTAGATCCTAATAAATATTGGCAGTCATATGACATGAATCAAAAGTAAATAATAAACATAATCCATGATAAATAGAAGAGGTATAAAACATGGAATTATGGAAAAAAAATATAAAAACCCTATATCAAGGAAACCTAGCAAGGCTATTGTAACATGTTAGGATTTCATTAATCACTCATCTACCTACATCGGACTTGGGATGCCTTACCGTGGGCCCTCTTGTTTCGAGATTGGGATATCCTCTTGTTTACCCTCATGTTTTGGGATTGGGATGTACTACAATGTACCTTATTGTTTTGGGAATGGGAATTCCTCCCATTAATCCTCTTTTTTTTGGATTATGATTTCCTGTAGTCTACCCTATTATTTCGGTCTTGGGATGTCCTCTCGTTTACCCTCTTGTTTCAGTAATGGGATGACCTCCTATGTACCATCTTGTTTTGGTCTTGGGATAACCTATCATTTACACTCGTTTTCTAGGATTGGGATGTACTCTCGTACACCCTCTTGTTTCCTTCTTGGTATGTACTCCAGTATACCATATTCTTTTGGTCTTGTGATGTACTCCAATATACCCTCTAGTTTTGGTCTTAATATGTACTCCCATATACACTCTAGTTTTTGGCTTGGGATGTCCTCTTGTAAACCCTCTTGTTTAAGATGTCCTTTTGTTTACCATTTGATCTCATAAATAATTTTTCATTCCCAATGCATTGGAGGGAGATATAGTTCCCAACCATCACATTATAAAATCATCAATTCATGTTACTCGTAATAAAATATTGATCATATAATGGACCACAAAAAAATATAGGTTTTATAAACATCAAACCATAACCCTGAAATTAAATGGGTATCATTAACATTTCATCAAATTAGAAACTATGAAAATAGATATGTTTTTTTATCAATTCATGAAAGAAAAACCCATGAAATTAAGCGAGTTTCAAAACCATATAACTCGTGGAAGGGAAATAAGATTCATATACATCATGTAATCAAAGAATAAAATATTAATATAACAAGTATGAATGTAAACATTAGATAATTTCATTGAATGAATTCAGTAACATATAAATATTCCATCATAGATATTAAATAATTTTGAAATATGTTTGGAAATCATTTCATTAGTAAATTATCCTTCCTTCTTGAAAAATGATTTTTAAAAACATGAAAAATTTTGAAATCAACTTTCCTTGAATATTAATAAAAGAAGGCTAAAAAATTTTTGGAAACCCCTTCATTAAAAATATTTTGAAAACATGTGAATAAATATTAAATTTTTTAAACCATTACTGTTAAAATTCATCAAAAACATTTAAATTAAGCATATGAAATGATTTGAGAACCATTTTTGGTGAAAACATATAAAAGAAGATTGAAACCCTTATTGAAATGATTTTTTTGTAAATATATTTGAAATATTATAAATGAAGAATTGAAAACCATAAAACATGTTTACAATCCATTTTCCTTGAAAATTTTCATGATGGATCATTTTAAATAATTTTTGAAAATAGTTTTTATGACATTGTTTTTTAAATAAAACAGATTTTTGATTGAAAATATAATTACGGTCTAATTTTATTGAAAATATTTTCTTACATATACTAAAAAAAATGAGGGAAAAAATGTAAGTAATGCATTGATATATATTGAATAAATAGATTATATTAAATCTCAAGAATTCTCTTGAGATATGGATAATAATATTTCATCAAAGAAGCATAACATTAATAATATGGAAAAGAGATCTGGTTGTTTCAAAAAAGTATTATAAAATAGTAACATTGGATAATATTCTCAATTTATGAAAATTAAATTTCATTAAGAATATAATATCTATAAAATATGAATATTAATGATATAACATGTATAATTAGATTATATAAATATCAAAAAATAATTTAGGTGCACAACTAAACGCACGTCTGAAAGGAGGACAATTAAGACAGAATTGTTTTACGGATTTGGTAAATTTTGAAACATAATCACAATGAAATAAAGAGAATAAAATGGATATGTAAATACATATAAATTTAATTATAAAAATCATAGTATAAATATATGGGAAGTATACACACAACACAAATAGAACAGGTGGTGAATAAATAATGTATCTCACAAAAATAAAAAGTGAGATGAAATCCCCTTACCTTGTGTCTTGAATCTCATCGTACTGGTTAAAACCACCTGTATAATAAATATAAGTTTATTAAAAATATTTTATAGAATCAAATTATTATATCTAATACCACATATGGTTTTATAAATACCTTAGATTACCCTCTTGTTAACCATCCAATGTTACGTTTCATATCAGGTAATATTCACATTGATTTTCATATGTGTCTGAATTTTTTATTTTGTTGTTCCTTATAATTATATCATGATTATAGAGTGTAAAAAGTTATATAAATATCATGTAAATAAATTATATGTGTATTGTAATAGTCTATACAATATATAAGTGTGAAATGGAATAAACCATTCATAGAGACAATAAGTCGTACGTACACATGAATGCTATTTCTGTTTTTGTTATTGAATTGAAAGAAAAAATATATATGACATATATATAATTATTAAAATATAATTACTGTATCATATATATTTTATAATTTCACTAAACCAATCCTTAATACACACCATGTAGCATGTGAATGAATCATATCATTTTGAGGTGGTGGTTGTCCACATTTCTAGAAATGAAATTGTCATATTAACAACAAATGGAATGTAAAAAAGATATGTTTTTTAAAAGGAATAAATAATAATCAATAAATAATAAATATAAATTATAAAATATATAGATAGGGTTTCCATCATAATTTCCACCCAGAGAGGTAATATAGAAAAATTGAACAATCCTCGTTTAGTGAGGCAGTAGTACATTGTACAAGTAAACAATATGTTTATTTTCTCAATAGATGGAGGTTTGTGTAAGTGTCATTAAAATAATTATCATAAAAAAAAAATCCTAGTATATTTAGGATAACGTTGTTTTTATATAAACATATAATAAACAGAGTAGAGCAGGTGGAGATGGAATATAAAATAAAGGACTTGAGAGAATCTCTTACCTCTTTATCGCAAAACTCCATTTGGTTTTTTTAGATGGCTCCATTGGATGACTTTATTCCAAAAGGGAGGCTTCAAGGATAAGTTAGGGATTTATTGAAATTTATTGGGAATATATTTGACGAATGTTGATGCTCATTTCCGTCACAGAGTATAACGACTGGAAAAGGGAAATATCTTAGATCAAAGTGATTCATCCTTTGGACAAATATCCAAAATTGACAAATGAAGGAAAAAGAAGAACATTGCACAAGGGTCGTGCAAGTTCTACAATGGTAACGCAAGTACACTTGCATGCTGTAGTTGGTCACGCAAGACACTTGCGCGCCCTTGGTGATAACCATACGGGGTCTTCTTCGGCCTATAAATACCCCAGGTGGGCCCCTCATTTGGGAGGAATTTTCCCAGAATTCAGATACAGAGCTCTGAACGCCCAAGTCTCTTCTTCAGGTCTTTCGAACACTTCTAAGGTAATTCTTTCCCTAGAATGGAAGGTCTAAACAAGAGTAGTAAGGTCTAAGTGTTAAAATTCACTAACACTTGCACGCCTAAGGTGTTTTACCCTTAAGGGAAATGAACATACTTGCACGCCTGCTTACCTACTCATTAAAACTTGCGCGCCCCTCTTCTGGAAGTACCTCAGGATAATTCTAAAGGCTTTTTTCAAAGATCACCCAAGTGTTACCTTACTGGTTAACAATCGTGCAATTACTCATGTGCCGCGCAGGTATACCTGCGTGACCAGGACTTGCGCACCCATGCAGTACCTACGTGCCTGCCAAGACTTGCGCGCCCCTACCTTTTTGGGTGCCTTTCTTGCCCATTTCATCTATCTTATACCATTACACCTCTCCTATTCAAGATTTAGTCTTCAAGACATTCATCAAATCCATTTATGGCATGTTTTCTTGATTGAATTCCATATCTGAAAGGAATTATATGGAATATCTCTCAAAACCTAGTGATTTACACCTCTTTATGTCACTAAAGATTGAGATTTGATTCATTCAACCTCATCCTTTATGATGAGAGAACTCCCAAATCTGGGTATCCTCCTTAGGAGTAAGCCCCAAGTCCTCATTAATCTGGACCTCCATTTCAAGAGTAAGAACCAGTTTGAAATCCTATTTATTGGTCATCCTCCTTAGGAGTAAGCCTCAACCATAATTCCTTTAACATGGGCCTCCTTTTCAAGAGTAAGTCACAGTCATAATTCCCTTTAATATGGGAATTCTCCTTAGGAGTAAGCCCCAATCATAAAATTCCCAAATATGGGCATCCTCCTTAGGAGTAAGCCCCAACCATAATTCTCTTAGCATGGGCTTCCTTTTCACGAGTAAGCCCCAGTCTCCAATATGGGCATCCTTTTCAAAAGTAAGCCCCAAGTCCCTTAATTTTTCAAGTCCCTTAACCTGGGCCTTCTTCTCAGGAGTAAGCCCCAGCCTTAATCTCTCTTAATCAGTCTTAATTTCCTTTTGATATGGGCTTCCTTCTCAGGAGTAAACCCCAATAATAAATCCCCTCCTAACTTGGGCATCTTCCTTAGGAGTAAGCCCTAATATTAGAGTATCCAAATCTCCATGAAGCACATATACCTTTATGGACCCTGTTCATATATTTATTCTCTGAAGTAAATCTTAATCCTCATCTATATGGGTAGTCATACACACATAACCCCCACATCATTGCATCTTTCATGGCACAATTTTCTGATTTCACCAATACCTCTTGTTTCTCACACCGAGCATGACTCACATGATCTTAGAGGGTAAATGTAATCATGACATCTTTCTTTGAGCCATTAATAATGCATAAAAATCATACTCCCTTACTTGAACTACGTGGGTTCTGATTCTTTTTCCAAAACAAAGGATACGTAGGCAACCCATCTGCGGGTACGATCCCAAATTTGAAAAAATCCATGTCTTTCTGAATGACAATAAACTTCTTGTGCCCCACTGAGTGGCTTTAAAACCAGTATGGTCATCATAATGACCAAGAGAATTTTATGTATCAAAGGATACCATTGACTAAGAATCTATAACAAATACATATGATTATCTATCAATGAAGAACCTAAAATACATATAAAATATTCTCTAAATTTCCTACATATCATTTATTGATTGTCAGATATAAAGGAAAGCTCATTTTATACTTGGTAATGTAATAAGGATTCACAAACATAACTTAAATCTATAAAGAGAGTCCCAGATTAGACAATAATTCCCTTCAAAAAATGTGTGATGAGTCCAACCTCCCATCCTCTCGACCAATGAACATTCCTAAGCCTCATCAGTCCACAACTAATGAGCGCCTACCTTTGGAATGTAAGTTCAAATGGATATGGAATCATTGGATGTTTTCGGTTCTACAAAAAAACCCATTAAAAACCACTTGGAATGTTTGAATCTTGAATCAATGAGATCATCCCCAATTATAGAGGTAAACAAAAAATGGTGAACCCGACGTGAATCTTTAACCAAGTTAAAATGATGTTCTAATTATTTCTTAGGCCCCTATTTAAAACTCAATGAGAGGGCCAACAAAAACAATAATTGACATATTTTCTCATCCAAAAGATGTAGTGGCTGGACTTATCTTGATTATTTCTATTATATCAAACATGAACTCATTTCCAAGATCATCTATATTTCCAAAATGGCTTCTCTTATGTTCACATCTGTGAATACGGCTGCAGTGAAAACTTCTGCTGCAAATGCCACTGCTGCTACTCCTACTGGATCATCGTCCGCTCTGAGGACGACATCACCTACTCAGCATCTTTAATACTAGGTATCAAATGCACTGGTTAAGGAGTACCATCAACACGGTACCATTCCATATCTGGAGGCTGCATGACAGGCCCTCCAAGTGAATAACTCACATCGGTCGTCCGGACAACGACGACCAGTGATCAAGAAGCAGGCGGTGCTAACCACCGTCTCCAACCATTTCGGGTCATATCCCTGGAACGTAATCACCATTCAATCCAATATTCTGAGGAGGTGAATGTGAAGGCCCCTCATGGCCTTAATTCAAAGAAACGAGAGTCCTTCCCGAGGGCTCCCATCATCAATCGCCACTAGACTCATGCGGCAGTGCACCCTCAACATGATGATGGTACCGACTCCAGGCGTTTGACTCAGGTTCCTCAAACCCGAGCAGACAAGATGAATCACCAGAGGTGAAATCCGGTTAATAGTGAGTAGGTTCTCATCTCTTCCATCTCTGGAGAAGTCCATCAACCTAACTTGGTGGCAAGAAACGAGCGGGTACACACACCTGCCCATTTTAATTCCTCTATCCAGCAGAATCGTCTAACAACATCACACCAATCCCGCTAGGTAATTCCGGTGGAGTACTATAGGCAGTAATATATACCTGTTTATACATCATCAGCTAGTCAGCAGGCTCGTCTGAATACATATGAAAGAGCTCGTGAACCACGTTCGGTGAAGTGTAATCAGCATGCACAAACAACTGCTATTATTGATCATTCCTACCAATAGTTTCGCTTGGTAGCACATGAAGAAGTCAGTCGGAAAGCTCCGGCGACAAATAGTAGGTAGACTCAACTTTCTTCCCCCACACTTGAGTACTGTCAAGATTCACTAACAGGAAAAGGAGGACAGGAGCAAGCACATACACATAATCCAAGCACAGAATGGATGTATATACCCGTTCCGGAAGCTGAAGTCACCAAGAACATTATGTCAATGGTGAAAGAGCAGATGAAAATTCATGCTCATATCCTGGATGCCTGTCAGGATATTATAACAGCTTCAGAAACATCTCAAGGAAAGACACATAAATCTATCCCTACCAGTAGAGTGACACATCAATAGTTCACTCCGGAACAGACACACACCTCTGTTCCATTCCAAGAGGGTTGTGGGGCGTACTACCCCATATCATACGGACAACCAAGTCAGGAAGATACACCTGATTTGAGTGGGGATCATCAGCCTAACCTAGAAATCTCCCCTGATCAGGCACATACACCAGCTCAGAGTAACCACTTTCATCAACAAGTGGTTTCCATGGCAAGTAAGAAGGCATCTAAAATGAAGACCCGCCCAGCACTGTCAAAGAAATCAAGAGCCAATCTATAACAAGGCCTTGCTCGATGCTGGAGTTCTTGAAGCCCTTAGATAGTTATATGTTATAATTAAAGATTATACTCCCTCATTTCCCAATAGTGGGAACATTAATTCCGAAGGTCTTCAACAGACACTTCCTCATGAGGGCTTGCTTCATGAAAATTCGGTCGATCTCAAAGTTTCATCTTCATATGAGAGCCATAGGAACCCTCTGTGTGGTCAGTAGACCAAGGAGAAAGAAATCTCATCTTTTTATGTAACCCACCATGGTGGTCCTCCCCCTGATGATGAATTTCACTGCGAAAGTCCTCTCCTCAGTAGTGGTGCACATTGCCCGGAAAATTCTCTAGTGGAAAATGTAGTGTCGATAAAGCCTTCTTATCTTAAGTCACTTTAAAATGTTAAACCAGACATGTCAGATGTTTCATCACTAGCAGGTGAAATACTTTCTCAATCAGAAGATAGCCCAGGGTGTCGGTCATTCTCTGATCCACCCCTAAGTCATGCATCCTCTAGTTTGATCAGTGATTTCTCTACCAATCCTCTTGAATCTAATGAAACAAAAAGGATGCACCAGGTCTTGTAAAAACAGGTAGAAGAATCATCATTGAATGATAAAGTGGAAATGATGAACATGAGAAACAAACTGGTGAACGGTGAAGTGCCAGTCAGGTTTTCGCCTTTGGATAACTCTCAGTATGACATTCTAGAGATTTTGACGGAGGATGGGATTCATGATATTCGTCTCAACATATGGAAAAATCTTTGTCAGTTGAAAAAGAAAGTATTATATTATGATGAATATGAAAATCATGTTAAGATAATATAATGGTTACAACGCAAAATTGACTTGGAATCTCTATCAGTCTCTTGATATACGAAGGCTAAAAAGTAGCAGAGAGCCCTTCAGCATTCATTCCTTGGCGCACTAAGAAGGTTGTGCTAGTTAATTTCCAATGCCCCATCTGGTATTCATGTCAGAGTATGGGGTGTTCATGGAGTACTACATTTCACTGTGCTCTCCAGTCAGCAAAGTCCACCGAAAACGGTCTCATACAATGTTATTGCCCATGGCCGACCACAGTCAATGGGTTTTGATTGTAATCAAAAGCATGCCCAAGAACAGGCTTTAACTAGTTCTTCTCAATATCAAGAATACAGAGAACAAGTTGTTGAATTAATCCTGCATCAAGAAAATGAGAATATTGAATAGGCCTCTCGTATGGAGCAATCACATCATCAAGTGACAGATGTGTCAGAAATCATCCAATGGTCTTTCGAGCCGGGTGATAAAAGTGGATGTCGATTGATGCATCTAGCTAATTTACAGACCAAGGTCTGCAAGATCAGGAGAGCTTTTAAGAAAGTCTCAGACATAGCATGTCAAGAGCCACCCCAGCTTGCCAGACTAGGGACTCTTTTAACCCAACCCTTAGAATCAACGAATAGGATTCGAGGAGTTGAGCAAAGACAGCAAGAATAGCCCTAGTCCACCGGAATGGGGACTTTTTCAAATCATCAACCCCCTCCTCAGAGATAGTTGGTCTTTTCTCGATTGGGGAAGAAGCCTAAAGTGGAACGAAGAGCCAAATTATCAGGAGATTCTCTCCAAATTACAGTTCACCAAGAAGTTCCTGAGGGATCAAACCAACAAAAGGCAATGTCTCGTCAGGGGTATGACAGAAGACAATATCATAGAAATGATGATGGAAGGGATGCAATGAATTATGAATCAATTAATATCATCAATGCTATTGTTGCTGATCCACCAGATGAGGCTCACTCAGAGGGATTAGATGAAGAGGTTCCTGTTCAAGATGTTGTAAGCACAGTCACAAATGAAGAAGGTGTGCGTACACGAAATCAAAGGATTACTCAGAACCTAGGTAATCCTCCAAGTAACCCACTTCCCCATCTCTGAAAGGGATCAAACAAGGGGAAGGGGAAGAATTAGTTTATATACCCTTCCTTTGGATAAGGCCAATTTCTCTAACTAGAGAAATTTTTTGCGCAACAGGTGGAAGAAATGAAGGAATTGAGGAGGATGAATGCAGAACTACTTCAGAGTAGTCTTCCTCCTAAACGTGCTGGAGTCAGCCAGTCAAGGGAGTTTGTTGCAGCTACTGAGATGGATTATGGATATCCTCCTTTATCAGTACACCCTCACAGGTATAATACTACGGGTCAAGTGAAACAACAATTGGCAGTGCTGCCATCAGTTGCAGTATCAGTTGCCATACCTGTCCAATCTCCAATTAGTTCACCTGTTCAGGTCCAAGCTCAGCAGGATGTTTCTCAAAAGCTAATAACTACTATTGAGTCATTAAAAGATCGATTGGAATCTATGGAGGGAAAGTGTGATCAGGTTCAACCAGAAAAGAGAGCTTACCCTTAATGGGTATACGAAATCCCTCCACCATCAAATTTTGGGAACCCTGTATTCCCTATTTTCAATGGAGCAGCCGATCTTGAATAGCATTTCATGCATTACGTGTCTTTTTGTGATCCTATGATGGGAACTCTGGAACAACAAGAAGTAGTAAAACTCAGATGCTTCGTGTGAACCTTGCAAGGACCAGCCTTTTTCTGGTACACAAGATTGAAATCCCGGTCAATTACCGGGTGGGAAGATCTCCATCAATGATTTCTTCTTCAATTCAGCTCAACATTTCCAAAGACAATAGTTTTCGATCTTTAAAACTATATGCAAAGGGAGAATTAATGGTTCTCAGATATCATTGCTCGTTGGAAGGGATTAACATATTCCCTAAGCTTAACACTCCCTCAGGAAGAATTGTTGCCAATCTGTGTGGAAAATTTGCGTAATGAGTTGCGCACACCACTGATCCCTGTGAAATAAACAGGAGGGTTTTGAGACCTTAATTCAATCACTCATTAGATTGAAGATTCTCTTATACAGACTAAGGCTAAATCTCATGTAATTCCATCAGCTCCAGGAAGGAGAATGGGTAAAGTAGAGATTGCTACAGTTATGCTTAAGCAAGCACCTGTACCAGCTTCTACTTCAAAACCTTTATCTTCTCAAAGGGATCCACCTCTTGAGCATCAACAACAAAGGTTGTTTCATCAAGATAATCAAAGAGATTAAAGACGAAAACAATTTGAGGATTTGAAAAGCAAATTTTACTCTTTCCGAAATGAAGAAGTTCTTGGTTATTTAATTTCGGCTCTGGAAAATAATTTGGTTCAATTGCCAAGGCCCAAGAGGCCAAAAAATGAAGGAGATAAAGACTGTTCCAATTATTTCCCATTTCATCAAATGTTGGGGCATCCCATCTAGGATTGTTCTGTCTGCAAAGACCTCCTGAAAAATATGGTCGACTCGGGACAAGTCAAAATGAAAGGTTCTTCAGCTCAGGTAGCTTGTGTTAATGCTATAGTTCTAGAGGAGGAAGGTGAGCGACAAGAAGTCAAAAGAAAAAATGCACAAAAATATGATGATTGGATGGTCATAAAGATGATCAACCAAACTCATGCTATTTTGAGAACACAATTGAAGAAACCAATTGTGCCTTCTGCCATGAATACCGCAGCAAAACCCTCTTCATCAGAGAGAAAATCCTCAAAGAAATAGCACAATTCCAAGAAATAGGAACAATCAGAAGAAGATGAGTATGTGTCAAAGTCTAAGTTGTCTTTGACTCTGGAAAATTTCATTCCATCTACTTCGAAGCAATGGGAACCACCCCACCAAACAACACAACCTAAATTGGCTAGTCAGGAAGAGTCTTCATCGGATGAAGTGTTGATATTTGGTTCTGTTAATATGATTCAATTAACATATCCATATGCCAGTTGCAGTTTCTATTTTGATGATCCTAAATTCCCTGTATCAAACAGAGGAATTAGAGGAAGTTCCAGAGGCTCAAGATACAGGGGAAGATGTGGATCTTTCAGAGGCCACTATTCCAATTCTACTCCTGCTAGAACTGTGTATGCAGCAGAAACTCGTGGTAGAGCCCTTCAGCGAGCTCAACAAGAACAAGAAAGTTCTTCCACCAATAGAAAATTCAGTCCTTGCATAGTTATTCTGGAAGATCAGTTGAAGGTTCCAATTTCTTCTTCTTAGCATGTAAATAAACCTAATCAGTCTAATATTCCAAAACCGAGAGTATTACCAACTCCTACCCCGATACAAGATGCATTAACTTCCAAAACATCAACATCCAAGGCACCTGATAAACCATATGTTCTTGTTGGGAAACACAGACCTTTGGATCAAAAGTATGATATATTGAAACACTTGGACCAAGTACCAACCAATTTATCAATTTTGGATGCTTTGAATCTGTCAAATGATCTTCAGGAGGCACTCATCGAGGCTTTGTCCAGTACTCAGGAGTTTGAAACTGAAATTGCTGCAGTTGAAGTCTACCATGTAGAAAATAATCCTACATAATGCCATGCAGTGATATATTTTACTGATGAAGATGAAGATGATGTTGTGCATGGACATATTAGACCTTTGTACTTATCTGTCAAGGTCAATGGCGTAGACATCCGTAGAGCTTTCATTGATAATGGTTGAGGAGTCAACCTCATGCCCATTCGTACACATCATCGATTGGGCCTCACAAAATCTGATTTATCTCCTTCTACCATGATGTTACAAGGATATGATAAAAATGAACAAGAACCACTGTGCGAAGTTACACTCAGAACTCAATTTGGAGATCTTGTATCCAATTCATATTTCATGGTTGTTGATCAAGACTCAGCCTTCAACATCTTGCTTGGAAGACCCTGGATACATCACCATGCGGCTATCCCTTTATCATACCATCAATGTCTCAAATATTGTTTCGAAGGTCAAGATGGGACATTATATGGTGATAAGGCCCCGTTCAAGACATGCGAGTCTCAATACATTGAGGCGGAATTCTATCACATGAAGGGAATGGATAAATCCACAACCAGAGAGATTACCAAAGTTAATGCTCCATACGGTTTGGAAAAGATTCCAGTAAATCCATTTGCGCATTTGAGTACAGATTATGTGTTACCTATCATTCAAATTGACATTATATACCCAAATCAAAATACTCTTATGGAATGATCCATAATTTCAATTATGGAAATCGATCCAGAAAACATGGGAGAAACTGGTAACCCACCAGGCAATGATGAAAGCTCAAATAGAGATGACTTCGTTTGATCTGATGATATCCAGAATGTTTATAATTCAAAAACCAGGCCAGAAGAAGTGATAGAGATGTCAGAAGTGAACAATGATGTCGATTCTCAATCCATCATCTCCTCTTTATTACCCAAGGAAGACCCTTCATCATCAATTGGATCAGAAATGGAAGCCTCTTCTTCAAGATGTTCAAATATTGACATCTCTCTTAATCATGGAAATTCAACTTCATCATCTACTATGCAAGTAGTAACGGAAGAAGGAACACATGTTGAAGAGGAAGAGGAAGATCTCAGAGATTCTCCTCCAGTATTTGAAGAGAGTATCTCTACCACCGTTGATGAACTCAGAGAAATAAATATGGGTACATAAGAAGATCCACGCCCCACTTTAATCAGTGCGGCCATGACTCTTGAAGAACAAAAGATGTATATTTCCTTTTTAAAGCAAAATAAAGACATATTTTCTTGGAATTATACATAGATTCCCGAGCGTGATCTTGATGTTGCTACTCATCATTTGGGTTTACCAGAAGAACATTGAGGATTTAAGCAAGCCGTGAGAATAACACACCCAAATTATGCTTCCAAAATTGAATCTGAAGTGGAGAAGCTTATCAAAGAAATCTTCTTCAGAGAAGTTCAATATCCCACGTGGTTGGCTAATATTGACCCTGTAAATAATAAGAATAGACAAATTAAAGTTTGCATCAATTTCAGAGATCTTAATCGGCATTTTCCTAATGATGATTTCCAAGTTCCGATTAAAGAACTTTTAATTGAAGCAACAGCTAGATATGAAGCACTTTCCTTCATGGATGGATATTCCGGATATAATAAAATCCGAATGGCCCTAGAAGACGAGGAATCCACAGCCTTCAGATCCCCACAGGGTGTGTTCTTCTACCGGGTAATGCCCTTTGGCCTAAAGAATGCATGTACAACATATCAGTGTGCCATGCATCGTATCTTCAAACCCTTTTTAGGGAAGTTTGTTGAATTCTATGTGGATGATTTGGTGGCCAAATCCAACAAACATTCTAATCACTTGGCTGATTTGGAAGTCATATTCCGCAATCTTCGACAACATAATTTGAAGATGAACCCCTTAAAATTTTCTTTTGGGGTAACCTTAGGAAACTTTCTTGGCTTTGTCATACACCATCGTGGTATTGAAGTCGATCCTGATAAGACCAAGTCAATCCATGGTATGTATCCTACTCGAAATTTGAAAGAATTAAGAGGACTTCAAGGACACTTAGCCTATATTCACTGTTTCATCACTAATTTGGTAGGAAAAAGTTTACCCTTCACCAAATTGATGAAGAATAGAGTCACTTACCAGTGGATTGAAGAAAGTCAATAAGCATTATATATTCTCAAGAAATACCTCTTGAGTCCACTGGTAATTATGCCACCTGTTGAAGGAAGACCGCTTATCCTTTACGTGACAGCCTTAGAGTGATCATTGGGTGCCTTTATTGCTCAGAAGAATGATGCAGGGAATGTAAACAACCTCTACTACCTCAGTCGGACAATGCTTGAAGCAGAAACCCAGTATTCAAGTATTTAGAAGTGCTGCCTGGCATTAATATTTGCAGTTCAAAAGTTGAGACACTACCTGAAACATCACAAAGTCCAATTGGAATCTTGCAATAACCCTCTCAAATTCATCCTTAGTCATTCAATGCTTACAGGACATATGTCAAGGTGGGTAGTTATTTTGCAGTAATTCAACATTCAGTATGTGTCTCAAAAGGCAATAAAGGGCCAAGATCTGGCTGATTTCCTTGCTGAACACACTTTAGTGGAAGACACATCTTCAGATACTGAACTCCTTGACGAGGAAGTCTTCTCTATTCAAGAAAGTCCTCAGGCATGAGAAATGTATTTTGATGGTGCTTCGAGAAGTCCAACAAGGAGGAAAATGGAAAATCCTAAATTCAACAAAGTTGGATTAGGAATTGTGCTCATTTCTCCAGAAAATGCAGTGTTACCTTATTCCTTTTTATTGTGGGAAGGTGGTACCAATAATGAAGCAGAATACCAAGCTCTCATCGCAGGCTTGGAATTGGTGCTTCAAGGACAAGTGAATCACTTAAAGGTGAAAGGTGATTCAAACCTAGTAATGAAACAAGTAAATGGGGATTATTCCATCAGAAAAGAAGAACTAATCCCTTTGTATGATTACATCAGAGAGTTAATGGTGAAATTCCCTTCAGAACTGACATTTTCTTTTGTCCCGTGATCAAAAAATGCTCAAGCTGATGCACTGGCTAATATAGCCATAGCTCTGGAAGATCCAAATCAGGACGAGACAACCATCAGTATTTCCCACCGTTGTACAATTTCACCTTATGTTCAAATCAGAACAGAGTAAATTAATGAAATTAGTCCCATTCCTAAACCGTATGGTCATACTACATGATGGATGTCACCTATCAGAGAATACCTTCAAAATAGAACACTTCCACCTGATAGAGCTGAGAAAGAACAAATCCGACAACATGTTGTCAATTTTACTCTTTATGATAGCTCAAATAACCTATAGAAAATTCTCTACAAATGTGGTTTTGATAGAGTTATCTTCAGATGCATTGATGGTGAAGAGACAATGGTTTTCAGGAAAGAAGTGCATGCGGGAGTCTGTGGTGCCCACCTGTCTGGACATAGACTATCTGATCAGATTCGAAGGCTTGGATACTTTTGGCCTTCAATGATACAAGATTGTGTTGATTTCACAAAGAAGTGTCATTCATGAAAAGTTCATGCCAACTTCATTCATCAACCTCCATAGTTGCTTCATACAGCTAAATACTCATGACCATTTTCCACATGGGGAATGGATGAGGTGGGACCTTACCCTTCACCTACGGCCAAGTAGTTTAAGTATATTCTTACTGCTACTGACTTCTTTTCCAAATGGGCAGAGGCAATACCTCTCAAATAAGTTAGATCTAAAAGAATTTTTAGCTTCATCAAGTCTAACATCATTACCAGATTTGGTGTCCCACATACCATATTGACGGACAATGACACTAACTTCTGTTCATCTGAGGTGAAGAAGTTGTATCAAGAATACAACATCAAATCCAATAATTCATCTCGGTATCATGCAGCATCCAATGGCCAGATAGAATCCTTCAATAAGACTCATTCAAATATACTGCAAAAGATGGTGGAGAAAGATAAGAATTCATGGCCTGATAAACTCTTTAATGCTTTATGGGCTTATCGGACTACCACCCGCACTGCAACACGGTCAACTCCATATTCACTGGTGTATGGAATAGAAGTCGTCTCGCCCATTGAAGTTCAACTACCCTCGCTCAGAGTATCCATTTGTGATCAGTCATCTACAGATGAACAATCTCAAAATCTATTGAATGAATTGGAATGGTTAGATGAGAAAATATTATGCACATTGCACTACTTGGAAGTCTATCAGAATCGAATAGCACGAGATTTCAACAAAAAAGTTCGTCTTCATTCATTCACTCAGGGAGAATTGCTATTATTTCTTAGAACTCCAATGATACCAGGAAAGAAACCTCCCAAGCTTGAGCCAAAATGGGAAGGACCTTACTCAATACATAGGGTCTACTCCAATGGAGCTTATTCATTAATCTCAATGGATGGAGAACTCATCCCTACTCCAACCAATGCTAGATTTCTAATGAAATATTTTGTATAACCACCAAATACATTGTTATGGTCCATACATATGACCTCAAACTATTTGTATTACATTCATCCCACACGACGTTAAACTGTGACGTCCTAACTATATGACGCTAAACTGTACAGACGTCCCTAACATCCAGCATGACGTTAAACTGCACCATCCACAGTCCAAGCATACGACCTCAAACTATTCTCACTTTCGACTAACATGATGCTAAAATGTATCCACCTTCATCGTCCTTGCTATATGATGTTAAACTATATAATAGTGCCTTACATCCAGCAAGACGTTAAACTGCATAACCAACGGTCCATGCATACGACCTTAAACTATTGGCCACTTACGTCCAACATGACGCTAAACTATATCGTCCTTTTTCATCCAACATGACGTTAAACTATGAAAAAGTCCCTAATACGTCCAACATGACATTAAATGGTGGACTCTTTTATCCTCACTACATGACATTAAACTGTACATTCCCCCTTTTGTCCAACATGACATTAAACTGTATTGTCCCCATCATCCTAACTATATGAAGCTAAACAGTACAGAAAGTCCTTTAATACGTCCAACATGACATTAAACTGTACTTTGTTCCTGCTACATGACATTAAACTATGCATTGTTAGGGTTGTTGCTACCACTTGTTTCTCACACCGAGTATGACTGACATGATCTTAGAGCAAACTTCAACCATAACACTCTCTCTAGGCTACTAACCATGTGTAAGTCCCAACACTATTTTTTATGTCATTGTCCCCAAGGACAAATTGATCACTAATTCATTCTTTAATTGAACTACGCAGACTTTGATCCTTGCCTTCCAGGCTGGGTATGTAGGAAACCTCCTAAGGTTCAAGCAAAAAACCAGACTCTTCACGTTGGTTCACCTCCATCTTATACGATGTTGATTTGTGAAACTGCCTCCAGCATCAATATCTTTACATTGGTTCACCTTCGTCCTTACTATACGACGTTAAACTGTACAACACTTTTTTCCAGTATGAAAATAAACTACAATATTCTTTGATACCCTCACCTAAGATGGAATCATTATTTACCTTGATTTTCAATCATGTTTTATTTGAAAGACTACGTGCATACATGGAAATACCTAGACCTTTTATCTTGGGTTAAACTATCATTGCACTAAAATCCCCTTTCACCCTTCACATGTACGAACCAAATTTGTACAGAGGGTAGTTCTAGAACTACGTGGGATTGATTCCCATCCTTATGGGATACGTAGGAACGTTCAAGTGTCCCTTGAATCCAGCCCCAAGTCTTTGGGGCATAACCCCAAATTCCACTTTCAGTACCTTGGCTGAAAAGTCCCCATGAAAACACACACTGTGTATTTCTTATAATGGTACGAGCTCTATGAACTTAAATTAAGATCTACTATACTTTCGTCCCGCATGACGTTAAACTGTAGTTCAAGAACTACGTATGGCTTGATTCCCATCCTTACAGGATATGTAGTGAAGTCCAACATTTTCAGGACCCAGTCACAACATGATTATGGTTAGCATTGATCTGTGTATCTTTACATACATTGAACAATACCGATTTTTATGTGTCATAAACCTAACCTTAAATATTTTCAGATCTTCATAACCTTTTTTTTCCTGACTTCTAATCACAAAATGTCTAAATTCTGAGAATTAATTTTCCTGACCATGCAGCACGTGCCCTTAGGCGGCCTTGCATAAACAGTCTACATAACAGACCTGTCAGCCAAAAATTCTATTTATTTGACTTGCAGCTAATGCCCTTAGGCATCCCAGCATAATTCAACCCCCTAACAGGTTTGTTAAATAATGGTAACTTCATTATTTAGATGTAAACCTTTTTTGTCCTTAGTTGTCTAAATGAATATATGTAAGGATCCGCAAAAATAGCCATTATTTACATATTTGTCTCATACTATTTTTAATGATCTGAAAATATTCATGTCTATGGTTTATATTTTATCTTCCCTACGTTTGGGTTAGACCTTTGTAGGAGTGACATTCATCCAGTTCTTAAACAACTCTGTTTGGAAATATCTTCCCAATATTCAAGTACCTCTTTCAATACAAAAAACTCTATACTTTGGAAAATTTGAATCTCCATAAACATTCACTGGATTTTTAGCACTAGGAAAGTAAATTTCTGAGAGTTCTTTTGCTTTACTATGCAGCACATGCCCTTAGGTGGCCCTACATAAGTAGTCTACATAACGGACCTGTCAGCCAAAAGATGCTATTTATTTTACTATACTGCCAATGCTCTTAGGTGGCCCTACATAATTCAACCCCCAAACGGGTTTGTTAAATAATGGTAACTTCATTCTTGGGAACTACT
The DNA here is from genome assembly GCA_963277665.1 of Viscum album. NCBI lineage: Eukaryota > Viridiplantae > Streptophyta > Magnoliopsida > Santalales > Viscaceae > Viscum > Viscum album. The sequence continues at coordinate 95,720,678 of OY728136.1, read as the reverse complement.
TCTTCTTATTCCTTTTAGAACTTTTTCATATCATTCCTCAGATTCAAATTTTTATTAAGTCATAGTTTACATATTTATCCCTCATTCTTGAGTGTGGTAATATGTTTTCAGATAAATTGTCAAGGAATTGAGTCAATTTTTTAATCCATTCTGTCAAATCTATTTTGACCTTAAACATTAGCCTTTTTATAGTCCGACATGCATGACTTTAAATTGCCAGATTTCTTATTTCTTCTCACCTCAGAGTCAAATCCTCTTTTCTCTCTGGATCCAACTTTGAGGGGGGACTTTTGTTGATGCTCCATTCCGTCACAGATTCTACCAACTGGAAAAGGGAAATATCTTAGCTCAAAGTGATTCAACCTTTAGACAAATATCAACAATTGATAAAGGAAGGAAGAATAAGAACTTTAGGCAAGGGTAGCGAAAGTTCTACAATGGTCGCGCAAGTACACTTGCGTGCCACAGTTGGTCGCGCAAGTCATTTGCATGCCCGAGGTGATAACCGCCCGAGGTCTTCTCCAACCTATAAATACCCCCGGTGGGCCCCCCATTTGGGAGGAATTTTTCTATAATTTAGATACAGAGCTACGAACGCCCGAGTCTCTTCTTCAGGTCTTCCGAACACTTCTAAGGTAATTCTTTACCTTGAATGGAAGGTCTAAACAAGAGGAGTAAGGTCTAAGTGTTATAATTTACTAACACTTGCGCACCTAAGGTGTTATACCCTTAAGGGAAATGAACATACTTGTGCTCCTCCTTACCTACTCAATAAAACTTGCGCGCCCCTCTTCTGGAAGTACCTCAGGATAATTCTAAAGGCTTTGGTCAAAGATCTCCCAAGTGTTACCTTACTTGTTAACAATCACGCAAGTACCCATGTGCCACGCAGGTATACCTGCGCAACCAGGACTTTCACACCCACGCAGTACCTGCACGCCTGCCAAGACTTGCGTGCCCCGGACTTTTTGGGTGCCTTTATTACCCATTTCATCTCTCTTATACCATTCCACCTCTCCTATTCAAGATTCAGTCATCAAGACATTCTTCAATGACATTTATGGCATGTTTTCTTGATTTAATTCTTTATCTTAAAGGAATTATGTGGAATATCTCTCAAAACCTAGTGATTTACATCTATTTATGTCACTAAAGATTGAGATTTCTTTCATTCAACCTTATCCTTTAAGATGAGAGAACTCCCAAATCTGGGCATCCTCCTTAGGAGTAATCCCCATTTCCTCATTAATCTAGACCTCCTTTTCAGGAGTAAGAACCAGTTTAAAATCCTATTAATTGGGCATCCTCTTTAGGGGTAAGCCCCAACCATAATTCCTTTAACCTGGGCCTCCTTTTAAGGAGTAAGTCCCAGTCATAATTCTCTTTAATATGGGAATCCTCCTTATGAGTAAGCCCCAAGCATAATTCTATTATCATGGGATTCCTTTTTAGGAGTAATCCCTAGTCTCAAATATGGGCATCCATTTCAGGAGTAAGCCCCAAGTCCCTTAACCGGGGCCTTCTTCTCAGGAGTAATCCCCAGCCTTAATCTCTCTTAATCAGTCTTAATTTCCTTTTGATCTGGGCTTCCTTCTCAGGAGTAAAACCCAATCATAAATCCCCTCCTAACTTGGGCATCTTCTTTAGGAGTAAGCCCTAAGATTAGAGTATCCAAATCTCCATGAAGCACATATATCTTTATGGACATTGTTCCTAGATTTCTTCTCTGAAGTAAATCTTAATCCTCATCTATTTGGGAAGTCATACACACATAATCCCCACATCATTTCATATTTCATGGCACAATTGTCTGATTTCACCAATACCTCTTGTTTCTCACACCGAGCATGACTCACATGAGCTTATAGTGTAAAAGTAATCATGACATCTTTCTTTGATCCATTAATCATTCATAAACATCATACTCTCTTAATTGAACTACGTGAGTTATGATTCATTTTCCAAAACAAAGACTATGTAGGCAGCCCATGTGCGGGTACAATTGTAACTTTGAAATAATCCATGTCCTTCTGAATGACAATAAACTTCAAGTGCCCCACTAAGTGGCTTTAAAACCAGTATGGTCATCATAATGACCAAGAGGCTTTTTTGTATCAAAGGATACCATTGACTAAGAATCTCTAACAAATACATATGATTCACTATCAATGAAGAACCTCGAATACATTTAAAATATTCTCTAAATTTCTTACATATCAATCATTGATTGTCAGATCTAAAGGAAAACTCATTTTATACTTGATAATGTAATAAGGATTCATGAACATAACTTAAATCTATAAAGAGAGTCCCGAAGTAGACAATAATTCCCCTAAAAAAGGTGTGATGAGTCCAACCTCGCATCCTCTCGACCAATACAAATTCCTAAGCCTCATCAGTCCACAACTAATGAGTGCCTACCTTTGGAAAGTAGGTTCAAATGGATATGGAATCATTGGATGTTTGCGGTTCTACAAACAAACCCGTCAGAAACTGCTTGGAATGTTTGAATCTTAAATCAATGAGATCATCCCCAATTCAAGAGGGAAACAACGAACCTATGAGGTTTTATAGGTGTTAAAAATTAAGAGAGTTAGTGGTTATTTATAGGGGAGGGAAATGACTCACATAGAATTTTTGAAAATAAGTTAGGCATACACATGTTTTTACCTAAAACAATTCATACCAAAAAAACACAAATCAATACTTTAAGGATTATGGACGAATAATGGACAAAATATGGGTTTTGGACATGTTTATATGTAATTTACCCCTAATATTACGGTTTTGTTCGTAATAAATCTTAATTTTTCCTTAATCGCTGTGATTAATTTTAATCGCGTTTACTAATATTTTTTAGTCAAAAATTAAGTTGATATTATTATACTATAAATTTTATAATTATTAAAATGGTGTATGTTAGTTTTTAGAAATTCAACTCACATATTTGGAAAAATTAAGAATAATTATAATCACAAATATATGATGAAATTACTGGTTTTTAAAGTGGAAAGATGTACAAAGTTTTATTATATTTTTATATTCAATTTCATAGCAAAATTGATTCTAATTACCTAAATTTTATTAATATAATTAATATTCATCAAATGTGACAATAAAAAATATTTAAAATATCATTTATAATTAATAATTATTTAAAAGAAAAGGCAATTTTTAACTGAAATGCCGTATTTTCACTGTTCATCAAAAATGATGTTTCTCAGAAAAATCCAAAAAAGTCACCCAAAAGTAATTTTGACATTCTATATCAAAAAATGAAGATTATTTTATCAAATAAAATTTAAAAATTTGTATAAAATTTATTTTATGATTAAAATCAATTCAATCAAGAAAATATTATTTTTAAATATAAAACGACTAAACCAAAAATCAAATCATTCTTTACAAATATATTTTATCTATATAACAAAATTATAAATATTATTTGAAAATTATTTATTAACATTCATATAACTTAGTTTAAATTATTTTTTATAACTAACTAACATTAATAATTATATCAATAAAATTTTGATTCATTGAAACATTCATGTTGCATGTAATATTGCAAAGTCGGTGTTTCTTGTAGCGCCATCCAGGTTGATATTTTGTGTAGTGAAAGAAAAGTCAATGTCATGTGAATGGAATGTTTGAATTTTTTTAATATATATATATAGATCTTTTCCTAGTGTCATGTGAAATGAAATATATCATAAAGATATATTAATTCAAAAAAATAATTCATAGAATCTTATGGTGTTATATTCTACCACCTTAAAATAAATATCTCCCTCAACACTAATATTTTTTAACAAAGGAAAAATAATTGAAATTGTCATTACTAGAAACCCACATCATAAAATTGAACTCTAAAATATCCCTTGAAATGGAGAGTTGGGACCATAATGGTTACCCAGGGTTACATATAACTGGGTTTCCACATAAGTGAACAATGGTTAGGAAGTGAAAACAAAGACATAGAAGAAAAATATAACAATTGTGTTCTGGTGGAGATAAATAGAGAACATTGATCATAAAAAGTGGGTGATTAAAAAACCATAAATCATTTCTGATATAACAGACCATCGGATTTATAAAAAATAAAGGTGTTGGGATAAATCTTTTTTCAATATCCATTTCATATATTCGAGGAATTATCTTACTATCTTGGAGAATAACGAAAAATACTTACATGATTTCGTTTGTTTTTATATATTCAATATAATGCTATAGTTTTTCCTTGATCAATTACCACATCATCCCTTATTCCAGGAAATTATGTTGAATTTATTCTTCTTGAAGAATCAATATATCGTTAGATCCAAAAATAGAATGATAATTAATTTTATACTCATTCACATAACAACTTAGTGAAAATGTTAGAATATGTTATCCAACTTGAATAAATCCTCATATTGTGATATATCACATTAATCTCACGAAATTCATTCAAATTTAAACATTATATTCACATAAATGGTTAACCTTATAACCCTAATGAACTCTAATATTCAAAAACATTATGAAGAAGGTTACTAAATCAGTACAACATTGATCCCCTATAAAACACAATGGAACTATTTGTTGTCACATGCCAAACATGTGATAATAAACTTAATTAACATAAATCCTTTTCAAAAACATACATGATTCCTTATTCTAAATATTGATGGAAATGTTCATTAAATCAAATAAGTTATAAAAATCATTCTTGATGAGATATACCAATTTTTCAACCAACCAATAATCAGATCTAGGGTAATCAGTACCGCCCAAATCATTTTTTATACCCAACATGTCTCTTATCGAAAAACCATTATCTTAACATCAGGAACACATTAAGGGATAATTTTACCTAATCTTGTGTTTCCTGTGAATATCAAATTTTTATTAAATAGATTTTAAAGTCCATTATAACTGTTCAACATATTATTTAAAATACATTCAGAAAAACATAAACTTTATAATACTTATATAATTTACCATTCATAATTCTTGGATCCAAATACATAAATACTTCACTTATACCACTTTTATGGTTGGAATAGAAAAATTCCTTCTTGGTTTAGATAAAACTTCTTAAGTTTAGGCTTTGAGTTGGGTAATTCCCATGTTCTCCACAATCAAAAATTTAACATGATGACAATTAGTCACTCTATGAACCTTTTCCCCACAAAGATAACATCTTTCCCTCCATTTGAGTAATTTCTCAAGGTTCTTATTCCATTCTTCATATCAAGTAGGAAGCCAAATCTTCATTAAACTATGTTCCTTAGAATCTGAAGTTTGTAAACATCAATATTTATCTTATGAAGTGTTTTAAGAATATCACTAAAGATGACATTATTTTTTAAATATCATGATAACTTCTTCAGAATAATCATAAAATCATTATCTCTAGCCATTATTGAATTTTTTTTCTCATAATCACCAAAATTTCCATCAGACTAAGTGTTAACCCAGTTACTTCTAGATTCCACCATTATCTTACACTAGAAATCATGGGGTAATAAACCCATATCATATAAGAAAACCACATAGTAATGAAAAAATAATTATAAGATGTCTAAATGTTGACACATACCTTTTAGTCGACAAAAACATATGTTTATATGAGGTTATTCACAGTAATATTATATTGAAATCTTTCCTAATTGTTCATGAAGAGTTTTGGAATTCCCAAAAAATATCCCCCAGGAGTTACAAACTAGGTTTGTAGAATAAACATTTGTTGTGTACCAGATTAACTTGCATTAGTCTTAGAATATCTGGTTGGAGTTGTTAATCCTAGGTACATATGTGTGAGAACCATATCCACTTTATGTATATATACATGATTTTATTTCTTGGAAATACTCACTCTACCCTTTACCAAAATTCTAGGACATTTTCCCTAACATTAACTCATCCTTATACATATCCTTACAGACATCCCAAGTCATTTCCTTAAAAATATAACTTGGGATGTCACTAATGTTTTCGAATCCTAGTTTCCATCATTTTACTAAAACATTCATTTTATAAAACTATAGAGACCCATTCTAAACATACATATATATTACATCATCTTAGATTAGTATTCAGTACATGAAAAAAATACATGCCCAAGGACTTTAATATTTTAGTGTCTCTAGAAACATGGAAACAAAATATTGTATCCTAGAGAAAGATCTTCAAAATTTCCCATAAAGATCTTCAACAGTATTATTTCTACCAAAAATAGTTCTACATAATCAAGGGAAAGGAAACATAATAAATGGGTGATCTCATATTCTTAGTAATGGAAAATAAAGAGAATGCATATGCATATCCTGAACAAAAGGGTATAAAACTTGAGAATAACATTTAAATATCATACCCTTCATATTATAGATCCTAACAAATATTGGAAATTCATAAGACATGAATCATAAATAAATATTGAACATATTCCATGAAATAATAACATGGAAATAAAACATGGAATTTTGGTGAAAACAAATAAAATATCATTGTCAAGTCAATCTACCAATGAATTTTCAATACGTTAGGATTGGGTTAGTCACTTATGTACCTACTTCAGACATGGTATTCCCTCCCATGTACCCTCTTCTTTTGGTATTGGGATTTCGCCCAATGAACCCTCTAGTTTTGGGATTGGGATGCCCTCCCTTATACCATCCTGTTTTTGGAATGGTATGTCCTCCAGTTTACCCTGTTTTTTTCGGATTGGGATGTCCCCCTACGTACCCACTTGTATTAGGCTTGGTATGTCCTCCCATTTACCATCTTGTTTTAGGATTGATATTCCCTCCCATGTAACCTCCTATTTAAGGCATTGGATGTCCTCCTTTGCACCCTCTTGTTTCTAGATGTTTATATACTCCTTTATAAAATCTTATTCCAATATTTGGATGTACTCTTGTATACCCTCATGTTTTTGTATTGGGATATACTCCCATATACCTTCTTATTTTAGGCTTCAGATACACTCTTTTATGCCCTCTTATTTTGGGTTTGGGATGCCTTCCTGTATACCATATTGTTCCTGGATTGGGATGTCCTTCCCTCTACCTATTTAGCTCACAAAACATTTATCATCAACCAATTCATTGGAGGGAGATATAGGTTCCACCCATCTCATTATAACATCATTCATTCTTGTGCTACAAAATATAACATTAATCATATCATGACCCATAAATAAATAGGTCTTATAAAAATCAAATCATAACCACTGAAATGAAATCAGTGTAATTAAAAATAAATCAAATCACAGTCTGTGAAAATATATTTTTATAAACCCTTCATTTAACCATAACCCATCAAAATAACTGGGTTTAATAATCATATAACATGTGGAAGTGAAACATGATTCATATACAACACGATATCAATACATAAACCATTCATAAAAACAATATGAATGGAACCATTAGATCATTTCTTATAAAGTCATGAGTAACATAAAAATTTGTCATGATATATGGGAAATAATTTTTAAATATGCTTTGAAAACTTTTCTTGAGTAAAATATCTTTCATGGAAAATGATTTTAAAAAAATAATCTTTTGAAAAACTTTTTTCCTTAAAAACATAAATAAATCGTGAATTTTTTTTCAATACCATTATTTAAAAATACCTTGACAAAGTATAGATAAATATTGATAACATTTTTAAAACCATTACTTTCAAAATTCTTTGAAAACATATAAATTATTCTTGGAAAACATTTTGAGAAAAAATTCCACCAAAAATTATAATAAAATATTGAAAAACTTTTTTAAAAACCATTTTATTTGAAAATAGCTATGAAAAAATATAAAAAAAGCATTGAAACCCATAAAACATTTCTAAAATCATTTTTATGTGAAAATGGTCTCCAAAATTTATTTGAAAACATTTTTTAAAACATGGTTTTTGAACTAAAACAAATTTTTGGCCGAATAGATAAATATAGTAAAATTTCATTAAAAATCATACTTGTCATAAGTACTAATGAGTGGGAAAAAGGTACTAATACTTGGATATATCTTGAATAAATAGAGTAAAATTAATCTCATGAGTTTCAATGAGAGATGGATCATAAAATTTCATCAAATAAGCATAATCATTAACTATCTCAAAAAGTGATAAGATCGTTTCAATATAATATTATCAATTAGAAACATGGGCTAATACTCTCATTTTAATAAATGGAAATTAAATTATTCTTTAAATTTTATTAAAATAATTACATTCATGATATAACATGTATAATGGAGGTTTATACAACAGAAAAAATAATTTAGGTAGGTAACCAAACAGTAGTCTCAAAGAGGGCGATTTGAGACAAAACTATTTTATCGATTTGGAATATTCTGAAACATAAACCCCATGAAATAATGTAAATAAAAGGGATTTGTAAATACTGATAAATTCCATTATTAAATTAATATAATTCATCTATGGGGTGTTTGAACACCACAAAAAAGGAATGTGTGGTGAATAAAGCATGTATCTCAAGGAAATAAAAAGTGAGATGAAATCCCCTTACCTTGTGTCTTGACTCCCATAGTACTCATTAAAAACCCTTGTTTAATAAATAAAAATTTATTAAAAATATTTTACAGAACCATATTATTATATCTAATACAATATATGGTTTTATAACAAATTTATATTACCTGCTAGTTAACCGTCCTATGTTATGGTTCACTTCATGTAATATTTATTTTGTTCTTTGAATGTGTATTAATTTTTTATATTGTTGGTCCTTATACTTATATAATGATTCAATAATGTAAAAATTGATATAAATAACTTTTTTATCTAGTATTTTTTTATAATAATCTATATAATATAGAAGTATAAAATGAAATACGCTGTTCAAGGAATTGATACCTGAACGTACACCTGAATGATTTTTCCATTTTTATTTTCGTATTGAAAGATAGAAGGTAAACGAAATATATATATATATATATATATATATATATATCATTATTATATTTGAATAATAAGAAAATATATATCATATAATTTCACAAAACCTATCCTTAATACTGAAGTTCCCAGATCAGTGTGAATCACTGAGAGGGGGAGGGGGTGAATCAGTGATACCTTTAAACTTTTTACTAATTGATTCTTAATCAATTAAACCTCTATGGCTGGTTAAAGCCTCGATCCACTCTTCTTGTATCTTTCAGCCTTTCCTCGAGTAATGCAGTAAATGTAAAGGCATAGGACACAAGGATTTACAAGGTTCGACACCAAAGGCCTACGTCCTTGCCATGTTGGTTATACGCCCCAACATGGTTTCTCCATTATAACTTGTTAGAATTACAATGGTCGATACAGCATCCCACTGTATCTCTCCTGAGTCCCACAGGAGGGTCTTTATACTGCATCCCACAGTGTTACCAGAGTCCCACTGGCCTGCTCCAGAATCCCACTGAAGACTTCTTCCGCCCTGAGTCTCACAGGTGGCTTCTCCTGGCTCCTCGAGTCACACGAGTAGCTCTTATTCTTGTTCAGCTCTTCAAGTATCCTCAGCAGCCTGGGATAAAGGCCTCTAGCCTTGCACTTCTTCTGATCACTTGTGGTGAACGGTCTTCTCGTCTTTCTCAGGATTTATCACCTTCTTCTAAGGATGACCTGGCTTCTCTCTTCAAGAATCTTCAATAGCCTCTGAAAAGGTCTATTGGTCTTGCTCAAATATTCTGATCACTTCTGTTGATCAGGGTCTTCTCAATTACTGAAATCTCAGGCAGCTGATGTCTTTAACTTCAGTCTGGCTTCAGTCTCACTCAATTCAACTTCATGCACTGAATGCATGGAAACTCCGATTCTTCAAGATCTTCTGGTCTTGGACAACTCAGTTGCACACCACTGATTTGGCTCTGTTCACGTGTGCACGTGCATGAATGCATGCATGCACTCCCTTTCTTCTTCTCTTGGTGCAATAAACCCACAAAGGGTGTAGTCAATTATAGCACACACCTTCTTCACAATCTTCACACACTTAATTCTATTTGTTTACACACTTAAAAGTGTGTTGTACTTTGTGTGGGTCTTCTCCTCTTCTACTAAGTGAGCACACACTTCTTGTGCACACACATAGCCTTCGGCCACTTCTTTAATTTGCACACACAATTTGTTCTTTTAATTTTTTCTTCAAACTGTGCACACACAAGGCACTAAAGGCCTCGGGTTCTCCCTCTTTGCACAAGACACTGCCCGTAGGTGTTCTTGTCTTCTTGGCACACAAGCACAAAGGCTCGGCCTTCTCAATGTTCACACACGAGGCACTGCCTCGGTCTTCAATTCCTCTTCAAGGCGCGCAGGTGCTTGGTTCGGCCTCTCCTCTCCTCCATTGTCGCGCAGATGCACAAGGCACAAGAACCGTGCAAGGCCTCGGGTGCAAGGCAGCCGTGCAAGGCCTAGGGTGCAAGAGCACCACGTCGCGGGAGCACAGGGTGTCAAGGACACCTACTGCCGCTCAAGCCAAGTGGCCGCGCAAGGTCCAAGTACCGTGGGCTTCTTCCTCCTGCCGCGCAAGTGAGGCGTGCAGGGAACCTCCTTCAGAGCCTCAGATGGCTCTGGAACATCAGCCACACAAGTGGGTTGCGCGGGGCTTCAGCTTCGCGAGGCACAAAGTGCTCCGCGGGACTTCGGGTTTTCAATAAAACTTCAGCAAGCATAAACAGCGCCTGTGGTCTTCTTTTTATAGGCGAGCCAGAGGTGGTTCATCCGCATGAGAAAAAAATCTTGAACCACCGAGATTTTCGGATCTCAAGTTTCTGTAAAATCTCGTTTTTCTCCGCAGTTTCCACCGTGGGTTCTTTCCTTATTTTTCTCTACGTGCATGCGACTTAGAACGCATGCACGGCCTTTGTCTCTTCTATCCCATGCAAAACACGAACACACCGAGGCCTCGACACTTCGTTTGCCTTCGGCCTTCATCGAATTTTCTCATTTGTTGCATGAAAGTATATTTTTATACATGGATCTGTTCAGTAGGTCTAGACGAGCTCAATGGAGCCTTCGGCTTCGGAAATGGTGGCCGGGAACTCGAAATAGGTCGTCGGGGAGGCCTCTGGTTCGAACGGAGCTCGGGGGGTGGCAGCGGCCTGGCTTGAGGTTGAGGATGGACGGGGAGCCGTCGGATCAGGCGATCAGATAATCTCGGACGGCCTGGATTAGATCGCGAATGGCGCGATTAGATGAACGGCTCGGATCGCACGCGCGATCAATCATGCGGCTGGGATTCGCTCCTGGAAATTTTTCCGCGTCCCACATCGAAACGGCGTCCTGTTTTCACGCGGATTATTACCCAAGCGCTCCCTACAGTCGCTCAGTTGAATCCTCTCCCTCCACGGTGCCTCCCCGCACCGTGTTCTCTGCGGGCGCGCTCTTGCGCGCCCCCACCTGCCACTCGGGCGCGCACTATGCGCCCTCTATGCACGCTGACACTCTTGGGGGCGCGCTCCTACGCCCCTGCCGCGCTCCTTCGGGCGTGCCCCAGGCGCCCATGCGGTGTCTTGGGTGCGTCCAGCCGCCCTGGGCTCGCCCCACGGGTTCCCCCATGTGTGTGGTGCCTAGCGCCCATGCCTTGGGGTTGAACCCTCAAGGTGTCCATGGCTGGCCATATTTTTTGGCAAAGGCATGAATAAGACTTTGTCAAATACAAAGTTCTCCTATGAGTATAAGCCAAATTCCAAGCCCTTCAAGCCTTCTTCCTTCTCCACTTCTTCTATTCTTCTTCTTAAGAATTCCATTACGTCTCCTCATATGATCTTCACTTAGGATATGGAATTCAAAAGGTTCATCTTCATCAACCGAACTCCTGAATCACTTATAATCTTCAATGTTCTTTATTGATCTAATCAGAGATCAATTGGAACTTTTTCATGTTCACATGCACTAAGTGATAGTTCATGGACTTCTTTAGCTCACTTCATCCACTTAGAGATTGTGGATGGATCTTCTTCACATCCTCATGCATTTTCAATACAATTCATGGTCTTCAAACATTGGTGTGACATTGAATCCTCTTGATACAAGTTCTGGGAACTTAAATATTAGCTCAACAATCGTCTGATATAATGATGATGCTCCATCATCATCCATTCTTCAAGTGGTGTAACTTAGTATCATGGCCATTCTCCTTTCCTCACCAACATCATCACATCCTTTGTCATTCACATATTGACTCTCCTTGACATCCATTCATTCTTTGACATCTTCTAATCAACAACATACCTTATTGACAACAAATGCAACATAGTGCACTTCAATCTCCCCCTTTGTATTTGTTGGCAATACACTAGAGCACATATGAATGGGTCAATATGTGTGCCAATATTTTCTCCCCCTTATTGGAAATCAAATGCAAAGGTGTGGTGTGGTTCTCTTTCAAAAATCACTTCCTCCCTTCGAATAGCATTTTCTTGAAAATCACTAAGAGAGGGATGATGTCACATGTTCTCTTTAGCAAAGAACCTTTAGTAAATCAACTCTAAGTCTACTTGGGCTAACCCGGTGTAGAAAACAAGAGTTATGTAACCAAGGTACTCAATGCTGTCCAACATTCACAATACACGTGAGATCATGCTTCAAGGGGTTGAAATTTTTCAGATATAACAATAAATTGCTAAATCCTGCACAACTTCACAAAACTCATTAGAAAGTTCAGGTGCAAAGATAAAGCTCCCCCTTTCATCCATTTGTCTTCAATCCATAATCCCCCTTAATTGACAAGATAAACTCAATTAAGAAACAAGTGATGAATGTATGATTGGAATACCTTCACTTTTCTCAAGATGGTATTAATCTCAGAATCCCATCTTCTTCAGATTGGCTCCCCCTCAAGGGGTGCACTCTATTCTGTCCAAACCATCCTCCAGTTGAGAATGATCATCATCTTCAATTCCCTATAATGTTAGCACATGTAAATACAAGTGATTAGGGAATAATATGGAACCTCCTTGGTTCATAAATGTGAACAACAAGGTTGAGAAGATTCTCTCAACCGAGATGTCCCATTTTCACCATTCTTCACAGTTGCACATTTGATCTTCAATGATGATTGTGCTGGTGTGGATCTCAACACATCTTCATGTGAAATCTTTTATTTCCTTTTTGCCTTAGCAATTTCCATAACATCATCTTCAGCTCTTTGAAGATCTTTGGCAAGTTGCAACTGATTTGGCAATATGACTAGTAAATCACTTGGAAGTGTGGCCTCAGTTCTGGAAGTTCCACATGGTTCTTTTGATGCTGTTAAGCTACCTTTCTTAGGAAACTTATTTTCAATCAATCCCTTCTGCTTCTTCTGGATTGATTGTCTTTTTGAGTCCAGTCTGCTTCTATTCAGTTCCATGGCTTGTTCACAAAGATCCATGGTGTGTCCTTTCTTTCCACAGTAGAAGCATGTTTTCTTGGTGGTCCTTCTGGATGCATCACCCTTCTTGGATTTAGACTCCGAGGACTTCTTTTCCTTTTTCAAAACCTTATTGGGAGCATCTTCAGCTTTCTTCTGCTTGCTTCCCAAGGATTCTTTCTGAGCCAGGTTCTGTGATCTTTTCTTCTTTTGAGCTCTGGATACAGTTGGAGATTAACATGTATCTTTTTGACCACTTTTGCAATCATCCCAGATGTTGTTAAGTAATCCAAATCTATTTGCAGTGAACCGATGTCTCTGGACCTGTGGATGCTGCTTCTTTTCTTCTGGCTTGCTCCCCCTAGGCATGGGCTTCCTCTGTGCTTTGTCATTCAGTGGATTGTACCAACAATCCTTTGCACAATTCCCATAATTGTTAAAACACCAACATTGACCCACAAATCTTGACTTTTTGATTCCTTCTGATTGTAGGGTACTTGTCTTGAATTTTTGTGCTGCTTCAGGAGATCTTTCTTTCGTCATTTTCTTCATCCATAATTGTTTGGAATTATTTTTCCATCCTGCACTTTTTGTGGAAACACAATTAGAAGCATCAGTACAAGATGGTATGGATGATACCTTCTTTCTAGAAGATGTTGCCCTTTTATTAGAGGATGTATTTCTTTTAGAATCATCCTTCTCAAAGCATACTTGAGTAGCAACATTTCTTCTTTCAGTCGACTGGGAGGATTCAGCTTTGGGTGATTGCAGATTTTTCAATATCACCTCTAGTTCTAAGTATTTCATGTTGAGGGAGTTCTTCTCATCCTCAACTAATATTAGCCTACCTTCCCAATTCTGTTTCAACTGTTCCATCTGGTCATCATGCACCATCTTTATTTCATGCAATGAGTTGTCAAGATCCTTCACCATTTTGACTTTGTCTTTGAGTTGAGCATCTCTGACATTCATTGACAATTTATGCCTCTTTTCCAGTGCATGGAAAACATCTTTGACCAATATCATAAAGAATTCTTTCTCAGAAAGGCTTCTTTGCAATTCTTCAATAGTGTCTTCATATCTTTCATTGCAAAGCGATACTCTTTCATCTTTAGCCTTCACCAGCTTTCTGAGAGTATTGGTTATGCCAACCCTTTTAGCCAATTGGACTTCCAGAGAATTGGCTTCATCTTCTAGCTGTAATTTTTCTTCTTGAAGATCAAGGATGCCTGTAGCTGTACACATTGTCACTTTCGTGGGGACTGTCTTCTGAAGATATTTGATTGCATTTAGAAGATCATTGTTTCTTCCATCTTCATCATAGCTAGAGCAGGCTTCATCAGAAGAATGATAAATGGAATTGTCATCTGATGTGACTTTCACATTTCTTTCCATAGAAGGAGTTTCTCTGATTGCAATAACCTTCTTCCTCATCTTCTTTTCCTATTTCTTCATTCTGTTTTTCAGAGTCTTGGAAGATATCTCCATTTGAGGCTGTTCTTTCATTTCCTCAAATCTGCACTCCATATAGACTCTCTTGGATCTTTTAGAGGTAACCTTCACCTCTGATACCAATTGAAGTGCCCAGATCAGTGTGAATCACTGAGAGGGGGAGGGGGTGAATCAGTGATCCCTTTAAACTTTTTACTAATTGATTCTTAATCAATTAAACCTCTATGGCTGGTTAAAGCCTCGATCCACTCTTCTTGTATCTCTCAGCCTTTCCTCGAGTAATGCAGTAAATGTAAAGGCATAGGATACAAGGATTTACAAGGTTCGGCACCAAAGGCCTACGTCCTTGCCATGTTGGTTATACACCCCAACATGGTTTCTCCATTATAACTTGTTAAAATTACAATGGTCGATACAGCATCCCACTGTATCTCTCCTGAGTCCCACAGGAGGGTCTTTATACTGCGTCCCACAGTGTTACCAGAGTCCCACTGGCCTGCTCCAGAATCCCACTGAAGACTTCTTCCGCCTTGAGTCTCACAGGGGGCTTCTCCTGGCTCCTCGAGTCACATGAGTAGCTCTTCTTCTTGTTCAGCTCTTCAAGTATCCTCAGCAGCCTGGGATAAAGGCTGCTGGCCTTACTATTCTTCTGATCACTTGTGGTGAACAGGTCTTCTCGTCTTGCTCAGGCTTTATCACCTTCTTCTAAGGATGACCTGGCTTCTCTCTTCAAGAATCTTCAATAGCCTCTGAAAAGGTCTATTGGTCTTGCTCAAATCTTCTGATCACTTCTGTTGATCAGGGTCTTCCCAATTACTGAAAACTCAGGCAGCTGATGTCTTTAACTTCAGTCTGGCTTCAGTCTCACTCAATTCAACTTCATGCACTGAATGCATGGAAACTCTGATTCTTCAAGATCTTCTGGTCTTGGAGAACTCAATTGCACACCACTGATTTGGCTCTGTTCACGTGTGCACGTGCATGCATGCATGCATGCACTCCCCTTCTTCTTCTCTTGGTGCAATAAACCCACAAAGGGTGTAGTCAATTATAGCACACACCTTCTTCACAATATTCACACACTTAATTCTATTTGTTTACACACTTAAAAGTGTGTTGTACTTTGTGTGGGTCTTCTCCTCTTCTACTAAGTGAGCACACACTTCTTGTGCACACACATAGCCTTTGGCCACTTCTTTAATTTGCACACAAAATTTGTTCTTTTAATTTGTTCTTCAAACTGTGCACACACAAGGCACTAAAGGCCTCGGGTTCTCCCTCTTTGCACAAGACACTTCCCGTAGGTGTTCTTGTCTTCTTGGCACACAATCACAAAGGCTCGGCCTTCTCAATGTTCACACACGAGGCACTGCCTCGGTCTTCACTTCCTCTTCAAGGCGCGCAGGTGCTTGGTTCGGCCTCTCCTCTACTCCATTGTCGCGCAGATGCACAAGGCACAAGAACCGTGCAAGGCCTCGGGTGCAAGGCAGCCGTGCAAGGCCTAGGGTGCAAGAGAACCACGTCGCGGGAGCACAGGGTGTCAAGGACACCTACTGCCGCTCAAGCCAAGTGGCCGCGCAAGGTCCAAGTACCGCGGGCTCCTTCCTCCTGCCGCGCAAGTGAGGCGTGCAGGGAACCTCCTTCAGAGCCTCATATGGCTCTGGAACTTCAGCCGCGCAAGTGGGTTGCGCGGGGCTTCAGCTTCGCGAGGCACAAAGTGCTCCGCGGGACTTCGGGTTTTCAATAAAACTTCAGCAAGCATAAACAGCGCCTGTGGTCTTCTTTTTATAGGCGAGGAAGAGGTGGTTCATCCGCGTGAGAAAAAAATCTTGAACCACCGAGATTTTCGGATCTCAAGTTTCGGTAAAATCTCGTTTTTCTCCTCAGTTTCCACCGTGGGTTCTTTCCTTATTTTTCTCTACGTGCATGCGACTTAGAACGCATGCACGGCCTTTGTCTCTTCTATCCCATGCAAAACACGAACACACCGAGGCCTTGAAACTTCGTTTGCCTTCGGCCTTCATAGAATTTTCTCATTTGTTGCATGAAAGTATATTTTTATACATGGATCTGTTCAGTAGGTCTAGACGAGCTCAATGGAGCCTTCGGCTTCGGCAATGGTGGCCGGGAACTCGAAATAGGTCGTCGGGGAGGCCTTTGGTTCGAACGGAGCTCGCGGGTGGCAGCGGCCTGGCTTGAGGTTGAGGATGGACGGGGAGCCGTCGGATCAGGCGATCAGATAATCTCGGACGGCCTGGATTAGATCGCGAATGGCGCGATTAGATGAGCGGCTCGGATCGCACGCGCGATCAATCATGCGGCTGGGATTCGCTCCTGGAAATTTTTCCGCGTCCCACATCGAAACGGCGTCCTGTTTTCACGCGGCTTATTACCCAAGCGCTCCCTACAGCCGCTCAGTTGAATCCTCTCCCTCCACGGTGCCGCCCCGCACCGTGTTCTCTGCGGGCGCGCTCTTGCGCGCCCCCACCTGCCACTCGGGCGCGCACTATGCGCCCTCTATGCACGCTGACACTCTTGGGGGCGCGCTCCTACGCCCCTGCCGCGCTCCTTCGGGCGTGCCCCAGGCGCCCATGCGGTGTCTTGGGTGCGTCCAGCCACCCTGGGCTCGCCCCACGGGTTCCCCCATGTGTGTGGTGCCTAGCGCCCATGCCTTGGGGTTGAACCCTCAAGGTGTCCATGGCTGGCCATATTTTTTGGCAAAGGAATGAATAAGACTTTGTCAAATACAAAGTTCTCCTATGATTATAACCCAAATTCCAATCCCTTCAAGCCTTCTTCCTTCTCCACTTCTTCTATTCTTCTTCTTAAGAATTCCATTACGTCTCCTCATATGATCTTCACTTAGGATATGGAATTCAAAAGGTTCATCTTCATCAACCGAACTCCTGAATCACTTATAATCTTCAATGTTCTTTATTGATCTAATCAGAGATCAATTGGAACTTTTTCATGTTCACATGCACTAAGTGATAGTTCATGGACTTCTTTAGCTCACTTCATCCACTTAGAGATTGTGGATGGATCTTCTTCACATCCTCATGCATTGTCAATACAATGCATGGTATTCAAACATTGGTGTGACATTGTATCCTCTTGATACAAGTTCTGGGAACTTAAATATTAGCTCAACAATCGTCTGATATAATGATGATGCTCCATCATCATCCATTCTTCAAGTGGTGTAATTTAGTATCATGGCCATTCTCCTTTCCTCACCATCATCATCACATCCTTTTTCATTCACATATTGACTCTCCTTGACATACATTCATTCTTTGACATCTTCTAATCAACAACATACCGTATTGACAACAAATGCAACATAGTGCACTTCAATCTCCCCCTTTGTATTTGTTGGCAATTCACTAGAGCACATATGAATGGGTCAATATGTGTGCCAATATTTTCTCCCCCTTATTGGAAATCAAATGCAAAGGTGTGGTGTGGTTCTCTTTCAAAAATCACTTCCTCCCTTCGAATAGCATTTTCTTGAAAACCACTAAGAGAGGGATGATGTCACATGTTCTCTTTAGCAAAGAACCTTTAGTAAATCAACTCTAAGTCTACTTGGGCTAACCCGGTGTAGAAAACACAAGTTATGTAACCAAGGTACTCAATGTTGTCCAACATTCACAATACATGTGAGATCATGCTTCAAGGGGTTGAAATTTTTCAGTTATAACAATAAATTGCTAAATCCTGCACAACTTCACAAAACTCATTAGAAAGTTCAGGTGAAAAGATAAAGCTCCCCCTTTCATCCATTTTTCTTCAATCCATACTCCCCCTTAATTGACAAGATAAACTCAATTAAGAAACAAGTTATGAATTTATGATTGGAATACCTTCACTTTTCTCAAGATGGTATTAATCTCAGAATCCCATCTTCTTCAGATTGGCTCCCCCTCAAGGGGTGCACTCCATTCTGTCCAAACCATCCTCCAGTTGAGAATGATCATCATCTTCAATTCCCTGTAATGTTAGCACATGTAAATACAAGTGATTAGGGAATAAGATGGAACCTCCTTGGTTCATCAATGTGAACAACAAGGCTGAGAAGATTCTCTCAACCGAGATGTCCCATTTTCACCGTTCTTCACACTTGCACATTTGATCTTCAATGATGATTGTGCTGGTGTGGATCTCAACACATATTCATGTGAAATCTTTTGTTTCCTTTTTGCCTTAGCAATTTCCAAAACATCATCTTCAGCTCTTTGAAGATATTTGGCAAGTTGCAACTGATTTGGCCATATGACTAGTAAATCACTTGGAAGTGTGGCCTTAGTTCTGGAAGTTCCACATGGTTCTTTTGATGCTGTTAAGCTACCTTTATTAGGCAACTTATTTTCAATCAATCCCTTCTTCTTCTTCTGGATTGATTGTCTTTTTGAGTCCAGTCTGCTTCTATTCAGTTCCATGGCTTGTTCACAAAGAACCATGGTGTGTCCTTTCTTTCCACAGTAGAAGCATGTTTTCTTGGTGGTCCTTCTGGATGCATCACCCTTCTTGGATTTAGACTCCGAGGACTTCTTTTCCTTTTTCAAAACCTTCTTGGGAGCATCTTCAGCTTTCTTCTGCTTCCTTCCCAAGGATTCTTTCTGAGCCAGGTTCTGTGATCTTTTCTTCTTTTGAGCTCTGGATACAGTTGGAGATTGACATGTATCTTTTTGACCACTTTTGCAATCATCCCAGATGTTGTTAAGTAATCCAAATCTATTTGCAGTGAACAGATGTCTCTGGACCTGTGGATGTTGCTTCTTTTCTTCTGGCTTGCTCCCCCTAGGCATGGGCTTCCTCTGTGCTTTGGCATTCAGTGGATTGTACCAACGATCCTTTGCACAATGCCCATACTTGTTACAACACCAACATTGAACCACAAATCTTGACTTTTTGATTCCTTCTGATTGTAGGGTACTTGTCTTGAATTGTTGTGCTGCTTCAGGAGATCTTTCTTTCGTCATTTTCTTCATCCATAATTGTTTGGAATTATTTTTCCATCCTGCACTTTTTGTGGAAACACAATTAGAAGCATCAATACAAGATGGTATGGATGATAGCTTCTTTCTAGAAGATGTTGCCCTTTTATTAGAGGATGTATTTATTTTAGAATCATCCTTCTCAAAGCATACTTGAGTAGCAACATTTCTTCTTTCAGCCGACTGGGAGGATTCAGATTTGGGTGATTGCAGATTTTTCAATATCACCTCTAGTTCTAAGTATTTCATGTTGAGGGAGTTCTTCTCATCCTCAACCAATCTTAGCCTACCTTCCCAATTCTGTTTCAGCTGTTCCATCTGGTCATCATGCACCTTCTTTATTTCATGCAATGAGTTGTCAAGCTCCTTCACCATTTTGACTTTGTCTTTGAGTTGAGCATCTCTGACATTCATTGACAATTTATGCCTCTTTTCCAGTGCATGGAAAACATCTTTGACCAATATCATAAAGAATTCTTTCTCAGAAAGGCTTCTTTGCAATTCTTCAGTAGTGTCTTCATATCTTTCATTGCAAAGCGATACTCTTTCATCTTTAGCCTTCACCAGCTTTCTGAGAGTGTTGGTTATGCCAACCCTTCTAGCCAATTGGACTTCCAGAGAATTGGCTTCATCTTCTAGCTGTAATTTTTCTTCTTGAAGATCAAGGATGCCTGTAGCTGTACACATTGTCACTTTCTTGGGGACTGTCTTCTGAAGATATTTGATTGCATTTATAAGATCATTGTTTCTTCCATCTTCATCACAGCTAGAGCAGGCTTCATCAGAAGAATGATAAAAGGAATTGTCATCTGATGTGACTTTCACATTTCTTTCCATAGAAGGAGTTTCTCTGATTGCAACAACCTTCTTCCTCATCTTCTTTGCCTGTTTCTTCATTCTGTTTTTCAGAGTCTTGGAAGATATCTCCATTTGAGGCTGTTCTTTCATTTCCTCAAATCTTCACTCCATATAGACTCTCTTCGATCTTTTAGAGGTAACCTTCGCCTCTGATACCAATTGAAGTGCCCAGATCAGTGTGAATCACTGAGAGGGGGAGGGGGTGAATCAGTGATCCCTTTAAACTTTTTACTAATTGATTCTTAATCAATTAAACCTCTATGGCTGGTTAAAGCCTCGATCCACTCTTCTTGTATCTCTCAGCCTTTCCTCGAGTAATGCAGTAAATGTAAAGGCACAGGACACAAGGATTTACAAGGTTCGGCACCAAAGGCCTACATCCTTGCCATGTTGGTTATACGCCCCAACATGGTTTCTCCATTATAACTTGTTAAAATTACAATGGTCGATACAGCATCCCACTGTATCTCTCCTGAGTCCCACAGGAGGGTCTTTATACTGCGTCCCACAGTGTTACCAGAGTCCCACTGGCCTGCTCCAGAATCCCACTGAAGACTTCTTCCGCCCTGAGTCTCACAGGGGGCTTCTCCTGGCTCCTAGAGTCACACGAGTAGCTCTTCTTCTTGTTCATCTCTTCAAGTATCCTCAGCAGCCTGGGATAAAGGCTGCTGGCCTTGCTCTTCTTCTGATCACTTGTGGTGAACAGGTCTTCTCGTCTTGCTCAGGCTTTATCACCTTCTTCTAAGGATGACCTGGCTTCTCTCTTCAAGAATCTACAATAGCCTCTGAAAAGGTCTATTGGTCTTGCTCAAATCTTCTGATCACTTCTGTTGATCAGGGTCTTCTCAATTACTGAAAACTCAGGCAGCTGATGTCTTTAACTTCAGTCTGGCTTCAGTCTCACTCAATTCAACTTCATGCACTGAATGCATGGAAACTCTGATTCTTCAATATCTTCTGGTCTTGGACAACTCAATTGCACACCACTAATTTGGCTCTGTTCACGTGTGCACGTGCATGCATGCATGCATGCACTCCCCTTCTTCTTCTCTTGGTGCAATAAACCCACAAAGGGTGTAGTCAATTATAGCACACACCTTCTTCACAATCTTCACACACTTAATTCTATTTATTTACATACTTAAAAGTGTGTTGTACTTTATGTGGGTCTTCTCCTATTCTTCTAAGTGAGCACACACTTCTTGTGCACACACATAGCCTTCGGCCACTTCTTTAATTTGCACACACAATTTGTTCTTTTAATTTGTTCTTCAAAGTGTGCACACACAAGGCACTAAAGGCCTCGGGTTCTCACTCTTTGCACAAGCCACTGCCCGTAGGTGTTCTTGTCTTCTTGGCACACAATCACAAAGGCTCGGCCTTCTCAATGTTCACACACGAGGCACTTCCTCGGTCTTCACTTCCTCTTCAAGGCGCGCAGGTGCTTGGTTCGGCCTCTCCTCTACTCCATTGTCGCGCAGATGCACAAGGCACAAGAACCGTGCAAGGCCTCGGGTGCAAGGTAGCCGTGCAAGGCCTAGGGTGCAAGAGCACCACGTCGCGGGCGCACAGGGTGTCAAGGACACCTACTGCCGCTCAAGCCAAGTGTCCGCGCAAGGTCCAAGTACCGCGGGCTCTTTCCTCCTGCCGCGCAAGTGAGGCATGCAGGGAACCTCCTTCAGAGCCTCAGATGGCTCTAGAACTTCAGCCACGCAAGTGGGTTGCGCGGGGTTTCAGCTTCGCAAGGCACAAAGTGCTCCGCGGGACTTCATGTTTTCAATAAAACTTCAGCAAGCATAAACAGCGCCTGTGGTCTTCTTTTTATAGGCGAGGCAGAGGTGGTTCATCCGCGTGAGAAAAAAATCATGAACCACCGAGATTTTCGGATCTCAAGTTTCTGTAAAATCTCGTTTTTCTCCTCAGTTTCCACCGTGGGTTCTTTCCTTATTTTTCTCTACGTGCATGCGACTTAGAACGCATGCACGGCCTTTGTGTCTTCTATCCCATGCAAAACACGAACACACCGAGGCCTCGACACTCCGTTTGCCTTCGGCCTTCATCGAATTTTCTCATTTGTTGCATGCAAGTATATTTTTATACATGGATCTATTCAGTAGGTCTAGACGAGCTCAATGGAGCCTTCGGCTTCGGCAATGGTGGTCGGGAACTCGAAATAGGTCGTCGGGGAGGCCTCTGGTTCGAACGGAGCTCGCGGGTGGCAGCGGCCTGGCTTGAGGTTGAGGATGGACGGGGAGCCATCGGATCAGGCGATCAGATAATCTCTGACGGCCTGGATCAGATCGCGAATGTCGTGATTAGATGAGCGGCTCGGATCGCACGCGCGATCAATCATGCGGCTGGGATTCGCTTCTGGAAATTTTTCCGCGTCCCACATCGAAACGGCGTCCTGTTTTCACGCGGCTTATTACCCAAGCGCTCCCTACAGCCGCTCAGTTGAATCCTCTCCCTCCACGGTGCCGCCCCGCACCGTGTTCTCTGCAGGCGCGCTCTTGCGCGCCCACACCTGCCACTCAGGCGCGCACTATGCGCCCTCTATGCACGCTGACACTCTTGGGGGCGCGCTCCTACGCCCCTGCCGCGCTCCTTCGGGCATGGCCCAGGCGCCCATGCTATGTCTTGGGTGCGTCATGCCGCCCTGGGCTCGCCCCACGGGTTCCCCCATGTGTGTGGTGCCTAGCGCCCATGCCTTGGGGTTGAACCCTCAAGGTGTCCATGGCTGGCCATATTTTTTGGAAAAGGCATGAATAAGACTTTGTCAAATACAAAGTTCTCCTATGAGTATAAGCCAAATGCCAAGCCCTTCAAGCCTTCTTCCTTCTCCACTTCTTCTATTCTTCTTCTTAAGAATTCCATTACGTCTCCTCATATGATCTTCACTTAGGATATGGAATTCAAAAGGTTCATCTTCATCAACCGAACTCCTGAATCACTTATAGTCTTCAATGTTCTTTATCGATCTAATCAGAGATCAATTGGAACTTTTTCATGTTCACATGCACTAAGTGATAGTGCATGGACTTCTTTAGCTCACTTCATCCACTTAGAGATTGTGGATGGATCTTCTTCACCTCCTCATGCATTGTCAATACAATGAATGGTCTTCAAACATTGGTGTGACATTGTATCCTCTTGATACAAGTTCTTGGAACTTAAAGATTAGCTCAACAATCGTCTAATATAATGATGATGCTCCATCATCATCCATTCTTCAAGTGGTGTAACTTAGTATCATGGCCATTCTCCTTTCCTCACCCTCATCATCACATCCTTTGTAATTCACATATTGACTCTCCTTGACATCCATTCATTATTTGACATCTTCTGATCAACAACATACCTTATTGACAACAAATGCAACACAGTGCACTTCAAATACATTCCATTTTGTGTGTGAACAAATCATATCGCTTTGAAGGGGCGGTAGTCCACACTTCCTCAAACGAAATAATCATATCAACCCTAAATGGAATGTAAAAAAGATAAGTGTTGTAAAAGAAATACCGAACCTTAAATAAATAATAAATATAATATATAACATATTCTAACAGAGTGTCTATCATAATTTTCAGAATGATAGGTTGTAAGGAAAATTGAACCGTTATCATTTAGTGGGGTGGTAGTTCGTTGTACACATAAACATTACGTAAGTTACCCATTAGATGGAGGTGTGTGTAAGTGTACGTAAAAAAATTATCATAAAAACATACTTGTTTTTTTAGGTTAATGGTGTTTTTATAAAATAATAGAATAAATATAGAGGAGAGGACGAAGAAGGAACGTAAATGAAAGGACTTCAGAAAAGACGTTACCTCTTAATCTGGTAACTCCTTTTGGTTTTTTCAAGAAATATTTCATGGAAGATTTTCATCCTAAATGGAGGCTTCAATGAAGAAGGTAGGGATTTTTTAAGTATATTTGGAAGATCTATGATGATATTAAGGGGATTTAGAGGTGTAAAGAAGTGGTAGTGGTGGTGAAATTTTATACGTAAGGAAAAGGGCTCACTTGGAATTTTTGAAAACAAATTTGGTGTACAATTTTTCTTATCTCAAAAAAGTCAAAAAATCGACATAAATAAATAATTGAGGTGTTATGGATAAATAATTTCCATAAATTGAAATTTTAAAAATTTTATAGGTCATTTAGGCCCCTTATATTATGGTTTAGTCCCTAAGTAAACTTAACATGACCTTAATCAATGTAATTTATTTTAATCACTTTTACTAATAATTTTTGTCAAATTTTAATTTGATATTATTATAATGTAAATATTATAACTATTATAAGGTTATATTTTAGTTTTTTTAAATTTAATTCCCTAATTTGGAAAAAATTATATTAATGCCAATCCCATAGACTTGACAAAATTACATGTTTTTAAAGTGGAAAGAAGTTCAAAATTTTATTATGTTTTTGTATTTAATTTCAAAGTGTACTTGATTATAATGACCTACATTGAATTAATAAATTTATTTGATCGAATTTAACTTTAAAGGAAATTTAATATATAATTTATCATTAATAATTATTTAAACAAAAAGTCTATTTTTAACTAAAATGTATTAATTTTCACTATTCCTTAAAAATGGATGTTTCTCAAAAAATCCATAAAAATTGCCCTAGAATATTTTCAACAAACTATATAGAAAATTAAATTAAATTTTATTTAATTAAATTTATAAATGTGTCTCAAATTATATTTATTATTAAAAATAGTTAATTTGAAAAAATGATATTTTTAAACAAAAAAAAGGTTAAACTAAAAATCAAATCATTCATTATCAATATTTTTTATCTATATAAAACAATTATAAAGAAAATTTTTAAATTAGTTATTACTATTCATATAAATAATTTTACTGGATCATTTATAATTATCTTTCCTAAATATTTATAACAATAAGATTATGTTGTGTAGAATCATCCAGATTCTGTATAACCTATGTTGAGTCAGTGTTGCATTCAGCACAAGACAAGTCGGTATTATATGTATTGGAGGACAATTTGGAATTGAGTGCAGTGCAAGACATGTTAGTGTCACATGAAATGAATTTTTGGAATAATGTATATATATATACATAACTATTTTCAATGTCATGTGAAATGAAAAATATCACAAGATAAATTATTTTGAAAAAATAATTCACAAAATCTGGGGGTCTTTCATATCAACCAAAATATAAATTTTAGTAATGAATTATTGATGAATTGGTGATAAAAGGTTAGAAGTAATTAATATATGTTTTGATATATGTGATAATTGTTCTATAATTTATTTATAATAAGTCTATAATTATTAAACGTGTGGTTGAAACACGTATGAATATTTTCAGACCTAAGGAAATGGATTTTCATCTCACTTTTTTCTGTAAGACATATGTCATATTCACCGATTTGTTTCATATATGCGGTGTATATAATACCCATGAATATCTTTTATAACTATTTTCCAGATAATTATGGGGATTTAAAAATCTATTCTAGGATCTCTTAATTTCATGGAGTTGATGATTCAAAAGTTACAAAAATGGTATGGGTTTTGTGTTACAATTTCATTTTTCATCTGTATTTTTTGTGATTGGGTTTCCAATAATGAAATATTATGATATTCGTCTCTTGAAAATCATGAATTTTATTATCCTTTGTTTATTTATAATATTTTTTTACTTTAATTTTAGACAACTAACATTATAAATAGACTAAAAATATTTCTCCATGTAAAACTAGATTTATTATTCTCTTCGGTCTAAAATCATTTATCTTCCATATCCATATTCTATAAATGTTTAAAAAAAATTATTCCCTGCTGTGATAGTTTAAATTAATTTTTACATATGTTTTACTTTTTATAAATTTTTTAAAAGGAATATTATTTCATTTTACAAATGAGATACTTTTTGACAATTTAACAAAAATGATAATGGAATGTTTTATATTATCTAATACATCATGATGGAATTTTATACCATCATAATCACTTAATTTTTAATAGATTAATTTACATGTATTGAAGGTTTTTTTCAAATAAAATTGATTACATAATATTTTTGAAATATTTTTTTAATTTTTTTTCAATATGGAATGATTATTTTCTTCATGAAATATTTTAAATGATATTTTAAAGGAATGTTTCATCTATGTTAACATCCTTTGTTGTTACATATACCTAAATGCAGATATTACCGAATGATATTACCCATATTTACTCTTCGGATGGTTTATGTTCATGTGTTTGAGGATAATATGTTTATTAGAACCACTAATATTCCACAGGTTATGCATTAATGAAATTTTTAATCATTTAATAATCTCATTCATTTTATACTAGTTATGATTATGAGGATTTTTTTGAGAACATTATCTTAAAGGATTGTGATTATATGATGGTTGGTTTGGTTTATTCCCTATATTGAATTAGGGAATGATGTATTACTCATGAGTAAAATATATTAATTGCGAACCTAGATCCATGTTTACAATGTTATGGGTGAACCTGTATTCATGTTCAGAATGTTACGCATAAACCCTCTTTTAGGTCTAGAAGATTATATGTGGACCTAATTTGGGGCCATATAGTTTTTAATGGACCTAATTTAATGTCTATAAGGTTATGTGTGGACTTGATTTGTTGTCTATAAATTTTTTGTGGACCCAGTTTGATGTCCATAAGTTTATGTGGGGGCCTGATTTCATGTTATTAACTTAATGAGTGAATCTATTTCTATTTTAACCTAATCACAACGGTAAAAGTTTGTATTTTTTAACATTCTTATTAAAATGTTATACTCTCATGATTTATATCCATTGAATTCATTATGATTCTAGTGTAATGAAAAACCTAACTTTATAACATGAATCTAGTGGATGTCCTATGCAATGCAAGGTATGGTTTTCAAATATTAAGATCATGCTCTCATCCTCTTATACTCAAGTGATTATTGATATGTCCCATGATTTCCCATACTAATAATAGAACCTCACCTTTTATTATGTGAAAATTCCCCTGGTTATGAAAAAATATTTTATTTAGGGCATGTATATGTAGAGTACTACATGGGGAGAACATTATTGGAGATGTTGAATATCCTTCCTTTAACTATATGATAGTGTTTATAGATTAAAAATACACTAAACCAGTATGATCCTTAGGCATGAGTTTATATAATCAATTGAATACTCATCTATAAATATGTAATATTTTTGTGTGGAACTAATGGATCACTATAGTTAGTATCATAGCCAATGTTTAGTCATCCTTTGTAGATTAGTATTAGATAACATTGGTTAAATCCCCAGATTTAACTTTAAGCATAGGATAAAATAATCCCATTTGTTAACAAATATGTTTTTTATTTTCCTATAAATACATCCCTATCTGAAACCTACTAGTCTATATGTTTTTGGAACATATGCATCTAGAGTTCCAACTCCGAAATGTTTTTTTTGAGTATATCTCATTCATTATTCTAGTGCACGATGAGTGTGCCCTTACTTCAAACATAGTTTTACACTCCATGTTTATATTCTTAGGTTAATTCACATTTTATTTATGAATCATAAAAAATAATATGAATTGATAATAATACTTTAAGATATAGGTTAATCCTATGGTTTTATAGACTGAAATGAATGTGTGATGATTGAGACATACTCTATATTACTGTTCATGATTATGTAAATTTCCCCTATGATTAGTGTTTCTCATGATATGGATTATTGTTTTAGTAAATGATTGGAACATAAAGAAACCAAGTAAATGGATGATGGGATGGAAAATAAAATTATTTCCCACCAGAGTGACAAAATAATATGGGTGATGGGATGCCGAACATTGCCACTATTCTCACACAACCATCACAATCCAAGAATCATATTGAGAATCCAAACAATGAATGAATAGAAATAAATATTGTTGAATCTCCCATGTAGAAACTTAAACATCCATTGAGTGGATATTTTAATCCACTAGTGGATAAGTGATATATCGTCACATTGAAAAATTATTAAGAATTCTACAATGCTCAGAACATGAAAAGGATATCCTATTTATTAATCATTTAGAATGTTAAGTGGATTGATGGATCAACATTATGGATAATACAATTCAAGAAGGATAAATTGACTCCATTGAATGGAATGAGTTTAGGGGGATATTGTTCAGTAATAACTTCCCTCATATTCTACATTAATGGATGGACCAGATATTTATTTTCCTAAAAAAATGTATTTAATTTATTGGTACCAATGAATCTAGTTTTGAAAGACTTTAAAGGTAAGATTATTTTCTGATCATTAACCCTATAGTAAAAAATGTTCGATTGTTTAGTGGATTAAAACTATGTCCCCACAATGCATTGACTATTATATAATTTAGTAACTATAAATAAATTATTATATGGGAACTAAAGGTAGAAATGGAAATAGGATATTCCTATAATTCCCATGGGGTTGATATGAAAAAGAAGATTTAGTCTCAAGAGTATTTGAATATATCACATGTTGAAATGAAATTATAGCAACCCAGTTGACAGAAATGTGGGAAGAAGAATCAAAGGAATTTTTTGAGTGGAACTGGGAAGTGTTTTAAATGTTAGAATCATTGACATAGGGAAAATAATGTATAAGTGACATGAGGAAGTCAGTCAACGAAATGAATGGAGTGAGATCTCAACATATTTAACTACCCACACTCTAGTGTTTTAGATGTAATGTGTTTGTGTATTTTGTAAAATCAATGTCATAATACAAGGGATAATGAGGTTGATATGCCACAAAAATCCTGAATGATAAAGGAAAAATGAGAATGCATATGTAATCCCCATAACTGAAGTGAATCGTGATAATTAGGGAACTCTATAGTGGGGAATTTTTTGTTGTAATTTTTATGAATGTGATTTAAAAAAATATTACAGTACAACATTTAGATATTTTTTATGTTATTATTACCATTTATTATATATCTCTTTATATATTATATAATAAGTAAATTTTATGTGAAATTATGAATCAAATTATTATCGGTTTTAAATTCCATGATTAACTTATACATCTAACATAAAATATTTTATATAAGTTATATGATTATTTTAGGAATAAAATGTGAATTGTATTTTAAACGAATATATATTTTTATTATGTGTTTTTGGAACTGTTTGGGGTATTTATATTTTGAAATCATGTTTAATGAGTGATTAAAATCATTATTATGTTGACCATAGAAGGATATGAGGTCAAATAATTCAAATCATTGTGATACAATTTTGGTCAGACATATTTTGGTGGTTCAATAAGGTTAACTATTAATGGAATGGATTAGGTTAAAATTTGTATATTATTAGATAAATTTTGAAAACCATTTTGGTTTTGGAAAATATTTAGAAGCTGATGGGATGACATATGGATCGTATAATGATTTTAGTACTTTGGGAAAGAAAATTTCAATATTAATATTCATTAATAGAATAATAGATGAAGTAAAAATTGACTGAATCACCAAAAAGGTTGAAATTTTGTTAAGATATAAAGTAAATTTCATCATTAGATATATTTGTCAAATTAAAATTCATTACTATATCCAGACCATAGGTTACCATTTTTCACTCCCACCAAATCTCAATCATGTTTATAATGTGTCACACGTATCTCTCCTAAATAATTACATACTTAATCCTTCACATACATAGAACTCATACGTCGTAGGGATAGGGAAATAAATAACTTATGAGGAACAATTAGTGAAGTTTCTAGATCATCGAGAGAATGTGATTAAAAACACACACATGTTCAATGTTTTTATGTGAAATCATAAAATTAATTAAGATACTAAAGAACATGAGGATGTGATTTGGTTAAAGTATCCTCAATTATTAATATTATAATGTTCCATTTTGAGGGAGGAATTTATTTTAGGCGGTAGAATGTGACACCCTAATATTTTATAAAACACATTTATTAAATAAAATTTCATTGATTAATTTTGGTACATGAAACCCAAATATTATAAAAGAATAATGTTTTTTATAGCGTATAAAATAGAAATCAAAAAACATAAACGATCAACAATATATTATTATTTAAATATGATCATTATACACTCAATGTATAATTATAGGTTATGAATAGGTGTAAAAAATTATGAAATATATATAAGTACTAATAAATAAAAATTTATTTATAAATAATTATAAATTAATCCTAAAATTTTTAGTAAATTCATTTTGTGCTTCAAAAATATGTTATGTTAAATAATAATAATAATTTAATTTTGTGAATAAATATTTTAATTAATTTTTATTACATTTTGAAATTTATTTTGATAAAAATGATTTCATTTTCAATGTCATAATTTCAAAATAATCATAGGGTGAACATTCCGGACTTATCTAAATATGAATTTTTATTGAATAGTGAAAATAGTGTTTTTAACGTTTTTTAAAAACATTATTTTCTTTTCATTAATAATGTATCATTGTTAAATTAATTATATTTTGAAGTAAAATAATAATTATTTAATTATATATAATCAAATTAATTACATTGGAAGCGTCTTTTCAAGTTTTACTGTATAAGTAAATTTTTTGGCAAAAACATTGATTAAAAATTATTTTTCCTTCCATTTGACAATTTTTATATTAATTTAAACTCTTTGACTTATGTGAATTGTAACACATAAAATAAATTACTTAATTTTAATCAAGGGTAAAAATTTATAAAATAATTTTCTTTTATTTTTGGACATTTTAAATAGTAACCATAGTAATTCTTGTTAGAATATTAAAGGGTAAATAGGGAAATTAAAATTAAAAATAACTTGATAAGGAATAAAAAATGCCCCTATCTGTTGATATTATTATTTTTGGAGAGTAAATTTAGGATATTTACATTCATGTATTGAATATATGCAAAATTGGATCTATATTTCCTTGATTATTATCTTTATAATATGTTAATAAAATATAATGTAAAAAATATAACGTTCTTCCTTTTAATATAAATAATATTTAGTGACACTGATAAAAACTATTTAGGTTAAGATAAAAATATTAACTTGAAGGATAAATTATTTAATTTTACCTTGGTAGTTTTTTTATATTTTTCAAAGGAAATTGTCAGCTTAAATGCTTACGCAACCCCGACATAGTTCTTGTGATTTTTTTATACAATTCAATAATATGAATATAAAAACTATGAAAATAACTTTATTTTGGAATGTTAATGTGTTTCATGCTTATATATATATATATTTGAAATATTATATAATTATTGAATAAATATAATCTAATTACATTTTTATATTTTAGTTTTTAAATTCAAATTAAATGAAAATTTCAACAATTGACATTAATGATTTTTAATAATAAATAATGTTTTACTAAATGATTTAAAATTTAAATAAATCGGATATAATGATAATTGAATTTGATATGGATCTAAAAATAAATCATGGTACATTAATTGGTTATTTTTCCTCTTAAGGTAACATTCATGAACCTTAAATGTTTGAAAACATTAATAATACATCAATTGATGAATGGGTTAAATTAATTTAAAACAACAATATAATATTTGGAAACATTATATGAACATGAATAAATATAATTCCACTGAAACATTTATACTCAAAATACTCCTATATACTAATATTATGAATTTGTAGATATTTTTACAAGATATTAAATTATATTAATATAAATATATATAATATTCTAAGAACTCACTTCCCATAACTTATAAAAGGACACTCTTTATCTCATATTTTTACAACACTTTGAGCCATAGATCTAAAAAAAACCAACTTCTATTATAATTTTATATATAAAAATCACAGAGTTACTCATTTTCCCAAAAAACCAATACTAGGATCCTTAAGAAGAGATTCAAAGCAGTTATTTCAAAGAAGAGTAATCACCTTAACCGACCTCTATCTTTTTAACCTCTTATTATACATACTATAAATAAGTAATTTATATCATAAAATAATAGGTTCATTATCCAATATATAATAAAATTTTATTATGATTATAAAACATGCATTATAAATTTTATTTCCCATTAATTGAGGAGTGAAAGTATCACTCGTGGTACGTACGACTTATCATCTCCATGTAGCGGTACAATTATTTCTTCAACGTTATCATTTGTTGATGGGTACTATGATTATTTTAATGTTTATATATGATATTTATGATATAAAAATTCTTTTCTAATAATAATATTATATCAATCTTAATACATTCAGACCCATTGGAAAATGATAAGGTCATTCATTTGTTCGTATGACTAGATTACCACCTCCACAAGGCGATGTGATATTTCACCCCTTTTATATGGATAGTAATAAGTATGTATGTTATAAATATATATGATATATATTACATAATAATTATTTTTAATTTATAATTACAATTTCTCTTCTTTCTATTAAAAATTGGAAACAATGTTCATGTGCACGTACGACCTATTGTCTCCATTAATGGTGAAATTCATTTTTCTATCTCTTTATTTTAATAATAAGTAAAAATTTATATATAATGAATATATATATTATATTTAAGTCATTATTAAAATTATTTAGATGATGTTACCATGGTCAATATATGAGGAACAAAACTACTGAATGAAAACTTACATGTCAAACGAAGAAAATATCACATAGAATGGAAATTTTAATAAAGGATTATTAATGAATGATTGATAAGAAATTATAATTAAATAACATATGGAATGATATATATTATTTTATTTTTAAAATATATATATAATAAGTCTATATTTATTACATATGAGTTTCAAACTTGTTTGATGTAGTTCAGACCGGAGGTAATGGATTCTCGTCTCATTTGTTTTTGTGAGACACATCCCAAATTCACCAGTTATTTCTTATATGTGGTGTATATAATTCCAATGATTTATTTATTATTTTCATGAAAATTATTTTGATTTAAATATCCTTTTTTGTCTCTATATTTTTCATGGAGTCCATGATTCAAAACTTACAAATGTAGTTAGGGTTTTATGTTGGAATCTCATAATTTATCAATATTATTTATGATTTATACTACAACTATGATATAATATGATCAAACAATCATAGAACTACTGAATTTTATTATCATATAGTTATTTTATTTGAATTATTGTTTTAATTTAACTTTCTTCACCTTAATTTCTCCTGGGATAGAAATATTTTCTTATGGAAAATCTATATTATTTTTTCTATTCAGTTAGAAATCCTTTTTCTTCCATATATATGTTTTTTAAAAATGAATTAATTTTTTTATATCTTATAATTATTGTTTAAGGTAAATTTTTCAAATAATTTATTTTTTAATAAATTGATTAAAATGAATCTTCATGTCATTTTCAGACTGATGTACTTTTTCTATTTTTACCAAAAATGTGAAAAGAATGATTTATTTTAATTTATATGGAATGAATGGAATTTAAACTGTTATAACTGCTCAATGATTCAAAGTGTACATCACATGTTTTGGATTTTCATTTCATAAAAATTGTTTTCCATAATATTTGGGAAGTATTTTTATTTGAAAAGAGATTTTATAAGTGGAAATGTCATTTGCCTCAATAAATATTTGAAATGATGTTTTAAGTGATTTTTTCATCAATGTTAACATAATTTGATGTTAATTATGTATTGTTGGGGATATGATCCATTTATACCACCCATATTTTTTTTATGGATGGTTTATGTTTGTGATGATGATGATGAGATGTTTATAAAACACATTTTTTCCATGGGTTAAACAATGCTGAAATGATGAATCGTTTATGAAAATCGTTCATTTTCCATGGTTTATGATTATGATGAATGATTTTTGTAATTTATATGGATGTATGATTATATTTTTAATGGGTCAGTCCATTAAATACCCCCAATTAATTTTTAAATGGTTGATAACCCATGAGTTATTTATGTCAAGGATAAACCTAGTTTCATGTTCACATTTTTATGTGTGGACCCAGTTTCATGCAGATAATGTTATGTTAGACCTAATTTAATGTCCATAGGGTTATGTGTGGACCTAATATAATGTCCATAGTGTTATTTGATGACCTCATTTAATTTCAAAAAGTTAATGTGATATCATGATTTCATATTCTTATCATAAAGAGTGAACCCATCTCAATTTGAACTAGTTCATAAGGAAATAATTTTTTTTCATATACTTATACCAATGTTGTGCTCCCATGAATCAAGTTCATTTATTTCTTTATGATTAATTTCATATAAACATACAAACATAATACCATGACTCAAGGTCATAAACTATGATCTTCATGCTATGAGTTTTAACTATTAATCCCATGTTCTCATGCCCTTATCCTCATGTTATCGATGATATGAACCATGTTTACCCTTACTAAGTATCGAAGTTGGCATTTTATTATTTTCCATTCACTAGTTTATAACGAAATGTATTTATTATGGTTTGACAATGAAGATTAATAATTAGGGACAAAATTTATGGAAAATGTTAAAGATCATTAATTAAATATGAATATTTTCTCTATTGTATCCAAATAAACTAAACCTACATAGTCCTTAGGTGTGTATTTTTTTAATTTATTGAATATTAATATAAAAAGATGTAATATTTTTGTGTGTAAATAATGGGTTACTATAATCTCTCCCATTGCCTATTTTTTCCATTTGTATAATAGATAACCATGGGGATGTACATGAGAAACAGTTAGGGGAAATGAATGGAAAAATGGAAAAGGGGGAAAATTAAATTAAATTAAAAATAAGAACTATCTTAGTACCAAAACCAACACTAGACATAAGGTTATTTCTTTATTTGGTACCTCCTTCCATACTCAACCACTTAAATAATATACCAATATAAAGCTTTGTTCAAAATATATTATCAAATTGACCCACATGAATAAATTAATATTTAATTATTTACATATTAATAATGAATTATTCATGAAAATTTAAATGGTTGGGTTTACACCAATCTTATTTTCTATATTAAACACTATATTCTGAGAAATAAGGTGGTTAGAAAAATTATACGAGATCATCTATTAAGGGAGAAGACCATTTTACACAATTTCAAAATCTGAAATTAAAAAAAAATTGATTTTTTTTGTGTACAAATCTAGGGTCTTTACAACCTACTTTTGGTCCTCTTAGGACTCCATAAAAATGGATAATATCTATATAAGACCGGATACATGTGGTTAGATCCCTTGCATATGTGAGTAAAACATACCTTGTAGGACACACCAAAATAACTAAATACAATGAATCAAAGTGATAGAGAGTTGTCTCAACATAAAAAAGGTATATAAATCTGGCTGTGAGACAATAACAATGATAACCTAGATATGATCAAGAGAGACACCAAGTCTCCTTGTAAGGTTGTTCCCTTACATCCAGCCAAGGATTCTGTTTGAGACTCCATGGTAACATTCAACTAAGAGAACTCACTACTAGGGTCTTAATAACACCAATTTCACTCATCCAAGAGGTAATATACTTCATGCCTTTCCATTAATATGTGAACACTAGAACTCATAAGATAATGATTCATAGGTAGGTGATCAAACCCATGGTCTATGAGTGATACATAACCCAATATAAATTAACCCGCTATGACGGGTTTCACACACCATAGAAATTAGTAATAGGATACCCAACCTAATCAAAGGGAAGATTGATTGTGGATAACACCCTATAATACATAGATAGATACCTAAATCTTAACAGGATTAACTTGTAATGTGATTTTCTCAATATATGATCACGATGAGATTCCTCACTATACACTCACAAATACGAATCGATGGAATTTTCCATTATAATTCTCTTCCATAAAAAATATAATGGGGTATCCAAATGTGTCTGGGGAAACTAAAAGGTGTGTATATTAAATACACTATATATACCTCTAATCTTATATACATATGTCTATGTGTACATGACGTCTATATCATATGCATGTACTCTTATTGTACATGTTTACTTTGGTCATGAATGTGTACTCAGGTCATGCCTGGATACCCTAGATGTGATCATGCCCATGTACCCAAGGATTTATGTCGAGTAATCATCATCAGGTCACATGGTACATGAAATGTCACACGACAGGTGATGCATATCATTGTATGTAAACCCTATTCATCATGGCAGGGGAAAAATTGGAATGTGTTCTTCTGTAGTATATGTTGTGTATGTTGGGATTTCACAGTCTAAGTCTTTCAAAAATCTACACCCTGACAACTATCACTTCTGATTCCATCATGTAATATAATGTTGATCTCATATATGAGGTTGATCATGACTAATACATCATTGGTGTCTAGATTCTATCCACCCATCCCCTTAAGAATGCCTCATATAGCATAGTATTTCTATAATTCCATACCACACATGAAAACTCATGTACCTTCTCCAGATCTAACTCCTCATCTTATATCATTGTTAAGGCACTATGATTGTGCCTTCGATCCCAAACGCGAACCCACAAAGATGATATATTTCACTAATAACTGATTGAATAATTATTAGTTTCCATGTATAGTTGAACCAACAGTAAATCGAAATATCAATGATTAATGTTTCAAGAATGATGGGAGAAAAGTGTGAAACATCAATGTTAGAATAAAAACATAAACCATTATTCATGTTGGTCATCATTCTTTGATAATGAAAATAATGAATTTAAGAAATAATCAAGGATTAAGAAAACATTATCAATTCCTAATTATAAAAAAATGAATGAACAACTAAAACTAATTAAATGACCCTCCTATAATTTTTTTAATAGAATCGATTCAGGTTTGACAAGGGATTATCAATATGGGGATTAAAAAACACAAAAAAATTCATACTTTGAGATCAGAATGATCATTGATGAGGAATGATTACAACAAAATTATCATCAGTGAGATCCAAGAACATCATTGGTGATGACAATCCTTGGAAAACTGATCATTGATCCTGTTGATGTTTGCAAAAACTCTCTCCCACAATAATCACTAAATCTTTAGGTTTAGGAATCTAAACACATGATTATGGAATATAGGTGTCTAAATAAATGCAATATTTGTACATGGTAATTAAATATATAAAAATAATTTAACTAATTTATTGTATATTAATCCTCTCATGACCCCCTTTAACAAAATGTCTATAATGCACAATGATTATATAATTCCGAGTGTAAAACTTGCATTATTGATTTACTGACAGTCCAATTTTTCTCATCTGGGAATCTACTCAAATGAAATTATTTTATTTATAAGAAATTACATGTGAGTAATATAATATATTTAATATTTTAAATTTATCAATACTAAGTCTCCACGAGCACTATAATATGATGCCTAACTCTAAAAATATATATTAAAATAATTCAATTTATGAGAAGAAATAAATAGAGTCATTACAAACATCATGAGTACCTTGATAATATAGAGAAAGATCCAATGGTACTCCATAGTTCTAATACACATATAAATCATTAACAGTCCAAAAAATCCTGGATCTGGGATTCCTTGCTTATCAAAACATTGATACCATAATTGATGAGTCACCCATAATAAATCTCTATCACATGTAGTGAAGTCCAAGGGTTGTCTCCTCTAGTTAGATTATTATCACTATTTACATGGAGTGGTTGTCAACCAATTCCTAATATGCTGCAATCTCTCATAGTTCTACAATATAATAATTTTCCCCACACTAATAATCTGACCTACCACATTGCAATATATCGTTGAACGACACAACTGGCCATGGAGATCCTAAAAAGGTTCCATCTAAATTGATGCCTAGAATCTGTTGTTTTTTTTAAATTCAACCGATTCTAGATGATCATACCTAGATCATCTAAAATCATGTATTCATTTCTTCAACATATTCTTCAATATATGTATCATCCAATTTAATATACCATCAGTCTCTAGATCATAAATTGTTCATACTTTCAACTAATTAACAAAATCAATTTGCAATACCTACCAATACCTTAATGCAAAATTTGAATCTTTGTTATATAAAATTCGTAAGGGAACCCCATTTAAACATATATTATACGATACATATAACCATCCCATATCATACATGGAATGAGTCTCATGGGTATACAAAAAATGATAAACTTTTTTCAGCCAATCAACTATAAACAAATTTCATCAAAAATCCTCAATGTTAAATTCAACCCTAACATGAAGTCCAAAATTATTTCATACCACTTCCACATAGGCACTAAAAGTGGTTGAATAAAACCACTAGTATTTTGATTCTTTACCTTTACCCTATGATATGTTGGGAATTGTGAAATAAAATAAATGAATTCCCTCTTTATACTAGGCCACTATAATTGACATAGAATGTCATGGTACATCTTTGTTTGCCTAATATAAACTAGACATTTAGACGCCTGAGAGTCTCTCATCAGATCCTCTCCCATTAATTTTGGAACTACAATCCACACATGTACGATGATGACATCATCATCATCTACTATCCATCCTAGAATTGGGTCAATGCCTACTAGACTTTCCCACATCACCACAAACTAGGGATCTGACTCTTGGCCATTCTTTAATCAATAATCTAATGAATATTTCCTGAACATGAGAACACATTTCATGACTTCACGATCCTCAGTTACATCCATAATCCATTCTATTAACAATATCATAATATGTTATTCCTCTAATAATTGTTTACCACTAAGAACCTGTATATTTGGAGATATCATTCTATGTTTATCAGCAATGAAAATT
Source organism: Viscum album (assembly GCA_963277665.1). NCBI lineage: Eukaryota > Viridiplantae > Streptophyta > Magnoliopsida > Santalales > Viscaceae > Viscum > Viscum album. Next base: position 95,681,243 of record OY728136.1, on the reverse strand, counting down.
CATTTTCATGGAGCCTAGATCATCTCAAAGACAAATTTATTCGTATACTCTACCCAATGCCTCTACCTCAAATTGGCATCCCATTGATGTTGTTTCTTTTTTCCTGTGTAATTGAAAAACCTCTTTCCAATGAGGTAATGTCTATAACATAATTGGGAATAATTCATGCATCAAATAGTTCTATTCATGGGGTTTTAGTAGATTTGTCCCATATAAAACTATATAATCCATCTACATGAGAAAAAATCCTTTCTTAATATCTTATTCATCAAAGTGTACTACATCTCCATTCTCAAACTATAGATGAATCAAAAAAAGAGCTACAATAAGCCCCATCTTCCCCTCATGAAAGTCCTCTTAACACTGACCAATCCATTCAAACATTAACCCTTCTTTGTAAACATAATCATTACTGTTTCTAAGTGGGATAAGTTCTTATTAAACCATTTATTGTATTTGTATAATCTAAAAGAACTTTTAATCTCAAAAACATTCTTATAGAGATCCCAAAACATCACAACTTCCACCTTTTATAGGTTTACCAAAATTTTTGTCTGCAAGATCACATGACTATGTGAAAATACATGTGGGATCTAGAAGTTACTCATCAAAAGAATTGTATAATTTCATGTGGTAGAAGTGTATTAAAAATTGTCCCATAGTTTAAGGAATTTTACAACAACATATATGAATATATAAGGATATCATCCAAAAAGAGCATGATGAATTAGTTTTGGTATTGGTGGAAGATCGTGTTCATGAGAACCCTAAACACTAATACGAAATTCATCAATTCCAAAGGCCAAAATAGGTACTAATATAGTCTACATCTACTCCTGAACGTCTACATAAGAATATACTCCTCTTTAAACCATGAATGATGGTACCCTTAATGATGATCAATATTATAGAACCATTAGGCTCCCTGTAATAGATCAAAGAGATATTTTATCCTTGGTAGAGGACACCCGTTCTTCATCATCACCTAATATACTTTCTTATAGTCTACATAGAGTCATATAATTCCATATACATTCTTAGAGAACAATATAGAAGCACCTAATAATGATTTTCTCAGTTTGACGAATCCCTTGACCTTTATATCCTCACAATAAAACTTAGGCTCTCTCAAATTGATCAACACCATATGATATGTAAGAATCAAATTTTTCCATGCTCCTGGAATGATTTTTTTCTCAAAATCTACTCATCGGTCATAGGGGAGACCTATGAGGTCATCTTTAAATTCATCATCGTAGAGGTCAACAATTGAATAAAAAGTAGAGGACCCAATATCTAGTTTTATAGTGGGAGATAAGCCTACAAAATTAGTTGTGATGGCTCCAGCCTTTCACAAATCCAGTCCAATTCTACTAGATGTAACTTTTTACTGACCATTCATTACAAACCAATCTTTATTATGTGATGTAAAGGATACATTCCTATTTTATTTGTCTATGTAAGAAGAAGGGAAATAATCTATCCCATTATAAAGATTACATAAAATCTATTCATCCCAAGGATCATGAGATCAAAAAAATATATAGATAGAATTAATTATAATAAAATCTATACATCAATAGAGACTATCAAATTTTTTATCAATGTTTTTTCATGATAGAGAAACATTAATGATAACTTAATCAGTTTTTCAAGTCCAAAAACAACATGAGAAGATATAAAATAAAGGGAATCACTAATATTAAAATGTTTTCTAGATATTAAATAGATGATCAAGATCAATCCTTGAATGTTTACTGGTCCCTCTACTTGGTTATTTAGAACCCAGTCCATTACATACACTCAGCCTACCTCATCTCTATATCCTAGACCCTAAGGTGTATGAATCACCTAAGTCAATGTCATATGAAGAGATTCAACCTACTAATGAGGATTGTGACTATATATTGGGATCATAGATCATGTCTATATTTTACCTATATGGAATCATCACATCAAATTTATATAGTAGAATTAATGGAGATTCTTTATCTTTCCACACCTCCAAAAAATTTTCTATGGTGTTGATAAGCACTTATGATAATGTCTGATCTTCCCAAATTTGAAGAACTGTGGAACTCGTCTTTGGGGGGATGAATAATCCATACACATATCAACCTACCTAACAATAGCCCACTAAACATCCTTGGAATTCCTCAACCTACTACAAGAAAAGTCACTCAGCACATCATTAGGATATCCACCTTCTAGAGTACTAAAAAAATACAAACTACATGATCATCCTTTAGGACAATATAAATTATCATGGCCTTGTATAAAACCTATTAAAAATTTGTTAGGTCAAATTTCACATTTTTCATATGATATTAATATGAAAACCGATAATGAACTTACTAGTATTTTATGCCCTTTTTCAGTCCATGATGGGAGAAAAACAAAGTACTTCAGGGAAACAAGTTGATTATAAAGATAACTTCACATATCCCTACTAATGCTCTATGAATTCCTAGGTGAGATACAACTATATAATTTCTTGAAATAATTCCATGATGAATAGATTTTTGAAGGCATTCTAATAAATACTCTCACATATACATTATTATTCAATGAAACCCCGCTATTTCCAAATGATTAACTAAAGCATAAAATTTATTAGTTTAAATTATAGATTATTTGGCGTCCCCAACATCTGACATATTCCATCAAGGATTTATATCCAATACTTGGTATTTTTTGGTCCTCTGGTACCCTATAGGGTTGGAATATTCTAGATCTAGATGTCATGAGATTATTCAACCATGTTCCTTTATACTCCTTCTCAATGGGAAGGTACAATTTGAAATACTCTAGGATGAAGTGGCACTAATTCTTAATTCACTAGAGAAAGTGTTAGGGCATGCTCAAGTGAATCCTTTTGTATATCCTGTGGTGGAATAGGTACATCATCCCATGTGGGGGAATTTATGGGTCTCCATGGTGGATTTTTTTTTGAAATTTCAAATGCACATTTAGAGTGCCGAAAATAAATTAATTTCAAAAACAATATATGATGCTAAAAAAACACATGATATTTATATTGAAATCTCTATGATAGGGATACCCATAACAAAAAGGTACAAGACACCTAGTATTAATTGATGATCTTGAAACTTATACATTATTCACAATCACATATTTAGAAAACATAATATCAGGCTCATGTTCAACCAACCAATGCCGTATAAATATATCAAAACTTTAAAGACACTTATATATAACACAAAATATCACGATTATATATCATGAATACATAGTATATTAATTAAATTTAATTAATGAACTAATTTTTGACACTGACTATGTATATATAGGATATTCGAGCCTACGTGCCGAAACATGATTCATAAATTCACCAAAATCTGACAAAATTATAACATCGATTATGTAACCAGTATCTCAGAGGTCTGTTATACATGATATTTCTAGGAATATGAAAAATCACTTACTGTAGTTTGACGCAACATATTTAGTTTCAATCAGGAATAAAAATAACCAATAAGAAAATGAAGGAAACTCTAGCTCTAATTCCAATTTACAATTTCCCAATTTGGGGATTCTATAACAATAATCTATTGGAGATGTCAAAAGGCCCCATGCATGAATCTCCATATGTAATAGTTTGTTGAATAGTAGAGAGTGTTTAATGTTAAGGTGTTGAGGCTGCTTTCCCAATTATAATAGGAAGTCAAAAAAAACATTAATGAGATTGAACAACCAAAATTACAAGCTGAATATGATATAAACATAATGCAATAACAAATTTCACCCATGTCATACACATAATTAATAGTAGATGTTAAGACAAAGTAATATAAAAATATACATAAGAAAATAATGAAACATCTAGGATTCATCTATAGATTATATGAGTACCAGTACCTTCTCCATGCTCTATAGTTTAGCTATACATAATGTACTCTTTTCTCTTTCCGATATCCCTAATCTGGAATTATCTATGTGTGTCGAGATTTATGTGTAGGGTTCTAGTCATAAATCTTAGTAGGATACTACCAATGTTTCTTTAACATGAGTGAACAATTATATCATGTGTATACCATCATAATAATGAATTTGAAAGAAATCATAAAAAATATTATGTTGATTAATCGTGAGGTAACCAAGGAACAATGACCATAGCCTTACTAGCTCCTATTTCATGCTATAAGGATAATCATAATGCATTTTAGAAGTGACCAAGAGCTAGACATAAGGGTGGTGAACATGTACCTTAGTAGTCACAAGGAATTTGATTGTGTCCTACAACATGGTCGTCGCATCCCCTCTCTATTGTATGTTAGTCTTCTGGACTATCAAACTCTATTTGAGTCAGAAGTCTATCCAAAAGGTCATCATATCCTTCCCATGTCGTGGGTTAGGAAACAAGAATATCATACCCCTAATCTCACTGCCTGGGGTCTAACATCATGGATGGCTTACCCCTAACCTCTGTTTAGGCCCATCGTCATCATCGACGCATCCCCCCCTATGGGGTAACCATTAAACGATGGTTATATTATTTTTAGTAACAATGAAATTCAACCAAAGGCTTGGTAATTGTACATAATATGGTATATAATATAATGGAATAAAATAACAAGTCATCATGATAATTAATTAGTGACATAAAACAATATTAAATCAACATAAATCATGTTAACAAGCAACAATTGTATACTCACAGAATCTGGCCTCATATATGGGTCTCATGTTTTACACACCCACATTTGATTACAATAACGAATGGTAAAAAAATATGCTAATATAAGTATCACATAAATGGAGAATGAGTTTACGAGATCCCAAAATGGTAAGTAACTTCTTTCTCTAATATTATAGATGATAATCTCTAAAACGTACCAAGAGATGATACACTAGTAACTCTCGATCTCTAGATACACAGAGTATGCATTCCAAGAATCCATAGAACTAATACAAAATAAAAAATTTCAATGTTGAAGAATGACATTCGAGAATATTTCAAACCAATTTAGAATTTTTATCACCAACATAACTCATGGAATCCACCAATGATTATATAATTAAGATTGATCATTGGATGTGTCATGAATACTTTGGATCTACCACCATTCTAGAAACAATCTTTGAATTCAATTTTATATGGAATAAAAATCCTTCAAATTTGAAACAACAAGCTAGGTATATGATTTTTCAAAATGGGAGAGGTGTAGATCACAAATAAACCAGATGAATAGTGTTTTTTTGGATCACATACCTTATCTAAGGACTTATGTTTTTTATAACATTGAAATTGAGTGAAAATATGATATTTTTGTTCAAATTCTTACAAGGGTTAAAATGATTATTTTTCCTTATAGTATTCTCTCATATAATTTTTATGAAAACATCACTGGTTTGAAAATTGGATTTTCACCCGAAGATAATAGTTTGGTGGAATTTGGACTTGATCAAATTTTCACCAAATAAATAATATTTAGTAACTAGTTAATTGATTTTTTAGATATTATCATTTTTTTTTTCTGAAAAATATTTTGAATATCGTATCAAATTGAGATTGTTTCTCCACTGCTTCGTCCAGAATGGGGGGTTTTCTTAGATGATTAATAACCTTGAGTTGGGGGGTTAGTGCAAGGCTTGATATCCATTTTAATTTTTCTTTTCTTTTTCTTCATTTTATATTTTACTCTTAGTTTCTTTCATCCACTTAGAATATCATATTACCCCCATGGGATTTACCTTTGTTTAAATGAGATAGAAAGAAAGTAGATCTTGAGAAAGGGGTAGTGGATGGAGGTGTCTCCTTAGAGTTCAGGTGTGCTAGATCATTGTACGGTAGCCGTGGATCATAGATATGGTAGAAGCTTTGATGGATTTATTGAAAAAGTTTGTTTTTTATTTTTATGCTTTAAACGAATAAATATATTACTATTTATAGTTTTAGAGACCTTCTATTATTTTCAAGGAACCCCAATAGATCTATATATGATTGAATAGGGGGAAATTATTTGGTTGATTTTAGGTTATTCTATTTGGGAAATCACTATCACATTGTGTGTTGTTAATGGACATATGATGTGCATTCATTCTACTTCGAGAAGATGACTATTCAGAACTACATGTCATGTACCAAGTATACACACCTTATAGTGTGTTTGGAGTGTTGTTGAGTATATATTTAGATACCCCATGTTGATCCATATGGTTGTGTATGGTAAGTAGCTAGACCCTTAGTGGGATGCATGCCGCGTATGAGTACACATCCAAGTGAATTGAATGACCAAGCCATGTGAGGTATACCGGAACGTACCACATGTAGGGTACACACTGTGTACCTAAAATTCATAATAATAACATGGGAGTTAAATTCCATGTCGAGTTAGATTACATGACTAGGTAGGGATTATTCTTTACACACCGTGTACTAGGGTATATACGCCATGTACTTCCCCCCTTTTCTTCCCTTTTTTGATTTTTTATAACAATTTACCCCCAAAGTTCGAATTGAATTAATGGGTAGTCGATATTGAGAATTGTTTCATGTATATCATGATGGTGAATCCATTGGTGTGTTTTGAGATCTTTTAAATGATATTTTGGGTGAGAGGCTTAATAGAGATGTTCTACCTTCGGTAATTGGATTCAGATGCCCCATACAAGTAAGGCATGGGTTGAGACCTAGGTGAGGGTCATATGAATTTATTAGAGGACTTGAAATTAGTTCTCTAAGGTCTTATCCATATGTATCTTTAATATTCCATTGTTATTTGGAATTATACATGATCGAAGGAGAACGATCTGGTTGGGCATTTGGACTAATATAAAATAAGACCTTGATTTAAGATGGGCCTTATGATATCTCACTAGACCGTCGCTTATATAGAGTATCACTTTAGGATGACTCCACTAATATAAGATCCCTCCTGGAAAAATAAACCTTGAAATTATTTTCTTATTCGGATCCTAAGAAGGATTCCTCCTCCGATTCATTCATAGTATCCTTAGTTGGATTCACCTACTTCTGGTTTAACTAGAAGGATCCCATATAGAATAAGTCTATTTACATAATCCATCTAAGGATCCTATGTATGATGCCTCCACATCTATAACCATTTGAGGATTCCATATAGGATTCATCAACCTAATTAATTATTTACGTAGTCCCAAGATGCTTTCATTTTCTTATGTGTCGATCTTGAGGACCTGATGATAGATACCTCTCTAATGATTATATTAGATGATCCCAAGTAGGATGCCCCTCAAGTGTTTTACCAACCATGATAAAGTATGATGTAGGTTGGGGTATAAGTATTAGCTAGTTACACCATATAAATTTTATTCGACGTGTAAACCTTAGGGGCTATGACGGTAGTGATCATATTGGGAATTTGGCCACCCTTACTCATTGTTTATGCATTCACCAGATTACTATTGATGTAGCTATGTTTTCTAAAGAGGATCTTTGTTATTGGTTAGTGATCCTGATGTGATGTGTTGTGACATGAGGATGCCTATGAAAAATAGCTATGATATGTATTATGAGATGTTTTATTTAATGTTATTTATTGATTATTTTCATACATACTTTCTTGTATCCGGATTTTGAGAAGAACTCCAGAGATATTCCATTAAGATTAATGGACCGATGATCAAAATGAATAACACAAGAAAATCTATTCTACATGATAACACCCAATAGTCAATTGGTGTTGATAAAAGATCAATGGAGCAATTTTGGATCACTACTAGAGGGATTCTACCCATGGATCCTCGCATCACAATGCATGAAATAGAAGAAGTGTCTTTTAAAGGATCAACACAATCAATGAAAAAATGATCCTAAGATGAGGTATTTATTTTCCTCAAATGTAAATAAATTTATTATAAATAATTTGAAATATCCTCACTCAAGGATTTGGGAAACTAAATATTTTATTAAATTTTAATATATCACCCACCAATGCATGCTTTTAATGCACCAAAAAATAACAAACCAAAAATATATATAGGGATTATAATGGCATGGGAGGCCTTTTTCATTTTAAAATTTATATACTGATCAGTATGCATTTTAATTTTGTCTAGTCAAGAATAATTAATCTTCTCCTTTCACTGGAGTCATTTTTTTTCTGATTTCATGTTGTAAAATATTTTAAATGGATAATTGAGATTCATTTGGATCTAGAGAAGTGTGTATTGATACATTTCACACATTAGGATTAGTTAAAAATGATCATTGGAAAAGTGAATATCTTAATTACTGGATGAGATCCATTACATTCATGTTCAACTAAATTATTATTAATACGATTTATTAGTAATTATTGATTTTCACTTATTATTAATTACATTAAATAATTATTAATTAATTGTATTACCAATTATTTAGTATTTATATTATTAATTATAATCCTTTATTGTAACATATTTATTATTACTTTTGTTTTATTTTTTATTTTAGGAAAAATGATTTTATTTTGATTATATATCACTTAAATGAATATTATTAAATTTAAACATTATCAGTAATAGTTAATTATATTTTATTTTTAGTAGTAAAAATTTTATTTTTCAAAATTATTTACAAATAGAAATGCAATAAAAATATTATATATATTCAATTTTCAAATTCTTGATCAATTTAAATACATGATCACCATATTAAAGGATATTTTTTCCCACACCTTTGTGTATAAATTATGTTCTCACATCATGTTCCCTTATACTCATGCATTTTCATTTGTTCTTCCAATGTAGAATTTGCAGCAGTTGTCTCTATGACATCCCATGTCATAGGTAGTGGATCCAAAATCCCATTCCTAATACCCTATCCTACTTGGAAGGATGATGAATTTTTGCTACAACATTCTCTCATTTGGTAGGGAAAGTTTATTGGATAGATGCTTCTTCAACATTTCATAAAGGTGGATGGTTTTCCATTGAAATTCAACATCTAAATAAAATTAAGAATTAAATACATTTTGTTCATTAGTCATTGTTTACACTATAACAAAAATATTTATTGCTAGATAGGAAGCAACATAATCACTAATAGAATCACAATGAGTTGCTATAACCACATCCCATGTCACAACAACTGAATTTGGATCCTTTGTATTCTAAAATAAAGATGCAGTACATAGACTACTATGACATCTTTGTTGAGGATATGTCTTATCAAAAATAAGAAGTGGATACCATCAAGATGATCCAACTTGGTATCCCCCATTTATGACACATCATCATGTGGTACATCGTCATTTAGAAAATCTACCCAAGGATCATAAAATTGTGACATGTCTACTTGGGGATCATAACCCTATACAACATCTCAGAAAATACCTTGATAAATCTCATCCATGAGTTGATGTAGCTTTGATATTTACATTTGAGAAAAATCCTTAGATTTTTTATCCTTCTACATGATCAGAGATGCGAATTTATTATGTAATATAATACTCCAATAAGTACAAAATAGTGAAATAACTTATAAGTAACAGAAGATATATTTTAAAGAGAAAATAGCTAATAATTTATCATGATATCCTCATTGGTGTCCTAAAAGATACAACAAATACATCAAGAAATATCAATACGTATAATCAAGATGGTCAAATAGATTCATGTGCACTATGGAAATACGTATAATGGGGAATCCTCTCATTTGTAAAGGAAACAATCCATAAAGATTTTATGTGTATGTTTTATATATAAATAAAAAAATGAATAACATATTTTATGATTTGAAGTGTATCATATAGAATGATTTTTTCAATACCTTCAACATGTTGTTCAGTCATATTATACTATTGTAGATAATTGTAGGATAGAATGATTTACCACTTCTCAACTAATCATGGTGTAATGATATGAGATTTATCTGATTAGAAAACCTATAACATTTTGGATTTTTGGAACCCAAAACCATTTTGAAAGGAAAAATTTCAATTTTTCTTATCAAATAACATTAGAAACATTTTTGATGTATTCATCAATTTTAGAATTTGACTTTTACCCTTGGGTTAAACTTTGGTGAGATTCCAAATTGGATGATCTATTGAGAATATTTAATATTTAATAAAATATTTTTTTTTATTCCTATAGTCTTAGATTTCTATATATACTAAATGAATATTTTGAATGGAATTATGAAATTATAGTTGTGCTTGAATGGGGGTTTTTACCTAGGCGAGGTACAACATCCATGTAGCTATCATGCCTCATCTTGGGCCCATTAAATGAGTTTTATTTATTTATTTAATTAGGGTGTTAATACCCTAAACCTCTTTCTCTATTTTTTATTACTCATATTGGGGGGACCTTATACCATATAACCTATAGAGTCATGGAATTGGAAGGAAACAGATAGGTGAGATTGGAATAGTTTTCATCTAGTATCAGTTGATTGTTCATTTCTGGATGTGGCATCCATGGATTGATGGTATAGGACATATGATACTGAAGCTAGACAGATCCTCTATGAGTTGAGACTAATTATTTTCAATTACACCTCATTTTGATTGGATTAATGTTCCTTTCATTTAATCTGGGATCTATATTACTTACATTATGTATACCTTCTGGAATCAGATCGAGTGGTGGAGTTTTTTTAGGATGTGTGTAGATCTAAGGCTTTCTGCATTATAAAATCTTGACTATATGCTATGTGTTCTTAAGAACATGTGATGTGTAGTTGGTTAGTGCATCATAGTTTAGTGATGAAATCTATATGTTGTGTTGGTCATAATAGACATGCCATGTGGGACCCTTGGTTGTACTGACACAAGTCTTTCTAGGTATATGACAATCCACCTTGTGTGTGGAACAAGACACATTAAAAAATACACAATATTGAGTTAAATGAATATACATGTGTTGATGGTACACAAGAAGTATTCCATTTATCCAAATTCCCCATGTGGATTAGAGACACCTCATGTAATAGGGATGCACATATCAGCTAGGAAAATGATACATTCACAAGGATAGATGTTTCAGTGTGCACACCTTGTACTCATAGTACATAGATTATATTGGATAATGTTTCAAAAATCCTCTACATTGGTCTCCATTCACCCAATTTTACATGTTCGTACTACTATATATTTACCTCTTGAATTTAAAGACGTGATAAGATTTCTTCATAATTTTCCATCACTTTTATGATTTATTCTGATAGGTCCATGTGTGTTGATGACTCAGAATTAAGGTGTGTAATCCAAAATTCTTTTTTCTTTTAATTTTATTGATATATAACCTTCATACCTTGAGTTGAATCATAGATCTATCATGTTGTGTTGATATATACATATATTGATACCATCTAAAAATATATTCATTAATCATTACTAGAATTGTTGTGGATCTTGTGTGTTAGTAAAATTTCCTAATCAATTTCAATTATAACATTGGGGGGGGGGGGATCTTGAGAGGTATGTTGGTGTCAACCCATTTTCATTGGCATGGAATATTTTTTAATCTCATTATAGAACATTTATTTGTTTGATTTGAGGTCAGTTCATGGGATTCTTAGTGTGTGCAGTTGACCCTTTTAGTTCTTGAGTGTGACTCAGCTATCGTCTCACAGTAGGTTTCAGATTTGGTCATTGTCAAACATGAGTTACGAAGTGACTTACCAATTGTGACCATGTATAATCTTTTTACCATGATGTGATTCTTATTATTGAGTATCTTGTTTGACCATTCATGATAAAAGTTACACATAGGTATTTTTGTAGATATTGAGACTGATACATGATACTTGGTTCCAAGAGTATTCTAGTGTAGCTTGTTTCCATGTTTGATGTTGATCACATGCAATTTTTATGGTTCTACAAAATTATCATTATTACATGATATGTTACTCATTTATATTATCTACCCTATTATTTTTAATTACAAAGCATTACGAAATATTTATTTTGTACTCTAAATAGATGGAACATTATTTAATAGTTATACCTTTGAGGGGGGGTGGGGGGCATGCAACATGTTATGATGAAATCGATAGACATAAACATAATTTTGGGGAATAATGAAATTTAGGAAATATCTATAGTAGCATCAACTAGGATATGACATCCTAGTGGACACACCGATGACATAGGAAGGACACAATGGCCTTGATACCTATATTGTGACTGAGATGGGGTTTTACATAATATATGCCTGACTCGTGAAGGAGGTGGGATGCAACACACTTGTTGAATGACCTCACATGACACATTTTGATAATTTAGAGGCATGTTCACCATCCTTGTGGATATCTCAGGGTCACTTTCAAAAGCCTATACAACTATCTATTCTTCATAGTGCTAATTCAGGTATGGTCATGGCCATGATTGATTAATTTTCACTAGAGAACTCCACCTATTATTTTAAATTTTTGAATGTTTATTTATTAATATCATGGTATACATATGTTATACTTGTGTATTAATGTCAAGGATACATTGGTGAACTCTAACAATATTTTTATACTCATAACCCACACTCACATCTCAATGTGAATGATGAATTCATGATTAAAAATGGTGGTAATGGACAGGGTCACACGATGGATAGCTGAGTTGTGTATCATGTAGCGGGTTTCAGTACTAGGATAGACTCTAAATGATTACAATGTGTTTCACTATTTATCTTCATATAAATTATATACACCATTTGGGTTGCATCATAGATATGTTATTCATGTGTCATGGGTGACATTTGTAGTTTGCTTATGTTTACTTCATCGTCTTCTTAATATTATGGGTTGTTTTATCTCATTTATGTTTATGGTGTACTACTATGATTATTGAAGGTACAGTATCCCCACTGCACCATTACATTCTTATTTCTAGTAGATAACCTCTAGTGTATATGGAGTCTTGTATGAGGTATTGTGGTTACTCCACTCAGGTGTTGTTGAGTAAAATAAAGGTTAGCATGATAAAAAATGTAATTGAAACCTGAGTTTCATTTATTTTTTTCCTTTTTATTCTCATACATGGTATAAAGGAAATAGGTTTTTTGGAACAAAGGTATGGGAGTTTCCATGTCTCTGGACAACTCGTGTGTAATGGACCTCCCAACTATCAGTGATGAAATTGATGTTATAATTTTATATAATGTGGTGTCTTCATTAATCATGTGTAGACACGTATGATCACACGTCATATATATACTTGTGGACTATTGTATAATATTTAATTAATTTAATGTGTTGATTTTTAAATCTATTTTGTATTTACTATATTATCGAATGATTGAAATATCTAAATATTTTTATTATGGAAAATCTGTGTGGAATTAGATAGTTGAACATGGGCTTGTTGTTATGTCTTGAATATATATGATTGTACTAACATACATGAATTGATATCCATGGGTAGTATATGGTTGGTTATTCATTATTATTATGGTTAGCCTCATAGGATAGGTTTCTACAGAAATCCATTATGTGTACCATAACTCTTTTTATGTTGTATTCATAATCAAGTTGTTGTGGGAGCTCTAAACATTCATTTTACATTTCAAAAAAATACTGACATGGATATGATTTAATGCTCCTTATAAAGAGGACACAAAATTTCCACCACATTCTTTGTAGAAATATTCACCTGATAATTCTCCATCACTTACTATAATTGTTCATTTATTTGAGCTACTATAGCCCAGGCTCATTAAGATTGTACATGGACATAGTGGTTGAGTAAATTAGAAAATTGTTGACTACACCCATGATTGGGTTCTTCGTTATCTACAAACCTTATAGGGATCTAGTATACCAAATGCTGTTGAGGATTAAGTAAACATCACTAAGGGAATATTCAAAATGGTCAAGACACTAAAAGGACAACCAGTCAAGATAGAATCTTCTAGGATTTAGTGGATCACCAGCTGATGGTTGGGAGGGATGGGATAAGAAGGAAAATGTGTGGTAATTTGTTCAGAGACCTCAAATAATATACTCATATAATGATTATTTTCCATCATGGTGAAGATGAATCATTATAAAGAATTCATGGTTCTTTATCATTGATCTATGATGGTATCTGCATACATTGTTCGATTCATCGAAAAATTTGTTTTTCTCTAATCACGACTTGAAAAGAGGCACATAAGTATAAGAAGTTTGATATCACTCTTTATCTTAATATTAGATGGAAGAATAAGACTTCGTATGGGATAGTAAAAAGATTGATATAAAAGGTGACATTGAGAAATAGGGTTGTTTTTCATCACTAAAACCTCATGTTAATACCCATTCACTACTTCTAGAGTGATCGATTGGGGAGGTTCAATTGTATTCACCTAAATGAGACGACACATACATAAAAGGATTTGGAAAAAATAGTTATAGAACAAGATATATAAATGTTTTGAATTTTTTAACATACTGAAGAGGCTTCTGCCATCATGATTGACATACCACACTATCACATTAGTGGCTACTACAACATTGGTTATCCTTATTCGATATAAGATATAAAATTACCTCAACAATGAGTAAGAGTAGAAAGTGGTAGAGATGTTAACAAGTGGGTTCATATGTTATTTCTATAGTCTATATATCATTCCCATTATTACAATATGAAAAAATGATGGTAGTAGGATAATTTTGGTATAATATAGGGATGTAAATAAGATTACATTATTTAAAAGATTTATGATTCATGGAATAATGGAAATATTGTACGAACATCCAAGAGAACAATTTCTCACTATTATCGAATTAAAATTTGGATTCCACTATATTCAGGTGAATGGAGGTGATTCCATCAAGACTATATTTAGGAATTGTGATGTACATTATGATTACCTATTCATTCCATTTGGATTAATGAATTCTTTGGAAACCATCCATTCCCCCATGAATATTGTTTTTAATGGATACATGTGAAGGTTTATACTCACATTATTTTATGATATCCAGGTTTATATAAATACATGGATACTCCATATGTCTCACCTAAGATTGAATTTTTTATGTCGCATGAAAATAAATGTTTAGTCAGTAATTGTATTTTTTTCACTCACATTTTAGTGGAATATACTAGGGATATAACATACTTCAAAGGCATATCTATGAAACTAAAAAAATGATGTATTTTGTTTTTTCCGCATCCAAAACCTTGTTAAGGGAGTACATTGGTTCTAGGGTCACACATGGAATTACCAAAATTCTATTACATGTTATGGAAAAATTTTAAAACAAGTAATATATCAAACCAAAAAAGTGAATTTTCATCGGAATGCAACATCAAAACAATCCTTTTGAAAGCTTATGAGATGCATAGTTTCCACCCCAATTTTAGATTTATGAACAACCATAAAACATTTAACATATAATCTAATGGTTTAAAGATAGGGTTTAGAGAATTTCTGATATATGATTGATGTACAATCTCTATTTTTGTAAATATTTTTTTTGAATTAAACCTCTCCAAATCAGTTTATTAGAAAAAAATAATGCAAATTGTATCTATAAACCATTCGTTCTAATATCCCATTGGAAAAAATTCCTATTTTTATTATGATCATAATGGTATTAGAAACCATCTCATTTGACAATACCAAGCTTATTACCATGATAATTGGAAGAACAAATCATGTTACAAGAATTTAAAGTGGTTTATAAACCATAAAAAACAACCAGGAGGCTAACTCTCATACATAATTACCAAAGGGGGAGAAGACACTGATTAGAGTACAAGTTCTAAAGATCCATATTTTCATATACATACAACATGGATGTTTACACTATGTAATTAGAAAGACAATATAATATTAATCTCAAAATAATCATTATATCTTTGGAAAAACACAAAAATTCTTATCCGCTTTACAATTTTCAAGATTGATCATTGTTTAAAAGGGGTCATGTGTTTTTATCCCACACATCTAGCTTCATATAGATATTCCAAAAATATTATTACACTTACACTATTAGAGGACACATTGGTTATATTAAAAGATTTAATATAATATAAAATGGGATCTTTGGAAATGGTATTCAAGAACACATTATGAAATTTGTACGAGAGTGTTATTCATGCCAGTGGAAAAAATTTGAAGCAAGGTCCAATTATGACCTCTTTTAACCACTTCACATAGCAAATCTTTTTTGGTAGAAATAAATAAGGATTTTACCTGTAGAAAAAAACTTATATTGTATAATTTCATATTTGTAGTTCTGGACCATTTTACCAAATACCCTCACTTTATGCTATTACCACATCTTTATACAGCAAAGCATGTGGATGATGTTTTTTTTCAATGAAGTGTTTTGCCTATACAGAATTCTTGATTCCATTGGTTATTTTTGGGACCATAGTTTGTTAGTAAGTTTTGGAATTATACTTTCCCTATGGAGTGTACAATTCTAAAAATTAGATATTCATTTCACCCAAAACAAATGGAAAAACAATGATTATCAACAAGTTCTTGAAAACATATCTATGATGTTTTTATTTGGAGGGAAAATTTAATGGGTCCTTACGGATGACATGGAAAGAATAATACTAAAATACCATACCCATTATTCCACTATGTTGAATTTGTTTGAGGAAGTTTACTGCATAAAATAACCGACAATGTTGCACTATGTTGGAAGAAATACTCCAATTGAATCATGGGTAACTGAACTCACAAAATGATATCTCATTCTATAACCTTGAGGAGAATTATTCTAGCAGTATGCTTGAAAATGGAAAATATAAGAGGTATACAAGGATGTTGGGTCTTCTAGAATCCCGACATTTCATTATTCAATCTTAACTTCATGGTAATATGTATTGATAGAGTGATTAGAGAAGGTAGTCTGACAAGTGACAACTATGGTTCAACTATCCTTGACTTCATTACCATTTAAGGGCCATACACATATATAGGTATAAAGAAATGATCCATGGAATTTTTTTTATGATTTTGAGGAATAAAAACGTCCATATTATAGATGCTGAGTTAGATACAGTTTTGCAGGTTGGGTTCTTTAAAAAAAGGGCAATATATCATGTGACTTGATATATTATATCTGACACTACATATTTTTCTGAGACAAAGAATTTTTCTTTATCACACATGGAAGGAATGAAACTAAATTTCTGATTATCTATCTATTAAAGGAAGGCCAAGAGAAATATTTACCTTGTACACTAGTATGGGGTCCTTACCTAGTGAGTTTTATGTTTATAGATAGAGGTGATTACCTAGTTTTTCACCATTTTTAACACCCTTCAGGTAGGTTATTATGTTTGAAAACATTTCAAATCTTTCATAATAATTAATTTTCATTCACTATTACTAGAAGAACCATAATTATGTAACCCTTGAAGTCTAAGAGTCATTTTATCTCAAACACTCACCAAATATTTAGACCTCAAAGTCTTCTAAGACAAATCTAATGTTAGAAGAATGTTTTTATGAGTCATACCATATATTGTCCATATTACAAAACTATGAATATAATATATCCTTTCTAACAACTAATCAAATTCACATGTTATTTTTTTCTAATAATCTTATACATTCAACTGGGAGGTACCATGTCCAGACTAAATTATCGAAAAAAATTTAATATTGATTGCATTCCCAGTGCCGAACATACTTCTATATTGGTTACTAAACATCTTTCCTAGATGAAAAAATGAATATGGATTATCTAATGGAAGGGGAAAACATTATAAGATGATACTTGAGTTTATTATAATTTTATACTTTACCAATTTCCATATATAAACCATGGTGAAAAGGTGTAATTTGAGGAGCAGTGAAAAGATAGTAATATGGATGTTGTCCTTCTTATTTTTTCACATACCCTAGTGGTTTATACATATAAAAGAAGGGGTAATAAGGGTAATATAGATGAATGAGTCACTTGATTTAGTAAAATATAGAGTTATTATATTCTTCTATGAGTACTTCTTGGTTAGATATGCATTCAATTGGAATTTCATGACCGAGGAAGCAGTCTTGTCGACAATGTAATCTTCCAATGAGCTCCTCCACCTTCAACAAATAAAAAACATTGAATTGGAATTCACTAGGTTCCCCGTGAAAATTTTCCACCATTTAAAATTATAACTAGAATACGAATTATTTTTCATAAAAAAATACATAAAATGTCAATTTTTGAATGCTGAATTTCTTCCATCCATAATTTTCTCAAACCAAAAAAATTATAGAGTTTTAGTGGATAACTAAATCAATCCATTATTCTAATGAAATAGGTATAAATTAAACAACATAGATATCATACATAAATTAATATCTTCCCCTTAGTCAAAGATCATTTTGAAAATTCCATAATTGTGGAATGTATGAATACACAGTCCAATAAATCCCATTGAATCTCATTTATCATTTTCACGTATTTTTCATCATGAAAATAGATAAATAAGAATCTAGATAAATGATAGAATAAAATTATCATGAATAGACCAAATTACTATGTATAGTGGTCAGTATTAAATTTATTCAATGAAAAAATCCAACCTTAGACTATTTGATGTCCTATAAACTAGGCCATTTTTCTTCATACATCAAAATGAAACACATATAAAGTTATTATTTCAATATAACATTTTGAAATAATTTTTTCATGCATTAATGTATTCATTTTTATGTTAATCGGATGTTATCCATGTCAATAATCTATATCTAATCTAATTGGAGCTTTCATATTAAAAAGTTGATATAAATTTTTGTTGTTTTTTTATTTTTAGTTATGTTTTAAAAAATGAAACATCACATTTTTGATTTAGTGTGTTCTAGGGATTCTCTTCATAAATAAAATGAAATATATGGAAAAATCTAAAATTGGTATGATAATCAGTTGAAGAAAACCAGATCTAATGTTCAAAGGTATCACTAAATACTAAACTTATTTTCATATAGTGATCATTAGAATATATACATTATCATTTAATCTAACTGCAACATTATTTTTCTTATTGAGGTACCTAATATATAAAAGGTGAAAAAGAAAATTGTGATCATGAACATAAATTTTTTGTTCGTCCAGCAAAACTCTTGTATTAAGAAATTTTTTTTAATAATATTTTCCTTCCATGATTTTTTTCATTATTCTAAACAACATGGTCAAAAACATTTAAAAATATTCTTAACAAGATATACCTAAAAAAATATCAATTCGAAAACCTAATCCCACCCAATAAAAATATAGATTTATAAAAACCATAAACATTCCTATTCCATGTAAATCAAACAATTTAATTTAAGTGTGTTGAATCTTGAATCCTCTTGATATAATAAAATTAATTGTAATGAAAAATATATACAGACTCTCTAACCATGGTGGGAAATGTGTAATCCAATTTTAGCCGCTTCTTCTATTTTCCTTGATTCACGTTGATACGTCAAATCATCTATGTGGAGGTTAAATACCACAATTGTGAGTGGGTTTCCTTTTTTCTTCTATTCATGTATATGTGATAGCCTTTTCATGGCCACTAATTGTGTGAAGAAACCATTTTAAAAATAGTGGGTGAGATTTTACAATTATATGAGGTAGAGAAACTCTGACAATCATGTACAGAGCATCTCCCATTATTGGAAGTCTAATGTTGAGTGGAGAAGACCTCAAATAATGTGGATTTTCTTAGGTAGTGGCCTTATAAAAATGGGGTTCCATTAGATGATGGAACTAAAACTAATTCCATGTTTGTTTTCATTATTAATTTGTTTTATTGATTTCCTCAATCTAGCGGTTTAGGGTTTTAAAATTCATGTTTCAATTTTGTTAACTTCAATTAAGATAACATGTCGTGATTCATGTCGAAGTAAAGAATTTAAATTCCAGTAAACCATGTTCTTATCCAAGATGTTACAAAAGTCAACCATCATGATTCTTCTAGTTGACCATTGTCATTACTTTTCCTTGAGATTATTTCCCAACTCATTTATTCTTATGTCGGCTATCATTTATTGTTCTAATGATCACACTAATTATGTATCCATTGTGAATTCCTCTGGAAATTTAATTTTGTGAATAGACTATCCAATTTTAAGAGGTGATTCATTATACTCTTACCTTCTTCATCGAAGTTATTTCAACATCTCTATGATGGAAAACAAAGAGAAAGATAGAATTATATTGAATAGTGGTATTGGTACCTCATAATCCTTACTAGATAGACCAAAGGGTACTGATTCTGATGGATATCACTAGGAAACATCCATGATGCAATTTATAGAGATGCACCAAAATGATGATACTTGATGGTTTTCATATCTAGTTTAAGTATTAGAGTGATTCTAGGTTCTACATTTTCCTGGTTGAATGAGTATGTCTAATATTTCTTCAACAATACCGATAACCCCTTTTGTAATGGCTCTTTCTAATCTCTTCATCTGTTTCATGCATCTTTTTAGAATGATACCAATAATTATACCATCAAGGCATGGTTGATCGATGCTTACTGGTTTAATGAGAGTTGTTTTTGGGATAATTTCTCTTGTCTGGAATTTTCATTATATTGTTCAATGTTATATACATTTATATTTTTCTTTCACCTAAGAATGAATGTATGTGATGGGGTTCTTTTCATTCACATATGTACAATGAGTATTGAAACATGTAAATAATAGAGTCCAATTCATTTTTTTGTTTCTCTGATAGAATGTGCATATTATTATATTTCATTAATTATTTTGGTTATGTTATTCATCATGATATTAATCAATTGATAATTGTTTCAAATTCAAGAATCCTCATAATACATATTTTATCCCATTGTGTATTTAATTTTATGTTTATATTTGGAGAAGATAAAACCCCCCTTAATAGTTGGTACTAGAGCTCTAATCAATGTAGAATAATAAATTCCACCAAATTTGAGATCAATTAGTTTGATAGATTTAATAAATTTAATATTTATTGTATTTAGTGATGTATTTTGGGGAATATTACACTTATCCAAATATAATATAAAACATCAACCAAAACCTATTATTCCACAAGATCTATCAACCCATTCGGACTGAAATAAAATAAATAAATAATGATGTTCATTTTCTCTAGTGATATAAATCTATTGAGTCAATTTCTCATATTCCTGATAATGATCATTAAGAATCAGCCAAATGAGCTCTATTTTACACTTGGGAATGATTCCCTCTTTGTCATGGTTTTATAATGTCTTTGGAGTTTATATGTAAAGAGAGCATGAGAGAAAAGTCTATATCATAAGGATATTATCATCAATAATATTACCATGAATAAAAAACTATCATCCTTCTTATATTGGCCATCGATGGGAACTCTAAGGAAACTTGGTGACTGGCCATATTAAAAGAAATTTTGTAGGAGTTGAAAATATTTGTAACTAATAACTCTTATCTGTGATTTATTTCATCAATGTGTATGAAATATTTTTGGTTTTTAAACCCCCTACAATAATTATCACATGATTATAAATCAATAATGATATCACGTAGTTTGAGATATTTCCCAATTAATGAAATATCATATATCATGTAGGCAACCATGTTAAAAACCCTAAAATAGAGACCCTAAACATGTCGTAGTTTTCACCACTATAGACCATGATAGAGTCTAAACCACCTTGTAGTTATGCTGAATTTAGTGAAAAATTATAATAATCTCCCACTAAAATTATGTCCACATAGACGTCATACACTTTCACGTCATGTCATGAAATATATAACAACTTATGAGACTATATATTTAAAATTCATTGATTTTAAAGGTGTGTTATGAGTTAGTTTTAGGCATTACATAATTTTTTTAACTATTAATTGTTTGGGATGATTTCTAGGGGAATTTTCTAGTTTATGAGAGTTTTAAAGGTCTTTTTAGAGGTGAAAAACTTTAATAGTATTTTCCCAAAACATTATAATACTCTAAAAAACTGTGTAGTTATTGTTAGAATCTCTTGGTGTGGATCACAGTTAAGGTACATGGTTTATCCAACTCTACAAACTCACCTAAAAAATAATAAAACATGTTCCATTTTCCAAAATTAGTTTTGGCGCATGGTTTGATAATAAATGTGACCAAACTATATGGGTGCCTAGGAGAGGCTGAATTCCTCACATGTTTCGCACATCGTTTGACAGAATGTGTGACCAAACCCGATTTATATGATTTTATGTTCCAATAGTCCTCAATAGTGTCAATTAATAAAATGTTCTAACCCATTTTCGATATAATTATTTCCCATTTGAATCTTGAGACACTTTAGACCTTATCTAATACTACAAATTCTTCTAAACATGATTCAAATGGATCTATGTGTGTTGGTGATTGGGAGTTCAGATGTAATGTATCATCTAAGGAGACACTAAAATGACTCCCTAACCAGGTTACCCACATGTCCTTTGACGTTCCTCACTATACACAAGAGGCTTTCAACTAGCAGTAAGGTCCTTGGGTTTCATAGTGGGGAGACAATGACATCATGTAAAAGTAATTAAAATCATCCATACCATTAAATAAAAGGAGTATAAAAGCAATAAATCTAAACAAGTATACAATAATAAATGAAATAACATAATGGACCAAAAGATAAGGTCATACATACAACACATATCTCCCACTATCCCATTTATTTATATAGGATTAAAAAATGTATTGAAAATAAAAGTATATGGATCTCATCCTAACTCTCATCTGAACCACAAACCTAATCTTCTTGAAAATTTCAAGTTATATTAGACAGATCATAAGAATCCACCTGATAGCTCCATTCGACCATGCCACCTTGGGCCTTAGACCAATCCATCATTTATATATTATCAAACTGAAAGTAGATATATGATTTTCTTGAAAACTAAGAATCACATACATGGGGTGAGAAATAAGTCATTGTAGTCCACCTCCAACAGTGAACCTATAATATTATGTAATAAGTTCATGATCATTCAAAATACACAGCCTATCTGAGAAAAAAATGATCATGATAAATAAAATAAATCCATAGTCAATACTTTTTTCCTTGATCTAGATAAAATATGAATTTATTTTTTTATCATTTCCAATTTTTTCACAGTTGGGCTGGTCATATTTCATAAACATACACTTATGACATTAGATTTTAGGTTCACTATTGGGGTGGCCTACTAAGAATTAGTTTTCACCAATTTTATGTGCACATCATCATACTTGTAAACCTTATGTCTTCTATTAGGTTGATTTTAGATATTCCTTGGATAGGAATGAATCCTTGGGTTTCATGATTTAATAAATTTGTCCATATGGAATCTTATGATCAGTCCATTGTAGCATGACAGTGTCATGGAGATCATGTATCTAGTTCAAATCGATGTGATAAGGGGAGACATTTACTTTTATTTCAATTATTTTGGAATTCAATTATATGTTATCAAACTAGTGGATGATATATGAATTTTGTATGACATCATCATTCTTGCCTTTATTTTATTCTATTTAATATTATAACAATGTTTAAATTTACTTCTTACACAAACTGATTATTTAATGTTAAGAATGTTGTTTAGTAACATTCTATGATTTTCATAATCTAATATGGAACAATAATATCCATACCACCACACACCAGTCCCTCAATACTACATGGAAACCTCTTATGTATTGGGTGGTGTTCCTGAGGCCCTATGACCAACCAGCATGGGGAACAATTTTAGTGGCTCCCAAATTAAGAAATTACATCTTAATTCCCAATCATAAACAAACTTATATCCATTAATATTAATCTATTAAAAAATGAACACATTTTATAATGCCTATGGAGTCTCGATATATAATTGGTAAATAAGTAGTGGGAAAGAACAATTGATTAGTGGCCACATAAGAGGTTTTTTGGTGCATAAAATAATGAAAAAATTGTTTAGTTGCATGGTTTGTCAAATAGTGTTCTAACCATGTGAGGATTTATTTATCTCCTAATAAACCCATATATTTTGGTCACATGGATTACCAAACTATTCACAAACATATATTTTGGACACTAGATCATGTTTCATGGTTTTTTTTGTGAGGTTTCCTGGTTTGATAAGTTGTGTGACTTAATCACGATCCACCCAAACATCTTATACCAATAACTACTAGTTTTCTACAGGATCATAATGGATTAAAAAGACCCCAAAAAATAAATACCCCTTAAAAATTCCTTTTAAACCCATTGAAACTAGCCATAAACAATTAGAACTCATCCCAAACAATTCATATTTTAAAAACATACAAATAATGGCTAAAATAATCTCATAATGAAACTAAAAATTACTTGTTGTTATAGATTTTCTCTCATGAGTTGTTATAATGACATGAAATGAGGTGAAAGTGTGAAATTTCTATGAGAACATAGTGTTGGTGATAGATTAATATAAATGAGTTCAAAATTGACCACTACAATTTGGTGGTTTAGATGGTGTCATGGTCAATACTTGTGCAAACCACAACAAAGTGAGGGTCTCTATTTCATCATTCCCTAAATAGTATCCATGTGATATGAAATATTTCATGGCTTAGCCAATATCACAAACATCATGTAATAATTCTAAATTTATTATCATTTGATAATGATTTATAGGTGTTTACCATAAAAAAATATTTTCGTAAACATTAAAAAAATAATTTATGAATATTTCATAAATAAAGAGTCATGGGTTACAATGTTTTGAAACTCATGAAATCTTTATTTTTATATGTACAATTATTTTGATTTATTGGATTCTCTTGGGATGGATAATATAATGAGGCCCCTATTTTTTATTTTTTGTGAATATGATATCTAATAGACTCTTTAAGGCGAGGCCCTTTCTCCCACACACTCTTTCTATTTTAACATTAATGTTTCTAAAAACCCAGATGAAGAAGGAATCCTTCCCAAGTGTATAATGTATACCATTGGTTACTACTTAGTGATCATTACCATGATCATGGTGAAGAGATTGAATAGATTCATGTCATTAGAGAAATGGTACATTATTTTTTATTTATTTTATTTTAGTCCAAATGAATCGAGAGATCTTATGGAATATATGGTTTTTGTGGATGTTTTCTCTTACATGTGTATGAGAAATATATCATCTAGAATCCTTCACTTAATCCTACAAATATTAAATTTATTATATCTATATAAAACATAGTGACTTAAAATTAATTATATACCACCACTTAACATGAATTGAAGCGATAATACCTACTCTTATGGGGGTTTCATCTTCTCATAGCATTACCTTCACATTAAACAGTATAAGGGATAAACAGTGTATCATGATGCTTCTTAAATTTGAAATACCAATCAATTAAGTAATCTCATAATGAAAAAATAACATATACAATGAATGATAGTTAATAATTTACAAAATCTTTCATAGAAATTGAAATGTAATGGGACACATATATTTTCATGATTCAATCCTTATTGAACATATATTCTTGACAAGAACACCCTGACATACATTCATTATTATGTAAATTAAAAATTAAAATCGATATAATAAATAATTGAAAATTGTAAAATAAAATTAAGGGAAATATGAACTATCCAACATACCACTCTCATTAAAATAGTAAGCACCGATAAACCATAATTTGAGGGTATAATTTACTTTTTCATTCCAAAAACACTAATGAAACACATGTAGATGTTAGGAAAAGACATTACATTATATATTAATGGTATAACTGAGGATATATTATCAATGATCACATCACCAAGACACACCAAAACCTGACATAACTAAAATAATGCAACCAGATATGCTATCATCCTTGGATCATCATTGTGGCACGTCTATATAAATTTTATCTTGCATGTGGTGTAGAAATATACACTAGAATCAGTATACCTTGATCTAACCAAAAAGTTAAATGAAGAAACAATCCCATTATTCAATATTCCTCTCACTTTCTATTTGATTCTCCCATGTTTATATTTATAGAACATCAAAAAAGTAGGTTAGATAAAAATGGATCGCCTCTTAAAATTGGAATTTTTATTGATAAAACTAAAGATCTAATGGAATTAATTTTTGAATCCTAAGAGGTGTGATGGCTATAAAAATCAAGTATTTTTGAGATAATTACCAATGAGATTTGAAAAAAAACAAGACAAAGGAATGACCAACATCAACTAGAATAATCTTGATGGCTAGCTGTTGTATTGGATAGGATGAGCACAAGGTTTACTTGAATTGAAATTCATTACATTGACATGAATCAAGGAATTTCAGAAAAATGTAAAGTCAAATCAATTAAACATGCATAAAAAAACCCCCAACCACTAGATTAAGGTAATCAATGATTGTGATAAAAATGGAAAAAAACATGGACCGAGTTATAGATACATCATCCAATGGAATCCATTATTTTTTTGTATTGACACCACATAATATGATCTACACTTTTAGGGTTTAGATCCCCCTAAACATTATAAATCCCATCACATGGTAAGCCCAACACTTGTATTATTATAGGCATACATCCCTGCATAATTGGTTAATCCCACTGAATATTTGGAAAATCTCTTCTTTGAGTCATTGGAACTGCAACACAGATGATCAGTAGAATCAATGATACACCCAAAATTTTAATATGATGCTTATTTTTTTAGTTCATAACATTAAATTTTAAAATAAAACAACATAATTATGCATTAATCGTTCAATTTGAAAGATCCTAGATGATTTGATTTCAATTTCAAGCATGGATAACATAATTATAATTGAAACATTATTATAGTAGGGAGTGAAAAAAGAAGTATAAAACTGGTATATTGAAACAACGACATTATGAGTATTTTATTTTCATGTATACAGAAAATTATAAATGTATATAGGACTTCTTATGTTATAGGGGGTGAGTTTTTTCAATTTTTGAAATTCAATATTGACCATTCGGCCTTATAATTTTTTATAGTCATGAATAATGAATTCTCTCTATTAAATATATTCATGATTAACTAATATTATGTTGTACAATATGTAAAAAGGATAAATAAGAATCAGTGAGATCCTACGAAGTTTTTATTGATACATTTTGATCTATAGGAAGAGTAAAAAATGATAATTGACCAAGGTGGATATCATAATTGATGATTGAGACCCATTTCATTCATGTTTTACCTAATATATTATCATAATGGATCAATTGAGTTATTCACTATAACAATATATTGTATTTTGTTAGAAAAAATTATGGATGGAAGGAATTAATAAATTCTTCATGAACATTGTATGTATTTTTGTATGAACAAGAATCATCTAATCTAG
This sequence comes from Viscum album, assembly GCA_963277665.1. Taxonomy (NCBI): domain Eukaryota; kingdom Viridiplantae; phylum Streptophyta; class Magnoliopsida; order Santalales; family Viscaceae; genus Viscum; species Viscum album. The sequence goes on along the minus strand of OY728136.1, from coordinate 95,654,045 downwards.
TTATAGTTGTGGGAGCAAGAAAAAATAGACATTTAAAACCAATAAAATCCTTCTTTAATGGTTCAAAGATTATTGTATTTGGATATTCTTAGAGGAATACCACTTCATCTACTAGTCTTCTACCTTGGCCCTAAAATTAAAAAATAATGCCCCTCTCTCCTTGTCATCTCCATAGATGAATATATCCCCCCTCAATCTATTCTGATGAACTAAAATATTCCTAAATATACATTTCCCTTCATTCCCCTCCATTGGTATTTATAAACCACTGGGGTACGTGAGATAACTAGTGTTCCAGCCTCCTTATTACTAACATTTCACCCCTCTTCAAATGGAACTATTTCATTAGGTTGTAGATCAGGAAATTGGGAGATTATGAACATGGTATTCCTCCAAAGATTCTATTTTAAAGGTTTCACCCAACATTGGATAATAAAAAATAACTAAGGTATCCCAAAATGTGGTTCATTATCTATAATAGTAGTATGTCTAACACTAGGAATGAAATCGCTATTACAAATTTTTAGTAATTGAGATTTGACTTCTGAAATCCCAACATCATTTTTAGTAGAGTGGAATAAAATAAAAAGTGAATTATAGAATTTTATGTTAATTAAATCTCAAAAAATGTTTTCCAATCAGTCTAAAATAGGGTACCACCAAGAAATTGTGATGTGAACATATGATTTTTCTTTGAAGAATTTGATTTCAGAACGTTCGATTCTATTTTATGATATATAAACTCCATGAAATCAATGGTTACATCCATGTAGTTATTTTTTGGAATAGGATGTAATAAAATGATAGGAATAGGCTAATGTATCCTTTAGTTGGTGTAGAATGATATCTCATTATGTGAGATAAGTGGCCACTAAGTCAAAATGACTATTTCCTCCCTTATAGAGAAACACAGTTGGTTGAATTATGTTATTAACCTCCTCAAAAGGAGGAAACATAGTGGAGGAATAGATAGTGATAATATATAATTATTAATCTAAGGTATCCATCATAGCCTATATTATTGTCTCCCTGAATAAAAACATTATATGTTTGTTTCTATGAATTTTTTAGTAATATCTATTTATCCATATATTTAGAGTAATAGGAAGAGATCACATTCAATGTAGTGACTTCTGAATAGAATAAATCCTTATAAAAATTACTAAAAACAGATACATGATAGCTAAAAATGGGATTGAAAATGTTTTGTAGGGGGGAACAATTCCTAGAGAAGAACATCAGCCATAATCATTGCTATAAAAGGTTGATCTAATAGAAAAAACTGAGAGTATTTGGTCAAATAGTATTCAAATAGAATGATTACCATATGTCCATATGTTTTTTGGATTCCAGAGATAAAATCTATTGATATTTATTCCCGCACTAGTTTTGTTATGTGAAGAAGTTATAGGAGTCCGGAATGGGTTATTGCTTCATATTTTTTTATGGGAAAATACCAAATTCTCACCCAAATTGCATAGAGTGTCATTGAATACCCTAAAAAATATCCTTTTATCTAATCTCATATAACATTTGATGTAGCAAACATGTTATCGAAAATAGGATGTGTGATAATAGTTTATATTTATTGATATGAGGCTATATGCGTGGAATAAAAAAATTTGACCCCTTTTAAAAACAACTAATTATGCTGACTGTAACTATGATAATATTTTGAGTGTATTTCAAGGATACATGGATTATTTTGAGATTTAGATCCTTTAATATTTATGCTTACATAGTGTCAAATTCTATCGTATATGGTTCAAAAACTATGGATCCCAAGAAATAGTCCTATAAGAAATAGTTTTATCCCCTTCAGTAATTATGGATAGATAATCAACAACCTGGTTATTTTTTTCCTATTTATAAACCACATTGAAATCATGTCCCAATAGTTTTTCTTCCAATTCTGTTTGTTATAAATATGGTATCATAGACTGAGAAGATGATTAAACACTTTATAGTCGGTATAAACTAAAACTTGTTTTCCTATATGATATTTCTCTAGTAGTTCCCAACTAAAAATAACATTATATATTCATTCTCATCAAATGATTTTGAGAGGTTTATTTAAGCTAAATATTTAATAAAATAAGAGATTGGAAATTGGGCATGCATTAGGACCACTCCAACCCCTCTCTATGAAGAATCATATTCTGTGTTACATGGTTTCTTAATTATTGATAAAGACTAAGGTGGGGTAGAAACTATTCTTATTTATAGTGCTTCAATGGACTAGGTAGATTCTATACTTTAATTAATTTTTTAATTTTTTGTTAGTTTTGTCTGTGTTTTAACAATTTTTCCATACCCTTCAATAAACAATCGGTATTACCCATTGAGTCCCATGATTCCCCAAACTACCTTGTAGGTATGTAGACATGGATAATCAAAATTGTATATTTTATTCAGCTCCATAAATTGCTCTTTAATGGAGATTAAATTCCCAATATATTCAACTAAACCCCTATTGAAAAGGAAATTTTTATTATTTACTCAAAACTAATTTCCCTGAAATATTCAGAATAATAACACTTGTTGAGCTATATATTGGATCCAACTCTTTCTAAAAACTAGTATATCATCAAATAATTATAGTAATAACTTCCTAAAATAATTTTTAAATAGTTTATTATTGTTTTAATATATGGTTTTTATATAATTCATCAATCCAAATGCCATGGGTTGATACTCATAATTTCCCTCATGAGTCCAAAATGTAGTCATGATAACATCCACTATTTTCCCACAAATATGGTAAAATCGAGTTTCATGAAATAAATTTATCCTTCATGTTCAAAATATATTTACTCTTTCATTGGAATTCTAAATCAATCAAGGTATATTAGTTTATTGAGAATCCTAAAATCTATGAACATTCTCCAAATCCCATCCTTTTTTTTCTGAACAATAATAATGGGACCAAAATAGGGGCAGTTTCTATATTAGATGGTCCTACAGGTTAAAAAATAATTGATTTTATTTTGTACCTCATCCTTAAGCTAATGTGCTAACTTATAATGCATTATTTTTACGAGTGTAGCAAAATCCACTAATGTGATATCATGGTTAGTCAATCATGTTGGAGGAAGCCTCTTGGATACATCGAAAATGGTTTAAAATTTCTATAACACATTACAAAACTATTTTTTCCACAATATTTTTTTGTCTTAATTCTATTATAGATGGAGAGAGTTGGGAATTCCAAAACTGTCTCTCTAGAAGAAGTTATCGGGTATTAACATGATGTTGTAGTTCTGTAAAAAACATAGTCTATTTGTGGCCTCTTGTTTCACAATCTCATTCCCTTACCATTTGAACTCTTAACCTACCATCTGATATTATGATGGAGTCCAATCGTGAACATCTTGGCCTTTTATGACTCTTTATAGGCTTGGATGGGATAGAAACAATTTAGTTCAATGGAATGAGAAGAACATGTATATACCATAATGGATCCTTACTAATGATTTATTAATTCTTGGGAAAGATTCAGCTTCATCATTTTAGGAAATATTTCACAAAATAAAAGATTCTTAAAAGCATCCTAAAAATAACACTCTTGTATTCCTTCTCATCCCATGAATCTCTACCATCTCTTGGTGGCCCCCCAAAGCATAAAAGTTTCTAGCTTGACTTTTCGATCTTCTTATGTCTTGAACAAGATGAATATTCCCTCAATGATTTATATTCAATCCTTGATATCCTATAGTACCCTAGATCCATGAATGATTATTGAATACTTTAGATGGAATTCACAGTTGTATTCAACCATAGTCCCCTATACTAATTCTCTACGAATAAGTAGAATAAAAAAGACTCTGGGACTGAGTCTCTCTAATGCAAAACCACAATAGCATGTAAAATAGCATGATCATGTGAATAATCTTATATGCTATTTTTTGAATATGGTATTTCCTCATCATCAAGAATATTTATGTGTCTCTAAGTTGTTATTTTTTTTTATAAAATTTAAAAGTATCATTTAGCGTTTTCACAACATCATGATTACAAAACACAACCTAAGAAGTCAAGGAAAATATAAGGGATTTCTATGGAAACCATTCCGAAGAGGCTGACCAAAATAAGAAGGAAAAATCCACATATTACTTTTCAAGGGTTTTTATACCTTCACATTCATAAAAATTATAAATATACAAAACATAACAACATTCTAATGTTTAACTGCCTTATTCCACATTGATATATCAAAATAATAATTACACAAGTAGATCACTCAACCTATTATGAATGTATATCCAGAATAGGTAGTGAAATCAAGAAATTATATTAATTAATTATCATAAAACAGTCAATATATTTATATATCTGATATGTTATCCTATATGAAAACACATGATGCCTAAATTTAACCAAATTCCACAAAATTACCACATGTCAATTTTGACACTGGTAACTCAGAGGTCCCTGAAACATGATTTGGCCAGATACATTGAAACTCCCCTACTAGAGCTCCACACATCCAATATCCATTCTACCATGTATGATAATGTCTATGAAGTAATGAAATGATACATGGAATTTGATACCATTCTGTAAATGGACCACCCAAATATTTTGGAGCAGCACCCAGGTGGAGACACCAAAGGACCTCATGTATTCCCCCATTATAAAAGAGGTAGGTGAATAGAATAAATAATCCAATGGAGGTATAGAGAGACTATACACTCAGTAATCATAATCACAAATGAAACATGAATGAGATAAAACAACCCAGAATATCAAGGGGAAGATGATCTAAACATAATGTAATTAAAAATTTCACCCATGTGATACACATAAATAATAAAAGCTATAAATAAAACTGTATTATATAAATTATCAGTAGGTAAACAAATAAAAACTATGGATTCCTTAAATTTTTTTTCTAGTACCACTACCTGCTCCATGCTCCACAACTCATCAATCCACCACATGCCCATTTCCTTTGCCTATATCCCTAATCATGAAGTTTGTATGTGCTTTAAGATGTGACTGTAGGTTGTGAGTAATACAATTTTATAGGAAACCACTAATGTATCCTTAACATGAATTAACAACTATAAATGATTTATACCATGATAATAATAAATGCATGAACAAAACATAAAAAACCATATATTCAGTACTATTGTAGTAATTAAGATACCATGACCCTAACTATCCATTCATCAACTCCATACCATACAGATAGTTTTAAAGGATTTCAGAAGTAACCACGAGCTACCCATAAGGCTAGTGATCATGTATCTCATTAGTGACACGGAATTGAGTCAATCCAATACACAAGGTCATCACATCCTACCTCTATCATTAGTCAGACCTCTATTCTGTCAAACCCCATCTCGGTCACAAGTCATGCCACAAGGCTACTATATCATGCCTTGGTATTGGTTCATTCCACAAGGACATCAAACCCTCGATGTCACTACTATGGATATGGACTTAAGATAATCATTCATATACCATGTATTTAGGTCCATCATTGTCATCGTCAGATGTTGTGAACACTCATCTTCAAAGGGACAAGCATGAAAAATTTGGTCCACCAATTCTGAGTACCAAATAAATACATCTCAATGTATGGTAATTATAGATAATATATTAGAGAATAAAAAGTCATAATATATAATTTCAATGAGAGAATTGTTTAGAAACATACAAAAATAGGTAATCAATATAAATCAGGGTAATAAGAAACACTGGCATACATAGAGAATCAATAATCATGTATTGATCTCATAAGATACACACATACCCACATGTTATCACTAAAAATTATGGTAAAAAATGTTATTTGAAAAAAACTATGACATAAAGGCATAAAAAATACATGGTTTCAAATGGTACGGTACCTTCTAACTCATTTTTTTTGATGAAAAACTTTGAAACCCATCTATAAATGATACCTAAGTCATATATGAACTCTAATAGGATTGATCCCACTCACTAATAATACCTAGAACTGATCTCAATTCAAAAACGTTAAGGTTCTAGAATGATATTGAAATATATTCCAAGACACTGGATACAAGTTTCAATGAAAATACCTCTCAGGATCGGCCAATAATTCTAGAATTGTAGTTGATAAATAGAAATGTCATTAACAATCCAGATTCACTATCATTCTAGAAACTATTAAATAATTGACTGTTAAATGGAGTCAAAATCTATAAACTGTAAAAAAACATTTCATATATATGATTTATCTCTAGGGAAGCATGGTATAATTCTATGAAACTAGATGATCAATGGTTTTTGGATCGCATAACTAAATTCCAAATCATCAACACACTTTTATCCATCAGAATTGAGATTATAAGGAATGTAAATTGTTGGAGAAAGCCTATGAAGTATCTGTATTTGATATGATATAATGTTACATGAATAAAATTTAAAAATGGGTGATTAATGACTTTTAAAGAGGATTTTATAAATATAAAATCATGCGCATGCAGTTGGGTAGCATGATTTTCCAAATTATGTGCCAACCATTTAAGGCTTTTGATGTGTCCTCAGAACCCAGACAGTTTGGTCACATGTTTTTTCAAACCATTCGATATCTTTTATTTTCTCCATTGGAACATATATAATGGGGTTTTAGGCGATATTAGGTGGTTTTATAAACCATGCACCTTAACTGTTCTCCTAAAATACAAATTCATCCAATAACTGCACAGTTTTTCAAAGGATCACCTTGGTTTTGTCAAACCACAATTATACTATGCTAAATGTTTTCACCCTCAGAATGGTCTCTATAAATCTCTAAATACTACCACAAAAAATTGGAACTTATCCCAAAAAATAATAGATAATATATATATATATAATGGCTAAAATTAACTCATAATTCACCTAAAAAATCCAATGTTGTTACCAATATGGTCTCACAATTTGTAGAATATGATATGATATGATGTGAAAGTGTATAAAGTAAGTACAGATCTATTATTAGTGGGAGATTAACAAAAATCTACACTAATGTAACAATTACAATGTGGATTTTTTTCCAATGTAATAGTCTATACTTGTATGAACCATGACATGGTGAGGGTCACTATTTTTTGGTGTTATACATGGATCCTTCATGATAAACAATATCACATGGCTTGTACATGATATCATATATCATGATTTCGTTCTTGATTGAAAATTAGGTGAAAATGATTTATTAGAGTTTGAATGGCCAAAAATGTTTCTAAAAATTTAAATAAATAAATCACAAAAAAGATTCATTATTTTGAAATAATTGCAACTATTGAAACATTTATCTTTATTGGATTCCACCTTTGTTAATGGATTGGAGATTTGATACAAATTATTATGGGGGGTTTCATCTTCTCATAGTATTACCTTCACATTAAATAGTCTAAAGGGAAATATATTTAGTTTTAATCATCTAAATTTTTTAATACTTTTAAATTGGTAATGCTTATGATGAAAAAGAAAATATACATAAAGGATCAATGAAAATAATGTGCACACTCAATCAAAAAATTTGAAAAGAAAATGGATACTGATATTCACATACTTGAGTCCTCATTGAACATATTTTCATTGAAATATCACCATGAGAAAAATTCATTATATGGCAATATAATTAAAATAAACAAATTAAACATAGAATTATAGAATTAAAAAACTAACTAGAAAATATATCCATCTTAAAACTCTCATTAAACAATGAAACAGTAATTAATCATGCATCGAGGGTTAAAATTTATTGTCATACCAAAAAGACTCATAAAATGTAAGAATATACTAGACTGAAACACTAATATAGAGATTATTAGTAGAAATGAAGAAATACTAGAGATACTCATGTAATCATGACAAACTGGTATCTGAGAGAACTCAAAGAATGAAACCAAACATGAAATTATCCAAGGATGTTCATTATGGTGCTTCTCTATGAACCCCAGATTGTATGTGGAGTTGTGATCTCTGTTATAATCTTCATTCCCTGATCTAATAATCAAGGATAAAGAGGTTCCATGAAAAATATTCCAGAAGCTTCTATATTTATTTTTGTCTAATGTATATGTTGAGGAAACCTCGATGAAGAGGGTGTGATAAAAATTAACCACCACATAAAATTAGAATGTAGAATATTAATAAAAATGTTCCAAAAGATGTTATGGTGGTGAAATAGTAAGCTTTATAGGTACAATAATCAAATCAATCTAATATAACAACTCATGAGTTTTTCAAAAATCTTGAGTCATAGGAATGACTGAGGTCAAATAGTTGAATCATCAAGGCAAAAACATTTTAATAGATTAGATGATCTCATGGTTTACTAGAATTGAAATTCAATTAATTGAAACAAATCAAGGCATTAATCTAAATGGAAAGTAATGACATAGAAACATGTATCAGGTAACCCTTAAACATTGGATTGAGACAACCATTAAAATAGATTAAAAGTGAAAATAATCATGGACTAAGTTTCAATACCACTGAAACATCATCCAAAGAATTTCATGATTTTGATAAGGCCACCACCATAGAATCATTAAAATTTTGTAATCCAACTTCTCATCACCAATGGATATACCACAGTGTGTGAATATTTTTACCTATATTGTTAGGGGTCCGTAGCCTTGCATAATTGTTGAATCCCACCCACTATTTGTAAAAATGATTATTTCTGCTTTTGGAAGCCCTCTACATTTGATCACATGAAAAAGAATCCTGGAAAACCCAAAAAATCCATCTCAAGATTTATTTATTTGACCATAAAATGGAAGATTTTAAATAGTAATGTGAATTGTTGATATTGGAATATGTGGATAAAATTGGATTTCACTCTCTCCCATGTGGTTATACAGTCTAGGTTTATTATACCTCCTGGATAATTACTATTATGGGATCAAATGGATGTACTATTCTACATATGATAACGATATTTAAATAATAACACATTATATTAATTTCTGGGGGGGGGGGGTCTGAATCCACTTTCTTTTTACGTTGGATTTTGTTTCTTTATTGATAATTGTCAAAAACAACACATACATCATAAAAAGGTAGGATTTTTATTTATATATTTGAAAATGAGTACAATGTTAACCCCTATCATTGTTTTACATGAATATTAAAAATATCTAACACACTTAACATTCCCCCTAAATTTGGGGCATATATATTTATCATGTTTGACATGTAACATAAAAAATTGGACACATGGTCCGAAAAACCATTTTTTGGGAACATCGCCATGTTTTTCTGAGGATTGAACATGACTGAAGGTGATATTCTTCTTCATAATTGTTTTCTATAACTTAGTGGAAATCAAATTCAATATACTTTATCCACTCACAGAAGACTTTATTTGTGAAAATATAGATATTATAATGATTTCCACATAAGATATGTTCAAATTTCATGATTGTATACACAATATTCTATATAATGTTTTGATCCCAAATAATCGCTATAGTCACATGAGCCAGGGAATGATACTCCAACTGTGCACATTATTAGGAGATAACCATACACTTCTTACTCCACCATGATATCAAATTTACACCAATTATTGTTGTAAAACCAAATGTAGATATCCTATAGGAGATAAATACAACCTAATTTACATAAAAATAACTCAATATATGTATTCAAATTAATATAATATAAAATACTGAAACATGGTTCCTATCTTAGATATATAAATGCATGTATAGAAACCTACCACTTTGTTTTGGATGGGGATTACTTAAACTAAATTACATGTTCTGCATCAGAAATAATATTAGGTCGACTCATAATCATACAATTATGCTTTCCTACAAGTCATTTATTTCTTGTAGGTGAAGAAATCCTCTCACTATCAGTATATAGTGATTTTTCTCTAGGTTTGAATGGTGATTCAACTATGTTAGCTTGATTCATTGTAGTCTTCTAAATAAGGTTATGAACATTTTTTTGAGATAGAGAAAATATTTTCATATATATAGAGATATTTACCCTCATGAAATATCATTTTGGACCATAAACCTTTGTGTAAAATTATTATGAATAAAGAACTTGAGTTGATAAATGTCACCATTATCACATATAGTAGTGAAAATATCATCCAAATAGACTATCAGGATAATGATTATTTATATGTAATGAAGACAGAAAATAGAAGAATCATATATGCTTTAACCCATGCCAAAACTAATCACAGTGGTAAAAAAGTACTTTAACCATGAATGAGGTTACTGCTTGAGGATATACAACGATCTGTGCTAAAAAACCGTGTAACATTCCGCTTAAGAAACTAACATTAGTGGTTTCTCTATATAATCATCTTCATCATGAAATCCTTCAAGAAAATAATTATTAACATCGAGAAAATGGATAGGCCAATGATATGTGGTGGAACGAGAGATAAATAATCAGACCGATGAAATCTTGGCCACTAAAGATAATGTATCAACATAGTCAATTCCATACACATGGTAATTACCCAAGGAGATGAGAAATAATTTGGGACAATTAAGAGATTAATTGGAATTGATGGTCATACTAAGATCCACTTTCAAACTAAAACCTATTTATCCAAAGGGAGATAAAAAATATCCCATGTAAAGTTGGCTACCAATGCCTAAAGTTTATCATTCATAACCTTTAACTAGTTAGGATGAGAGTTTTCCTCATCCACTATGTGTTGTATCCTGTGGGAAGTTACTGTTGATATAAATTGGGTGGTATCCATAAATAATCCTTGATATGTCTACCATGAGTATAAATCTTTACAAATAAAAATAGGAATCTCTGGTGATGAAGGATCATGAGTATGTCCGTTTTTAGGTGTGGTAGCAACATTAAGAACAATGGTGGTAGGTGTGCTTGGTTGGTGAGTATACCTAGGAAAGTCATGATCTAAAAACCACACTAGGAAGATATGGGAAATGTGGGATATTGAGGGAATGTGGTAAAATAATTTTTTTACTAGGAACAGAAGATTGTGGTGGAAATTTGGAATAGAAAAAACCAAGGATTTGGAAAAGAAAACATTAACAAAGAAGACATAAAGATGAAATACTGGAGAGAAGAAAAAATATCCTTGTTGAGTTCGATAGTAGCCAAAAAAATATGAATTTGATAGATCACACATCAAACTAGGTAATTGGGGTTTGAATATCCCTAACAAAAAACACACAACCAAAAATGTATAGAGGTAGGGAATGAGGTGGTGAATTTTGAAAAAAATATCATAATGGTGTCTACCTATGAAGAAATAATGATGGATGTATGTTGATAAGATATTTCATTTTATGAATTATATCGCCCCCAAAAGGTCGGAACATTCTTTTGATGTTAATTTTTATGAGAATATTATAACAGATGGAGGTTATTCTATTCATAGACACATTTTTAGGTGTGTCAAGACATTTAGTTTAATGGATAATTACATGATCATCTAGGAATGACTGGAAAATTCTAGATAAACATTTAATAATATTTTCATAATGCAAATAGAGAACATTAATAGAAAACTGGATGACGAATTCATGGGTATAGGAGTGAATTATGGTAAAAATTTTAGAATGGATTTTAAAAAATAAACCCACACCATTCATTAAAAATAATCAATGAATGTATCAAAATATTGATAACCTAGTTTTTATGGGCTTGGATGGGTTCCCCATATATAAAAATGAACCAAATGAAAAAGAGTAGAGATATTTAGGATTTCTTAGGGAACATAAGTGACTCGATGGTTCTTTGTATAATAACATGACTCAAATTTATTTATAAAAAGATGCCCCTACCCTTGAAAACATTTGAGAAGAATGTGGGAAGGTGGATGATGAAAGAAAAAAATGAAGTTGGATGGAATGAGTAAAAGTTATAGGATATACGAGATCATGGGTTAACTCAGGAATATACACACCACCATAAAGTCATCTACTAGTAAGAACTTGATTCATCAAATGATCTAGATATATAAAATAATTACATGAGAAAATTACATTTCATTGAAAAACAGTTATAAGATTACTAATGGATAGTAAAATAAATTGATGTCTTGGAACAAAGGTAATGTATAATAGCATAAATCCATAGAAAACTGAATAACTCCCATAACCATCAATCTTTACTCTATGAATATCATACATAATAATGTTACATTGAGTTAAATTTTATTGATATAAATGAACACCTATATGCCTAGTGATATAATCTATGGAACTAGTTTCAAGAACCCATTGGTGGAACATTGGGTTATAAATGCTGATATAATATTTTCATGAGAAAAAAATGTGTTATATGATTATATAGAGTGATATATGACTAAAATAATAAGGTTATTAAGTGGTGAAGATTCACATTGAGATGGTGATGAGGGTTCACAGTTGGCCAAATATGTTTTGTAATTTTATAAACATTACCATCATAGGTCAACTGTAGCAACTTGAGATTTTATTAGATATATTCTTTTAATTTATTTCATATCTTCTGTTGTATGCTACAACAATATTATCTTGCGCTATACGCAACACCATATTTTCTTGCAGTATACGCAACACTAATCTTGGATTGGGTTACACACAATTTCAAGTTTGTTTAATAGTAGTTATTCTATGCAACATTGAGTGTGTGTATATATATATATATATTCAATGTGTAAATTAAATATGGTTGGATTTATTTATACACAACAACAAAGGATTCTTTCACTGCATGTAACCCTGACTTGGCTTGAATTACAGGCAATCACAACCTTCCTCGATAGCGTGTGTTGTACGCAATACCGGGTTTTACTAAACAACAATATATGATTATAATATTATTATAAACTAGCTGTTATGAATAGTATTAACTAAATTTTGAATTTTATAACATTATTATTAATCTTACACATTTTCTAGAACATGGTATGAGAACAAAATAATTTTTTTCGGGTAAAATAAATATTTTTTTAAAAAATGAAGTTTTAGTGCCTTTTGACGGCACACACAATTTAAATATAATTTTTGAAAAGTTTATAAGTTAAATTTTGCAAAATAAATATATTATTTTGAATCAGGATATAAAAATTTACATTGGATAAAGTTTTGATATTTTTCTGATAACTTTCATATTTTAATGAATAGTAAAAACAAGCTATATTTTAATTATAAATAATTTTTTTCATCGTAATAATTTATATAATCAAATTAAAATATTGAATGGTTTTAAAGTATAAATAGAATATATTTTTACCATTTAATATAATGTATTTCATTAGTATTGATTTCATATTTAATTCATAGGTAAAATCATTTCAATCTTTTGCAATGTTTTATCTTTTAAAACTAATTTTTTTAACAATGGGATTAATTTTAAATTAATTTATGCAACTTTTTTGGGTTGAATTTAGAAAAATGGATTCCATATTTGGAATCAAAGGATCCAAATTATGTTAATAGGTTACTTTTTATTTTTGGGCATTATGAATAGTAACTACGGTAAATTTCATTTACCATAGTAAAAGGTAAATCGGGTAATTAAGGGTAAATATAATATTATCAAATTACCCTAACACTTGTCGTAATATAATTGTATGCTTATATTTCGTCCTAAGTCATATTTGGGTCGAAATGGAATCTATTAGAACCCACTTGGAGGTGATTGTGACCTTTAGTTTATTTTATTTAAAGGAAAGTGAAATATGTCTCACTCAACTTTAATAATTAAACTATTTTTAATATAAGTTTATACAGAATATAAATTCGTTTATAAATACTAATTTGAAAGATAGAATGTTTTTATTTATCATGGTAATTTATTTATAATTTTTAAGATATATTTAATTACCTTAATAGCTTATACATTAATGATGTAGAAATTATTTATTTAGTGAAAAATAAGTAATATAGTTTTTATTGAAATAATAATACCCCTTAAAAGGCTCACAAACCTGAAAAAAACTTATTTTTAGTGTATATATACACCATAATCCTCCAATGACCGAATATATGTCCGTTTGGAGTCCTATAAAAGTGATTATGACACTTATATTATTTTATTTTAAATGATGTCAATGTTGTCACCTTCATAATTTAATAAATATATCATTTTAAAAGATGGGTGTCTTAGAAGATAAATCCGACTAAAAGTATTCTTATGAAAGATATAATATTTATCTTCATTATAGTATTTTATTTTTTATTTTTATGTAACAAATAATTATATTAAATAATTATACAAAACTTTTGTAGTAATTATTTTATTAAGAGAAATATCACATAAATGATTTTAAACATATTAAAATAAATATTATATGAACTATTTAATGTTCTCCACAAATTTTATATATTAATATGAAATGTTAAAAATCAATTAAATATTTTCTATTGAATATATATTCTCTGTGGATTTTATTTAAATTCAAATAATTGAATAGTGTCATAATTGACACTGTTGATATTTTATAAAAATAACATATTATTAAATTGTTTAAATATAACAAAAATATTTAAAAATTAAAAATTAAAGATTATATGTTATATAAAGTAATAATGTATCTAATTATGAAAAACTCACAACACCTAAGTAAGTATTTTAACAATTTAAAATTTAGAATATTATTAACACAAATAAAATTAAATAGATTAAATAAGGATATATAAAAATGATAAGGTTTAAAATAAAATCAAAACATGTCTAAATTTAATTTGATGATGGGATTACAACCATATCTTTCCTCATATCCAAATTTGAGTCATTTTGGAAGTTTTTATGAGGGTTTTGAATTTATTATAAATTAATATTTCTTATATTTCCAAAGGTGCCCCTCTCATACCTTATAAAAGGGAACCTCCTCCCTCTCCTCCTCACACCATTTTGATCCTTGAAGATCGGCCAAACCCTACCAATTTCACTTTCCCACTTCCCTATAAACATTATAGAGGTACGGTTCTTCTCAAAAGACTAACTCTAGTTCCCTAAGAAGAAGTTCAATGGAGGCACTTCGAGGAAGAGGTAATACATTCTACCGATTTTTTCAAGTTTCTTTTTTCTTATACTTCCTATTATTTAGTGGTTTAATTATGAATTAATAACATAAGTACCCCCAATATACTGATATGTTATTATAAATATGAAACAAACCAATTTCACCTTCTATCCATCCTACGGAAAATGAAATCACCGTGCGTGCATACGTACGGAATGCCGTCTCCACGTCGTGGTGTAATCTGTTTTTCCACCACCACCTTACTTGGATGGGTATAATGTTGTAAAAAATAACTACATATGATTATTATAACATCATAATGATTCTAATATATTATACCATTCACTTTAATTCCATTAAATAAATATGGGAATGATATCATCGCTTGTGCGTACGTACGGATTACAGTCTCCACGACTGGATGAGATTAATCTTCAATGTTAAAAATTCAAGAATGATTATAAAGTATATATAATAAGTAATCATGAAATATATGACATAATAATGCTACTGGATTTATGTATATATATATATATGTATGTCATCTATTTAATTCCATTCAATTCAATAAGGAAACAAAAATAACATTCATGCGTACGTACGACCAACTGTCTCCATGAACGGTGTATTTCATTCAATTTATCAATCTATCATATATAGGTATATTCTGAATATTTATTATATATAAATCATGTTTTACATTCTGAAATTATGTAAATCAGGATATAAGTAATAATATCAAGAACAACAAGTCGAAACATGTACGATAAATGAAACGATTTTACCCCAAACACTAATTTAACATGGATTTACAAAAGAACAGGTAATATAAAGTCATAAGTGAACCATATATGATATCATAACAATGAATATGAATATTTAATAAGTCAATGACATTATTTAAATAATTATACAGGAGGTTCAGATACGTACGAAGCATATCAGAACTAAGGTAGCCAATAATGTTACAATCTCAATTGTTTTCTATACGAGATTGCTTATACGTAAGTATTTACTAGGGTTCTATTTATCATCCATGTCCAAGTTTTATAAAAAAAATTCATGTATGTTTAAATCATTTTTACCCATTTTGAATTTTACTACATGGTATGTAAGGTATCTTATTTTTTGTTTACCATACGAGGTACTTTTTGACTTTTCCGACAAAAGTACGAGGAGAATGTTATTTTCAACTTATACGGCATGAAAGAATTTTTACGGTTTCATAACGCCACATTTTTATGAAGCATACTATACAATATTGCATGATTATTTTCAAAAAAACCCTTTTCTTTTAAAATTTCTTGGCATTTTGTGATAAGAGAATGATTTTGAATAAGAAAGGATATTTTCCTCAAAATTCCATTTCAAGTGTTTTATCAAAAATATTTTCCATCAAAAATGACATTATTTAATAAGTTTATGTTTCATTTATAATTTCTCCATTATTTATATGGTTCGATTCTTCTTATGATGAATTGATATCCAGTTTTTTATGGATTATGTTATGATGGCATGATGTTCAAGAATCCCATTATATTACATGGGTTATGCTATGATGTATGACTTCTGATTTTCTGGCACACGAAAGAATGATTTCATTATGAGATGGGTGGGACCTATATCTCCCTACAATGATTTGGGTAAAGATTTATATCTCATGAGATAGACATGGCTGGAAAATAAAGTAAATCTGGTTCAGTAATATAGGGCTGGAACGACAATTAAACCCGGTTTTGTAAGGGACTTTGTCCACTAAGATGGTCTTGGCAGCAATGCCTTGGCTACTATGGAAATCATATCAGGTGCTTAATGGTTACCAGAGTTACATGTTTTATTCCCATGCTATTTTATCATGATTAATGTTTCTTCATGATCAATTCCTTACGTACTGACATGTTTTATGTCATTGCTCAAGATTTTGATGTTTAGATTTTATGCTCATGTTTTTTACATCCAAATGTCTAAGGATTATTTTATGTTCTCTATGCATACTCTTACTGAGCATTTAAGCTCACCCTTTATATGTTTTCTTTTCCCCAAGATTTAAATAATAGTTTTATGCAAGAAAAAAAATGGGGAAGATCATTAATGGAGATTTTGAAGATCTTTCACCATGATTAGAAGATTATATTTCAAGTTTCCAAAGACACTAAACTATTACGATCCTTGTGTGTTTGTTTTTGTTATGTATTAAGTATTCCGAAAAGGTAATGTAATGTCCATGTACGTCAAGCTTTGGGACTCTATAGTTGGTATCAGAGGAAATGTTTAGTTAACCTTTGGAAACTAGCATGCGAGAACTTTAGTGAGATCCGTAGAGATATTTCTAAGGTATGTCTAGGGATGTCTCTAAGGTTAAGTATAAGTATAGGTTATAGTCCTCTGATTATGGTAACAATCATATAATTAAACCTATGATGTTAGATATTGAAATTACTCCCCCTTTATTATGTTGTTTTCCCAAGAATGGTTTTTTCCTCTCACACTATTCTTTTTGGGTTTTAGACGATGGCTGGATCCCAAAGGAACTGTGTTGATCAATGTAATGGACGATGAAATGATTTTTCTCTTGAACAAACCAAAATTATGGGAGATGGAGTGCAAAATCTTATTTATATACATGCATAATCTATGAATCATTTTGGACTTCTAAATTAGTAGAGGACGGAACAATATTCTATTGAGTCCTTCATGAGGCAACGACCACCTTCTATCAATGGGTCTTCTAATCCACCTGTTGCTAAACAATGGATCAGTACCATTGATAAGATATTTTCCATACTTCTATGTTCGGAACATTATAAATTCTTTCTAGCTATTTACCATTTAGAAGGTGAAGCAGACCAATGGTGGACTCTAACTAAGAATACAAGGCCCCAATATGAAATTAAATCCATGAAATGGGACGAGTTCAAGAACTTGTTTTTCAGTAAGTACTTACCTCGTATTATTTGAACAAAAATAGAATAGGAGTTCCTTGAGCTTAAGTAGAAGGATGATGAATCTGTTGGTATATACGAAATGAATTTTACAAGACTTGCAAGGTATGCATCTAGTTTTATCATCCAACCTGAAAGTAAAGTTGATCGATTCTTCAGTGGCTTAAAACAAAGTCATCTAAGGGCATTAGCTATAAGAGACTTCAGTAGCTATGAAGAAATTGTGTGTTGTGCTATCATGGTCGAAATGGAAGTTGGTGTTATGTATCCATCTCATGGTTTTGACAAGAAACAAAAGATGGAGTTCAAGGAGAAATCTCATAATAATGGTGAAAAGAAGATGAATGTTTCTTTATGATCAACGTGTGGAAAGATTCATGGTAGAGATTGTCTTAAAGGGACTAGAAAATGTTTTATGTGTGAAAAAGAAGGTCATCGAGCAGATGAGTGTCGAAGTAATAGAAAAAGGGTTGCTAGTGATGTGAATAAAGAAAAGACTACAGAGAACGCACCACCTACACTTCAATGCTTCAAGTGCAAGGAAATGGGGCATTATACTAATTAATTCCCTAATCCAAGGGTTAATGATGATCAACGTGAGCAACCACTTATGGAAAAGGATAAAGGGAAGTCACATGCAATCACTATTTGTGATTTTGAGTATGAAAATGAAGTTGTGTGATGATTAAGTGTTTATGTAATTGGATTTCAAAATAGTATCATGGAATCTCATTTATGGCATCATCAAATTTTGGAATATCTATGTATTGGTTTTCAATAATTATGTGGTACTGGTAACCATGAAAAGTGATTGAAGTATTTTTTGGAAAGAAGATGATATGCACATAATGAAGGGATAAAGAAAAAATGGAATGAACTCATGACTGATATAAGGACAAAGTTATATCATGGTTTGAGTTTATAGAAAATTTTGGGATTTTGGTTTGTGGAAAGTGTTAAATTTTGACAGCATTCATGTTTTCACTAAGTTTCAATGGGTATTCATTTTTCAAGTGAATAAATGATTAAGGTATTCACATGTTTGTAATTTTACCAATAAGATATATCATATGATATATGGGGGATAAATGATGGTATTCACATGCTCGACAGATGACATTTCTAGTAATTGTTTTCTTTATACTATGAGCTTAGAGAGAAGTATTTTAGATAAGCCTAAAATTAGAATGAATTATGTTGGACATAAGTTAGTATTCTTTAAGGCTATAAATTTTTTTGATATTATTGATGGAATGTTATAATAGTGTAGCTTAAGAAAAGGGACAACATGAAGAACGGGCGACAACCCGTCACGTCGGACAAAGATGTAGGAATCGAACCCACGACCGAAGTGCGACTGGCCTTTATCACCTTCCACTGGCCTACAGGAAGACCCTTGTTAGTATAAACTAGTTTTATTTTATTAAGTGGTATGATAGATGAAGTATAAGTCCATTTTTGGAATCATATGCGATTAACCACACCATAGATGGAATTATGTATATTTGATAACTTTTTCTAGCCTTTTTGTTTGAAATAGAAGGAATGACTCATCATTCTATCACATGATCTGATAACACTTCACAAATGACAAATTCAACTTTATTTCTTTATGAGATGAAGTGGAAATTATTCAAGGCACGAACAACGGTGAGATTGTACCAAAATCAAGTAAGTATTTCTTTTGATTCAAAAATTCTTCAGCATTAGGGAAATGATATTGACAACAAAAAATGTTGTCATGGTTCCCTCATATCTGATGAATCATACGGTACCTTAGAACATCACAAATTTATGGCTTTGTGATTGTTGGCTTTTTCATAGCCATGTTCTCTACCACTCTCCATTAGAACTTGATGATTATATTTTTCTTCAATATCCATATTGTCACCTATGTTATCCTATATGGAAACCCAGTGATGAGTTACTTTGGGTAATCATTACGTTTCATACGTTATTTTTTAAAATTATGTTTTAGTATTCCTTTTTATGATGTCGGTTTCTATGAATAGTAAACAATTTATAACCCTGACGAATTTCGAGGGCGAAATTCATTTTAAGGGTGGTAGAATGTAACAACTCAAGATTTTATAAGATATATTCATTTAATTTCTTTCATATCATCTATTGTATGCTACACCAAGATTATCTTGTGCTATACACAACACCGTATTAGCTTGCAGTGTACGCAACACTAATCTTGGATCATGTTACACACAATTTCAAGTTTGTTTGATAGTAGTTATTCTACGCAACATTGAGTGTGTGTATATATATATATATTAAATTTGTAAATAAAATATGGTTGTATTTTGTTATACACAACAACAAAGGAGTCTTTCACTACATGCAAACCTGACTTGGCTTGTATTACACGCAATCCCAACCTTCCTCGATAGCGTGTGTTGTACGCAATATCAGGTTTCACTAAACAACGATATATGGTTATAATATTATTAAAAACTAGCCGTTATGAATAGTATTAACTAAATTTTGAATTTTATAACATTATTATTCATCTTACACATTTTCTAGAACATGGTATGAGAACAAAATAATTTTGTTTGGGTAAAATAAATAATTTTTTAAAAAATGCAGTTTTGCCGCCTTTTAATGGCGTACACATTTTAAATATATTTTTTGACAAGTTTATAAGTCAAATTTTACAAAAAAACTTCTTCTTTTGAATCAGGATATCAAAATTTACATTGGATAAAGTTTTGATATTTTTCTGATAACTTTCGTATTTTAATGAATAGTAAAAACACGCTATATTTTAATTAAAAACAACTTTTTTCATCATAATAATTTATATAATTAAATTATAATATTGAATGGTTTTAAATTATAAATATAATATATTTTTACCATTTAATATAATGTATATCAGTGGCATTTATTGTACATAGAATTCATAGATAAATCATTTCAATCTTTTGCGATGTTTTAACTTTTAAAACTCATTTTCTTAACAACGAGATTAATTTTAAATTAATTTCTGCAACTTTTGTGTGTTGAATTTAGAAAAATGGATTCAATATTTAGAGTCAGAGGGTCCAAATTATGTTAATAGGATACTTTTTATTTTTGGGCATTATAAATAGTAACTATGGTAAATTTTATTTACCATAGTAAAAGGTAAATCGGGTAATTAAGGGTAAATATAATATTATAAAATTACCCTAACACTTGTATTAATATAATTTTATGCTTATATTTCCTTGTAGGGCATATTTGGGTCTAAATTGAATCTATTGGAACCCACTTGGAGGTGATTAAGACCATTAGTTTATTTTATTTAAAGGAATGTGAAATATGTCTCACTCAACTTAAATAATTAAAGTATTTTTAATATATGTTTATACAGAATATAAATTCGGTTATAAATACTCATTTAAAAGAAAAAATGTTTTTATTTGTCATGGTAATTTATTTATAATTATTAAGATATATTTAATTACCTTAATAGCTTATACATTAATGATGCAGAAATTATTTATTTAGTGAAAAATAAGTAATATAGTTTTTATTGAAAAAATAATACCCATTAAAAGGCTCACAAACCTAACCAAAAATTATTTTCAGTATATATATACACTATAACCATCAAATGATCAAATATATGACCGTTTTGTGTCTTATAAAATTGATTATGACACTTATATTAGTTTATATTAAATGATGTCAAATTTGTCACCTTCAAAATTTAATAAATATAATATTCTAACAGTTGGGTGTTTTAGAAGATAAATCTGAATAAAAGTATTTTTATTAAATCTATAAGATTTATCTTCATCCTAATATTTTTTTTTATTTTTATGTAACAAATAATTATATTAAATAATTATACAAAAATGTTGTATTAATTATTTTATTAAGAGAGATATCACATAAATGGTTTTAAAAAAATTAAAATAAATATTATATGAACTATTTAATGTTCCCCAAAAATTTTATAAATGAATATGAAATGTTAGGAATATATTAAATATTTTGGATTGAATATATCTTCTCTATGGATTTTATTTAAATTCAAATAACTGAATAGTGTCATAGTTGACACTGTTGATATTTTATAAAACTAACATATTATTAAATTGTTTAAATATCACAGAAATATTTAAAAATTACAAATTGAAAATTATATGTTATAAAAAGTAATAATTTTATGGAAAATTTACAACACATAAGTATGTATTTATAACAATTTAAAATTTAGAATATTATTACCACAAATAAAATTAAATAGATTAAATAAGGATAAATCGAAATGATAAGGTTTAAAATAAAATCAAAACATGTATAAATTTGATTGGTTGAAAGAATAACAACCATATATTACCTCTTATCCTAGTTTGAGTCATTTTGGAAGTTTTTATGTGGGTTTTGAATTTATTATAAATTAAGATTTCTTATATTTCCAAAGGTACCCCTCTCCTCCCTTATAAAAGGGAACCTCCTCCCTCTCCTCTTCACACCATTTTGAGCCTTGAAGCTCAACCAAACCCTACCCATTTCACTTTCTCACTTCCCTATAAACCTTATATAGGTATTTTTATTCTCAAATGACCAACTCTAGTGCCCTAAGAGGAAGTTCAAAGGAGGCACTTCGAGGAAGAGGTAATACCTTCTACCAATTCTTTAAAGTTTCTTTCTTATTATACTTCCTATTATTTAGTTGTTTAATTATGAAGTGACAACATAAGTATCCCTCATATACTGATATGTTATTATATATATGAAACAAACCCATTTCACCTTCTATCCATCCTATAGAAAACGAAATCACCGCACGTGCGTACGTACAGAATACCGTCTCCACGCCGTGGTGTAATCTATTTTTCCACCACCACATTACTTGGATGGGTATAATGGTGTAAAGTATAACTAAATATGATTATTATAACATCATACTGATTCTATTATATTATATAATTCACTCCAATTCCATTCAATAAATATGGGAATGATATCATCACTTGTGCGTATGTACGGATTACTGTCTCCACGACGCGATGAGATTCATCTTCCATGTTAAAAATTCAAGAATGATTATAAAGTATATATAATAAGTAATCATGAAATATATGACATAATAATTATACTGTATTTTTGTATATATATATGTATTTCATCTATTTAATTACATTCAATTCAATAAGGAAACAAAAACAGCGTTCATGCGTACGTACGACCTACTGTCTCCATGAACGGTGTATTTCATTCCATTTATCAATATATCATATATAAGTATATACTGAATATTTATTATATATAAATCACTTGTTTTAATTATTAAATTATGGAAATCAGGATATAAGTAATAATATCAAGAACAACAAGTTGAAACAGGTATGATAAATGAAACGATTTTCCCAAAAACGCTGCTTTATCATGGATTTACAAAAGAACGGGTAATATAAAGTCATAAGTGAACCATATATGATATCATAACAATGAATATGATTATTTAATAAGTCAATGACATTATTTAAATCATTATACAGGAGGTTCGGATACGTATGAAGCATATCGGAACTAAGGTAAGGAATAATGTTGCAATCTCAATTGTTTTCTATCCGAGATTGCTTATACGTAAGAATTTACTGGGGTTATATTTATCATCCATGTGAAAGTTTTATAAAAATGTTTTCATGTATGTTTAAAGTCATTTTTACCCATTTTTGACTTTTACTACATGGTATGTAAGGAATCTTTTTTTGTTTACCAAACGAGGTACTTTTTGACTTTTCCGACAAAAGTATGAGGAGAATGTTATTATTAACTAATACGGCGTGAATGGATTTTTACGGTTTTATAACCCAACATTTTCATGAAGCTTCCTATACAATATTGAATTATTATTTTCAAAAAAACCCTTTTCTTTTAAAATTTCATTTCATTTTTTTAAAAGAAAATTATTTTGAAGAAGAAAGGATATTTTCCTCAAGATTTCATTTCAAGTGTTTTATCAGAAATATTTTCCATATAAAATGACATTATTTAATATATTTATGTTTCAAGTATAATTTCCCAATTATTTACATGGTTTGATTATTATTATGATGAAATGATATCCATTTTCTTATGGACTATGTTATGATGGAATGATGTTTAAGAATCTCATTCTATTACATGGGTTACGCTATGATGTATGATTTATGATTTTGTGGCACACGAAAGAATGATTTAATTATGAGATGGGTGGGACATATATCTCCCTCCAATTCATTGGGTAAATATTTATATCTCATGAGATAGACATGCCTGGAACAACAAGTAAATCCAGTTCTGGAATACAGGGCTGGAACGACAAGTAATCCGGTTCAGTAAGGGACATTGTCCACTAAGATGGTCTTGGAAACAATGCCTTGGATACTATGGAAATCATATCAGGTGCTTAATGGTTGCCACAATTACATGTTTTATTCCCATGCTATTTTATCATGAATAATATTTCTTCATGATCTATGCCTTACGTACTGCCATGTTTTATGTCATTGCTAAATATTTTGATGTTTAGATTTTATGCTCATGTTTTTTACATTCAAATGTCTACGGATTGTTTTATGTTCTCTATGCTTACCCTTACTGAGCATTTGAGCTCACCCTTTATATGTTTTATTTTTCCCATGATTTAAATAATGGTTTTAGGTAAGAAAACAAAAGGGGAAGATCATTAATAGAGATGTTGAAGATCTTTCACCACGATTATAAGATTATATTTCGAGTTTTCAAAGACACTAAACTAATACGATCCTTGTGTGTCTGTTTTTGTTATGTATTAATTATTCTGTAAAAGTAATGTAATGTCCATGTGCATCAAGATTTGGGTCTCTACATCAATCATAGATGCTGTATTCAAGATATATTCATAGTTCATGTGTGAGAGTTCATGATTGTGGTCAAGATAATGGAAATAAAGTATGTTCTCAAACCTCATAGCTGGTACATCTTGGAATTAGTTGTGTAATTTAAAAAATAAGTATTATTGACGGTTTAGTGGGAAATTGGGTAGTTGGGGATGTCGAATTGGGAGAAGTTACCTGATGGGGGTTGGACTATAGGTAAGGGTGACAAAAATATGTGTCATTACACATGGAGGATGATGTTAAAATAGACCATTGAATATAGAGGTGTCAAGATAGGATGTTCATCTTTTTAGAGGTCATCTCACTAGTATCCATTATACAAGAAGTTTTGTGGAGGGAGTATCATCCCATAGGTGGTGAAGATGAGCTGGGAGGGGATATTCACTTGAGGTGATGATATTTTGGTGGTTGTCTTATATAGGGGCATTGTGCAAAGTGGCATCACACAGGATGGGTGGATGAGAAAGAGGGGTGAAATGTTATACATTTTTAAATACAATGGAAAATTGAAATGTGTACCTCACACAGAGGTAGTTTTTTTAATAACAGAGAAAATGTGTACATAAAACCACATACTAATGTGGTACATGAATGTTAAAAATATTTCACACTCATTCCAATAATTTTTTGGTATCTCGTCTTAATTTTCTTTTTTCACATGATTGATTTATTTTTTTGTCGAATGAAAGAAAATTTGATAATAAAATATTATTAAAACCTATATTAAGGATTATAAATACCATTTAATGAATTTTTACAAATTATAATATGTTTATAATTGTTTTATTTTATTTACATTAGATTATTTTGGAAGATCCTTATTCCCAATAAAATTGGGGTTATATTAAATTTCAATTAAATCATCCCAATTGAAATAATATAAAATGAATTTTAGTTTTTTATAAAGGGGTTTGTATCATGGATCTAGCAGTCATTTATTATCATTGTACCAACATTAGTGTTATTCCATATAATATTTTTAAAATTAAGAAGAGAATAATTTACATATAAAAAATGAACAACACGATGTTCAGTTTTTTTACTAATTAATAGTAAATTAATATTTTTCCTAATTTTTCATTAATAATTATGTTGAATGATCCAAGAAGATTAGATTTGGGTTTTTTGCATTGATAACATCATATTAAAAAATTGGTTATAGTATCGTATGAAAACACTATTTTGGAAATGAGATATGAAAAGAATTACTTGAAGAGTTTTTTATTTGGAAGAATGTAGAAAACTTTGTTGCATTTAATATCCTAAGACCAATAGTTTATTATTTTATAACATGTATATTTGATGTATGTAATATCAATAAAATATCTTTTTAAATATTATTTATTATTTTGAATGACATTAATGTAATAATTTCATAGAGTATACTTCACATTTATAAGGTCATACAAGTCGCATGCTCTGATGAGAACCATGAAGTCATATGAAAAACATTAAATAATATAGTTCTATGTTTTGATAATATACAATGATGGAATTCATAATATATAGACTATTAGGTGATATTACTCATTTTTGTATGAGACTTATTCCAATGAATTTCATACATGATAATCTAAAAAATGGAAAATTTTTAGAATAAACTCACCATTATGAATTCTGCATGTTTCGGTTTCATCAGATATTCTTATCTATGAGTATGTGTAAAGGTCATTAGACTTTTAAAGTTATCATTAAATAATGTTATGACTTTATAACATGCATTTTTCATGACCATAGTGTAATGTCCTGTTTTTTTTCAGATAGTCAAAGGACATATCAAGCATATAGTCTGGTCACATAGATTTTAAACCTTTTTGAAGAGATATTGTGAGAAAGATATTATATTACAAAATTAGCATTCATATGTGGTATTCATTATTGTATCACTAAGTTACTTATCATGTTTTTAACCCATTTATAGAGTTTAATCATGAATTTTAAGCAACCATACCAAATATTAATGAGAAAAAAATTCTCTAGGGTCACGCAATTAGTGATTCCATTTTTATTGATTGAATTATATATGAATTTATTTAATAGAAAAATACAACTCTCAAGATTTAAGAATAATATTATTCCCATTTTATCAATATCATAAATTTATTGATGAATAAAAAAATTAATATTTATTCTGGTGTATAACAAGTTCTAGAGGATTTTGAATGCACCAAGACTATGTCCAATGAAAATTATTAAATGATAAGATAGTAAGATAATATTTTTTATTGATAATGTTGGATTTTACACCAAATAAAAATAAAAATAGTAATAATAATAATAATAATATTATTATTATGTTATGTGGGATTAATTAATGATTATAATATCATTTAACAGATGACATGCAATTAAATAATATTTTTACCTAAATCATATATCTATAAATAATAATTTAAGTTCATTCTATGGTGTAGTATGAAAATAGATAATCATTATGCACAATGAAATTCTCTCTCATCTCCACTTATATCTCCCTCTCAAGAATGAAGAACATATGAGAGGTTCCTTTATGATCGACTGAAGAGCGATCATCATGGAAACTGAATGTTAATCGACTCGTCTCTCAAGATCTGATAATCGATTAGTGTTGCTCAAAGATTAAAGTATCACATGTGGATAACCGCAAGAGTAATTATACCCTTGTATCCCCACATCAAAATGAATTAAATAGTAAAAGTGTTTATCATAAGGGGAATATTTTCAATTAATAAAGGATCCTAATGTGGGGTATTTTTTTCATTAGATCTAAAAAACTAATTATAAATTAAACATGAAATCTCTTTCCACGAGGTTTTAGGAAAATATATATTTAAGGAAATTTTAATATATCATCCACTAATGATTTTTTCTATTATTCATGGGAATAAAAAACTATCATGGTATATAGGATTTTCAATGGTCAAGGGGTGACCTTTTTCATTTTTGAAATTCAATATTGATTACAATGTGTTGTAATTTGGTCTAGTAAAGTAGAATATGTCCTCTCCTTTCATTATAGTCACATTTATCTAACATGATGATTTAAAACTTGTCAACATGACAAATGAGATTCTGTATGATCCAGTGAAGTTTGTATTTATACATTGTACACTATTGTATTAGTTGAAAATTAAATTTCCTGAAGGAGAATATCTTAATTAGTGGTTGAGATACATTTAATTCAATTTATACAGAATTAATAATAATAATGGATTGACCGATTTATCAAGTGAAACTCTATATTGTTTTTTGGTTTATCTAATTCACAGATATTTGGGGGTGAAAATAAAAAACAATTTTTAGATGAATTATGGTGTTTCATTCAAAATAAATAGAATATGATTTTATATATCTTATAACTTTTACTATAACAATTTGGTACATTCATTGAGTGTCACTTGAGAGAAAATAACTATGAGTGAGAGGTTATTTAATGTGAGTTTTCTGAGGTAGATGAAGCAGACAACACAAATGTTTTCGCAAATTATGTGTGAAAAAATATCAACTTAAATAGTACTAAAGGATCTTGATTGGTCTAAAAAAGATGAAATAATGGTGAAAAATAAATAGTGGTAACCAACTCATTATTGTTGATAATAATCAATTATAGGTGGAAAACTCCATACGGTGAAATGATTAAACCAAATGTTGTAGTTGTTTTGAAATGCAACTCACAATAGTTAGAAGATCCATCTCACACTAAATGCCACAGTAGATTCATGATCTGAAGGGGCGTTAAGATTGATATGAGCGATAAGATGTAGGTGTTGTGACATTAACTTCAAATCAGCAGTTGGCATGTTGAGCATGGAGGTTTTTCAAACAGAGTGGACGAGAGAAGGCGTATGAGTGAAAAATCATATTGGAACATCTAATATCAAAGAAGACATTGAAAAATGGGATACATATTGAGTTTATAATTTATGAACTCGAAGGTAAATAGGTATATTTGGCTAGGAGAATATTAGAGTGATAAGCTACCAAGCCAGTGGTGATACTAATTTTTAAACATTGAATATTTTTATAGTTGGATCTCTGAGATTGAGACCTATTTGTAATTCTTCCAAACGTGTGAATATTTTATGATTTTGGAGGAATGACAATGTATGATATGAAATCATGGATATAGGTTCATTTCATTGGACGATTCCATGAATGAGATCACCCAAACACAACAGAATGTTGAGATGCTTTATAAATATAGAATCATGGTGGATGATAAGTTGAGGTAAACTTATAAGGAGGCGTCTAGTTGTGATGTTGAAGTAGGAGAGCTAGAGAATGTCGAAGAAGTGGAAGATAAGGAGATGTACGATGAGGAATGGCACAAGTAAAAAAAATAAACATGTACAAACAATAGAATATTTTTCTATGAAATAATTATAGGTAGTCCTGTGGCAGATTCAATAGTTGAGTAGGAAAATACCGCTAATGGAATAATCAAAGGAATATCATGGTATAACGTATGATATAGTTAAATCGTCTTCACAAAAGATAGAGGTTGATTGTGTTGAAGAGAAGTGAGAGATGTTATGGGAAATTCTAACACAATAGCTAGAACTTGTAGATCTAGTCGTCATATGAAAAACATTAAATTATTCAACACCGATAGTAGGCTTAGTGATACCATACACAACATAGGTGGGATTCAATGAAATGAAGATAGTGTGGGAGTAATTAATGGTTTAGGAAGAAAAGTTAGAGTGTTTGGAATTTATGGAACATAAGAATTGATTAGAGGAAGAAATTATTATATAATCAAAAAATAGAAAATCATATGTATTAATAGGCAATAATTTAGTGCTACAAATTGTTTCTAGTAGTATATATAGATGTCGGGGTATAAAAGTAAAATGGATTTTGATGGTTGTCAAGGAGTCTTCAAAATACTACACCTTGGAAATGTTTTATTATAGGGTTGGTTCTCTATTTCTAACAAATAATCTGGTTTTCCCGTGATTAGAATAATATTATTTTTAATGGGTTGAAAATAGTTTGACTTCAGATAGAATAATATAGATTAGGGAAACTGCAGGGGGGGATAATTGTAATTATATGTATAGATATGTTAGTGGTTAGTTATGGGTATCAAATAGGGGAAACAAGAGGGGTTGGGGGATACGATGGGATTATGAGTTCCTAGAAACATCTATATCAGCAAGGATAGGTCCTAAGACCTTGGGAGAAGTTTTTTTATGGAAGAGTCTCCTTCTTCATTCAACTTCTACCATTCTTCTTCTACTAATAATATTATTGCCTTTATTATTATATGTACTTTTTGTTTAAATTAGTTGAATATACCATATTCTCCCTCATTTAACATTGACACATATCCATGGTTCTAGTCTTAGGCCTTCTATACCAAGGGAGTGATGTTTTTTCTCAAGAATAGACCTTCCATTTTTTTGGAATACATCATGCTCTATTACGAACACACAAAACATCGACGTATTCTAAAATATTGATTATATAAGATGCTTATCCTCTAATAAATTATCAGTTGGCTATGATATTTTATTATTGGTAATGTGGTCTACTGAAAAAAAAACCAGATAATCATATCCCACTCTTGTGTTATTTTGTATTATTTATTCACATATCATGTAAATGTATGCATTTTTAGACAAAACAGATTTTAGAGAGAAATTAGTTATCAAATTAGATGTCTAAAAAATATTTTTTGATACAATCAGGTGATCATTAATATTTTACCCAAGGCAACATTTCATGGGAGAATGAAACATGTTAAGATAGATCATTATATTTTAAAAGAGATGAATAACCTTAAATTTTACTAATTTTGAATAACATGACAAATAGTTTATGTGATTTTTATATAGGTCCCAATTTGAGGGTATGTGTAAGAATAATTATGTATCTAGAACATGCATATGTTAATGCTAATTGAGTTTTATTGGGCTAGTCTTATCCACTTTTCCCATGTGAATGAGTTCTATATTTCTTCCCATCTTTAGTCATGCACCAAACATTTTAGATTATTTATCTACAAATAAATGGACTCAGTCTCACCAGAAAGACATCATTTTTGGTCCTATCATTTTAAACCTTTCATTAAAAAAAATATTTACTCATTAATTTTTTATTAATTCAATTCTATGCCATTATGTTTCCTTCAAAAGGATTTCTCTGTTGTCAAATGTTGTCGTATAAGACTCTCATAATAATTTTACCACTAAGAATCAGAAAAATATATTTTAGGAAAGATTTTTATGGTAATTGAAAAGAAATGATGGGTAAATTAACATGTCCACAGTCATTTTGACTCCCTCATAAGATGATTTTGAATGAGGGAAAAATTGCCATGTCTGTAGTCAGTTTTACTACCCTATATGATGATTTTAATCATATCAGTATTTCATATTTCAATTCAAAAATATTATTTGGAATGATAGAAAGATACCATTCATGAACTAATTTTGACTAGACTCATTTAAACTCAATCATAAGATGATTTGGAATTAGAGAAATTTACAAATACTACACTCATTTTGATATCCACATAAGATGACTAGGAAGTAGAGTTAAATGACCTTGATTTCACTCATTTTAACTCCCTCTTATAATGATTTATAAGGAGAGGAAATTTTCAATGCCTTGACTCAATTTGAGTGATTTTTAGTTCCTTTGGTTGAGCCACTTTCTCATAGTCTGTCTAGTTATGCTTTACCCATTCGAGCCATATCATATAATAGTTTTTAATGATCTCATTTTTGAATTGAAAGTATTAATTTAGCTTATTTCATTATTAAAAGTCGGTGAAAAGTAGGGTTGGGTCGAGTTAAAGTTATTTTTTATTTTACTCTATTATCTCATAGTTTTTTAGTTTTATAAGCGTAGTAGGCCTCCATATATTGGTCACTTTTTTTTAAAAAATAAAATGCATTGAGATAAAATATATTTATAGTGATTTCTATATTTTTTATTTCTATAAAAGATCATTTTATACATCACTTTTACTATAGGGTTTTTTAAAAAACATAATTGTAATTTTTATAGAAAATATTTAAATATACATTTTAAAAAATTGGATATTGTGATGAAAAACATTATTCTAAATAATAATTTGAAAAATAATAAAAATTTGGCTCATCGTGGTAGAAAATATATTTTTTTCACTTATAAAAAAGTGTTTAGATATAGGTCAATCCTTGTATACATGATCAGATGATACTAATACTCAAGTTTTTTTTTGAATTTACATCAAGATATATAAAAATCGTGCTTGATAGGGTTTGTGGGGAGAGTTGTTTTAGTAAGGGTTTACATAAAAAATACAAATAGGTTATAAAATAATTTCAAAAAGGGGTTAATTATTTCATGAATCCCTTTCATACTAGATCAACAAATATGATTTCATGAAAAGCCATAAAATAATTACGTGGATTTCTTAAAACTTTATCATGCATAGAAATTTTGTTATTATTTAAAAAAATAAGTTTTTTCATATAAATCATAAATTATTAAAATAGCTTTCTTGAATGGTGTTCATGCATATTAATTTACATCATTTTCAAGAAAATTTTATGTACATATATATATATATATATTTAATTTTTGATATTGTAATTATTAATTATAGAAATGTTTTAATTAATTATATTAATATTTATAATCATCAATTACATTTATTGACACTAAATTATATTTTAAACTAATTAGTAATTATTAATTATTATTTTCCAGTTATTATTAATTATATTAAATAAAAAAAAATAATTATATTTATTATTATTAAGTGTTTTATAATTAATTATAAACCTATTTATAGTTTAGTTTCAATTACTTTTGTTTTCATTGGGTTTATTAAAAAATGACTATTTGTTAGTTATTTATCATTTCCCTTAACTGTATCGAATTTACACATTATCATTAATTAGTCAATTATTTTTATTTCAAAAATTATAAATTGTATTTTTTAAAATTATGTGCACAAATATATGTGAAATATAAATTAAATAGACTTTATTTATGAATAGATAATCAACAGAAATACATGATTGACATCTCGAAGGATGCTTCGTGCCATATCTCGTTGTATAAATAATGTACTAACTTTGTTTTCACTGATAATCATGCATTGTTATATGTTCTTCGTAAGTATAATTTGAAAGTCTTGTCTCTACATTATCTCATGTTATATTTAGTATACCCAAAGTAACATGTCCTATACCCCATCATACATGGGTGTAAGATAAATCTCAACTAGAACTTTTTCTTTCATAGGAATAAATGGTTTTTGGACAGATACGTTACCCACATTTTTAGAATATGGATATAATGCCATTGAGATTAGTGCTCTAAGAAAAATTAAATAATTAAATACATTATAGTATGTAGTATAAGTTTACATGAAAACATAATCTTATATAGTTATAGAGAATGTGAAAAAATCACCTGCAGAATGAAAATGAGCCATTGTAACCATATAATGCGTCACACCTACTGAAAGGGGGACTGTTGTATGCAGAAATAGAGATTCAGTATAAGGAATAATGGGAAATATATGTTAAGGATGTGTCTCATCGAGTACAAGAACTAGATAACATAATGGATGGTCATTATCAATATCCTCCTCTTGCGCCACATCATCATGTAGAACATATAACATGGGCCTATCACCCTCAAACACATATACCCGGGGATCCTCACCCTGTTGAAAGTAAAAAAAATACCATGTTAAATCTCATCCATGAGTTCATGTAGATTTTCTAATGGCGTGTCAAAATAAATCCCTAGGAAACTATGTTCCTATATTCAGGTCAGAGATTTTTAGTTTGCAGGTGATATTATCACAATATAAATAATAAAATTCAGTCAACTATAATTAATAAAACATTTATTTACGATAGGAAAGATTTATTTCTAAGTTATGATAGCCTTGTCCATGACTTGAAATATACAATTCCATCTTCAAGAGATTTCTGAACATATAATCTATTAGGTCAGATATATGGATGTAGGCAATTCATACCCTGTAAATGGGACTCCTTTAATTATATTATTATTTTATTCAATTAATATTTATTCCTTTTGTTCTGGGATCAATATTTCCTTCATTTTTACACCTTTTTTTCCTCATATCATGTTCTAGATCTTTATACGGATGTGGGAAGATCAAAGGCGTTCTACATCCAAAAATTATGACTATGTGTTGTGTGTCCCTAAGAACATGCATTGTGAAGTTGTTTGGTGCATCATAGTTCATAAATGACATCCACGTGTTGTGTTAGCCAAAACATATATGCCATGATGGACCCTTAGTTTTACGATATAGATATTTTCAGGTACATGATCAGAATCCCTATGTGAGAGACATGAAATATACAACTACCCGCCTTGTCAAGTTACATGACACAACTTCGGTTAGGGGTAAATCACTAGTAATTTGTGTATTCAACCCCACCCACTATTTGTTTTATGGGAACCCCATGTACTAGTGAAGTACATTTTGGGTTGGAAGAGGGTATATTGATAATTATGGACTTTTGAGTGGGCATATTATGTACTACTAGTTCACACAATTTACTTGATTATTTGTTTTGTATATATATATATATATATATATTCTCATTATAAAGCAAGATTTGGACATAAAGGAGTCAATTATGAGTATCTTTCCACTTGGAGTGTGAAGGTTATTTACTATATACCATTATACGATGTTAGTAAGATTATTCAAGATTGGTTTTTGATAATAATCCCTTAGGGATGATGATAAGGTTCAGATGTTGGCACATATCATGTGTGAGGTCTATTGAATTCTCATAGTTC
The DNA here is from genome assembly GCA_963277665.1 of Viscum album. Classification (NCBI taxonomy): domain Eukaryota; kingdom Viridiplantae; phylum Streptophyta; class Magnoliopsida; order Santalales; family Viscaceae; genus Viscum; species Viscum album. The sequence goes on along the minus strand of OY728136.1, from coordinate 95,619,525 downwards.
ATCTGATATTTAGAGTGTGAGCCTCATGTTCTTTTAGATATCTGTACCCTCAATGATTTTTTAGTGAATTTCGGCATCTCAGAGGATATAAGCTCACTAAAAATAGCTTTTTACAAGGAGTGAGCATTACATGCTTCACAACAGTGTAGTTTGGAAAGTCTTAGTTAGGTGTGAGGTTCATGGAGGAACCCTAATTCTCCCAATGCACCCAAGTGTCGGTATTGGTAGTTATGGCTTGAATTTAGGGGACATAGAATTTGGAACATCTCTACCAAATTGAGATGACATCCATAGACTATATTTATTCTTATGTTAGAATTATTATATCTTCTGAATTTCATTTTGAGTTAAAACTAAGGGACATGTAGTAGTGTTTCTGGAGAATCTTCAACGTCTGCTATCACCAAAACTTAAAATTTGATGCCTATTTGATGGATAAAACAAAATTTTGGATTCATATTCTTTCCCTGAACCTTTTTTTTCCTGGTCAAGGAGTGTGCAGTTCCATTCAGTTGATGGAGTTGGGAACCCCCTTTAGGGATGGGCGTGGGTGGTCCATGTAAGGTTATGCCTCCACACAGACCTTCCCTTTAGGCATGATAATTTATTTGATAGATGGTGAAACTACAATAAATGTTGATATCTCCACTTTATGAGGAATGGGATCCACAATATAGATGTTTTTTAGGTCAATGTTGATTGTGGTTGTTTGAAAAATGTGATCATTGTCCATGGTCAGTACCCACAACCATGTTGTGTGTATTGTTGACATGTGTATCTCCCATAAATTTTCAAATTGAGTGGATTGGTGATGGAAATGTTCAATATTCATGAATGGATCATCCATGAAGTGACTTGAACAAAATGTGGTACATAAAAATTTTCAATCTCAACCTCCCTTCTAGAGTGGAGCAGGTTTGGGTAGTGATTACCATTTTGAAAAATGGTTTCCATTAATCCTTTTTGTCTTCCTAGGATATTGGTTTTCAATCTTCTTTAATGTTTATATTGGTTTTTCCTATTCCCTAATATTTTCAAATGATTGTAATTCTTTTCAATGAGTATAGACTACATTCAGCTATGTACTATAGTTAGCTCATTGGGTTTGGGGAAAAATTTATGGAATAATGGTTTGGCAGTAGTTTGATTACTAAACCATTTTTTGGAGATTTTTCTGATGAGGATTGTGTATTTCATGGTTTAGTGCAAATTTTTTCACTAGGGATATCATAATTTAACACAAGGTTTTTTATGGTTGTGTGAGGTATTTACCTTTAATTGATTGATGATTTTGGTCTTTTGTAGTGTATTTTAGGTAGGTATTCTGTCTTCCAACGAGGCATGGGAACTGTTTGGACTATCCCGATAGTACAGATAAGTGACTAGTTGGGTTGTCCCTAGTTTCCCCTTAATTGGATAGATCAATAATAATATGTGAGATAATATTTATGGATATTCCTTGAGTAGGTATTTCATTGGGTTTAATTTGGTGGTTATATGGATTGGTCATGTTTGGGTGCTAACCTGTGGCCCTATTTCCCTTTTCATTTTTGGAGAATCCTACTAGGTATTTTTATACTCACCCCTAAAAGATTGTTGGGAATCACACTATGTGTGTCTATGAAAATGAGCTACATGTTAGCATTATCATTCAAGTGATAGATCTAGTAGAGTGAGTATAAATTGTGGTACAGGGGCACGATAGAGTCTGACATGGTTTTTTGAAAATTATTCTCAATGTAGAGTATGGTATTCTCTATTTATATCCACATTTTGTATTTCCTTAGATGGTATATTAGTCAATTTTCTACATCTTTTATAATTGTCCATTTCTCTACATTTTCATTTTATGTTTCTTGGATGGTTTTTTGTTGTATTCAAGATTAAAAATAAATTCCCACTCTATTTTTTTTATCCTGTGTGGTTTTTGATACTCTTATTTTATTCATAGTTCTTTTTTTATAGGATGTTTAATCTAAGGAATTTCAAATGTTTGTTATGTATTAGTTTTTCTAGTCATTAACCTTTGGACTATTGGAGGTGGTATTAGGGTGGTACGCTCGACCTATCACTGCACAGGATGGGTATTTATGGGTTGGGTGATGTCATCAAGGGTATGATACTTTATTTCAGAGCGAATTATTTCAGTCCATAACCATGCACTCATAATGTATGATCACTGGTATCATTTCACTTTTCAGATTCCACTACCTTCAATATTCTATACATCTAAATTTTATGATTTAATGTTTAGAATGATATTCCATGATGGTATAATTTAATGTACCAATTCATAAGTTGAAATATATGGGAGGAGATTCATTCAAGAATATGAATCATGACATGGCCGATGCATTTACTCATGTGTTAAAATGAATAAGAAAATTCATGATATTCCATGGGGTATCTATTGGGATTTATAAATCCCACTATCATGTGATGGTAGTGTGATGGTTCACCTGAAATTAAACTAAAGGTCCCCAACCCTTTGCACTATTTTCCTTCCACCATTGCATAATGATGCACTAACATGTTGTGGTGGATTGAAGATCCAAATCTAATAATGTATTATCTGGTTGGATTGTGGATACCACCGGGGATAGTATATCCTTTGATATCAATTCCGGTGATCTTCATTTATCCTATACAAAGGTGTTTGTTGATAATAGAGATATACAGTGGCTATTCGATGTAAGCCACACACTAGTTTTATAGTATTATTTATTTTTTATTTCCTCTTGTTTCATATATCAAAGCATAGAGGTCTTGATTTGGGATTCTTGACCACTTATTCATGTTATTATATGTGTTATTAGATCCCCATTATTTACAACAATGGGCTTTGAGATTCCTATGAAATTAGATTTATTAAATAATATGGGATATGAATAATTTCTAAATCATATTTCACATCAATAGATAGATAAAAAATATGATTTTTTATATAATTCTATTATTTTTTTATCACATCATATTACATAGGATATCATAAGCCATGACATGATTCGAATCTGTGGATTTACAATGGTTATAACATGTAATTCCCATATATCATAAAATATTGTAATTGTGTTGTCTTTTTTAAAAACATATCATTGAATCACTATAGATATATTGATTTTTATCCTGGAAGAAAATTTGGTATTATGAGAAAGAACAATAATAATCAATCATAATATATAACTACCTATTGTATTTGATGAGGGGGGTATCAGTCATAAAATATGAATAGTAGAAGATGAAGGTGGGACCTATCTATAATTTTCCATGACTTAATGTGTATCATAATATATGAATTTTATAGTATTATATGATTATGTTTGGATAGTTAAAAGTGAATAAATATGATAAAAATATTTTTCATAAAATTAAATTTTAATTTTCATCAATTATTTATAAATAACGATAACAAATATTTTCAAGATATTTATTAATTTATAAAGAGTTAATAAATTAATTAATTAGAAATTTTTTATATTTAATTAATTAATATATATGAAATATTAATTATTTAATATTTCCGTATATTACATATTTATATTGAAAATAACTTTTATCAATTATATAAATTGCGTTATAAATTAGAAATACAGTGTTCATTTAGAAAAAATAATTTTAATTTTAAAAAATAGTATATAATGAAATATGACCAAAATATAATGTGTTTATATTTAAATTATGAATGTTTAAAAATTAATAAAAAATATATTCAAATAAAATCATTATATTGGAAAATATTTGAACCTCAGAATTTTTTTTAATGATTGATCTAGTCAGTGTTGAAATAAATTTTTGATTTTGATATATAAGTTATATAAATAGATTACATAATAGAGATTGAATTATATTATTTCTATAATTTATGAAATAACCTATATTTAAAGTGAATTTATGTATAATGAATGAATATAATATTTTTTTCTAATTATTAATGTCCAAAAAATAAGTTAAAATTATAAAGTGTATATAAATAAATATTTTCGAAATTTTTTGTATATGATTATCCAATATTTTAATTTGTGAATTTATCATTTATTTAAAATTAATTTCTTTGTATATTATTTGTGGATATAAATTTTTTATATATTGTGCTTATGGTAATGGTTTAGTTTATGTGATAAACTTGTTCTTATAAACTGTCAATCCTTTCATTGCATTTTATGTACAACCACGTAAGATTAAGTTTTCATATACCTTAACCTCGATATTTGACCAATAAAAATATATATATTTATATATGTGGTCTTAAATTTATAATGAATTATATTTTTTCTTAAGTAATGTATTCTAGGGTATAGACTTTTTTTAGACTTTACATGGGATTAGGGGCATATTCTCCATTTTAGAAATGTAAGGGTTGGATAATTTCAGATCCAGGATTACTTCTTAGGGGATTATAAATTTTACATAATCCTAAACATTTATGTCAAAGAGTTTAAAATAGACTACGGGAGATAAGAATTAAGAAATGTGTAAATATGTTTAGCTTCAATATTTGGATGAATAAAACAAAGACTATGGGTTATGTAAATAGTTTCACATCAATATGATTTGAAAATATTGGTTTGGATGATATAAAAGGTTTAAAAAATTAAATAATTAGAATCATGCATACATAATGAGAATAACATGCAAAAATATTTTGGGATTAAATCAGCATCTAAATACTAAGTGTTATATTACTTCTAATGAAAACACACATTTGGGGTTCAATCATCCATCCATGTGAATCCATGGTAAAAAGGGTTCATGTGGATTCTCTTTTTTGGTTCAAGAAGTATGGAGACGTTTTACAAAGCCTAGGGAAGAAGGTTCTCTCAAAAAAATTTCTTCTATTGTCTCACATAAATCACCATAATTTTCTGTGCTTTCTATAAAAGATGACCAGATGAAATTTATTGGTTTTAGTGTATCGGATGGAGTCTGTTGGACTAATTTCATAAGACATGCACTAATAGTCAGATTCGATCAACTAGAGTTTTAGAATTGATAGTTTGTCCATGTTTTCTCATCTTTGTCATCAAATAGATCATTCGATGAAGTAAAATAGGCTTTTTAATTACTATTTTTAATGTTCCTAACATCATGAAAACTAAAAGATATCAGGGTTCTATCTTGAGTTGAAAGAGGAACAATAATGTTATGGTGTACAACTATCCTGATATGAATATCTATGGTGTTTTCTAGAAAGTTGTTTTCGAACAATGGTTCATATGTACAACGATTGTAAAATGAAGTTGAATGAAGTATGTTAGACTGAGTTTACTAATACAAATACTTGATAAAATTTACTATTAGTCTGATGTTTATAATGTTTTTATTCGACTGTTGTTTGAAGAAGTATGAAACAATGGTCTCTATATAGTTTCATTGGATAGAGAATATCATATGGAATTTTATAACATCATCATAAATTTTTCATTAATTTTAATTTAATTTTAGTCTCTTTGAAAAATAGTTTTTTGAGGATTGTCATCCAAGAAAACTAAAATTTACAATTTCATGGGAACAAGATGGACATTTTTCCAATGTCAATGAGTAAATGGTTTTTTAAGAAGCAAAGTGAAGAGGCCTCAAAATGAAAAAGAAAATTTTGTTGATTCATCAAATAGAAATATATATTTCTAATGATTGTATAGAGTTAAAAATATAGTTTTCATCAACCTATGGTTTCCAGGAGAAGGAAATGATAAAATTTTTCAAGTTCCACACATCATATTGGTAATTTTTCAAATAAAATATTTCTATGATGTTCCAATGATGTTTTTCAGGATCATTATTTTGAGTTCTATCTTTTGGAATAATTTTGTAGAGATGAAACAGAGGGAAGGATCCAAGTGACCAATGAATTTTTCATTAAAATATTAATTATTACGATGAAAATATGATAGTTAATAATTCTAAATTTCACAGAGGATAGATTTATTTATTCTGATTGAGATATTATTAATTCATGATGAAATATTTTGACTCCAGGTTTTAATGAAAGTTTCTAACATCTATGAGAATTGAAGGTGGTAAAACATTGAGCTTGTTTGAGAAGCATTTGCAATTATATAGGGATATTTAAATAGGATATACATTCCTCAAACTTATTTCTCTTAGGATTTTTTCTTATATATTGGAGTTATGTTTTGGTGGTTTTATATATCGATTGTTTGTAAATGGGAAATGTTTTCTTCAAGTGGAGATTCAATCAGAAAAATAGATTGAAGTTTCATCGGACCGATAAATATTGGATGAAGTATTACCAGTAGGTTTTTCTTGAAAATATGGTGTTTATAAGAAATTATAAGAACATGTTGAAGAGTGATTATATTAAAAAGTTTAATATGACGTGGAAGAACAGTATAAAGAGGTGATTGGTCAAATTGAGGAAAACTTCTAGACAGAAGTAATCAAAAGAAACATGTTCCAAATTGAGTCTCATTGGTCAATGAATACCATATATGGAATATATTGGGTATTAATTCTCCTAGAAACTTTTAGGTAGAGGTTATTTCTTGCAATTTTATAATAAAGTGATAAATAACAAGCATGAAGAGAATGTCTGGAGATTGTTCAATCGTCACAGTGAAAATATAGTGAATCATGTTGGTGAAGGTTCATAGAATTACTACATAAACATTATCACATTATTTATCTATGAAAGGATAGAATTATGTATCTATTAAGTATATGATGAACAAAAACCATTTGATATAAATATTTTTGTAGTAATTTTTGTCAATACAATTGATTGATTGAAATTCAACGTGAAATTAATTAAAGGGTGGTGTTCTGAATTTTAATTATTGTTATGAATCATTTATGTTTTGTCAAGGTAGTTTTCTTTTTATGAAGTGGATTTAAATAAAGAATCAATAATTTTGAGGATTGCTGATCTAGTGTTATATTCCATAACATGTGAAACTACTGAGGCACATTTTTGACAAGAATGTTTTTATGAACAAAAAGAAGATCCATAAATTTATTTATTTATTTTCATTCTAAAGAATTATTATTTAGAAGTGGAATTATTTGAGTGAAATGGAATTTATTTTTGAAAAAACAATTATTGGCCTCATAACAAAAAAAATATGATGAAGCCATCCAAAAATTATTGGATCGATATTTTATCTTGCATAGGTGGGAACTAATATCAATAAGGGTAGCCAACCATCATAGAGATGAAAATGGCATGAACATGGCCTAAAATGAGTGAATTGAGGAATAGAGCCACCCTGTGAAGTGGCATGGAGGTGGAGAAAAGTGATTAGCACTGGGAGATTCTAGGATGTGACGAGTTTTCAATTTAACCATTTTTTTGAGCCGCTACAGCCATGTTATGTTTTGTAAGGGAGTGGGAAAACAATCATGATTTCTATATGGGTCATGTTTTAGTAAGTTTTTGTAACTCCAATAGAAATAGAACCACCTGATCCGGTGATCTAATTTTCCGAGCCATCTATTCAGTGCTTTACAATATTCTCTTCATCGAGATCATCTGAGATCATCTTTGTAGAATCCTGTGTTTTTTAACCTGACTAGTGTATGACGGTTTTTTAACTTTTTCATTTACTGAATCTGTAATTTTTCAAACCAGGGTTCATAACATAACATAGAGAGTTGGATCACTCTTAAGTGATTTTTTGGACGTGGATGAAGGCCGAGAAGTCTATTGAGTGGATTGAGAAGATTCATGAGTGTCAGACCAGAAAAAATTCATGTTTTAAATGACAGTTGAGGGCACACGGTTTGTGCACGGTCTTCTAAAACATCTAGACCATATCAGTTAACTATCCAGCCATATTTAAAAAGATGAAGTGTCGTAGCGCACGGGCTGTGCATGGTTTCCTAAACCATGTGCATAGGTCATGTTGGGTGTGTCTCAGAGGCAGTAGGCACCGCACGATTTGTGAACGATTTGTGCACCATTTGGAAAACTGTGTGGGATTAACTATGCATGACTCCCAGTTTTTCAACATTAAATAGTTCTAATTTAAATAAATTAATTTAAAATAAATAAAACCAAAACACTCTCAAATATCACCCATATCGCGATGCACAAGGGGGTTCACCCCTTCACCTCACGCTAGGACCCCCTCCTGGCTCATCCTTCGACCACCACTTCCTTCCGATTTCTTCACGATTCTTCCCCAAATCATCAAGGAATGTTCTTCTGCCCTAGTTTCCTTCCTTTTCATTGCCTATTTTAGTATCTTCTTCAACCCACACCCTCGGGCATTGGGGTGGTTCAATTTTGGGTTTTCTCTTGTTCTAGGTGCATGCAAATAGTCTCTCTGGTGTTATTCTTGCATGTTTTAGAAACCACCACAAATGTCGAGGTGGTTTGGGTTGTTTTGGTCCATAGACAACGTTTTAGGGTAAGGTTTATACATTCTTCATTGTTTTACCTCTTGCATTATGAAATTTGTGTGTCTTTGACTCCCTTTTATTAAATCAGTAGGGCGTTCAGTTTTTCAAGGTGGTTTCACTTCATTTTGGTTCATCTCTGAAGAGAACTTCATGGATCCACCTAGAGGTAGGGTCCCTCTATGAGTCATCAATAATTTTAAATACATTACTTTAGTTTCTTGCTACACTTTTTTTAGAAATTAATACATGCGATGAAGTATTATGTCCAATTCTTGTGAAATGTAAATTTTAGATTGTTCATGATTTGAATTCTACATGTATTAAATACTTTGTTGATTAACAATATCATTTTTTATAACAAAACCCCTCCTATGGAGGTGCACTAACATCAAGCTAAAAAGTATTTTGTTAGACCTTGCTTGCTTGACTTGTTGTATTATAATTTGTAATCCGTGATTTTATAATGAAATACAGAATGCTTTGGACATGGCCTTAATGACATGAGAAACATTGAGTTTAAATTTTTAAAATGATTAAAGGTCTGAAGTAACATCTAAGTGTTTGGTCTAGTTTTGGATTTTAATTACCCATGTAGGTAATTTCCCTTTTTAATGGATACTTGGAGCCCATTTAATGAAACTAACATGTTTTGGTAAATGAAATTACTTGAGTTAAATGAATGGTTAATGCTTAATGATTAACCCTCAAAACAAGATTCCAATTTGTTTTCAAATTTTTTGAATGCTAATAAAACCTTGGGTGACATGTGGGTTTCCATGTAGCATATTTCATGATATAATTAAGGGGTTTTCATGCTCATTCCTTGAGAGATACATGGACTCCCATGTAGTAATTCCATAGATGGTCCCGGGTTCTTAAGACAAGGATTGGTTTCATGTCTGTGGAAACCATTACCTTTCTAAGGGAAGGTAGTAGTGTGGGTATTTACTTTTGAAAATGCCTTAATCTGTATTACAAAATGGTTGCAAAGCTACTTGACATTTCCAATATAATGGAATGAATGTCTGGAACCAATCAACGAATAGTTGTAATGCTACATGGCCTGTCCACAATAATAGAAGACATGGCTTTGACAATAAATAAGTGGTTGCAACTCTACATGACCTATCCAAAATAATCTAAGGAAATATTTCAACAAAATTAATTATTATGATTACAATATCAAATAGGAATGGACTGACTCGAGCTAGCCTTGGATTTTGAGAGGAGAATACCTTGGGTCTCAAGAACCCCATTCTGATTCAAGGATACTATTTTCATAGGTTGATACTAGATTCCAAGTATACTATTGTTGTGTCCCTTCTTCTTATGGGATACCATAGATACTCTCCTTGGCTCTAATATTTACTAGTAGGTGCCATGGCTAAAGCCCATCAGACCCTATCTTTACTGAACCCTATTTTACCTTGGTTGATTACCTTGGAATTGGTAGGAAAATTATTGTGGAATGACTTGGATTACACTCCTTTTATTACACTGTTACCCTTTATCCAGAATCAGATACCACTGAGTTAGCCTTCCGTGAGATTTATGTTACCATGGTTTTTACCCTAGAACTCCATCACCGAATACCTTTTCAGGTTTCCATGTTACATATTTGAACCATCTATACTTATACAATCAAAAATGATGTTTTTAGTGATACTACCTCGAGACATTAATAAAAAATACCATCAGAGGATGCCATGGATACACTCCTTGAGTTCAGTATTGACAAGTAGGTTACATGGTTAATGTCCATTGGGGCCAGTCATTACATAGCCCCATTTTACCGTAGAGAAAACTTTTTGGACTTGGTAGGCGACTTAATCATATTTGACCTATAAATGAGCTGGTAATATTAGATTAATTAATTAATTACATGTCCAAACACCAGCTGAGGAATGAAGCATGTACTTGTTTATTTAGTTATGATGAACTACTTACGTTATTTATGCAAGATTTCACACTGTTTAATTTAGATTACACTATCGTGATTGGGTTAGACACTGGTGGTGCCGACCTACTGAGATTTATATCTCACATCCTACTTAGTTCTCCATTGCACTAGGGTAACCGAGTAGACCCTTCTGGTTTGTAGGTTCATAGACCTTGCTTGTTGTTGTTTGCCTGTTTCCTTGATGTTGGAGCAAAGTATTGATCTGGAGAATAGGATGCTCATGGAGACCACCTATGGGATTTTAGTTATTTTCTATACCTGATTACTACATTTTATATTATTGAAAAGCATGGTGTACTGTTTACTACTTTATGTAATATATCAAATCCATTTCATGCACTCACTTATTGTATAGACTAGCGTTGGATGCTTTCAGTTAGTTATGTGAAATCTATCTTCCGCTGCTGTGTTAATTATGAATTACTGCTTCCGATGTTGATTATTATTTACTCTATTATAATACTGCACAACTCTGATAAATGGGTATATTCTCCCCACTGACTATTCTTACACCATCACTACTAGTCGACAACCTCTAGCATACATGGAGGCGTGCAAGAGGTCATGTGGTGAACAGACTAACAACCACCTTAGTGGAGAGCGGGGTCAGTACAATACTAGGTGTTATTAGATCTTGTTTTCCCTTTTGTATTACTATTTTGGGTTGGCATCCAATAGACTAGGAATGTTTCGACGCTTGGATAATAGCCGTGTTTAGAACTGATCACCCCGTGTATGGAAAAAGACCATGTGGCCAGGGCTGGAATTGATGTTATGTTATTCACTATAACAATTGATATGATTTCACCTAGGGTGACTGGTGTACATTTCGTTGCATATTAATTTTGGAATTTTGGAAATTTTCCATGTATTGATATAGCAAGGATGTTTCATTACATGCACCATATTAGGCACATAGAATTAAACATGCCATTCATATATGCCATGAAATGTAGTTTCATTAGTAGGTTTCCTACTGATTTTTTCTCAGTTCCTTAATTACATTCCATGCATTGATTTATACCTATTTAGTTAATACATTAGCAAAACATCTATGCACAGTAGTTGTTATAGCATATTTCTGTGATTTAAATTCCATGCTTCTGTGATTAAAATGCAATGATTATGTGATTTCATCTTGTTTCTCTATGTTAGCTGCTTCTTGTGACATGATATCATATATTAATATATTTAAATGGCTACATGGACTCAGTTATTTGTTTTTGTTAGGAAGGGATCCAATTTTTAGTAGTTTGGTGTATGGGCGGATTATAACTGGGGAATGGTAACCCATGTTATTGAACCATTGTGGAAAGTCTACTAAATTCAATTATTAAGTGGGGTTGGTTTTGACCAAGGGGGCCAAATTCGAAACTATATAGTGTATGTGCACTTTACAAGTTGGTAGGTGGCCTCCCATATAATTTAGAAACTTATTTTGGTTATGTTATATTCTAAATTGACCATAGTACTAACTAATGGGATCTAATTTTCAATCATTGGAGTGTATGGGCGCTACATGAATTAGGAAATGTAAAACCAAATTAAATGAAATGAAAAGATTCTTTTTGAAGTGGTTATAAGTGTTAAAGATGTTTAATTTTTATCTGAACTCAAATAGTTAGCTTTTAAAATGAAAATGGACCCAATTAGGTTAGTTGGAGAATTTTTTTACGAGATGACCCATTTGGGTATTTAAATTTAAATATTTTTTGAGCTTTCTATTTTGTTGATTTATAGAGAGCCTATGTTGGTTAAAATGGGACCCTCATAGGTATTCTTATCTTTATAGAAGGAATCTATTTTGATAGGTTTCCTGAAAATAAAAGAATGTAAGCTAATGTAATATGTTTTTTAAAAGGGAGTTTTATAAAAATTGCTAGTTTTTCCCTTGGGCATTGGTTAAAATCAGGTACATTGTATTGTTTTGAAAATGGAACTTTGATGATTTGATCAATCCTTGTGATGATTAAAGACTAAAAGTGATTAAGCATAAGAGGCATTGAAATAGAACCTATAGTGGTTTCCAATGTTTAAAACACTCGTGTTAAGGTGGTTCATACCTCTCATTGAGTTTCCTTGGAACAGAAGCATGAGTACTTTCCGTAGGAATTATTTTTTGTATTAGTGTCTTTATGACTGGATTTTGATCCTTGTGCGTTTTTTTCACGTGACCCTATTTTAGGTTTGAAACATGTTCTTCGTAGGGGGCTAACACATTGTAGGTAACTCCCTCAAAACATAAATGACTTAATAGTGATGTGCCATTCCTCACTCTTGGTGGTGTTTTGGTGTCGTTGTCCCAAGTAGGACTTTCAGATTTATAATGGAACCCTTGTTTTGATTGGTGGTCATGTTTTTCTGACCATGGTATAAGATCGAGCATCATGTAATTCTCTTATTCATCTAGTTAGACGTGCCTCGGGCATGGTATGCAACTTCGTAGGTCTTTTGACCCTTTATTCTTCTCATAAATGGATGGATGGTTATGGAATCTCTTAGGTTGATGGTCGTATGAGGAAATATTACTTAGAAATAATTCCTTATGTACTATTAAATACGGTCGTGGGTAATCTCATTGTTGAGTTACTAGAGCATTATAGAATCTGTTTCATCCTAATACTTAGATGGTTTTCAAAAAATCGGGTGTTTTGACACGCCGGTCCCATTGTTATAATCTATCACACTTATGAGCAATTAGTTTTCCTTATTTTTCAGCTAGAAAACTCCTAATGCGGGTAGTGTTGTGATGAACCTACTTAATGTGTCCTTATATATATAAGTAACACAACCAAAGGGGACCATTAGTAAATGGTTGGTTATATATTGATTTTCCTTGAGGCTTGCAAGTCTTAAATCATGTTGGTGGTTTAATGGAAGTATGACTTTGATTTGGTTCATTAATTTTACCTTCTAGTTTCTAGGTGTGGTTAAAATGAAACCCCATCTTAAATCCACTTAGTGTAGTCTTCTAAAGAGACGATCATGTCCCAAATCTTAACGTCATCCTCAATGCACTAAGAGAGCATCGGTTTTACTCCACGCTAAATCGTTAAAAGCTATAGATCTTGGTGGATGATCTTTTTATGTGTTACATGTTAAAGAATGGTTCTTATGGAGGCTTGGTATGTCCAGATATATTCCTTGGATCTGAAGTAAGAACAACTTGTTTAGACTCATGGACTTCATCTTTTTAGTTTGAATTTTTCCGGCCACCTAATCTAGACTTCTAGAGATATGTCAGCCATGTGGGTCGACTCATTCCCTTCTTTTCAGTTGACATTTAGGGTTGTTAGAATCCATTTGAAAGTATATTTCTAGATAATTTAATGTGTGGTGTCTACATCGACAGTGTCTTCTGATAGAGCATTATCGACTAGTTTTGTTACATTGATCATAATTTGAGCATTTATTTCTAACAAATTCATTCTAGGCGCGTCGTAATAACACCCAGGGTTGGGCTTTGTACGACATATCCAATGGTGGAGGTACTGTGGCTTGGATTTTCCTCTTCTTAAATTTCAATCCTATGGTGGAGAGAACCATCAGTCGAGTGTTTATCAAGACTTTGATGTTATCTTGTATCTATCTAAATGTGCCCAAGAATGCTTCATTTCAATGTTTTATTTTATCTTTGATCGTTGTCTCATGTGTTGAAGGCAGAAGTGTATAATGCATTGAAAATTCTTTATTTTCATCAGGCATTATGAACACAATTCAACCTTTGAATGAAATTTCACACCCCTAGTAGGTTGGGTGATGTTCACATTATTACCGAAGGCTTCTCGGGGACGATAAGTTTTTATGGTTGGTAGATTGTTGAATCCCTTGTTTTTTAACCGGACTAATGTATGAAGGTTTTTTAAATTTTTCGTTTACTAGACAAGAAATTTTTAAACCAAGTTTCAGAACATAATTTCGAGAGATGGATCACTCTAAAGTGATGTTTTTGGAATTGGATGAAGACCTATAATTCTCTAGAGTGGCTGGAAAAGATTCAGTATTGTCAGACCCAAAAAACATCAGGTTTTCAATGATAGTAGAGGGAACTCCATTTGTGCACAGTCTATTAAATAGTGTCACCAACAGTAGTGAATTGGGAATCCCTATTTAAAAAGGGGCAGTGGCTTAGTGGACGAGCTATGCCCAGTTTCCCAAACCATTCACGTTGGTCTTTCAGGGTGTGTCGTGTAGGTAGTAGGCACCACATTGTTTGTGCACAGTTTGGAAAACAGTGTAGGTTTAACCATGCAAGACACTCAGTTTTTAATATTTAAATTGTTTTAATTTAATTTAATTAAAATAAAATAAAAAAACTAAACACATTAAACTCTCCCTCATATCATGATGCACTAGGTTGTTATCCCCTTCGCCTCACGCTCACACCCCCTCATAGATCCTCCTTCAACCATCATTTCCATCTGATTTCATCACGATTCTTCCTCAAATCATCAAGGTACGATATTATTTTATATTTTCCATCCATTTCAAGGATGATTTTGGGCTCTTCTTCGACCCAAATGTTTTGGTCAAACTCTTGGGCTTTGGGGGTGATCGGAGTTTCAGTTTTCTATTGTTCTAGGTTCATTTAAATGGCCTCTCGGGTGTTATTCTTGCATGTTTCAAAAACTGCCACAATAGGCGATGCAGTTCAGGTGGTTTCGGTCGGCGGACAATGTTTAGTTATTATAATTATACCTTATTCCTTGTTTCTCACCTCATTAATTAAGATAATTATGTTCATTTGACTCCATTTTATAATTTAGTAGTGTGTTTAGTTGTTCGGGGTGGTTTCAATTCATTTTGGCTCGTCACTAAAGTGGACGCCTTTCTTACACCTTGTGTTAGGGTCTATTTCCAAGTCCTCAATAATTATAAATACATTAATTAAGTTGATTACTACACTTTTTAGAAATAAATTCATGCAATGATGTATTATTTCAAATGCTTGTGAAATGTGAATTTTAGAATGTTCATGATTTGAATGCTTAATGTATTAAATGGTTTTTTTATTAACAATATCATTTTTTTATAATAAAACACCTCCAACTAAGGTGAATTGCATTTAAGCTAAAAAGTAGATTTTAGAACTTTCATTCTTGACTTGTTGTATTTATAATTATTATTCCTTGAGGTTATGTTGAAATATGGCATCCTTTGGACATTACCTTAATGACATTTGAAACACTGAGTTTCCCATCATAAAATTATTAATGGACCAGAAAACCATATAAGTGTTTGGTCCAGTTTGGGATTGGAATTACCCATGTTGGTTATTACCCTTTCGTATGGATATTTTGATCCCTTTAAATGAAATGGAAATGTTTTGGTAAAAGGAATTAGTTGAGTTAAATGAATGGTTAATTCTTAATGATTGACCTGCAAAACATGTTACCAAATTGTTTTCAAATGTTTTGAATACAAATAAAACCTTGGGTGATGTGTGGGTTCTTAATTAGGAATACCATGATGGACACAGTGGGTTTTCATTCTCATAAATTGGGAGATATATAGATTCCCATGAAGGAATTCCATGGACGTACCCTGGTTTATGAGACAAGTATTGGTTCCAAGTTTGTGGAAACCCTTACCTTGCCAAGGGAAGATCGCAGTGAGGAACTTTCCTTTTTAAAATGCCTTAATGGTTTCTAGTAAATGGCTAAAATGCTACATGACCTTTCCTATCTAATGGAAGGAAAGGATAGAACAAATCAAAGAATGGTTTTAATGTTACATGGACTATCCACACTAAAGGAAGACAAGACATGGACCAATTAAAAAATGGTTGTAACTCTAAATTACCAATCAAAACTAATGGAAGGAAATACAGGAACCAAATGAATTATTAATATTACAATATCAAATATCAATGGAATAACTCGATATTTCCATGGATTCTGAGAGGAGAACACCTTAGGTCTTAGGAACCCCATTCCAATTCAATGATATGGTTTTCATATTTTGATACCCACATAGACTCTTTTTCTTGTCTATTCCTTGGATGCCCGGTATTCCACCATTGGGTCCCTAATTATTATAGGATACTTCAGATACACTCCTTGGATCTATAATTGACTAGTATGTTCCATGGTTAAAGCCCATAGAGCCCTATCTTTTCTTAGCCCCGTTTTACCTTGGTCGATCACCTTGGACTTGGTAGGTGACTTATTGTGTAACTCCTTGGATTACACTCTTACCCCATAGCTAGACTTAGATTCTTCTGAGTTATCTTTCCGTGATATTTATGTTACCTTGGATTTTACCCTGGAACTCCCTCACCGGATATCTTCTCAGGCTTCCTAATTATGTCTAGGAACCTTTACTACTTATACTATCTAAAAGGTTGTTTCCTTGGTTATTACCTTGGGAATTTAATACTAAATACTATCATTTGATGCCTTGGATACAATCCTTGGGTCCAACATTGAAAAGTTGGTACCATGGTTAAATCCCAACGTTACCGGTCATCACATAGGTCCATTATACCTTAGAGGAAAATCTTTGAACTCGGTAGGTGAATTACTCAAATGGGACTTAAAAATGAACTAGTAATATTCAATTAATGAACTGATTACATTCATAGACACTAACTGAAGAATTATGTAGGTACTTTTTAATGTAGTTATAATGTACTACATACCATATTTATGTATAATTGCACCCTGTTTAATTTATATTACACAGTCGGGATTTTGTTAGACACTAGTGGTGCCGGTCTACTAAGATTTATATCTAACACCCCACTTGGGAAACCATTTCATTAGGGTACCTGAGTAGACCTTTCTTGTTTTCAAGGCCTTGGACCTTGCATGTTGTCGTTTTCTTGTTTTTGAGTGTTGGGAGAAAAGGACTAAGCCAGATCTCATGATGCTTGCGGAGGTCACCTTTGTTCTTTTAGTTATTTTCTTTACTTGATTATTATATTGTATTATATTGAAAAGCATGTTGTACTATTTACATCTTTCAATAATGTTTCAATACCATGTCATGCTTTCAATTATTGTATAAATCGGCATTGGCCACATTTGTTCAGTAATATGAAATTTGTCTTCTGCTTCTTATTTAATTTGTTATTACAGCTTCCATTGTTGATTATTATTCACAATATTATACCACCGCACAACTTTGATAAGGCAGTATAGTCTCCACAATGAATAATATTACACCCTTGCTACTATTTGGCTACCTTTGGTATACGGGGAGGCATGCTTGAGGTTATTTGGTGACCGGTATGACCACCGTCTTAGTGGTTAGATGGGTTAGGACATTACAGTCTTCTACCTCAAGCTGTTGAGGAGTTCTATTCTCCAGGATCTCTATGAGTGATTTCTATACTATCATAAATCAATTACTTTGATCATATTTTGAGAAATAAGATTCCATTATGATCTAAATCCTATGACACTTTTTTCCATGTGTAAAAAAAGATCAGAAAAAATCAATGCAGCATATAAGAAATTATTTTTTCTTCATTGATGGTAATGGTTTGTGATATGTAATGTTATCACAAAATGTACTTAAGAAAAAAATGAATGGGTCACCTTGATTATCAAGGTAGTAAAATTGGTAACATTTCTTATAAAAACTCTAGGGAAAAATATTTTTTTTGTATGATTTTAACTTTATTACAAGGGAATCTGTGCGAGATTGAGGGAGAAGCATATGATCACAAAACTAGTGTTCCTGAGGAGAAAGGTTTAATAATGTTTTATCTTTCATAAAAAAGGTTGTGGGAGATGATCTCTATTATGAACACTAATCATTTTCCCAAATAACATGGTTTAGTAAAACAATATTTGAATCACTATATAATAACACATGATTATATTTTTTGGAAAAAAATGTTAGGAATGGAGAACTAGAGCAAAATTTCACTGTGTTTCATGATACTGAATGATGAACATGTTTCTATGAATCATATGGGATAGAATATTTGAATTATCCCTTTAATTCATCAATATTCACTTACATTCCATGTACATTATTTCAAAGTACATATATAATCCATTGATTCATATACATACGTGAAGGTCTAGAAACTCTACACATAGAATGTATGTTAAAATAAAGTGATTGTGTGCAATAATCATTCAATAATATGAATTTTCCCACAAGTTTCATAGAAACTATATATGTAGAATTGTATGATCATTACCACATGGAAAAGGGTACATAAAAGTTTGTTTGTGTTTGAGTGTGTGTGTGTGTTTGAAGGTTTGAGAAACAATGTCTATGTATAGTGTGTGTGTTTGAGTGAAGGTAGCATACTCGCACAAAGGTGGTGTGAATCTAGTGCGAAGGAGAATACACAATAATAATTTAAAAAAACTCATAGTGACTTCATGAGTGTTGTATGAAGGAAAAATACATTAGGTATGCTTGAAGTAGTACTTTCATGATACAATCAGAGCAGGGATTAAAAATTAAAGTGTGTAGTGTGCACAACTTCCATGAGAGAAACATAATATGAACCAATTCATGCATGACTATGTATATGTGGGTTCACATACTTAATAAACATAAATTACACTTAGACTGAATAAACATTTTATATTTTTTGTGTATACTATTTGTTTAGAGACTAATAAAAATGTAAACTGAGTAGCTTTGTGTACTTACACAAAAAAGATCACAAATTATATAAAGTGTTGTTCATTTTTTATTACAATATTAATATAAATAAACAGAATGGAGAAATACATTAATTGAATTTATGTATTTGATTATGATATGTACATTAATTAAGTTCACATGATGCTGATATTTCTTATAATCAAGTTAAGGTGAAGTAATATGTTTCAGTGAAGCAAAGAAGGAGACAACATGCAATTTATTGTTATACCTTCATTTGTTCGTTCTATTACAACAGTAAGATGAATTGGAAGTGATTTATTTTACAATTCTGGTTATTATACTGATATTAATATTGTTCAGTGTTGTAAATTATATTTTTTGGTAGTCAGAGAGTTTCAATTAAAGTGGGAAAGTGCATAATCAGTTTATTATCAGTTTCTCAAATAGGAGAATGAGTTTTGTCTCATTGGTAACATGATGTTCTTGTGATATTTTTAATTATGGTAACTTTACTATTTGAGAAACAGTAATGTAATTCCAGTATAAATAATACAGGTGGAATTATAGTATAATTAAGTCAATGTTTCATACCTACCCACCATGGTTTTTAGATTGTACCTTACCAACAAACCTGTGTTTAGTGATTTATTCTCAGTAGATAATTTGTTTCTCCAATTATCTCTAACACAATAAGGACATATTATCCCATATCAATGGAAATATTGTAAAAATACTATGTGTTTTGTTTCATTTACTTCGTGTATTGCATATGATAAAATTGTGCTTTTAAATAGGAAAGATCCATTTAATCAAACAATTGAAGAGGATCGAATCAAAATGGGTAATAGAAATGAAAATGAAAATGGTAAAAACATGTTCACACAGATTCACAACCCCCCCCGTAGTGTTCATACAAGATCCATTGGTCACTTCAATTAGTATCAAATCATATGCTACACCATGGATTTGATCTATCTTAACTTCCTAATTGTTTTTTTCAGATTCATATTAACTATAGATTTGAAATTTTGGATTAAGTAGATTTGTCTCATATAGAAATTTCATTTACTATCTCTCTCAATTCTAATTATGAGATTTGTAGAAACCATTAGGATGTTATATAAGAAAGATTCTAGAAAGCTGAGAAGGTATTTAAAGTTGATAGAGGATACATCATTAAATGGGTGTAGTTAGAATGGTAGTCTAAAATAAATATTAGTTAAATCTGTCGATAAAGAGCATTTTGATGAGAATGGTTCTAGAGGTGATAAAATAATAAATTATAAATCACCTAGTTATTTTAATTCAAAAATAAAAAAATTTCTAGAGAATGTTTTAACTGAGGTTGGAACTTACATATTTTCTTTTATTAGGGGACTATATAATGAAAAGTCATAGCATGAAAAGGAAGATGATGATATGGAGGAATATTTGGAAAATAAGTTTCAAATATGTAAACATATCTCAAAAATAATTAATCCCAAATAAGAAATGGTGTCACTTATCAAGGAAACTTTCTCATGGATGAAGAAGAATTGCAAAGAAATCAGTGTGTAAAAGAAGTAACTATGAATTTATTTACAAAGATTATTCATACAAATAAATAATATGATAAATATAATATGGATATCAAGAAATATTAGTAAAAAATTAATGAAAATGATGATAAAATCATCATGTCTTAATAATCAAAATAATAATACATACTACACTATAATGAAAAAATAACTTTGATTAAAGATGAATTTAAAAAGGTTTGTTTGTGAGAAGGATGTTACTGAGATAGTTTATATAGATATTATCCATTATTTAGAAAAACTACAGAAAACCTATATTATTGGTAAATAATCCCAGTTATAGGTTAAAAAACTAGGAATTAAAGAATTGAATAATTCTCTACTTATGGAAAATCAAATGCATGATCATCATGTTCAGAAAATGAAGATTTAGTGAGAAGACTAAGTAAAAGTTGTTGAGGAAGTGACAATTTTCCTCAACATTAAATGTCCTGAAATGGAATTCAATTTGAAAATATAAAATAAAAACTATTTTATACTTCTCATAAATATTTTGTAGATATAGTGAAATCACTTGAAGACTAGAAGAAATTTCTAAATATGAAATATCATGAGTTGGATATCATGTTCCGAAACTTGGAGAACATTAAATCCAAATCCTTACAAAATTATGATATTGAAAAATAATCCAAGAGTAATTCTAAAAGAATTATTACCCCTTACATGTCAAATTCAAGTGGAATGAATTTTTTTATATTATATAACGATAAATCTATTACAATCTCATTGAAATAGGTAACCCTTGATACATATGTTTCTTTTTGTAATATTTCTATTTTATTTAAAATTACTGGTTAAAAAATTAATTTTTGTTAAAAAAAGATTAATAATATAGGAAATCAATCCACAATATCATCAATGGTCAATAAGAATAAATGTGTAAATTATTTTTCCTTACAAAAAGAACATATGAAGAATCATATTATCTCAAACCCAATAGAATTTAAATCTAGCCATGTGGTATCACATAAGAATAAATAATTATTTTTTTCTATTGTTACTATTTTCTGAAATTTGGGAATATGGATATTGATTCTTTGAAAAATTATTGAAATGATGATGATTACAAAAGTCCAGTATTAAGTAGGAATATATTTGATTTAAAAAGAAACCCAGGAAAATTGAATCATAATTCACATATAAATAATAATTTGTATATAAAGAATAGATTTTAGTGTCTTGGAGGATTCTATTATTATTTAAATTGTACTTATTAAAAAAATAATTGGATATGGTATATACTAACTATGCATGGTGAAAATGTTTGTATAAAGGAAAGACCACAACAAATGGATTGAAAAAGAACAAAAACTGAAAAGACATCCTTGGGGTATAAACATGAGGAGAAATTTATGAAAACTATGATGAATGTTAAACACAATAAGTATGAATATATGGATGTTGCATCAATGAAAATTATCTTCTATTGAGAAAGAATCATCCTTATAGTTTACCTTTTCAAACAGTTCATAAACACAAATGCTGGTAGACGCATGCTAAAATAGGAAAAGAAATCAATCAAATAATTTAGAAAAATGGTTTATTTTGGTGCATAAAAATAATGATTAAAATTTTAAATATCATAAAAGGTTGTCAAAAAGTATAAACCTTGGATTGTTGGATATTTTTTGGAAGATGGAGAATATTTGTGCATATTGTTTAAAAATGTATGACATAGTTCCCAAAACAAAATGAACTAGTAAAGAACAAAGAAAAATAACCAGATCATTCTTATGTAAAAAATGATACTGTGAATAAGGAATATACACACAATAAGTATGAGGATGCACCAAAAAAATGTTTTTTCATCAGTCCATAGAATTTGTAATATTTTAAAAATGAGACCAAGAAAATATGAATGAATGTTTACTAATTTCTAATGTGAAAACACATATTCCATAAAATATAAAATCTGAAAAATTCAAGAAGTCAAAGTTTCCCTTAAATAAAAAATAAAAAATTGTGAATGTCAATGGAGGATCATGAATGAAGAATTACATGAATCCATAACAAAATTTAAAAAATTATTAGGGTTGATAACTATATCTCATCCATGTTGCTCGAATTGAAAATCATTAAAGAACCACCTTATTCCAATGTATATTCTGTGTCTATTTATTTTATGTTTGGAATGGAAGGTGATGCCTATATTCCGGGGTAGGCTTGGAGATATGATTTATGTGAAAATATTTCACAGATTCTTGGAGGCTATCAATCATGTAGTTCTTAATATCAATTACAATAAAATTTTTTCTTGTAATTAATTATTTAAGAAATAAAATCTAGATGAAGAATATAGTTGAATGGAATCCCTCTAGAATTGAAATTTTGAATAAATGTCATATTTGAATATCTAAATTGATATAAAATGAATATTTTATGTTCTATTAAAGGAAATATATAATGATTTCACATTCTGGAAATTAATTCCTATCATTAAAAAGTTATGATCTCTTATATTTATATGAATGACAATTCTAAATCCGACGATGATAAACTGAGAATTTGATAGAAAAAGTAAAATTGTTTGATAAAGGGGAATCAAATACTTATAAATGAATTATTTTAACATATTTTTATTGATGAATGAAGGACGTTATCTGATTATATTTTTAATAACTCATGAAATAAGGTTTTAAGTGTCATAAACAAATTTAATTTTTTATGAAATTTTTAATGTCTAGATTGACCACCATTTTTTTCTACACTGGGTTAGCGCATGCAGACCAATGTATGATTAATTGATGACTCTTTTCATTAATAAAGGTGTTCTATTCCTTCTCTCAAGTATATCATTTGAAATTTATGATAAGTGGAATCTCATATGAAATTAAAATATTAAATAAGATAATAAGACAAGTTCAGTAGTTACAAAATGATATGAGTTAAATTCTATCCCATACATGTATCGTTGGTTTTATTTTCATGTAAGGGGGAGAAAATACATTTATTTTTAATGTTATGGGTATTGAGAACAAATCCAAATGGGGCTATTTAAGAACCCAAATTTATTGAAGGTAATATTTTTATTGTAATTGTTTTCAATATATTTGTTAGAAAAAAATTCAATGTGACATTAATTTAAGTTTGGTCTTATATATTTGAATTAATTTTTGAGAACAATTCATATTTTTTCAATGTTGTTTTTATTAGAAGTGGTGTCTTTAAATAACAAAATAATAATTTCATTGATTTTTACCAAGTCATATATTCTAATAATCGTGCGTATACGAATTCACACAAAAAATTATTTGAAGGATAAGAAGAAGATCTATACAAAATATTTTTTTGTTTTTGTGTGAGGAATGTATGTTTAGAAGTTGATGATTCTGAGTTACGCAATATTTATTTTTGGATGTTTTTTTATTGGTATCATAAAAAAAATCATCCCTTCCCACCATTAACCATTGGATTTTGGTTGCCCACTACTTAGGTGGGAACTAAGACCCAACATGGAAGTCATCCCACATAGAGAGGCAAATGGATTTCATAGGTGCCTTTTAGGGGTGCATGATAGGATTCAGAACCTGTGTAGGGAATAATGGTGGCATAAGAGAGTTCCCTAAATGGGGAGGCAATTTACTATGATGATCTCTACAAGTAAGTACTTTATTAAGACACATTATTCAGGTATTGTATTATAAGGAAGCAGGAAAGTAGTAGTTGTTTCGGTGTGGGGTAATTTTTTAGCATGATACAATAGATTCAAAAGAAAAAAAATCCCCCGATCTGCTCATCTGATTTTCTGAGCCATATGAACACTGATTGATGTAGTTTTCTTCATCGAGCTAATCTCCTACCTCAATACATTGTGGAGTGTTGTTCATCGGGATCTCCCAATGTGACAAAGACATTATCTTGAACATAGTCATTCGATTGTTTATTGAATATTATGATGATTCCATTAGGATGAAAATCACATGAAACATTGTTTTCATGTGTTAATGAATATCAAACTATATAAATACAATGTATAAGACATTAGTTTTAATTTGGTGATAGTGGTAGTTTATGATATGTAACATGATCAAATCATGTTCTTAAGGAAAAAAAATGGGTCTTTGTGATTCTCAAAAGTTCAAAGATGATGAAAATTTCATATAAATACATGATTCTAGGATCATTTTTGATATAACTTTATCTGCCATCTGAGAGAATCAATAAGATATTGAGGGAGAAATGATATAATTCAAGAAAACTATTTCGTGAGGAGATGATATTTTCTATGTACACAAGTCTATTTGATGATGAGAATGGTTCTATGAGACCATTTGAGGAGAATAATAAACTTACACATGATTATCAGTTATGTGCAATCAGTTTTAGGAACACTGAACTACTTCAATCATTCACTATGTTTTGAGAAGTTAAAAGAATAACTTGTATCCGTTAAGCATTCAAGATATAACTTAATGCATCTCTCGGTCCTTCATCGAATTACTCATAGATTCCACGTACTATATTGTGAAAGTGGTAGATAACCCCTAAATTTTCATACTTACGTGAAGGTCTTGATAGTGTACACACACACACACATACACTATGTCTTTCGCAAAATAGCTAACAAACCACAATCATTCAATCGTATGTATTTTATCATAAGTTTCAAAGAAACTATGTATTTATAAGTATATTCTCATACACATGTGGATGATGGGAGATAACTGATAGTGTGTGTTAATATTTGTGTCCATGAATGATTGAGAAACAATGTGTGTGGATAGTGTGTGTGTGTGTGTTTGTGTAAGAGAAACATACTTATAAATAGGATGTGTGATTATTATAAAAAGGAGAATACACCATAATCATTTACAAAAAATCACAATGACTTCATGAGTTTAGAGTGAAGTAAAAATTCATTTTCTATGCTTGATGGTGTCCTTGCCTAATACATGCAGTTCATGCATTAAAAAAAGAAGAGGAAAGTGTGTTCGGTTTCCTTGAGAGATTCACCATATGTATGCTATCATGTTTGACCAGGAATATGTGGAATCATATAATTAACCCACATACATTTCATCATGAATAAATAGTCATTGTATAGTGTGTGTGTGTGTGTGTGTGTATACTCTGGGTATAGAGAGAAGGAAGATAGTAAAGAGAGTAACTTTATGTCCTAACGTAAAGAAGATGAAAAGAATATACAATTTTATGTATTTTATATTTCACAGAGAAGATACATAACCAATATGGGGGCTTACATGTAATGAATGTTTTCATGTGATTATGAAAACTAAATGCATTAAGTTTTCACAATTATTATGTGTGTAATAGTTGAGTTGAGATGATGTAATATTTTTCAGTGATGCAATGAGGAAGACATGTTGTCGTTTGTTGATATATCTTTATTTGATCATTATATTACTAAAATTAGTTGAATTGGAATTATTATCATACAAAATTAAGGTGAGTATAGAAATTTGACTACTCTAATGTGGTATTGGTAATATTTAGTGGAAGTTGTAAAGTTTTAGTTGAGTAGAGAATGTGAAGAATCGGTTCACTGAATGTGGAACAAATTAGAGGATATGTTTTTTGTTTTAGTTGTAACTTGATGTCTTTTTGATATGTTTCATTATTTTAAGTATTGTATTTGAGAAAAAACTAGTGGGTTTCTAGTATAAATAATACTAGTTTGATGGAAATATAATTTTGCAAAAGGTTAAAATTTACCCACCATGGTTTCAAGGTGATACCTGGCCAAACAAAATGTATTTGGTGATTTATTCCTATGGAATAATTTTGTATATAAGATATTCTCAACAACTAAAAGTAAAAATTCACCCATATCAGTGGGAGAACCATGTAAAAATAATATGTGATGTGTTTTATTTACATTATATCTTGTATATTGTATAATTGGGTTTGTAAATAGGAAATATTCATTCACTATAATAAGTGGAAGGGTTCAAATCAAAAGGAGTAAGAGAAAAAATAAAAATTGGTAAAAACATGTTTACAATGATTCATAACCCCTTGGATTGTACCTATATGATCCACTAGGCACTTAAACATAATTCTATGAAACATAATGTTTATTACCCTCTTACTGAATCCAACAAAATGCTTATTTTCTATTGGTTTATGTTGTCTTGGATGACTTCCAAACCATGGCAAGGACTAACTTCTCTTATTGAGTAGTGAATCTATAAAATACCAATATTCCTATGGTTGTATTTTTTTCATTGTTTTAGATTATATTTATATATCACTAAAAGGAGTTAAAGGTTATTTCATATGTCAAGAAACATAAATATATAATATCATTAATTTACCCATCAGCCTCTTAGTGATAATAGAAATCCTGATGATCATTTCAATTGGTATAAGAGGGAATGATTTCATAACGAATAATTATAGAAATTGTATGAAAATGAATAATTTTATGGATATTCATATGTATATTAAAATTAAGGGGACTCTAATTTCTGTTGGAAATAAATATCATATATAGATAGATAGAATGTTTCCAGTTCTTATGTCTATTGTCTATGAAGTTCTTGAAAGAGCTACATATAGTTTCCATCCACCAACAGAATTTTGTCCCCTTATAGCTATTGATTAAGATATTATAGATAATAATGGCCAAGGAAAAAATTTTATACTTTCCTTAGCCATAGAAAATTAATTTAACTGTGTGATGGGTATTGGAATAGGTAAATACATCTATGAAAAGAAAAAGAACATTTATAATGGAAATATGAAATTAATAAAATAAATATTATAGATATCGATATTTATGTAATAAGTTATTAAAATGGGTGAGGTTTAATAAGTTAATCACTTCTTTATATGAATTAATGACACCGTATTCGCAATAATATTTTTCAATGAGATGTTGGAACATTACATTATTTTTGAAAAAAATTAAAGAATTAATTTGAATAAATTTGATGTTGAGGTATCAATTTTGGAATATAAAGATTCTCAAACCATATCGCTCTATGGTCAATATGTAATTATCTTCAAATAATAAATAGAAGAGAAAAGGTTATGAAAACAAATAAATGGATATTCAGGAAATTTATTTTAAAGATTCCAAGAAAAGAAATTCGAAGAAAGTTATCAAAGAGGTTAGTGAATCTGTCAATGGAGATATGGGATATTAGTTTTTTTATCTATTTATGCCTTTTTCTAATAGACGGTATAAAGATTCATTAGTATTTATAATGTGAATCTACCTCTAATGTTATTTATTTTTGGATCCATTGAACATTTCATAGTAAATTATCCTCGATTGAACTAATAAATATGATATAAAGTCAATAATATCCCCCAAGAATAAAGAAAAAAACCCATGATCTATTATATGGGAAAAGAAAATAAGTCCTCTAAATACTAACAGAGAACATTTTATCCAAAATTTATGGAAAATTATGACAGTGAGATGGAATCTGAAAATTCTATTAATGACGCTACTGAAATATTAATCATTACAATGATTATGATTAAAATATAACAAGTGATGAATGTAGTGTAATTGAATAATAATAGTTGAATCATATGATGTTTATTTAAATATATAATTGAAATAATATTAAGAAAATATAGGTATACTT
The DNA here is from genome assembly GCA_963277665.1 of Viscum album. Classification (NCBI taxonomy): domain Eukaryota; kingdom Viridiplantae; phylum Streptophyta; class Magnoliopsida; order Santalales; family Viscaceae; genus Viscum; species Viscum album. The sequence goes on along the minus strand of OY728136.1, from coordinate 95,591,497 downwards.
GAAAAAGAGAATTTTTTTAAGATGTTTTTTTTGAAACCATTCAAGAATATTTTTTGAAGAGAAATCGACATAGTTAAAATAAATTTATGACCTAATGACGTTTCATGATGAATAGAAAAACCTAAACATAAATTTTATGAACATATGAAGCTGAATAATATGGAATTTTAACATGTTAAATAAAATCATACTCGAACAGAGAAAAGAATAAAATCTTAAAAAATTATTTTGCACGATGTTGAAAGTTATAAGAATTTTAATCCATGGATAGATGAATAAAAATCATCCTCAACTTTTGGCATCATTTTTGAATATGATTCAAATAAAAATCATTTAAACAAGACCATGTACGTGTCCAAAATAAGAGGTGTTAAAAATATTTAAACTTCTAATGTTTCAAATTTTGAACCAAATGATTCCACCAATAGAGATCTTGATAAATCTAAGAAGAAATATATGAATTAGAATAAATTGTCAAGAGGTTACAAAAAAAATTTAAAAAAAAAGTGCCAAGATGGATGGTAGGAATGATAATGAAAAATTGTACTAAATTTTGAACTGTATGTATGTTATAGATGAAATTTTCTCTTATGTGGATATTATAAGCATTGTGAAGGTTCTGAGAATATAGAGAGTATTGTTTTCTAATCATAAAAGGAAAAATTAATCTATGAGAAAATGTTACTAGATTTCGAAGGGGATTCAACCCACTCAAAGATAAAAACCTGAGAATGTTAGTGTATAGATTTAAAATAGATGGTATCACATAATATTTTTTGAAATATGTGATGAGCCTTGAAATCATGAAAAATTATTTCTTATCACGTTATCGACACCATAAATTTTATAAAATAATTCTCAAAATCCACATGAGAAGGAATAAAAAATAAATAAAGAATCCATAATAATTGAAAGTGCTCTCAAATTTATAAAATTTTAAATACCATGGAAATTTGACATTGGTTGTTCTTCATAGATGATCAAAAATTTAAATTTACTTAATTATTTGGAAGATGACAGGGATGAGAGTGTGAATTCTGAAAATAGTGAGTCCCTTAGAATCAAAGGTGTTGGTTCTACTATCATTGGGGAGTAAAATATAAAATATGAATGATCCGAATTTGATAATGGGATGAACAAATTTTTTTTGAGAGTTTCATAATTTTTTAATGAAGGTAAAAATGTTGTTTTCATAAGAGTTGGTTTCATTTTGAAATGATATAAAGATGAAGAAGTTATTACAATTGGGAAACAAACAAAGGGAATCTTATTTCATTTTTGTGATGTGCATAGTTGATTCCATCTATGTAAAATGGATGGAAATCAGCTATGACACAAAATTTTTGTTCATATGTTTCATAGGAATATGAGAATGATAATACATGGAGAAAGTATTTGTGATATTCCTGAAATGAAAAGAATAATATATTAGTGTCGTCCCATATACCCAGACCTAAATATTACAAACTTAGTACATAAGATGGTTGAGATTCATTTGACTCATTCCATAGAGCAGATACACTATAACATATGTGGTCCAGTGATAATGAAACCAATTAATAGATAAAATTACATTATTATTTTTATTATTTATTTTAGTCTCATTACTTTTATATTTCCTAAAAAATAATTTAGAAGAGGTTAAATTGTTTAAGAGGTTCATGTGTATTGAAAATAAAATAATATGGATATTTTGTGGACAATATTGAAACTTATAATATTTTGGAATTTAAAAATGAAAAGTATAAATATTGTCTTGTGAATTTGGGAATTCGTCGTGATTTTGGTTCACCAAATACACCGCACAGAAATGATTTCACTGGTAGAAGAAAGAGTTGTTTTATGGAGACTGTGTGAACTATGTTGATTGAGAATGACAATTATGGATAATTTTGGAGTAAATCTATTTGTAGAAATATTCCACATTAAAAAGTGCTGCTTCAACAAGCCAAAATTTTATATGACTCCTTATAATTTATTACACTAAGACCCAATTTTTGATATACCTCTGGGTGTTTTTAAATCCATTTATTATAAATATTAAGGTTGGGTGTCTTTGGATATTTGATCATAAAGGAATTAATGGAATATTTCTTAGCTATCATCCAAATTGTAGAAGATATAGGTCCTATAATAAATAAACAATAAATGTTAATGACTCTACATATGTAAAGGATCTTGAAAATTTTAATAAAACTTATTCATATTCAAATAAAGATACGAGACAGGATGAAGATGATGATGTTACTGTTAGGAAACATAAAAAAGTCTCTAAAAATTAATTATATCGAAATATAGTAAGATTAAGATCTAGATTAAACCATTTCAAGTGGATAAGAACAAAATAGTTCATATCATCATATTATGAGAAATCAAGTGGAGGTCCCAAATATCATAGGTGACAATGGAAAACATGTTCAAACTAGAACAACATCATGTTTTGTTTCACATAATTCATTATATTCAGATGTTGACCCAATATAAGTTGAATTATCTTGGACGCATCAAGAGTGGAATAATTCTACGAATGAAGTGTTTGATTATATTGAGAATAATGTTATATTGGAGATTATACCAAACCAAAATAATAATAATTTGATTGGTACAAAGTTGGTAATATGAAATAGGTTTAATGAAAAAGGTGATGTGATAAAAAAGGCATGAATTTTTTGTAAAGGTTACTCGCATATTGATCAAATAGATTTTTATGACACATTTTCCCTAATATTATTTCTTGAAACTATCAAAATATTTAATTTTATCACTGTAATATATAAATATAATATTTTCCCGAATCATGTGAAGTATGAATTTCTTAATAACTGAATTGATAAATAATTTTATATTGAAAACCCTATAGGATTCATGATTGTAAAATATGAAATCTATGTGTGAATGTTGAAGAAGGATCAGTATGGATTGAAGCTAGTTTTAAGAGATTGGTACTGAAAACTAGATACATTATTATATAATTTGAATATAAATAATGGAAGTGTTTATAGTAACCTCTATATAAAAAAACTATATTTTTTTTAATTGTGTCTGTTTATGTTTATGATATCATATTTATAGGGATTAGTAAAGAAACAAGTGATAAGTATTCTGATCAGATAAAGAAGTTTCTTGAAATGTTCATTCTAGGAGATATGAAACAAATTTCTACAATAAACTCCCCTCAAAGGAATCAATATAGTTTTATATCTCAAGGGAAGTATGGTAAGGAACTTATGAAGAATGTGTTCATAGAAGTATCCAATCACGTTTACACACCTATTTTAAATGGAATTTTTTTTAATTTTGAATTAGAAAAGGAGGATGGCACAAAAAAGTTAAAAATTTAGTTGAAATCTTGTTATAACTAATAGATTCAAAATTAGATAAAGTTTATGTTGTTACATTGCAGGGTAGGTATCTAAGTGATCCAAAATAAAAACATAATATAGACGAAAAAAAGTTCTTAGACATATTAAAGGAATGATTTATTTTCAAAAAAATATATGATAGATCAAGAAACATTAAAATATTTAGTAATCCAAAATTAGACTGGATAGGTTGTGTTGATGATAGAAGACCCACACCTGGTGACGTTTTCATTTTGGGATAAATATTTGTGATTTTCTATTAAAAGACGAAAATTTATGTAACTCTCATCATTCCAGAAGATTAGTATGTAGCTAACACTCATACTGGAAGACAACATATGTGGATAAAGACATATTTGGAATATTTTTTTAGTTTATTTGATGTTTCCCATTATCTTGGGTTATAATAATACAATTACTAGAAATATGAATAAGAACAAAATTTAATGGTCTCATTCCAGTAACATTGATATCGAATAGAAATTCATCAATGAGTATGTGGAGATAAGGAAAAAGATGTTGGAGTTTTCTTCTATATTAGAGCGTGTAGCTGATATCATCACTAAACCGTTGCTGATAGGAACATTGCATAAACTAAGGCTGATAATGTGTGTTCAACCTCCCTCTCTTCAATGTTAATGTATGTGAACCCATCCAAACTCTCATTTTATCTATGGATATTTATTTTTCAATTTTGGATAATATTTGTAACATAAATCTACCCATTGGTATATTCTTAACAATTTTAATGGAAAAAAATATATTTATAAAGTATTTTTGAAAGTGTAAGATGTGATTTTTTCATGTTAGAATAATTTAAATTGTTTTTTGAAATGGATTTAGGAAATTTTTTCATTCTAGGATGAAATTTGTTTTCGTTAAGGATGTTAAAATTGAAAATAAAATTTTAAGTTGTTCCCAATAAATTCTTCTTACTCACTTCTTATTGAGAACATGATATATTTGTTCAATGATACTGGTTTCTTACATTGAGTTCAGTAATATGGGATTAGAATTAATTTATAAGTAATACGTTCCATAAGATTCACATTTTCAGTAATTTATGTTCCTTGGTTGAAAAAAATTTCTAAAGGGGAGTTTTTTCGGACTAAGAAGTATGGATATGTTTTATGATGAAGATGAAGGAAGAAGTGTTAATCGAAGGATTTATTTTTGTGTCTCACATATGTTGGACTTGGTGGCCTAGAAAAAAATACATTGTACCCTATTCATTAATAAATACCTTATCACATCTTTATTGTTCATCTGTGTGGAAATGCATGTGATAATGTTCTAAGGATAGTTTTTTTCACTAAAAGGTCGTAGTGGATCCATGCTATTACGAGAACTTAGAAGTAACATATCAATCTTCATGAATATATGTTCTATAGGAATATGATTTTATTTGAGGGATACAAATAATATTATCCATTAAGCGTTTGGACTCATTAATCTTTGAGGCACCTTCTCATTGTGTTTTCCCTTGGTAATATCCAGAGTGATATTATGAGAACTGGACCTGCCAGTTGGAAATCATCATTTCATAGTGTCATTGGATGTTCCTATATACGGACGTGCGTATTGGTCTTTATACTTTAGGATTATTATTAATGGGTAATTCAACTCGCACAATTAGATTTATTGATGAAAACTGTGACGACACACTGTTCAATGCGAGGTAGGATATGTTGGGTGTGTCATGAGTAATACTACATTAATAGATAATGCGAGAAAGGATTTATAACTTCTATTCCATAATGGGTGTTGATATCTCATTCCCTTTATGGAATTGATATAGACTAAATAAATCAATGGCTATAGTGAGGAATGGGAATGTTCAATTCCAATAAGTCAAAGAAAAAATAATCGAGCACGTGCGTTTATGGCACTAGAATGAAACATGTTTGATTAGAGATATCGAGACAAAGGGATTACATTACACGGTAAGTATTCGTAGGTGGTGACACATCATTGCGGCGTTAAATTCTTTACCTATGAGTTCCATGGAGTGTTTCTATATGTAATGTTTGGAATTTAGGCAGGCTCTACCTAATTCCACTGAGAGAGAGGTCAAGAAGGTCACACACTTGTGTGTCCAAGTATATTAGTTCAATATTTATTTAAAAAATTTAATAAAGATTAGTACCAATTTTGGTTTAATAATTATCCAAGGATGCCTGATCGCATTTATTTCAACTCTTGGTATTCGAGATAATATATTGTGTGCGAAATAATATATTTATTATCATGTAATGCAGTGATATTTTTACGAGAAATAAATATCCATTAATCGAATTCTAATAAATGCATATGTAGAAATAAAGAAAATGGAAAAAAATTACATTATGTGTATATTAATATACATGATGTTTAATTTTTCTAGGAATTTGTGAGAAATAATATTATGTTTTTAATTAAATAATATTATATGTAATTCGGTGGGTGCTTGTCATGTAATAATAATGGGCAACTAATATTATTAGACATGGGGTCTTACTAAGAATTAAATTAATTAAATAAATTATTTTTGTTAATTAATTCATTATATTATTCTATGTAATTAAAATTCCAATTATACAAATGTCATTATCCTAGATATTTTGGTATTGTGAACAATAGATCTAGAGAAAGCTCTTAATACAAGAGATAATCATTTTATTCCATGAAAGCTCTAAAGCTACGAGAGGGTTCATCCTCCACCAGGTCAAGCAGAACACTTTTCAGGCGTCTCTCAAGGCGATCGAAGGCGAACATCTCAAGCGAAGGATCTTCCATGCTTGCACCCGGAGATCCCTTTTGCAATGTCTTGAGATACGTGAGCACATGTGGATCAACAATAGAAGATTCCTACAATTGGATTCTACGATGCAACGACATATGACATCAGATCATGACTGGAAACATCAATAGAGAGGAAATTCTACCAAGGCAAATATTGTCTTTTAATTAAATTAATTATAACCAACATTTGATGATCCTATCTATGGTTATAGGTCCCCAATCATTGTATTTTGTACTTCATTCAATTCTGATGACCCAGAATTTTATTATCATGAAAGATCTCAGATTGATCATTGTTAATGGAAAAATTAAAATTGTCTAAACCCACCAACATACTTCCACTGTGAATGGAACATATAAGTGGTATCATAGTGGTCATATCATTGATTATAACTATTTAGTTTTTCATTGGTGATTTAAGCATTTAATAATTCAGTTGTTTCAATTTAAGTTAATCGTTTTATAAATATGAGTCTCAATAACTATTCCTCTTCTTTTGTTTCTCGTTCTCCTAAAATAAATGATTTTTCTTTAAATTTTTATTAAAATAAAAATAGAGGATCTCATTCGGAGGTGTGAAACTTCTTAATCGTAAAACACCAGAACATGAGACATGTATTCTATAGTACAAGCCCAAGTAGTATAGGTTCCATGCACGGGCATGGTCCACCAAACCAAGCCACGTTGTGGGATTATATCTGAGCCCTTAATACTCACTGTGTCGACCAGGAATAAGTGGCGTACCGTTCCAGATTACAAGCCGTGTGGACCACTAAACCTGGTGTGTAGTCCCCTCATGTTATGGTTGAACCGTGTACCCTGTACAAGGATTTCCCTATAAGAAACTGTGTAACATGGATAGAAAACTGTGTGGGTCACACTGCACACGTCATTTACTCCGAATATTTACAAGGTACATCTACATGTCATGTCCCCAAGAATCTACTTTGAATGGATGGTGAACCAAATTTCATGCTAGTAGTCAAAACTATATGTCGTGTATTCATCCAAATAAATAATATTTATTAAAATTTATTGTTATAATATATAAACCCTTGAGAAGTTTATATAGTGCGAGCATAAAGCTGAGGTCCAACACGTGATAGGTGTTATATATATGTGTGTTTAATTTAATATCTTTGTAATGTTCATTTCTACCCATTGTGTATTAATGAACAAAAATTCATCGGGCTGCCTTTGAGGTACAAGTTATGTACAAAGATAATTTTAAATGAATTTATTTGTTTAATATTATGATGGATGATAATCTCATGGAAATTCAGAAAAAGTGTTTAATATAAAAGGATTGATTAATGAAAGATAATTAACTGATTTGAGTTTGATTTATCATAAACAAGAATGATTAAATAATTGAATACTAGTTTTATTTATGTATAAATATAATTGCATTTATAGATGATCATGAGCTAGACCAAGACCATGGTATGAGAATGGATTCTTTTAATTAATTTATTTAAATTAACATTTACAGGCCTGCGAACCTTCTCCACATTAACATGTAGGTTTTTCATTCCCAAGGTTTCTTTTATGTAAAACACCATTTTACCCCTCACATGAAAGTGTGGTAAAATCATATGTAATGGATGGAGCTCCCGAGATAGTGGACGCGGCTCATGTTAGGAGACAAGATGAAACCCATCCTATGGGATACAAAGGTGAACATGTGGAAAGCTTTAAACATGAACCCAAAAGGTTCTTAGTGGTTCTACCTCGGTCTCTAGTTATCTTATCAATCGCTAGATAAAATAACCAATATAACAAGCCCATGATCATATAATTTATTTTATATCTTTTAGTTTCATGGTTTAATTTTTTTTGGGTGTGTTGTCACAATCTCACAATTAATGGATTATACAAGCATGAATGATGGAACTAAAATAAGACCGACTTATGCGTAAATATTATCTTAGACATACATAATCACATAATTTTATACCACTTAATATTAAAAAGAATCTAATAAAAGAAAAAAAATAGAAATTTATGTATAAGGATAAACTCCCTCAATGAAAATATTATGTTGTTATATACTTCCATAATCTTGGTTAGAATCTTACCATAGTTCAATGTTCTTGACCAACCCTAGTTGGGGTTCGTTCCATTATCAGAGAATTATAATTCATGGTTTTGGGTTGACATGACTTGGTTCACATCAAGGGATGACTACCACAGTAGGACATGGTGTGGCCAAGAGGAAAAGGTTGAGGAAATCCAAAATAAATGGATTTTAGGATTGGGGAGTCGACACAACGGATCAAGGAGCTGCAAGTTAATGTAGTTGGAAATTATAATGCCTACCGAAAAACCATTAATTTTCATGACCAAACCTAGTGGGGGTAATGCGAAGGGAAATTTGGATCCTTTCCACTAGAATATTAAAAAAATAAAATAATCTAAAGTTAACGTTGAGGGCTATTTGATATTGATAAAATAGTGGGAGACAAATAAGTATTAAATTGTTTATTTTGTCGCAGTTTTATCATGATAAAGTACTAAACTTTTTTTCATCTGTATTTTTTGAAATGGATTGTAAAATGACTTCAAAAATTTCATTGCACACCATACTTGAGAAGGAAAACCTTCTCACTGGCACCAATTTACCAGAATGGCAGAGGAGATTACGCATCCTCCTTCGCCATGAGAGGAAATTGTACATGCTAGAGGATCCTATTCCAGTTGTGTTTGGAAAAGAGGCTAGTGATGAAGACCTATATCTCAATACGAAAAATATGGATGATACAAAATTTTTCCAATGTTAAATGTTATGAACCATGTCTATTGAGCTCTTAAATCAACATGAAAACAAAGACGCGTATAGCCTGATGTCTCATCATAAGGATCACAATCAAGGGATGGAGAGGGAGGAGAGATACGAGATCTCCAACGCTTTTTTTACAACTTTGTTTGGAGAATCTATGCCATTTGGGCTTCATGTTGTCATGATTATTGGAATCATTGAATGCCTAGAAATCTTAGGGATTATGTTCCCGAATGAGTTGCGTTCATATAACATCCTATCATCTCTGCCCAAGACCATCACTCAAATTATTTTCAACTAAAACATGCGAAACAATGAGAAGTGTCTATTGGAACTTCTAACCTTAATTATTTATGTAGATAAGGACATGGGGCATGACAAACCCGTAGTTCTTATCGTGAATAAGAAAAGGAAAGACATGGAAAATGGGCCAAGGATTCATAAATGGGCTGAATCCCCTGAGCACTGTCCCTCCAATATGGGGAAGATCCATATGATAAGAAACGAATGGGAGGTGGTATGTTTTTTTAGTGGAAAGTCAGACCACTGGAAGAGAAACTATACCCAGAAGTGTGGGGACACTAAAGATGTATTCATTATCATGTGTAAGCATTCCATTTCTACATATTGTGTATTAGGTACATCTTATGGGGCTCACATACATATTCAAATGTAGTAACGATATAGATTTATAAATATTTCTAGAGAAGAGGTGGATCTTCGTGCTGCCAATGGAGCAAGGGTGGTTGCATTGGACATTGTCGATTACCATATCTCATTGCCAACTGGAATTATTTTGGTTTTACGTAACTGTTATAATGCGCCTAGTGTTATAAAGAACATAATTTCTGTATCTTGTTTGGATATGATGGAGTTAATTTCAATTTTATAAAGAAGGGTTTTTTATTTTATAAAAACAACATATTTTATGGTATGATGCATTTATATAATGATTTTTAAGTATTAAATTACAAAAAACCAATTGTTGGAAATCGATTATGAAACAAACTCACCTGAATTATTCATCACCCAATTGTGGCATTACCTTCTCAGTCATGTAAACGAGAAGTTCTTGGAAAAGCTCTGCCAAGATGGTTATTTAGATTCTATTGAGCGTAAATAACTTGATAGATGTCATGCTGGTTTACAAGGTAAAATGGATAATCCCCCTTTTGGTGGATAGGGTGAAAGGGCCACATAACTTCTAGGATTGGTGTACATGGATGTTTGTGGACCATTTCTGGTAGAAGGTAGAGGTGGATATACTTACTTCATTACTTTTACTGATTATTTGAGTAGATATGTATATTTATACATAATGGGGTATAAGTTAGAGTCCATAGAGAAATTGACGGAATTAGAGAATGAAGTAGATAATCATCTTGGTATGAAGATAAAGAAAATTCTATCAGATATAGGTATAGAATATTTGAACCAAGTGTTCATTTGTCATCAAAGGGAGTCTGATATTCCATCTAAGCTCACTTAACCTTATAATACACATTGGAATGTTGTTATTGAAATGAGGAGCCACACCTTTTTGGACATGGTGAGGTCGATGATGAGTGATACAGAACATCTATTATCATTTTGGGGTTATGAATTACAAACAACAGCATTCAGATTAAATCAAGTACCAACTAAGGCATAAAATGGAATTATATATGTGATAGGGAATATAAAGAAACCCATTTTATCGCACACACATGAATGGGGATGTGAGGTGTTTGTTAAGGCCTTCTCAAACAACAAATTAGCACCTCGGGGCACGATGTGTATCTTTATAGGATATCCCAAGGAAACGAAAGGATATTACCTATATAACCCTTAAGATAAGAAGGTGACTATCTCCAGAGAAGCTGTATTTCTTGATATGGGGCATATCCTCAAAAAGAATAGAGGGGGAAGGATTGAATTCAACAAAGTTGATGATCAAGATACACAAGAATTGGTATTGGAATGAGTTACACAGGTCACTGTGGAAGAGGTTCTAGAAACACAAGTAATGCATAGGAGCTCAAGAGAGGTAAGGGAACCAGAGAGATTTGGGTTTTTATTCACTAAAGATGGGGAATAATTATTATTGGAAAATGATAAACCACTATCCTACAAGTATGTTATAGAAAGCTCAAAAACTACCTGATTGCTTGAAGCTATGAATTCTGAGATGGATTCTATGTATCAGAACCAAGTCAGGATTCTGGTCGATGATCCAATCGATGCAAATCCTTTTGGATGCAAATGGGTATTCAAGAGAATTTTGGACATGGAAGGTCAATTTAACACTTATAACAAAAGGGTAGTGGTTAAAAGATTCAGAAAACTTCAAAGAATTGAATATGATGAAACCTTCACGAAAGTTTCAATGTTTAAATCCATAAGAATCATACTTTCCATAGTATCTTACCATGACTATGATATTTGGAAGATTGATGTCCAAATAGTGTTCTTTAACAAGAACCTATAGTACGATGTATATATGGCACAACCAGAAGTGTTTGTGACACCAGGTGAATAAAAACGGTTTAGAATGTTACCAAAATCCATTTATGGAATAAAGAAACCCTCCAGGTCATGGAAAATTAAATTTGATTAATGAAAAAAGGAATTTGGTTTCATTAATAAAAAATGTGAGCCATGTGTTTATAAGTGGTATAATGGGAATTTTGTCATTATCCTAGTAGTATATGTTGACAACATATTTTTTATTGGAAACAATGTACCAGTCTTACACTTAGTTAAGTACTGGTTGAACAAGTGTTTCTCCATGATGGAATTGGGTGAAATAGAAAACATTATAGGGATCAATATTATTCCTGATAGATCTAAGAGGCTTCTTGGACTAAGTCAGGGTATATACACTAACCAGATACTAAATGGATTTAGTATGGAACTATTCAAGAGGGGATTTGTTCCATTGTCACATGGCCTACATCTTTCTTAGAAAATGTGTCCTCAAACACAATAGGAGAAAGATAGAATGAGTAAGATACCATACACTTAGGCTACATGAACTATCATGTATGCCATGTTATGTACCAGGCTTGATTTTTCCTATTCACTAAGCATGGAAGGAAGATATCATGCAAATCTAGCAGAATAGTTTTGGGCTGTTATTAAGACTATCCTTAAGTATCTGAGAAGAATAAAGGATATGTTCCTTGTGTATGGAGGAGATGAGAAGGATTTCATCAGAGGGTACGATGATGCTGTTTTTAAAATATATTATAATGATATGAAGTAATTATATGGATATGTTTTCTATCTCTGAGGAGTAGTCGTGAGCTAGAAGAGTTTAGAGCAATGAGTTGTCACCGGTTCTATAGCAGAGTTTGAATATATAGCGGATCCTGATATAGCGAAGGAAGACATATGGATTTGAAACTTTTTCCAGGAGCTTCATGTGGTTCCTAACAGTATAGATCTTATATTATTGAATTGTTATAATACTATAGTGGCGAATCTTTCAAAAGAACCAATGTCACGTCAACAGAAAAATAACATTATCTGAATGTATCACCTCTTGATGGATTTCTATAAAAGGGGTGATGTGATAGTGAGAAGAGTTTCTACAGAAGAGAATGTGGTGGTCCTTATGAATAAAGGCATATCCCAGTAGAATAATGAATATCATGTGAGAGCTAGCAGGTTAAAGGTTGTTGGTAGTTGGTTCTAGTCCAAGTGTTAGTCTGTTGGAGTTCGTGGCCTAGAACTTACTATATAGTACTTTATTCATTAATAAATACCTTATCACATATTGATTTTTCTTCTGTGGGACATTTAATGTGAAAATGTCCTATTGAAATCTTTTGTACTAAAAGGACATAGCAGATCAATACTATGATAAGAACCTGGAAGTGCCATAACACTGTTCTAAAATATATTTTTTATGGCCGGATGTTGTTATTTGAGGGACAAAAATAATACAGCCCATTTACAGAAATAAATCATGATCTTTGAGGAACCTTCTCATGGTGTGTGCCTATAGTAATATCTAGGATGATATTATGAAAACGAGACCTGCCAGTAAGAAATCCGAATTTATTTATGTCATTAGATGTTCCTATCTGTAGATGTGTGTATGGGTTCTTAGACATTAATATTATTATTAATGGGTATTACTACTCACACACATAGATGTATTGATAAAAACTATGATGACACATAGTTCAAAGTGAGTTAGGATGTTTTGGGAGCATCACAAGTAATAATGTGTTAATAGATAATTCGAGAAAGTATTTTTCCCTTCTGTTCCATAACCGTAGTTGATATCTCAGGCCCATTGATGGTACTGATATAGCCTATATAAATCCATGTCCACGGTGAGGAATGGGGAAGTTCAATTCTAGGATGTCAGAAGAAGAATAATTGAGCAGGTGGGTTGATGGAACTAGAATGCAACCCGTTTGATTATAGATATCGAGGAAAAGAGATAACATTACATGTTAATCGTTCATAGGAGGTGACACATCATTGCTACGTTAACTTCTTTCCTTATGGGTGGCATGGTGTGTTTCCAGATGCTGAACTTGGAATTTAGGCATGCTCCTCCTAATTCCACTGAGAAAGAGTCCTAGAGGGTCATACACTAACTATGTCTATGTATCTTAGTTAAATATTAATTTAACAAGTTGAATAAATATTATTCCTGATTGTGGATTAATAATTATTCAAGGATGTCTGATTGCATTTATTTCAACACTATTTATTGGAGAAAATATATTGTGAGTGAAATAATATATTTATTAGTGAGTAATGTAATTATATTTATTTGGGAAATAAATAGCCATTATTTAAGGTCTAATAAATATAGTTGAGTAAATAAAGAAAATGTTGAAACAAAAGTACACACCGTGTATATTAATATACACTATGGTTAATTTTTCTAAGGATTTGTGAGAAATAATATTATTTATTTAATTAAATAACATTAGGTTTATTTTTCTTGGTTCATGTAAAGTAATAATAATGGTCAAATGTTATTATTAGACACAGGGTCATAATAATAAATAATGAAATGAATAAATGTTTTCAGCTAATTAATTCATTTTATTATTCTATGTAATTAAAATCCAAATTATATAATTCTCGTTAGCCTAGCCATTCTAATGTTGTGCAGAATAGATCTTGAGAATTCTCTCAATCCAAGAGAGAATTATTTTCTTCCAAGATCACTGTCAAGATACGAGAGAGAAACTCCTCCTCCAGATCAAGGAGAGTGCATTGATAGACGCTCTCAAGGAGATGGAAGGCGAACATCTCAAGTTATGTCTCCTCCATGCTTGCACTCTAAGATCCCTTTGGAAACATGTAGAGATATTTAGATCATGTTTGGATCAGATCAAGAGTAATCCTACACTTGTATTCTACGACTCAAGGATTGGTCACATCGGATCAGGACAAGAAACATCAATAGAGAGAATTCTGTCAATGTAATTCTGGTTTGTTTAATTAATTTAATTATAACCAACATATGATGATACCCTCAATGGTTTTGGGACTCCCTTACTTTTATTTCATTATTCATTCTATTCCAATGATATAGCATTTTATTATCATGAAGGATCTCCGATTAATTTTTGTTAACGAAAAAAATTATAGTTGGGTAAACCCACCAACAGGCTTCTGATACGCCTGAAACCTACCACATAATCCACCACACATTTGTTGTGCATTCCTTAAAAGGTAATTAGGTGATGTTTATCCGATCGAGGGTATTTGATAATGTCCAATGACTTGAGTTCATAAAACAGACGATACAAGTTTAATATGATTTGTCTAAAGTTTTAGCTTTGATTTTTTATCTATGTTTTCTCTCATGTTTCCTTTAATAGATCAATCGAGGAAGTAAAATATGATTATTATATTATTTTATTATAGTTCTATCATCTTGATCAAAAAAATATATCATGATCCGAGAATGATTTAAAATGGGGATAATAGTGATCATTTATAAAAGGATTATGCATTGATAATCTATGGACATTAAAGGATAAATGTGGTCAACCAAAGATTTGGGTGTACAATTAATGTGATATAAATTTGAAAAAAGAATGTTAGACTATGCATACCAATTTTAGTTTTTGTTACCATTTTCTATCGGTCATATGTTTATAATTTCTACTGATTTGAGTGAGTTTAAGAAAGTATAGAACGATGGAATCTGTGAAATGTCATCATATAGAGATCATTAGATGGAATTTTACAATATCATCCAACATTGTCCACCAGTTTGAATTCATTTGTAAGATCTCTAAATAGATATTTTTTGGAATGATTCTCCCCTTGTAAAATAAATGTCATCAGATTTGGTTAAATAGATGGAACTTTTTCAATTTCATTGGGAAAAACACTATTTTGATATGCAAAGTAAATAATCCCAAAAAATATTGATAAAATTCATCTGAGTTATCCGAAAAGAAGATATAGATGATATAATCAAATATTTGTAACCATGTATGGTTCACCAGTCATTGGCTTAAAAGATAAATCTATGATCAAAGGATTGTAATTCAAGTCATTAGATGGATAATTTTTCTAGAAAAAGACATCTACAAGGATTTTATGAATTGTGGTAGGAACATCAGTAAGTGTTTCATGAGTTTGATGAATGTTCTCGTGGTGTACCATAATAAAGGATCTATGGTCTTTATAAAACTGTAATGCTATTAATTTTGATGATGAAAATATGACCCTTAAACATTACAAATTTCATGTAGGATAGATCTATGTTTTAAGAAGAGATATTTGGATGGTTTAATGATGTTCATTAATTTTGGGTCTTATGTATGGTTCGTAACATCTTAAAAACTTCTACTCAGGAAAAAATTGAAAGAGTTTTAGTGGGATGTTCAAAGTTGAATGGGATGTTTCAATTTTATATATGTGCCTCATCCTTTATTATTGGAGGAATTTCACCAATATAAAGGAGTTATGTCATGATGAATTTATGCGTCGAGTGCTAGTAACTATACAATGTATAGACAAAGTGAAGATCCAATCAAAAGGATAGATTTATGTTTCATTATCCATACAAATAGAATTTTTTTCCATTAATAGGTATTAGATATACAATGTCTGAAATAAATTGGATGAATATTTTTAGGAGGTAGAAGACAATTTTTATTAAGATGTAGTAGATGAACAATAGGATAATATAATTTGTCAATCATAGGTGAGCTTCCAAACGTATGTAAACATATGACCCAGATACTGGATTTATTTTCATCAGACCATGTATACTAGGTTGAGAAAATATTGGATATAATGTTTTGTATAGAAATCTATAAAGATATTCATTCTCACCCGTATGAAAGAATGATAAGAAGAACTAGAAAGAAGAAAAGTTGTTGAAAATTTCCATATAGAATAGGGAAAACATACTGAAGCCTATTAGTGATGGTTCTATAAAATGTTACATAAAAATTTCTATATTATTTATCTGTGTGAGGATTCCATGATCAATCAACTGACTATAATTCTATTTATGTGAGTAGATAATCTCTTTTTGTTATAACCACTAAAAGTATTATTTTCACTGATTTGTGCTCTTTTGTATTAATTCTATAAATTACAAATATCTACCCATAATTATTTATTAGTGAAAATTTTAAATACTAATGTTTCTATGGTTGTTCTTGTTTTCTTGATTTCTAGGAGACTCATATTCCAGTAATAGGAGGATAAGGTTGTTTCACAAGTAATAAATCTTAAATAGATATGATCTTTGATTCAACCCTCCCCCTCACACTTCTCGAATATATCTAGATATGTCTTTTCATATAATGTGTAAGGAATGAGGAAAATTCATATTTTTAAAGGTTTGGTGGCCAAATCCTATTATGAGATTTGGGTGAAAATTTGTTCTGAAACCATTATTTTTTTGATACCAAAGGTATAGAGTGGGTTTAATCATATATTGGATTGGAAAAATAGTTTTCTTCTCAACTATCTAGATTCATATATGATATGATCATGATGACACCCAATATAAATAGACAAATGGTGAGACAAACACTAAACCTGACTCGTTATATAGTGAAATATGGATCTTGGATCACTATTGGATATGATGAGTTTTAAAAGGGTTAAACATTTTAGTACGATTGCATTTAATAAAATTATTTCTTAAATGGTTACAAAACATGACACTCATATGATAAAAGCTTCTATTGCAGATAAATAACTCCAGCACCACCATTAATCTTGAGATTAATCATTACGAACAATTTACTAATGTAAGTAACTCCTTTTTCTGGTAATTTAAGAAAAGTTCATAAATATAGATAAATTATATGTGTTAGTTAAATGTATTCCCAAGTGACCAATTGTTGTAGTTGTTAAATAATTGAATCTAAATGCTTGTTAAAACATCGAATAATTCACTATATATTTTTAAGGTAATATATATGAAATGACCTAAGGAATTTTTTTCTCCACACATATACACAACATGATTTGGTATGACTTAATGAGACTAGAGGTTTCCTTAAGGATTATTATTTTTATGTAATTCATCTTATAATTATATTTGCAAATGGTACAACAATATTAATTAATTTAAGAAAAAATTTCCCAATATTCTCAGTCTAATGAGAGGAGTTAAACATAGAATACGATGTATGGGTTCTTATTCTATATCAACAGTATAATAGGGTAATATATCAAACTAGAAGAAGATAACATCTTTGGTTAGTCAAACAATGTTTATTTAACAAACATATTAAGGGCATTGAATCCAAAAGGAAATACAAGGAAGGAAGTAGTATTGATTCCCTAAGATATAATTGATTTAGATAATTAATGCATTATATAAATATTATTGAATTCCCAGGTTATGTTCCAGTGTTACAAAAATATATTCATAAACATTAAAGGGTAAGATATACCAATAATATGTTTTAAATATTTTATATACATACAAGAGTTCAAAATCAATGGGAAAACTTATGGGGATTACATTTTTCATTCACCTAATGATGAAAAGAGTTGTTACATCAATGTTTAGAATGTAATGGAATTTATCATGCTGAAATGAGTCTTTAAAAAAGATTTCGATAATTATATTATTTCACTTATATAACAAGTGATGTTTTTTGTTAGAAAAGAGTTTATGTAAACTTGTATATGCATGGGTTATAATTTATCATATTCTATAACATTATTTGAAAATGGGACAATGATAAAAGTTCATTAACTTTGATAAAATATTTATCTATTTTTTATTTAAAATATAAGGAAATATGTTCCCTCCGTCCATCAATGTAATAATTTTATGAATAGTCTTCTTTTAAGAGGGAAATTCTTTAGACATGTGAAATACCATATAAGATATTAATAGAATATTTATTTTTCAAATACATTTTATAAAATGAAATAAGAGTTATTTCATAACAAAAAAGAGTATTTGTAACTTAGAATGATATTTTGAGAGAATATAGCGTCTAATAGTCTATTAGGAGAATATAATAACATATATAGTTTATAAATTAATAAATTAAAGATATACCAGCCTAATGATAAAGGGCTTTCCACTTAGTATCCTAATGAGTTAAATATATGTAGTGGTAAACATTTAATGATTAATATTTAGTTATCATGAAAAGTGAGTAACTATATTTCTTAAATGATTATTCCAGTGAAAATATAAATTTTTTTTCACATTATATTCAAAAATTTATTTAGGTTATGGAGATTAATAGAAATTAAAATATAAAAATTTATCGCAAAAGACAATTTAACATCACCTTATATGATCTTAGGATGTGATAACAACTAATAATATATATATTTACATTAATTACAAAAAATATTTCCAAGAAAAAGTTTGATGTAAATGGTTTCTATAATGGTGGTGTTAAACACAAAAATTTTCCAACCAGACAATAAAAGTCATGATTAATACATTTAATGAAATATATTTAAAGATTTTTAAATTTTTCATGAAGTTCTACAGTAATTAATATATTCCTTAAATCTATAAATTGGTTAAAATTACTTTTTTCAATGATGATACACACAAGATAGTTTAGTAGGAAGGCTTATCATATGCTCACACATAGATGTGGCGTTAATTACAAATATATGTAATATGTTAATAGAACCCTATAAAGGGTAACAAAGATAAGGCATATCTAGAAGACTATAATATATGGTATGGTATATGGGTTCCATGTTTTGAATTATTAAATATTCTTATAAAATTTTTAACAGTATTAAATGTATCACATAAAAGGAAATATTAATTTTATCATTCTTTCGTGTTTTATACAAACATGTATAGATAGACATACATATCTAGAAGTATATAGATAATTGAGTTATCTGTAACTGATTTTCATCATGGATTATTATAGGTTATGATGAACCACTAATTATAACATGATTAGGATTCTTGTATGAGATAAAAAATATGTTAATGAGGTTTTAACAATTATTTTTCATTATATATGACCCACTAGGTATACTAGAAAGAGTTAGACACACTATTTTTTTCTACACAAGTGGTGGAAGGACCATTTAGGAGTCCAGAATACCTATGACTGTTGATACCAAACATGATATCCTCTATACATGGATACCTTTCTTATGTAATACTTTGAGAAATATTTATTCATAGGGTTCTCGGGTATGTTGTTGATCATGTTGTTGGTTGGATTTCATCCAAGATGAGATTTATCCCCGTGTATAATTATTATGACATCTAGAAAATTGATTGACATATACTCGAGAGTGTATGGATAGACTAATATTTTATATACGATGTGATTATCTATTTTTGTGAGGGATATGTGATGTTATCATCCAAAAAGGTTAATGACAAGCGATATATTCATCAACCAAGCCAGTATGTACTTGGAGAGTTTTGAACATATGATTTGGCTATATGGGATTGATATACTCCATGTCCGATGGTCACTTAATATCATAGATAAATGGTATACATAAAAATTTGTACCAACATAATATGTGGAAAGTGGAAATATATATATAGATACTTGTATTTGATAGATATCATGTTAGATTCCATTATATCTTGAATATAATTGTTTATTTGATTGAATAATATTTTTGATTTAATTTATATATTTATATTGTTTTCATCACTGTAATGTCCCATGGGGTCACAATTTGTGGTTGACTAAATGAAAATTGAGTGTACTTAGAGAGATTCACTAGAGGCGTTTTAGAGTTAATACATAAATATTATTGTTGTGTAGTTACAAGGTCTTTCATACGATGTGATACATGGTCTGGTTAATGATAAAATTATTAATATATTTTTGAATATGTCAAAAAGGGTTTTGGAAATGGTTTCGTGAGATATAAAATATGATATGATAGAAGGATAAATTGAATATAACACATTTAGGCTCTAGTGTGTGTGGGAGATTAATGGAAACATGTCATAATGGTTTTATGTGTATGTTATATATATAACCCATATAATGTATTTTATATTATATTATTGGAAATGTTTCACATGGTTCAGTTATGCCACTACCTTGAAAAATGTATGCAACCATATTTTATTATTAAAGAATATTGTGTGGCATATTGATATAACAATAACTCTCCAATTACAGAGTATGTTAGACTGTATCATAGTCTATGGATTGATTCCATAACTATGGAAACATTATGTATTACTTCTAATATATATTTTCTTATAATGTACTAAAATGTTAAAACCTTTTAATAAAAATGATAAACATTAACAATAAAAATGTCCTTCAATGATAGCCTCATTTAATGAAGTGTTAAATAAGTTATAACATGATGTAAGAGATGTTTATGATCATAATATTTTATATCTGTTTCATTTTTAAAAAACAGACATATAGTGTTAACATAGAATGAATATATTGATGGTATGTCTTGGAAGATATTTAAAGATGCCAATATGTTTTTGAAAACAAGTTTTATAAGAAAATTAAAACATCAAATCTATTCTCATATGTACATTTTTATTATAGTGGGAATTTGGTTCTATGAAATAAATTGTATATATATATATATGGTTGAATTATGTTAAGTAATATTAAATGATAAGAGTTTGAGTCAATGGATTTTTTCTACATCCTTGTGGTTTTAATTAGATAGAGAAATAATAAAAACATAGACGAGGTGATTAAAAAAATGAATGTTGTAGACAAACAACTTGAACTTAGGGAAAAAAATATATCCATGTCCTTAAGCCTATATCACACCTGAGCAACTAGGAAGTAAGAATATCTCAGGAAAGAACAAATTCTAGGTGTCATATAATAACTAAATGATGTTTTATAACACATATATAGGTCGATGCAGGTACAATATGGAATATTTGAGAATGATTATTTGAATCCTCACATGTGGGTCGATACAGTTGGCTATAATAGAGAACAAAATTACCTCAGACTTTTATGCTTTTAATGCAGTTTGTTATCCTATTACGATATGGAATCCCAATGTATCATTCGATGTGAGACTCAATTATGTGTTCTCTAATACATTATTTTGAATAATAACTTGTGTGATACTTCAATTGAGAAAAAATCATATCTATTTGTCTTCAAACATCGTCTATTATATGTAAGAGTCTTGTGTCCTAACTAGTTCAATCATAACATGAGAAATACTTTCAAAAAAGGATCAAACCAAGAGAACAACTGATGAAGTAAGGATAAATCCCACTTTTAACAACCATGAATCAATGTAATGGTTTTCATGTGAAGATAATGATGATTAAATTGATCAATTTAAATATTAATGAAAACTAAAGAAATGTTTATTATATTCCTAAAAATGAGCTATGAAATGGTAATGAATGACTATGGAAAATGAAAAGCCCAGGCATGGGAATAACAGTGGTTTTGGGTTGAAATTGAAAATGACAAGGATAATTAATTCTATGAAAACATGAAAAAATGATTACAATATGCCATGGTAAATATCACAGGGGATATCTATAGAACTTGTGAGAAGTAGAATTATCCCTATGTGAATTTTGGTGTTATATTAGACCAGTTCCAGATGAAAATTTATGTTTCATAGGTGGAAGAAAAGTCGTTTAGAATCCATGGGGATTGTCATTTCAAAGGATATTTGTCTTACATATTCTGTAATGCCCAATGTTTTTGGAGACATTAATCTTTTCATATAATTAGAAAAATGTTTATATACTCTTTCAAATGAATTAGTACATAATTTGAGCATTCTCCATACAATATATTAACCTTGTAACAATGTTTTACCCAATTATAATGGATAATTATAATGAAGTTTCATGAAATCATGTATCACATATAATGGATGATTACACATATTGGATGATTTTATCCATTAAAATTTCAAAAATTACAGGTGGACAGCAAATAGAAAAGAATAATATATTTATAACTAGAAGCTCTACTACACCATCTTTGCCTTTAAAAATAAACATTATTATATGACAACCAATAATAAAAAGGAATACCTTGAAAAGAAAATAATTTTGTTCATTCTAAAATGAAAACAATGGAAGTGATATGTGTAACATAAAAGGTGAGAATAGAATAAATTATATTAGTAAGACTATATATGGAAATTGAATTTGATTGTTCAAAATATGGACATTTAAAATAATGTCATTGAAAATATGGTCTTTTAAAAAATAGTCATTGAATATAAATGTTTAAAATCGGTGTATAAAAATTATGTTTTGTCATTAACAAGATTAAATAATATACTTTATCAATTATAATAATGAAAAAATATAAAATATAATTAATATATTTTATTTTTATGTTCAAATTTTTTTTATTAAATGAATTATTTGAAAAAATTATTTTAATATTTTTAATATCAATATTTTAATATGTTTTAATCATTAGGATATATATAATTAATTGTAATTATATTTATGTTATGATCATTTTTATATTAAAATGCATGTTTCTAAAAATTGGTTTTCTTCTACTATGCATTCTTTTAATATACTAAATATATTATGGAGAAATGATGAAAAATTTTATTATTCATATATATTAACTGTAATATAATTGGTAATTGATGTAAAATAATATTATGAATAGAAAGTCTATAAACTTGTATTTATATATTAATAGATTTCTTTATTTTTTGTATCATAATTTAAATGAAAAATTTATAAATATTTTGAATTGAATTTTAGAAAATTCAAATCATTTTTTAATTATACATATAAAAATTATCCTCTGATGATTTTTTGATATTTTTCTTTTTAAAATATTTTTAGGTGAATATTGTTGTAACACCCCATTATTGAATTGATAGGCAGTAGGAGTGTTAAGCACCATCAAATTTGGTTACATTCCATTTAAATCTTGCTAGGTACATACTGTGAGAAGGTTCCTACTGTGAGGGGATTCACATCATGAAAGGATACATAATGTGATGAGCCTTTACATTTCATGAGTTATTTAATGAACTATTTTCATTCAATGTGATGTTCTTATAATTGGTTATGAAAATTTACTATTTCAATATGTTTATTAGGATTACACATCATGTAATAACTCGAATTCTATTTTAAATCATCGGGCAGTAATTAGATCTCTTTTTTTATCCTCTCCAAATTCATTTCATTCAATCAAAATCCTTTCCTAAGTGATCATGGATCCCTCTAACCGTAATGAGTCCTTTCGTTCGGTGTTCGATCATCATTGTGATAGCAATTTGAATCCCCATGCATTCATTCTCTCTTTTTGTTCTTATTCTTTTCTCTTTCTACTCATGAGGGTTTAATATATCATCTAGAAATTGATGGATCTTTAATCTGTGCTTCTAGATCGCATTTCTAGTTTGACATTAGAGGACTTATTCCCTTTCATTATTATTGGTGGCATTAGTTATAGGCATTGAGTTTCAAGGAAAACATATGTGAATGCATCCCATTTGGAAAAATTGATTGAAATTGAATTAATTAATTTTCTTAAATTATTGATTTTAATTCAATTTCTCAAAATTTATATGAATTAATTTAATGAAACCCAATTGAAGTGAATTGGGATATTCGAAATGGGTGGGCTGGAAATTTGGGAAAACCTATAATTCCATTAAATTGGGATGTGTTTATGGTGATTTGTTGGTAGAATTTAATGAATTTAAATTTTAGATTTTATAGAAACTGTTTTCAATTAAGCTATTCAATTTAAATTGGTAAATGAATTTTTATGTTTATGGAATTGGGTTTAAATTGATTTCAAACATAGGGAAATGGATTAAATCGTTTTGATAGAAACCTAGTGGTATATTATTGTTAAAAATGAATGTTTTTGATTAAAAAATATAATGGTTTTAAATGGATAACTGGAATTTAAATTGGGGGAATGGGATTTTATAGTATTGTAAGCAGACATAAAATAAATTTACCATCATTTATTGAGTTTAAACACAAGATAACCTTAGGAATTTTGGGAGGTTTTTGGATGCACTCTATAATTATAAAACATTATAAAATAAAAATGATGTGGGTCACATCCTTAATGGGATTGTGACGAGTCACCTTTGTCCACTGATAGAGGGACATGTGTATGCACATATTTTCATGATCACATCGAGAGTGCGAAGTATAATAGCCAAGAAATATTATGCCAATTTGGAAGATGGCCATGTTTCTCATTTGTTTTATATTTGAGATATAAATATATTTCAATGTTGTTAAACTTCTTTACATGTCTTTTTTAATTTATATAAAACTTTTTATATAAAATTTTTTATTTAAGAAACTTTTTTAGATATATTCCATCCCTTGTAAATACTTTTCTTAATGTATGTTCTACTATTATAATTATATAACATAATTTGTTTAAATATTCTTTGAAATTCCAAACCTATTTATTTAGAATTTAAATAATTCCTCTTATAAGTCTATTGATTCCATCTAATATGGAATCCTTGGTGATAACCTACTGTGATATTTATCTCACACCCTACTTTTACCTTTAGGTGTTTGTAGATTATATTCTATCAGGTCCGAACAAGGGGAAAGGATCTCTTAGTGGTGGATCCAATTGATAAACTATGGTTTTGATTACTTGTGTCCTTATGGACCATTGTTGTTTTCCTCTGTTATGGTACATCGATTGTAAGACTTTGGGATTTAATGGTTGTTCTACTTCTGTTACCATGATCCATGTGGAATTTATTTTGTTATGAAAACTTTGTGGTTTCTATTAATTCTATTGTTAGTGAAAAAATGATTCCCACATTCATTTTGTAAGATTCCATGTTCATGTTGCCGAACCGTGGGGATTTGGAACACCCTTCAGGATATGTTAAGGCTTTCTCAGTTATAGGGTTACCAAGGTACCCGGGTTGGTTCATGAAAAATTATTATCAGAGGTCGGTTCAGCTTTTGTCCTGATGATAGTATGCATCATTGAAATCATAACGAGACTTAGTAGGGAGATGTTATTGAGTGTCATGCCCACTCTCATGGTAAAGAACCTTATTTCACTAGGGTTTGTCAGGGGAAAAAATCTTAAGGATTATTTTTTCTCTTTTCCGTATTATAATTTGGATAGAGGGAAATCTAAATCTTGTTTATTCTATATGATAGGATTCATTCCCATTGTTTCTTAGTTTGAGTGTAAATTTGATGTCTTCCTTATTGTCTGGTTATATTTTGTAACATCATGCCTCTGAGAAGATGTGGGAATCAGATTCAAGAGGAAGAAGCTAGTAAACCGTAGTGAGTGAATCATTCAGTGGACATAAATAAAGTTTGAGGTTATTTTGTGCACTTTCTAAGCTCATAAATAGGATCATCATTTATTTCCCATGTAGTTTCAATCCTTGAAACCACATTGAAATGTTCTCAACTCTAGTTTTTATGTTATATCCCCAAAATACACTAGTTCAAAATTGCTCCACTAAACCTAAACATTCCAAGGATTGGTTGGCTTGGATAGAACATCTGTTTGAGTTCATGGAGACTTTGGATGGGATCAAGGTGATGTGTTCCACACTCGTGCTAGAGGGACCCATTCAGAGATGGTGAGACAAGACGGCGGTATAAAATTAACCTGAGTTCTTAGAGTGGAAATACTTGAAGGTTCTTTTCAAAAACACATTCTATATAGAGTCGGTGGTTTTGAAAAAGTTTGTAAAGTTTTTCAAGATTGGATAGGATGAAAAAACATTTAATTAATATTCAAATCAGATTGCTGAACTCGTGCATCATATACCTTAGATTGTATGTAATGAATGGTAATATGATTAACGATTGGAGTTGGGTCTTCATTCAGATATCAGTTCTCATATTTTTTTCTATATATGCCCACTTAAGCTGATGTGATGGATAAGGAGATGATGGTTGAGATGGATCTAGCTTGAAATTCAAGGTTTATGGTAGTTCCTTTTTCACCTAGTGGAAGCATCAGTTCCCTCAATGGAAAGAAGAGTCATGATGAATCTCACATCATTTCTCGTTGGTAGGCTCATTCCATACCTATTATAGTTCCAATAGGGAGTCCTTTTATTTTCTATTAGTGTATAAGTCTAAGATATTATAATAGGTTTCTCATTGAGGCACCCAATAATTTTATCTCATGTGGAAATTCGGGGTGATTAAAATGATTATACCATATATTTTCTATTCTGTATAGTGGAAGATGATAATCATCTCTTCCTAAAAGTGTGTGGAAATTAAGTTCATCATGTATAAAAGTGTTCAAGCCACATAATTCTAGAATAAAGTTATTACTTGTAGTGGAAGAGTCTCCAGAGGAAGAAGACTCAGGTCCAAAAATTTTCAGAGGTACCATTACTATACCATTTTCATTAAAGACATCTCAATTTGATATTGGTGCATCTCATTCATTTACTTCATCCTATATTGTTAATATATTTAACCATACTATGGAGATTTCATCTTATGCAATTGATTATACTACACCCCTTGGTATGAAGAGAGAAAAGGGTCTCCCTTTTCCTACTTGTGACTTCTCTCTATTAGACTTCATGCTATCTAGGGATTTTTTAGTCCTCTACATGAAATCTCATGATGTCATTTTCAAAATGGATCGGGTCATTGACAATAAGTAATATATTTATTTTTATCTTTTATGGGTTTACCTGACTGCACCCACTAGTGTGTCCCATGTCTTTTAAAGATAATGGAAACCAAGGTATAGTAGTGTCAAACCTTCTTATCTAGAATTGGGGAAGGTAATATCAATTTGTTTACTTCTGATTTGGATTAGGATTATTTGAGAGGTGATCACCCACTAATTGTTTTCATGTTTCCCAATGTGTTTCTTATCGATTTCATTGGGTTAACACTTGTAAGGGAGGTCACATTTTCAATTAACGTAATTCCAATTACTCAACCATCTTCTTTTACCTCTTACTATTTTGTTCTAGAATAAATAAACGATTTTAAGTCCCCATAGGATGATCATCTTGAGAATGTATTTATATGCTTCATTGTGTCAACATAAGTAGAACCAATTCTCTTTGTAAAGAAATCTAATGTTTCTCTCCTCCTTTGGGCTGATTACATAAATCTCAATTGATTTAGGGTAAAGAAAATGTATATGTTTCCATAGATTAATGATCAATTTGATCAGTTGAATGGGAGAAGTGGTTTTCAAAGATTGAATTTTGATTTGGTTACCATCAGGTTATGAAAAAAGAATATGACATTCATAAAACTACTTTTTGGAGTATGTAATACCATTATGAGTACCTTTTTATTCCCTTTAGTATAAATAAATTATTCTTCAATTTTAATGGCATTGATTGACGTTATTTTACAAGATAATCTAGATACCTTTGGGTAGTCATTATAGACAAGATCACCATTCACTCCAAGAATGAGGATGGTCATGTACATCATCTGAGAATGGTTATTAGTCTGGTGAGAAACCACTGACATAACAAAAATATTTTGAAGTGTGATTTCAAGATTAGGGAAGTGAAATTATTAGGAAATGGTGTGTGGGAATAGTACGTATCAGTTGATCTCAAGAATGTGAAGGCTGTTATGACTTTGGATTATCCTAATAATGTCTTTGAGATTCAGAGATTCTAGGTATTACATGGATATTATCTTCGGTTTGTGAAGGAATTCTCAATCATGGATTCTATAATGACTGATCTAACATATAATGGAGTGATGTATTCTTTGATTGAGAATTGGAAGAGTTATTTTTTTGATCTGAAATGTATTTTTACTATAGCACTATTGTTGACTCTTCCAGAGGCTGGGTAAGGTTATGTGGTATTCTATGATGCATCGTGTTTATGACTGGGTTGTATTCATATGTAGTGTGATCATGTATTTTCTTATGGATACCATCATCTTAGGACACTTGAGAAAATTTATCCTACCTGTGAACTAGAATTTTTATCTATAATACACAGGCTTAAGAGCTGGTGGAATTAACATTATGGGGAAAGGTTTACATTATTTTCAGACCATAAGAGCTTGAGTTATATCTTCTCTCAAAAAGAGTTAAATCTCCACCAGTGGCATTGATTGGAATACCTACAATCTTTCAAATTTTACATCACCAATAACCCAATGAATGAGAATGTTGTTTTAGATGATTATAGTAGGAAACTTCTAACCTTATAAGTGAAATAATCTTTAAAAGAGTGGAATATGATGTTTCTCCTTACATATTTGCATATTGTATTCCTGTAATTAGGGAGTAAGGTTTCCATTACCATCATTTAGTTATCATCCAATCTTCTCATGCTGATTATTCAGGATCAGTAGCTTGATGATGAATTCCATAGAAATAGAGACACTCTTTATGATGGGGAGACAATTTTTGAGTGGCTATTATCCAAAGATGGTATTCTATGCTACCATAATTGCTAAGTTGTTACATTAGTAGCACGAAATTATTTAATGGGGGGCTATCCTGATTTATAGTCGGTTGTGCACCCAAGAACCACTAATTTGTATTATGACATGTAGTGGCACTTCTAGTGGCCAGGTATGAGCCATGCCTTTAATTATTTTGTTTATAATTGTTATACATACCATAAGGTGAAGGTCGATCCTAAAAATCCTTTAGGTTTATATCAGAAACTTTCAATCCCTACTAGAATAGGGGTTTAGGTCACTATTGACTTTGTGGTTGGGTTTCCACATTCCGAAAGAAGGAATAATGTGATATGTGTTGGTGCCCAGTGAGGAGAATTGAATCATTGAGATGGGGAGGAGGTGAATTAGTGTTACTTTTTCTTTTCTATTTCCTTGAAAATGAAACAACCTTTGTCTTCTATTAATGATGCATTTCCCTACAGAAAATAGTTCCAACACAAATCTACAGGAACATAGGTATTGAAAAGATTCACTATTCAATACAAATATCTTCATCCTTGATATGTTTTGGGAAAAATCCAATACCATACAATCCATTATAAAACAATCTTTAGATTATAATGAGTAGGATATCCCCTTTCACTCATTTAAAACTTTTATGACAATCGAAAAGTATGTGTGGACCCTATTTGCACAAATATGGTAATAAATGTTTTTTGAAACAATGCATATTATATGTGATTCTTTTGAATTCCAAAAATATATTCAATTGAAATACATTATTCAATTCCTTAACAATAATAAAACTAAGAACCTTCGAGACTTTGTTATAAAAACACAACCCGATTCTCCTTGGTCAGATTAGCCCAGTCATATAACTCTGAGTACGATTCTCTCAAAACAATTATTTCAGCCCAATTTTCTAATAGAATACAATAGAAATGAATCAGTACTACTTCGATTGCTGAGTACAATAAAACCCAGTTCGATTATTCTTCAGGATGAGATACCCAATACTGAAATCCCAAAGATGATTCATCCAGCTCAATATGATGATCAACCGAATACAAATTTTACTTCCCTATCAAAACCTCTTCAAAAAAATATCAGTACGAAAACATATACTTTTCTCTAAAACATATATTATCTCTCTCTTATAAAATTAATAGAAATTTATAACTAGAAAATTATAATGAACTTATTTCCATTTATATGTGACACTCAATACCTTTGTTGGGAATCCCAAAAATCCTTCCCAATCATACAAATTCACCCATATTTCAATTTCATCCTAAATCATAGGATGCATTTTGATTTCATCAACTATTCTTGAAGCTTCTAGACTATTCTTCAAACTACATCTCCTTATTCATACATTCATTTAAATTTTCAGTGAAATTTTAATACATGATTATGATTTTCTCAATCCTATTCCATTAAAACATATCTCTATATCCATTGAAAAAAAGTATGAAGACATGGATACCATTCTAATTTGTTGAATATGATTCTTAATACTAATTCGAATAAAAATATTTTATTTGAATACAAAAATCCTCCATTATAATTCCTTCCAAAATCTAATTCGCTTTTTTCTCTGAACCGCTTAAGACTCAAAATATCATCTTCTCTTCATCTCTTGACCCATTTGGAAACCTAAAACGTAATTCAAACCTTGTGAAATGGGTGAATAAATTATTGATATAATTATCTATTTCACATCTCATAAACCACCTAAAAAACCTTCATTAACAGTTTTGTGATTTTATCATGACTTACTTTATGACATTATATTCATTTGAGAAAAGATTTAGCATCTTCAGAATTGGATTTGAAAGTATCCTAATTTTCCATTCATTCCAGCCACTTTGCTCTCTTCTTAATATATGTACATTCATTTTGGAATACGTTTGGTTTGGAAATGATCATCCTGGTTACAATCATTCTAGATACGATCATCTTGAGTATAATTGGCATGGAAACAATCATCATTTGTACGAAAGGTTTATGGAATGTCCAATAGATAATTGGATGCTACAGTAAATCAGTGTCAACTCTTCAATTGGCACTATCTCTTTCAATCAGCACAATATCATTCTATTAGAATTATTTCTTTAAATTATCTTTTCATCCATCAATATTACACCATAAGTTTTCCAATCAAATTCTTAAATACAAACAGCAAAGAATCGTCACAATAAATTAATCTTAGTCACATAGACTCTGATTATTCACCAAAACAACTATAGATCCTACAACAGATCTAGAGTGATGTTTATGACCAATTACTTTCACCAAGATGTTTTCAAATTCAATCCATATCCATGTCGAGTTTAATCAAACCCTTTCTTTCCAAGAAGTTTCTTATCATTACGATGGACTTTCTTAGTGCGTCTGATTATTTTGAAAGCATGAGTCTAAACGTTTTGTAAAACAAACCTCAATATGATTTTTATAACAAACCAAGTGATGTGTTTCCCATTCGTCTTTTCATTTACATATTTCTTGAAGACAAAATAGAAAACATGAAATCCATCACCCCTATCATCAACTTGTTCCTAACAATCTCCCCCTTTTTATTTTTTTGTTAACCATGTTTTCATAAATCATTGGACTTTGTATACTCAAGAGATGGATTAAAAAACCAAAATTCTAGGCATATGTGATCTAACACATTGTTGTAAATAAGAATCATTAATATAAAACCCATGTTATTCAAAAGTAGTGATTATAAGAACTGTGTTCTTTTCCCTTCCTCAGCTCTTCTTCATCCTTCCTGGAAAATAAAACAATTCTTCCCTTCAACCACTCAAAAAATAATTTATAACAGTTCACTAATAAAATAATATTGAGTTGAACTCTTACCCACAACACTCTTTTAATATGAAATACATTTATTTATGAAATAATTATTCCCCTTGATAATACAATCTGCAGGTAATATAGTATAGGGTACCAAAACACATATAATTGTAAACAAGGCTGCTCTTTAATGGAAATGGAGTCTGGTTTTTGTTTTTTATCAATCCACATTGGGTTGATCCATGAGTGTGTAAGTAATATGGTCTTATGTTGAAACATGTTTTGTGTAACACCCTAAAAATAATCTAATAGTGTGTGACGTACGCAACACTGAGTTCAAGCTCACCATGACCAATAAACCTAGCCATTTAAATAAGAAGTTATGAATTGTATTGATTTTTTTTTATATTTTACCCCATAAAATTCTAACATTAATATGTTTTGTTTCTTATACATAATATATGAAAAAATTTAATTTTTTAGATAAAAGAAGTTTTTCTTTAAAAAATGCAGTTTTTAAGACATTTAATGGCGTACCCTTTTTAAATCCAATATTTCACACTTTTATATATTCAATTTGATGTAATTAAATTCTAATTTAGAAGAAATATATATATAATTTATTTTAGATTATTTTTTTGGTATTTTCTGATTACTTTCATATTTGGATGAATAGTGAAAAAATACTATATTTTAATTGAAAAAAGATATTTTAATAAAAATATTTTATAGTGTTAATTTATACAATTGGGTAGTTTAAAAGTATATGTAGATTATATATTTATCATTTAATATAATTTAGTTCATTGTACAAAATTTCACATTTAAATTGGACATAAACACATTTCAATATTTTTATAGTTTGTACTTCTTAAAAACCCACTTTCTTGTTTTGAAAATGGGAATTAATTTTAAATTAATTTCATCTTATTCTGTGTTTTCAATTTGGATAAATGGATTTAATATTTTGAATCATAAGGTTCAAATTTTTTAGATGGACAATTTTTAGTTTTTGACATTATGAATAGTATCTTTAGTAGTTATTTTTATTTACAATGGTTAAAGGGTAAATTAGGTAAATAAAGGTAAAAACTAATCTTATAATAATATTAAACTACCTTAAAACATGTCCTAGTCCTACTGGATTAGATATATAT
The DNA here is from genome assembly GCA_963277665.1 of Viscum album. Classification (NCBI taxonomy): domain Eukaryota; kingdom Viridiplantae; phylum Streptophyta; class Magnoliopsida; order Santalales; family Viscaceae; genus Viscum; species Viscum album. The sequence continues at coordinate 95,558,836 of OY728136.1, read as the reverse complement.
GACCATGGACATCATTAAAATGATTTTAAAAACCCATGGGACCACTTGGGAGTGATAACGACATGTTATACAAATTAATTTGAACCCAAGATATTTATAACATAAACACATATCTTTTATTAAAACAATTTTAATATAGGGTTATATGATCGATATATTTTAATATAAAAATTAATTAGAAAACAAAATATTTCTTATATACTGGTATTTTATTTGTAATTTTTAGACATTAGATAAAAATATTTATATTTGACACAACGACGGTGAAGTGATTACCTTATTAATGAATGATTCAAAAAATTGAATTTATAAATTTTAAAAAAATGTTATTTGAAAATTTTGATTTCATCCATGAATTTTCTAGATTAAATTTACTTATGAGGTATGAGTTAATTCATTTTTCATGGAATAAGGTTTCTATGACTTTGAAAAAAATCATATATTAAATATTGTCAAAATTAATATATAAGAGATTTTAAAATAAATACTATTTTATTAAATGATTTAAAAATAAATAAAAATCTGAAGATAAATCAAATAACTTGTATATTAATAAAAATTTGATAAATGATCCACTTTAGTCTCTCTTTTCATTTTATTTTAGTCATATTAACCATGAGGGCATAGTAAGAGTTAACTTGTTTTACAAAGGGTTAAATCTAAAAGATAAGTTTAATTTTATGACCTAAAAATTTTTAAAACCTATTTGATGAATGAATTTAAACCCATCCTCATATTATACTCTAAATTAATCAATTTGGATATATTAGAAACTAAATTTTTTTATAATAAATTCATATATCAATATGTTTCTTAAAGGGCCCCTCACCTCTCTTATAAAAGGAAACATCCCTTTCTGTGTATCTAACACCTCTATACTTTTTTCTTCAGAACAAACCTGCACATTTCTCATCCCAACATCCCTCACATCATCTTAGAGGCATTAATTTGTCCATAGAGCCTTATGATGGATCCATTTTGTTCCATTAAAAAAACACCAGAAGAAGAGGTAATTGTTTATCCCTTTCTTATAAAGTTCTTTTCTTCGTCTACTTTTTCTGCCTATATTGTTTCCATAACAATGTAATAAATCTAGTATCATCTATATACTGAGATGTTAATATAATCATTGGACGACTGTATTCATCATTATAACCTTCCAATGAATTATAATATCACCATGTGTGCATAGATACGGCTTACCGTCTCCACGCCATAGTGTAATTTTTTATTCTACATTACATTTTGTGGATGGGTATATTGAAGAGTTTAATAGAAAAAAATAATGAATATTAAAGGATTTTGATTACTTATAATTAATATACCATCAAATATCATATCATTTAATAATTAAAGGAATGCTATCGTCGCTCGTGCGTACGTACTACCTACCGTCTCCAGGATGCGATGAGATTCATTCCCCACATTAACCTTCCAATTGTGATTATAAAAAATATATATTATCAATAATTATGAAATATATGACACAATAAGTCTACTGGAATGATATATATTTATTTATATACACATATATGTCATTATCTTACTTCAATTCAAAACGACTTGAAAAAGGAAACAACGTTCATGCGTATGTACTACCTACAATCTCCAGGAATGGTATATTTCATTTTATATATCTATCTATTATATATATTTATATTATGTATATATTAGATATATAAATCATATTATACATTATTAGAGTATGTAAATCAGGATCTATGTAATATGATCATTAATAAAAAGTCAAAACAGGTATTATAATTCAAGCGATATTACCAGAAATGTTGCATTTACTAAGAATTGTTAATAAATGGGTTATATAATGTCCAAAAAGATTCATATATGTTATCATAAATATTTTTATGAATCTTATATAAGATAATAATATGTTTAAAAACATTATACATGAGTTTTGAAAACGTATGGAGAGAATCAGATCTAAGGTGAGGGTTTATTCATCAATCTCATTATTACCCAAGATTTTTTACATGTAAGTATTTATTAGGACATATTTATCATCCATGTCCATATTTATAGAAAAATTCAAAAGGATTATTTTATGGTTTTATGGAAGGGTCTCTTTAACTTCTCATCATTTTAAATGTTTTTAAAAAATATTTTTCATAATCTATTTAATTAATGCCCATGTTTTCAAAATTATTTTAAGGATTTATTTATACAGACATGACTGCTTTAAAAATGTTGATTCCTTTCAAAGGTTTTAGAGTCGTGTGGGAAACATTAATTCAAGAATATCTTTCATATGAATTCCTTTATAAATTATGTGACTTTTAAATGTTTTAATAGAAAAGGAATATTTCTCTCAAACAGTTTCACTTTACATTTTCAACTATGTCCACATCCATTACTAGATATTATTCTTAATTGAGGTTCATTTATTATAACAAAATATTCCATATTGTATTGAATGAGTTATGAAATGTTTCATTGTGGATGTGATTTTATTACCATTCAAGTATTATGGTTAAAGTATTGTCATTTTGTTTGCTAGTTTAAATATGAATAATTAGGTTTTGTTTCACCATTTTCATATGAGGAATGCATTGGACTTATTAAGTGAAAGGCATAGCCCGCTATAGGCTCTCAATGCATCGGTAGGTCTAATGAGACAAATATATTTCTTGGCATAATGCCTTGACAAAATTTTTGTTTATGGTCTTGGAATGAGGCCTTGACATAGTGGTTAATATGTCTGGCAATATACATTCCCTCATTATTAGATTAGTTATTGATTTTACATGTGGATATACTACTAGTAGAATATACCTGTGAATGTTGAAATGGAATTATTTAATTTATTCATGCCATATTATGGTGAAGATAATGTTTTAAAAGGATTTTGTTTTAGCTTTTACCTTGCATTAAAGGTTTGTGCTTATTTTTGATAGCTTCCTCTATTTTGCTTATCCTTACCGAGCACCTGAGCTCATGCCCTTCTTATGTTTTATTTTCCATGGATACCAAGAAGTGTTTTATGATTGATATGAAGGGTTACTCTATGGGAATCATGGAATTATCAATGGATTATATAATATGTGTTTTAGGATATAAATTTTATTGTAATATTCATGTATGTAATCAATTTTTCCAGACTGCTAAAATTGATCGGTCCATTAGGACTTGATTCCTTGTAATCATTCCAATTATTACAATAATGCATCGGCTTCAGGATTCTGGGGTCGAGGTGTTATGGTTGGTATTGGAGGAAGTTTAGCAAAAACCTTGAAAATAAATTTATAAATCATAGATTAGGGATCATAACCCTATGATAGACTTTGAGGATAAGTATAGAAGGACCCCCAAGAATTTTGGTATTGATCATGGATAACCTTGGATTAAACCTAATTTTCTATAGATTGAAGGATCATTACCTTGATTATAAGTTTTTCTTCAATGAGATATGTTTCTCACCATGTTATTTCTAGTCATAATTAATGGAGGAAACTAAAAGGAATTGGATTAACATTTATTTTTTTGGGAAATCTGGTGATTTTTAGAAACAAAATTGGATAATGACCAGAGAGAAACATATTGTGATTATGACAAATCATTTATCATGATATATTATTAACAATGTTCTATTTGATGAAATTACTAACACATTGCATAAGGGGAAGATGAATGTTTATAAATGTTCCACTTTTAAGAAGCATAGAGGAAAGAAGTTTCAGTTTCCTACACATCAAGAGGAAGGGAAGATGATCCTTGAGGAATACCTAGAATAGAGTGGAAGATATTATTTTTGCATGAAAAAGGGGCATAGAGTGACCGATTGTTTTGGATTTCAATGTCTCATCTATGAAAATAAAGGTAATTACCCTACTAAATTCCCATACTTAAGAATATACTACTAAACCAAGGAAGGACATATTCCACGCAAGCCATTAAATTCGAAATTTTAATTTATTTATGTATTTGGATCCAAGAATTATGAATAATGAATTATATAAGAAGTATTAAACTTAGTTTTTTCACTATTGATTTTCAAGAATTGGTTGAATAATTATATTTTAAAATAAAATGAATTTATGGGTAAGATTATATTTGGGGAACATATTATTAAGGTAAATACAACCCTTGATATTTTCCTTATGTTGAGATTATGATTTTTGGATAATGAGATGTTGGATTGGAATATGTAAATTGGATGTTGCTATTTTCTTGAGAACTAATTATGTATTTGTTGACACGAGGGTTATGCTGTCATGGATGGAGTACACATTTTTTTGGTACTTAAGGAATAAATCACTATGTTTTGGAACAAGTAAAAAAGCATGTTTTTAATAAGGATATCTTATAACTAAGGTTGTTACCATGGCTCAAGATAATATATGACGAATGTGTTCACATGTTTGAAATGTGACAATAAAGAACGTCCCTCTGAGATATTGGAGATAATTTCTAATCTGATTTGGTTCACCTTTTTCTATAGTAGTAGATTTTTAGTTATTTAATGGATTGTAAGGTTATCCATTTATGGATAGTATAATGTATACTCCAGTTTATGTTTGTTTGATTAATGTATTATCTCACTATAAGTGTACTTATGCATATGTGATAAATTGTGGTATCATTTTTTTAATAATGGAATGACCTATCATTCTATTTATGGATCACACGATCTTCCAACAATTCGGAAATGAAAAATTCAAATTAATTTCCACGAGTAAGAGATGAAGTGGAAATTGTTCCAGGAATGAAAAATGTGAAGATTGTATTGAAATCAATTAATAATTTATTATCATGTTCTCCAACATTAGGGAAAGGATATTGAAAACCAAAAATATTTTCGTAGTACTTTTTTTTGATGAATCAAATGGTTCCTTCAATCATCATAGATTTATGGATTTTATATTTTTAACTTTCTCATAATAAAATTCTCTATCACTCTCTATCAGAACAAGATGGTTATTTTTCTCTTATGTATCATTGTTTTCTTACATAGAACCCTAGTATGTGTTATTTCTGGTAATCTTCATACTTACCTTTAATTATTTTAAAATAGAGGCCATAATAATCCATATTTCAAAGTGGGATTTCAAGATAGTTTGAAATATCAAACCCCTAGTTTTCAATTCCGTGATCAGATTGTGGGGATGCAATTTATTGAATTAGGGGAAAATGTAACTCCCTAAGCTTCCACAATATTCTTTTTTTAAATAATTCAATAGTGTGTGATGTACGCAACATCGAGTTTAATCTCACAATAACCTATCCAACTAGCCGTTTAGAAATTGGTTATGAATAGTATTAACCCCATTTTTAAATTTTATGCCATATAATTTAAAAATTCATATTTTGTGTTTCTTAGACATAATAAAAGGAAAAATTAGATTTTCATATAAAAGAAGTATTGTTTTAAAAAATGTAGTCTTTACGCCATTTAATGCAGAACATTTTTTAAATCCAATATTTTACACTTTTATTTATTCAATTTGATGAAATTAAATTATTATGTTAGAAGTGGAACATAAAAATTTAATATGTATATATTTTTGTTACTTTTCTGATATCTTTCATATATTGATGATTAGTGAAAAATAATAAATTTTAATTAAAAACAACATTATCAATCGAAATATTTTATAGTGTGAAATTATAAATATGAGTGGTTTTATATAATATTTAGATTATATTTTTATCATTTAAATTTATTTTTGTCATTGTATGTAATTTCACATTTATATTGGACAAAAACACATGTCAATATTTTAATAATTTTTACTCCTTAAAAACCTGATTTCTTATTTTGACAATGAAAAATAATTTTAAATTAATTTCTACTAATTCATTGATTTGAATTTGGAATAATTTATTTAAAATTTGGATTTAGAAGGTATAAATTGTGTATATGGGTACCTTTTAATTTTTGACATTATGAATAGTAACTTCGATAAATATTTGTATTTACTATGGTTGAAGGGTAAATCAGGTAAATAAGGGTAAAAAATAATATTATAATATAATTAAAATACACTAACACGTGTCCTAATCCTATTGGATGATATATTTATAACAATGGGAATCCATAGAATGATTTTAGGTCCCCATGGGACCACTTGAGTGTGATAATGACCTGATAAAAGAATTAATTTAATGTAAAGATAATTATAACCTAAACATGTATCTTTTACAAAAAAAATTAATATAGGGTTATATGAATGATAAATTTGACTAAGAAAATTAAATAAAAAAATAAAAAAATTTCCTGCATCATGATATTTTATTTATAATATTTATACATTAGATAAATATATTTATATATGACACAAGGATGATGCAGTTATTACCTTAATAATGAATGTTTCAATTAAATGAATTTATTAATATTAAATTAAATGTAATTTGAACATTTTGACACCATACATAAATTTTCTAGAAGACATTGAAATATGAGGGATGATTTAATGTCTTTGTTTCAAAAGAATCATGTTTCTATGACTTAAAAAAATCATGTATTAAATAGTGTCAAAATTGCCATAAATGAGATTTTAAAATAAGTTATATTTTATTTAATGATATAAAAATCCAAATAATATAAAATTTGGACAAATAACATGGATAATGGTATAAATTTCATAAATTATCCACATTAGGTTCTCTTGGTATTTTATAGTAATGAAATTAACCACGAGGACACTGTAAGTGATAACTTATTTTACAAGTGGTTAAATATAAAAGATAATGTTAATATTATGAACTAAAAAGGTATAAAACCTTTTGGATGAGATGATTTTGGAAAATAATCATATTATATTATACATAAATAAATTATTAGCAATTATAAACTGAAAACATTTTTATAGAAATATAATATTTTAGGAATTTTTGTAAACTTCTCCTCACCTATCTTATAAAAGGGAACCTCTATTTCTCTTTAAACCATACATCTAACACCTTTTGGTTCAAAAAAACACTACCCATTTCTCCTTACAACCTTCATCTATTCATCTAGGAGGCCTAAATTTGGGTAGAGATCCACCATAAGGGGACCTTTTTTCCAATCAAAATGAAACACCTGAAGAAGATGTAATCATGAAATCCCTTCGTTTAAAGTTATTTTCTTATTATAATTATTCATTCTATATAGTTTGCAGACCAAAGTAATAAATCATGTATCATCCATATTCTTATATTTTAATATTATCCTGGGAAAACTATATTCATCATTTTATCCATTGTACCAATAATAATATCACCATACGTGCCTGTGTACGACTTACCGTCTCCACACCGTGGTGTAATTTGATATTCCACATTACTTTATTTAGATTGGTATAATGATGAGTATAATAGTAATAAATAATGAATATGTCATGATTATGATTCTTTATAATTATTACACCATCCACTTACATACACTTTAATCATTAAAGAATTGATATCGTCCCTCGTGTGTATGTATGGCCAACCGTCTCCAAGACGCGATGAGATGTATTATCCACTTTAACCATCCAAGAATGATTATAAAAATTATATATTTACTAATTTTGAAATATATGAAATAATATGTCTAAAATAATGATATATATATAGCTGTGTGTGTATATATATGTCATTCCCATACTTCTATTCAATACAGTAAGTAAACTGATACAACGTTCATGCATACGTACGACCTACCGTCTCCCTGAATGGTGTATTCTATTTTATATATTTATATATTATATGTATTTTTATTATGAATATATATGATATATAAATCATATTATACATTCTTGAAGTATGAAAATCATGATCTAAGTAATATGATCAATAATAAATAGTCAAAACACGTGTGATAAACATAGCGATATTACATGAAATGTTGAATTAATGCAGAATTGTTAATAATGGGGTAATATAAAGTCATAAAAGAATCATAAATGATATAATAAATATTAATATTATTTTAATATAAGTTAATAATATGTTTAAAAACATTATACAGTAGTTTAGAACATGTACAGAGAGAATCAAATCTAAGGTAAGGGTTAATTCCTTAATCTCATTATGGCCTCTGATTGTTTATGTGTATGTATTTATTGTGACATATTTATCATCCATGTCCATGTTTCATAAAAATGATTTAAAAAGGAATATTTTATGGTTTTATGGAATGGTCTATTTAATAAAATCATCATTATATATTTTTTAATGATTTATTTTTCAAAATATATTTAATTATTGTCTATGTTTTTTAAATTATTTAATGGATTTATTTATATAGACCTGATTTATTTAATAATGATGATTTTAATAAAAAGTTTGAAAGTGGTATGGGGCACTTTTATTAAAAAATAGATTTTAAATTACTTTATAAATTGTGTTACTTTTAAACGAGTTTATAAAAAGTTGACATTTCTCTCAATGATTTTTACTTATCATTTTCATCTATGTGAATATCATTTAATGGATTTTATTCTTTATTGAGGATGGTTTATTATAATATAATCTTCCATATTGTATTTAATGAGTTGTGATGTGTTTGACATTGGATGTGCTATGATAATACCATTCATGGTTTATTGTTAATGTATTGAAATTTTATATAAATGTTTTAATAAGAATAATTTTGTTATGTTTCACCATTTTCATATGAAGATTTCATTGGACTTAGTAAGTGATGGGTGGGGCCTGCTATAGCCCTTCGATGGATCAGTAGGCCTCATGAGACAAACTAGTATCTTGGAACAAGGCCTCGACATAATGTTTCTGTATGGTCTTGTCACAAGGCCATGACATAGTGGTTAAGATGTCTGGCAATATGAATTCCATCATTATGAGAATAGTTATTGATTTTAAATGGGTCTATGGGACTAGTAGAATATCCATTTTAATCTATAAATGTCATTATTAGATTTATTCTTGTAATATTATTTTGAAGATAATGTTTAAAAGGGATTGTGTTTTAGTTTTGTACTGTTCCTTAAATGTTATTCTTATTTGTTAATGCTTCTGCAATTTTGATTATCCTTACTGAGTATCTGAACTCTCTCCTTTCTTATTTGTATTTTCCGAGGATCTCAAGAATTGTTTTATGATTGATACGAAGGGTTATGCTAGGGGAATAATGGAATTCTCAATGTATTATGTATGTTTTGTTATTTGTTAGAAATTTTTATGTAAAGTTCATATATATAATCTATTTTTAATGAAAGGTATACTTATCAGTCTATAGGGACAAGATTCCGTGTAATCAATCTAATGTATTAAAATAATGCACCAGCTCCATGATTCTATGGTTATGGAATCACATTTTGGGAATAGTTCTCAGATCACTGATTTTGGTACATAAAATGGTTAATTATGAACAATGATGTGGTAATGGTATGCATCCCATGTTTGAGGAACTGTTCATGGAGAGAATGAGGTTTTCAGTGAAGACTTGCAGTTCATAGAAAGGATCCCTATATACTAAAGGAATGATAGTTCGTGGGATGGTGTTTCATTCATGAAATTGATGTAGAGTATTGAGAAATTGTCAATGGTGTCATTTTTTGGAAACAATGTGGTGATTTGAGTCATCCAATAGTGAGAATAGTAGTATGCAAACTGCGTAATGAAAAATGGATTGTGGGAGATGAGTGGTATGAGGTGAAGGCAGTGATGCGATGAAGATTTAGTAAATCTTGGTTTATCATATCATGTGGATCTACATTCTATATAAGGATCACTAATCCTTCAATTGGTAATGGCTATGAGATTAAAAATCCAAGTGTAATTCAAGGAAATATGGATGTAGTTTGTGGAAAGAATACCCTAAGAAGACTTTAATTAAAAATATAAAAGGAATTCATTGTAGTCCATTATTGTTCATGGACGATAGTACACAGAGGATGATGAAAAATTTGTAGGGAAAAATGTTTGCATATGATAGCCAGTAGGTAGAGGAAGAACTCAGTCCATGGATTTCATGCTGTATATGGAGAGGATGCAGAGACAATCCATGGAGTGGAGGCAGTTCACGATGTGGTGGTAGTACACCGAGTTGGGGTTTTTCACAGAAGGTAGTTTAGAGAGGCAGAATGCAAATGTGGATCAAAGAGGTTGTTTCTAAAGGCATGGTTTTGAGCTGGTATGCAATGCATAGTTAATACACAGTGTATTATAGTATGTGGAGGAAGAAGGTCAGTTTGTGGTGGACCACATCACGAACTATCAAATCATGGAATAATGAAAATCTATGGTTAAAAACAGATCTTCAATAGAGCATTCATATAATGTTTATGGTGAATGATTTAATACCAATCCATTGAAGTGAAATTCATGTTGATAAAGTTAGTTATGATTCTTCCCCATGTAGTGAGTATGGGGGAGTCAACTGTAGTGATCCATGGGATGCAATGTGATATCCCTAAAACCATGTAAATTTAGTTTGTTTGGAATAGTGTGACAGTGATAAAATTTGATACAACACAACTAGTGAAGATTAATGTACTTTGGTATGACTGAAAATATGTCAGTGTATGCTTCATAGACGTAGCCCTAATGGATAACCAAGTAAAATTAATGTGACTTTTCTTTTCATGTCATTGTTTTTTTTCACATTCTCATCAAGCAAGTTTAACAGGTTCCTACCAATGTGAGAAACAGATCCTTGAATTTAAAAGAAAAAGTTTACACCTTGAATTACCCCTACCTTATCAGGTAGTTCTTGGGTCTTTCACATACCTCCACCTTAATTATAATGATGTTGGACACCCATGTGTGACCACAATTTAGTGAATGACTAATTTGGTAAAGGTTGTGTGAAAATTTTAGCCACTAGTTCTTATTTTGGAACATAATTCTGCTTAAATTCATTATTCTCCACATGGTCTTCGATGAAATGATATTGGACATCAATATGTTTTAAATTAAAATGTTGAATTGGATTCCTAGTGAGATTGTTTGTGATTTGACTATCACAACCCAAGATCAAGGGTAACATTAATTTAACATCTATATCCTCCAATTGTGTTTTCATCCACATAAGTTGATTAGTGGCTTCAGTGGTAGGAATATACTCAGCTTCATCCATAGTGATATTTTAGGAATTCCACTATGTTGAATGATAGCTATCATAATTATTTCCTATAAACAATAATCTACATTATTTTGATCTTCTATCATATACATTTCAATCACAATCATCACCTGAATACACAAACAAATTATTACTATATGAGCTACAATAACTTATTCTGAATTCTATTGTTCCTCTAATGTATCTAAAAATTCTTTTTCTAGCATGTAAGTGTGGTTATTTTGATTCAATGTAAAATCTTTCACCTAAGCTGACAACAAAAACAATATTAGGTTCTGAGGCAGTAAAATAGAATAGATTTCCAATCATCTTTTGATACTCATTCTGATTATATTCTTTTCCTTCTCAATCTTTACTCAACTTGGTTCCCACTAAAATGGGTGTGGAAACTGGTTTTTATTTTCCTTACTGATCCTTGTGACAACTTCATTAGCATACCATTCTTGAGAATGAAAAATGAATTTCTTCTTTTTATGTATTTCTAAACTAAGAATGTATTTCATTTATTCCATCATTGACATTTCAAATACCTTATTCATTTCATCTAAAAACCCTTCACAAATTCTTTAATCATTCTCAAAAATATAATATCATTAACATAAAAAATTATAATGATGGAATAAGCTTCAGTTTCTATGATATAAATATTTTTATTCAAACTTCCTTTATTGAAACTCAACTTCCTTAAACAGGTATCCAATTTTGAATTAGATGCACTTAGATTCTATTTTAGTTTGTACAATTCCTTTAATATACAAACATATATTTCATATTTCAGAAGAAAAAATCAACATGGTTGTTATATATAAACCTCCTCTTCAAGATCACCATTCAGGAATGTGGATTTAATATCCATTTGAATGATCTTGTAGCCTCATTATAAAGAAATAGAAATAAATATTTTAATTGCTTCCAATATGGCCAATAGGGAAAATGGTTCATGAAAGAAAATTCATTTAATCTATGAATACCCTTTGCAAACCAATATTTTTTATTATAACATCACATTCTTCATTAATCTTATTCTAAAAAACCATTTTGTGCCAATGTTGTTTTTGTTTTCAGTAACAGGTATGATTTCCCATGTATTTTTATATTCAATTAGATCAAATTATTCATTCATGGCCTGAAAACATTTCATATTCTCAAAATCATCATTCACATTATTTTTTTCCATTCTTGAATTCAATGAAGTATGTGTAATGGAAATTTTTTAACCTTGTTTGAACCTTTTGAGGTTGTTTCCCCATTATATTCTATGATTTTACTTTCTTCCTCAGCCATGTATAAGTTTTTTGAGTATCTTCCTCATCACTAGAACTATATGAGTCTGATTTTTCTTCTTGAGTAGGTATATAATTATCTGTATCCTTATCTGAATTCTTTTCTTCAACATTCTCATCTTTTTTTCTCTGTATGAGCATGTTTATCTTGTTATTCCTTTTTAATTTCATTCACATCAACAAAATCAAAAATTCTTTTTGTTTTTTTTGCAACATCTGTATCCTCTTCATTATGAATCAAATCCAAGAATGTTTCTATCTTGACCTTTCTACTCAAACATTATATATTTTCCACCATTCTTCTTTATAATACATGGACTCCAAAAAATCTGAAGTGTTTAAATGATGGATTTTTTTCAAAAAATAATTTTTTGTAGTCATATCCTCATGAGGTCTATAGAAACAATGGTTCTTAATATAAATAGCATTACTCATGGATTGCCTCCAAAAATAATGAGACATATCATGTTCAAGTAACACGGTTCTTTCCATTTCCACCAAACATCTATTTTTCTTTAAGAGACCCCAATCTATTGAAGTGTGTATATGGAACTATATTGATGAAAAATTACATGATTATTTTGATATCATTCAACTTATTCACTTCTGTATATACCACCATTACATATTATCAACTTTTTCAATGAATACTCACATTCTTTCTCATCCTTCCTTCTGGGACATTTAAACACTTTCAATGTATATGATTCATCTTTTGTCTACATAACACATGTAATGCGAGAAAAATAATTAATGAAAGTGATGAAGTACTTAGATCCATTTTCATTATTTTTTACTCGTTATCCAATAAAAATTAGAATGAATTAGCTCTATGGTTTTTTTTGATGAAATATAAACATTTTTATATACAAAATTTATAATCATTCATTTCTAACATATAGTGAAACAACAATCAATTATTTGTGGAAAAGAAGAAATTTCATGGACACTATTTCAATTAGACAACCTTGTCATGTTTCGCTACCCCAGGTATTGAAGCCTTTTATGCCACAATTGATTCTCTTCCAGCATACTCATGTAACAAAAGTTTTGTATATCATCTAACTGAAACTAATTTTTTTTTATGCTGGACTCTTGTAAAAATAATTCACTATTCTTCACTTCTCACAAAAAACTCATCTTTCATGAAGATGACATTGTTAACCTCATCACACAACTGTGAAACGATCAAAATATTGTGTTTCATCCCATCAACAAACAAGGCTTTCTGGGATTCAATCTTTTATTTTCTAATGATGGATGATCAAAAACTTTTTATTTTTAGGGAATCATCATAGTCAAATATAACTATGACTTATTTAAACTCTCTTACATTCTTCTAAATCTTCATGTCTCTGGTCATATGATAATAATACCCACTATCATGAATCCAAGGTTCTTCTCTTTTTGTGGCTTTCAATTTAGTTTCAACAACAAGATATTTTTTATCTTTCTTTTCATTCATCACCTACATCTTATGGGAATTGTTAAGAATCATATTTTGTGATGGTCACAAAAAAAATACATCCTTTCTAAAGGTATCTAGGTTGTTCATATCATTCACTTATAGATTCTAGAGGATGAAACCTATTTTCAATATTCAGTTCATTATTTTTAGATTTCATCACAGCAATCTTCTCAGCCTTCTTATTTGGAGGGAATTGACTCTCCCTTAATATTTTCATTTTATACCCTAGGAGATAATAGAAATATTCTTGGTTAAACCATGAAATGTTTTCTATGTTTCTGAATCACCCAAAAAACCAATAATATCCATAAAAATAATATTTTCCTCTAAAACATCCTTACTAGCCCAAATTATGAATACATTTATTTGCCACTATATTTTCATTTTCAATCAGATTCTTCTTATTATTTTTAGAATTAATTGATTTAGAAGTATTTGAAACTTTTATGGATCCTTATAATACTTTTTTGCACTCAGGTTGTGTTCTATATTTTTAATTAATTACCTTAGCCACATACATATCTTTCCCATCATTCTTCTTTTTAGAAATAATTCAATTCCTATTCTCACCCTTTGAAGGTAACCTCTATTGAATTTATCAGGTTTCTTATTTCGAGAACTTTCACCATCTTCTGTTCTAGTGTTTTGTAAACTTTCATTTCTCAATTCACCTTTTAAAAATGTTTGTTGGACAAGTTCCAACTCTGATTCAGTTTCTTTCAATTTTAGTTCCAAATTCCATATATAATTATTTTTTTCATTAATACATTTCTTCCATTTATCAGCCTCTTTCACCAGATTTTATTTCACATCAGCAAAAAAATCTTGTTTTCACGAGCAACCATCTTCCAAATTTTAGTTCTTCTTCTCAAGTCTCCTGATCTTTCTCATTCATTCATTAAACTCTTCTTTCAAATGAATCTCAAGTTGAGTTTCTTCTTATTCAAATCCACTACTTCTGAATTCTTCATTATTCACTATTGAAATAAAAGTATTTTCAATTCCATATTCTATAGATTTTTAGGAATTAGCTTCACTGTGTTCTTCTTGTTCTTCCATAGATAAGAAACATCTCCTTTTGAATTTAAAGAATTTCTTTTCTTTCCTTGTGGAATGAAACTTTCCTTTTCCACCATTGTCCTTCCTTGATCCTCTTGGATCTCATTGTTCTTCGTCATTATCATCATTTTTCATTACTGAAGGACAGTTAGCCGCAAGATGGCTAACTCTTCCACATTCAAAATAATTCAATAGAAGTTTTGATTTGTATCTTCATGTACCTCATTTTACATTTTTTGAAAACAAGGATAAAATACCATTGATAATTTGACATACCTCGTTTTTAGAGTTAGAATTACTATATTCTTCTTCAATAAGAATCTTCATTGATTTTTATATCTTTGAATCCTTGAATTAAATTTCTCTATAATTTTTTTATCTCTTCATATATTTCTCTATTCTAATTTAATAATTCATAAGAGTAATAAATAAATCATAAATAGATAATGTCTCGGGATCTCTGCCTTCTTATGAAGAAACTTCTTCATCTAATTTTTAAGTAGGATTTTTAAGATATTTTATAAAATTATAGTGTCATCCATATTTTATCCAATACTTATAATAGTACCCACTATATCATTCACCCCGACAAAGAAGTCCCCAACAAATTAAAGCTCACCCATCTTCAATTCATCATATTTCAATATCTATACCTTTATATCTTCCTTATTTACATATTATTTCCTTTGTATATGTTTTCTAATTTATCACATATACCTTTGGCTGTGGAAAAAACTCTCTCTGAATAAATCACATTAAAAAACGAATGATAATTTAGCATTATTATCACTTTCATCATTCTCAAGATACATCTTTTCAACATATGTATGTGGAGCATTATCATCAAGTAGAGGAATCCCAACTATTTTAGTTTCAAGAACAACATAACTACTATGCATAAGATAAGGAAACATTATATTTTTCCATATATGATTATTCCTTCCATCAATCACTGGAATTACCTTATTGTTCACACAATTCAAATTCTCTATCAGCTAATAATTAGTGAAGGGGAACATCCCTATGACACAACTTATTAGATCAGAATGAGGATAATTGTATCACTAAGTGTTGGAAGGGTGAATTAGTGATACTTTTTCTGTCATGTTTTCTTTGCAAATGAAACAACCATTGCGTCCTGTTAAAGATTTAATTCCCTTCTAAAAACCATTCAAACACACATCCAAAGGGAAAAAATTATTTACAGGTTTCTCTATTCAATACGAATTGGTACACCATTGGTATGGTTTGGAGAAAATATAATACTACACAATCCACTTGAAAACAATCCTTGGTTATAGTAATTAGGATATAACTGTTCACTTTTGTAGAATATTTAAGATAATCCAAATGTACATGTTCACTATCTTAGAAAACATAGAATAATACATATTTTGTGTAACAATGCATGATACATGTGACTCTTTCACCTCCACAAATGTATTAAATTGAAATAAAATTATTCAATTACATACCTAGAAGAAAGTTAAGAACCTCATGGGATTTTTTTGGAAATATGTGTCTGATTTTATTGGGTCTGATTCTCCTAGTCTGATTACTCTATGTACGATTCTATTAAAAACATTGTTCTATTTGATTTTCAGATATAATACACAAGAAATGAATCAGCAACACATTGATTCCTTTATATGATAAAACCCAGTACGATTCTTCTTCATTTCGGGAAACCCAATATAGAAATCCCAAATCCAATTAATCAAGCCCGATATAATGATTATCTGAACACAAATTTTACTTCTCCATCAAAACCTCTTCAACAAAAGATCGGTACAAATTATTCTTCTTCACTCTCAATTTTTTTTCATCCACTTCTTCTATAGTGATTAATACTTCATCATCGAATGAATAACGTAACATTCACCTATTATAGGCATCCCATGAGACTATTTGAGGGAATTTCAATATTATTTCTTGCTCTCACAAATTCTCCCAAATTTCAATTTCCCATGAAATATTGGGAAGCATTTTTTATCCGTCAACTCTTCTCAAATATTCTAGATTATAATTCAAAAATCATATCCTTGTTCAAATTTTTATTTGAATCATCAAAATAATTTTAATACATGAGTTTTATGTTGCTCAATTTTATTTCTTCAAATAGTTCATTATATATTGAAAAACTATATATAAATAAATATATACCATTTTGATTTGGTGAATACAATTCTCAAAACCAATTTGAATAAAAATATTTCATATGAATGTACAGATATCCATTGAAAATTCATTCATATATCACCATCACTTCTTTATCTTGACCCAATTGTGATTCAAAATATCTATTCTCATCTTCTCTTGATCCAATTGGAATCCTATAAATTAATTCGACCCTTTTGAAATGGTTTACTACATTGTTGATATCATTATCTCCTTATATTATCTTGACCCACTTAAGAAAACTTCTTTCAGAATATTGTTTTTGTATCATAACATTATATTACTTTGAGAATAGATATTTTATCGTTATACATGGATTGTAATGTATCATAATTTTCCATTATTTACAGCTACATTATTTTCTTCTCAACCTGAGAATGATATTTTCTGAATACATTTAGTCTAGAAACAATCATCTTGGGTATGATCATTCTGGATATGATCATCCTGAGTATGATTGGTTTACATATAATTATACTAGGAATGAATTTTTTATCGAATTTTTGATGTATAATCAAATTCTATTGTAAATCTGTATCACCTCTTTATTCGGCATCATCTATTTGAATTGGCCCCATCTCTTTTAAACAGAAGCATCCCATTCACTCCCCCTTTCTTCCATAAATATTTTATAAAAAATTATCTAATCAACTTATGATTTATATGAAATTAAAATAAGAAAATAATCTTCATAATCAATTCATCATAGTCATAGAGGCTTTGATTTTTCACCAAAACAACTTCATCTCCCGTATTGGATCCAGAGTGAGGTTGGTGACCATTTACATTCAACAAGATGTATTCACCTTCATTCAAACCTGAGTCGAGTTTGATCAAAACCCTTACTTCTAAATATTTTCTTCCAATTATGTTTTACCTTCTAAGGGAGTCTAATTCTTTTGAAAATATGAGTCATGTACCTTCGGAAAACAAACCTCAATATGATTTTTACTAAAATAACTGAAGTGATTTCCTTTCTCCCAATATTCAAAAATATTCCTAATAAAAAAGACAGCCCAAAAAACCATCACCTACATTCTCATATTGGTCCTAAAAATAGGTTTGTGATCGATATATTGACCATGTCGGGTCACTTCATACCCATTCACGAAGTATCCAAAGACAAATAGTTAGAACATCTCTATGTAAAATAGATTGTTTGTTTTCATGGAGGTCCATATTTTATAGTTTTTGATAGGGATCCTTGGTTAAATTATGTCGTTCAGAGAGTAATTTAATATTTAATAGGATCTTAGGATTGATTGAGCATAACCTACCATCCATATTAGGATGGAAAGATAGATAGAGGTGTAATGATTCCTGAGGATATTCTCTACGTTTCACTTCTTGATATTAGTGGGGCTAGGGAGATCATCAGTCCTAGTTGATATATAAAAATATATAACAGTATGTGATTAGAATGGATCCTTTTGAGTCCTTGTATATAATTCCTTGTAAATCTTCACTATGTTGGCCAGAGATTTGTAAAATTTCCATAGTTGGACCATGTTTGGGGAAAGAAATGACAATAATGATTTAGTCAATTCATCTTAGTATCTTAATGGAACATATCTGATTTATATATTAGGATATTTTTCATCATAGAACTTCGGAATTATCAGTTTTGACTAGGTGTTATTGAATGTTTCACCCAATTTGGGTCATCGATGGATGGGGAGGCAAGGGAAGTTTTCTCCTTGTTTTGTGGGACCATTCAATATTGTGGGCTAGGTGGGGAAATTTTCATACAATTTAGAACATCCACCATATATAACATAAATACATAACATGTGCCATGTATAATAGTTGGGAATGTGTCTTTTTGATCCAAATCATGTTTTGAGCAGGATTGATCTTACGATTGAACCCGATTTATCTCTAACTGCGCTTCTAGTTAGGATAGTTTATTTTGAGACCACGGTGCTCTTGGGAGGATGATACCTTTAGTTTTTGGGCTATGACAGCATGGTTCTGATATTCCTGAGAATTGTTAATGTGAGGCACTGATAAGAGAATACATGAATCTTTTCATTGTCCTGGATGATTCCTCAAAGGCTTTATGGGGATAGAATATTTAATGGTGGGGAGGTTCTAACATCCCATTTTAGATCTGAAAAGCTACATGAGGGTTACACAGCATGTAACTACATTACGAACTATGTAATGTTTTATGGGTTATGCCATGATAAGGTTTGTGTCATGATTAGAATCACAACATGAAAGGTTTTACGATGTGATGAGCCTTAACACATCCTCAAATTTTTAATGAATTTTTTTTCCATTCAATGTGACATGTTTTTCCTTAGTTATTAAACATAAATATTTCACAATGGGCAGTGATATTACACATTAGGTAATACCCTAACTACTATTTTAAAACATGCATCCCAAAGCCTTTCCATGAGATATCCGGTCCCTCCAACCCTTCCATGTCCTTTTGTTCATTGTTCGATCATCGTTGCATTAGAGGAGTGAGTTGCAGGTTAAGCATTCTCTTTTTTTCATATTCTATTTTTGATTTCTCCTCCTTGGGGTTTGATAGATCATGTTAAAATATATGGATCTATACTCTATTTTTCAATATCGTGTATCTATTTTTAGTTTGATGGTCTTGTTCACATTTCTTCTCCCTGACAGGTTTTGTTGTGTGTGTTGAGCATTAGGAAAATGGTAGGTGGTTATGTCGCATTTTTCCAAATTGATTAACCTTGAATTTCAAGATTTATTTCAATTATTTATTGAAATTAAATTTCTTATTCTTTCTTTCAATTTATTAAATAAAACCAAATTTTAGTGAATTGTGATATTTGAAATGGTTATGTCATGAAAATGGGAATAAACTCAAAAGGTATTGAATTTTGGTGATTGTATGGTAATTTGTTGATTCAAAATGTTTAATTGAAATTATAGATTTTATGGAATATAATTTAAATTTAAATTTGGAATTTAATTATTGAAATGAATTTTGAAATTAATGGAATTGGATTTGAATTGATTTTAGACTTATGGAAATGGTTTGAAAAGATTTCATTAAAATCAAATGGTTTTATCTTGGTAAAAAAGAATGTTTTTGATTAATGTTTTTTGGTTTTAAATGGAAAAATGGTATTTTAAATGGGGGAATGAGATTTAATTATATTATAAGAAAACTAAAAATAAACTTCCCTTCATTGATTTTGTAAGAGCACATGCATACCTTATGTAGTTTTTGAGTTATTTGGAAACACGCTGCGATTACACAATGTTCTAAAAGATAAATGAAACAAGTCACATCCCTGATGGGATTGTAACGAGTTTCCCTTGGCCAGGTTCAGAGGTAAATGTACATAAAAATATTTTTTTGATAACTTATAGAGTGTGGAGTCCTATAGTGTTGAACTTTGGTACCAATTTGTCATATGACCATGTTTATCAATTATCTTATATTTGAGATATTAATATATTCTGATGTTGTTAAACTACTTCATATCCCTTCTGAATTTATATAAATAGATTTATATAAAAAATATATTTAATCCATGGTTTTTGAAATATTTCAACACTTGTAAAGACTTTTCATATATTAGTTCCCATCATTTGAATTGTATAACTTGATTTGTTTAAATATTTTTTGATATTAGAAAACTATTTATAAAAAATTGAAAGATTTAATTTCGTTAATACATTGTTGAAATTTTATATAGAATCATTGGTGAGACACTACAGGGTTTTTTGATCTCACACCATACTTGTGCCATTGGGTGTTGGTAGATTATCTTCATCCAGGTTCGAGAAATGGGAAAGGATCTCAGAGAGGTGGATAAACCTGTTAATCATTGGTATTGGTGAACTTTTTCTATAGATACTTGGGATATTTTACTCAGTTTTGGTACTTTGGTTGTAACACTTTGGGCTTTAATGTATGTTTTCTTTCTAGTACATTGCTCCCAGTGGAGTTTCTTTTGTTATGCATACTTCCTTGTTTCTTTTACTTCTCTTTTTGTAGAAAAATTGTTCCCAAATATAATTTTTCATATTCTAGGTGGTACTCCTCAACCCATAGAGATCAATAATTCCCTAGAGGATATGTTAGGGTTGGCTCAATTATTGGGCTAGAGTCCCTGAGTTGGTTTCTGACATGTGAAACATACTCTTTTCAAAAACACCAAGTGTTTTTGGAAATTATTATTTTATAAGACGAATTTGAAAATATTTTAAACTCCTTTAGAGAAAAAAATATTCATTTAATGATTTATATTAAAAAATTAAAAATATTTATTCTATTTTAGAAACCTATATTTAATTTTTTAGTACTTAAGTAATATTTTTCCCAATAAATTATTTATTATACATTATATATTTATCATTTTAAAATAAATTTTTATTAGTTTTAGAAATTGAATAAAAATAATATGATTTAGAATTTGGAATCACTTGGATCAAATCATTTAATAAGGACATTTTTAGTATAAAAGATAAGTTACTTAGGTAAAAACTTGATATCACGGTAAAATAAAAAATGGTAATTGTAAACAAACTATGTGTAAATGACCTCAAAGATGACTAAATAATGTGGTGGAATTTTTGGTCGATATATTTCATGACGTTATAACTTATTTACTTCTTTAATTTTCATTTTTGGATCCACTTTCTTTGATATTGAGTTCCCATTTTTTTAAAAATATATCTACTAATAAAAATTTCACCCCTTTTCGCATATAAAACGGGTTCTCTAATACTCACTTCTCCTCATAAAAATCCTATATGTTCATCCAAATATCTTCCCAAACCTATAATAAACACCAATAGTTTTCTTAAATAGGTTATAGTCTTCTTAGATGATCCCAACTCAATTTTTTAACACCCATCATGATAGAGATAATCGAAGTCGCTAGGTATAAATTTTTAACCGCTCAATTCTAATTTTAATTTATTTCTATGCACATATTCTTCCTTAAATTCCATTACACAAAATTTTATTGATTACATAATTATTAATTGTATAAAAATATTTAATTATAATTATGGTACAATATTTAACCACATTTTCAATTTTCCAATAAGAGAAATATAATTGTGAGATGTACATATATGTGGACGATCACCACCATCAAGTTACATGTTAATTTCCCATCACTTCCTAACATGTATAGTTTAAAAATGAATTTAATTAATAATTAATAAATTTATGAATTCTATTATATTCGTAAATTATAAACCATATTAATTCTCTCTCATTTTCTATGAAAATGAAATCATAAAACGTGTATACGTGCAGACTACCATCTCCACTGATAGATGTATTCCATTTATAATTACTATAGTTCATGGATGGTTCAAATAATATTTTTAAAATATAAAAAATATTTTTATTTTGTTAATAGAGTTTTGGTAGGACAAATTGATGAACCAATTAATGATATTATTTATAAACAATCATTATAAAATTAATAATGTTAAACAAGAAAACTAAAAGGGAAAAATATATTCATAATATATAATTATTTCATTTACATCATCATTACTCATATTTATTTATATATATGATATTTCACTCTAATAAATAATAAATTATGTCATTACTCTACCAGAATGCCCATATTTTAACCTAATCACCTCATTGTAATCCATTTATCATCGTATGTTTGTGTTAAGGTCGGTTTCACAACCTACGTCAAACAGTTCTATCAAATTATATCATCGATGAATATGAATAAATAATTAATGGTATAATATTATTTAAATATTTTAATAAATATTTGGTTGTTATTTTTAAAGGATTCATCGATATTAACTCTTTGATTAAGAAAACACTTTTGTTCAGTTAGGAAAATCACAGAACTGACCATATTATTGATTTTCTAAAAAATTATAAAAACTAAAACACTCAATAGAAGAAATTGAATAATAATATATCATTACAATACATACATTAAATTATATTTAATGTTATTATAATTATTATATTTTTATGAATAATGAATACTAACACTGATTCTATGAAACCAGTACATACTGTCAAAATTTTACGCACCTTATGTGTGAAAATATGTAAAATATAACTAATATACATGTATATAATGAATATAGATAAAAATTTTAAATAGTTTTAGGTATGTAAATGGTTCAGAATTTAGTTATTAAATTTTTATAATTGGATGTTGGGGTGTATTTATTGATGACAAGATCGATGGTAAAGGTTTCTTATCTCAAAGTTTTACTCTATAAGGAATATTTCTAATTTTACACAATGTTTTCTTTGAAATTTTGTACCTAACACCCCTTTAATATTTTTTAACATGATAATATCATTTTTCATCATATTTAATATTACATTTGGAATCATATTCTTTAAGGGGTTTTTATTTGAATTCAATTAATGCCGTAAGAGATATTTTTATCTATTTTCCATTACACGGGACATGTTGGATGGCACAAACCATTTTTTATATATATTATCCCCTATTCTATTTATATCATATGAGAAAATCATGGTACATTTCATGATATTTTTTTAGTTCATTCATAGTACTCCATATCTTACTCATTCGATTCAAACATTCCTTAATCTGTAAGAGGCTTTGATAAACCAAATCAATTATTTTGAATTATGTAGTGTTTTTTAAACTACTACATTCACTGTTCCATAAATTCAATGATCTACATATAAATATTATTTTCCACATTATTTCTTTTTTTAAATGTGTTATTATTTATAATCACCTTCAATGAATGATTTTTTTTCAAAAAATTACAAAACATTTGGAGTAATTTTGTTCCCCTTAAATGTCGATTTCTAGTAAGTGGATATTTATTTTAAGTCCATGTTTTCACATATCTATAATATTGACCACTCTTATTCAAAAATAAAATTATGTTTCAATTTATGTGCTCTACATAAATTCTTTTTAATGATAATATTTTTTTTTCTCTTTTGCGATTTAGCATCCATTTTCCATATTATCCATAAAGAGAACTATTTTCCATAATTGTATGGTTTATAAATCACCCTCAAAATGCTTTTATAATGTTACTATTTTGGGTTATTCATTATGGAGTTAATTGATCTGGTTTATATGGTTATTTATGTGATAAATTTTGAAATGAAATGTGAAACCCATTCTTATTCATGTGTTTTAATGATGTGATGACTAGATGTTTTCCTATGAAACACATGTGTATGATTAATATTTATGTGAAGAGAAGACCATATGTATCCCTATAATTCATTACATAAATCTTTACAATTGATGAGATAATGAGTATATGTATAGTGATTCTTGATCAAAAAAATGGGAAATAGATTTTTATGCTTGATCCACTATGGAAGATATGTTTCAATGCATGATCCCTTATGGGAATTATTTTATGATGATAGATAGACTATGAGAAATAGGTGTTGATTCCAAATAAAATATATTTTTATATATGGTTTTGTTGCTGCCACACTCATTTGATATTTGGTGATTCATGATCCAATATATAGTAAGAAATCGTATCTTCTTGACTACGCTTACTCGAACTAGTAAACAACCCGGTTCACCACATGAACTCTTTCCAATGAAATGTATTCCAGAGGCTTACCACAAGTCATGAGGGTTTAATAAGATATATTAGAAGACAAAAAATTCTATAAAAAAGATAATCAATAATGTAAAACATAATAAATATGAAATTTAAAAAATAAAAATATGCTTTAATCACATGCCACAATCCCAAATGGACAAGAAATATAGCCAATACAAAAAACAAGTAATGCCATGATATTCTAATGTTACACATGAGACACAAGAGAAAGTACCAAAGAAAATCTTCACAATGAGTCCTAAAACATGCCGGGTCCCCTCATACATACACAATCCCAACAACCATTTGTCACATTGATGTTTCCCTTGTCTGGACATATAACTATACAACCTGCTCGGTTACCCAATGTCGGTCTGAGCAGATTGTGAGGACAACTCAATAGGCCATCACTAATGATGTTTACAAGATATTAATTATAATAATTATATTTTTTGATTAATTACAATAAAAAATCCACATGGAAATTAATGTATATAGGTTTTCCATTTAGACACTTATTGACTATCCATTTTGACTCTTGGGTTGCACCACGACACTAGACTACTAAACCTTCTTCCATCCACATTAGAAGTCTAAATCATATACCAAAGGGATAACATATAATTTAAAATAGTAATTTGTCTAATAATTTTTTATTATCTATATAACATAGACAATCAGTATAGGTACCCTTGTCAATGATTCCAAATTCCATGACCAACCATCCCATGAAATGTTGGGGAAAACCACTTCTAACATCTCATACAGTGTGTAGGGAACACTATAAAAAACACCCAGAAACATTTCATCATCATACACATTTCAAGGTCACATATATAGGACCCTAAAATCACATTAAAACATTAAAGGAACTACCCCTTCCATTTATCATTTTAACCATTGTTAATTTCATTAAATATCATTAACCAATTTTGATAATTATTTCTTATTATCGTTTAATCATAACCACATCCATTTGAAATTTTCTCAGCCCGTTCAATTACATGAACATTCCCGTTTAATCATTGTTCATTATTTCACATTAAATTTTCATAACTCATTTATCTTTTCCAAGTTAATTTTAAAAACCCTTAATGTAATTCCATCTATCAAGACACAATTCAATGTGTTTTAATCTAATAAACCCACCAATTAACCTTTTAAAACCCCATTTCACCATGTTTGAGAGAGTGGCACACACTAAAAGTGTCAATAAGACTATCCTAGACATCTCCAATGGATCCATGGTGTCTATTAATGTTATTACACATCAATATATTTCTAATTTCTCTTTCCTTAGTATAAAACACAAATTCTTAGTAAGTAAGTGATATAACACAACCACACACTTGAAAACCACAGGGCTATAAGATATAAATTATTAACCACCAAACTAAAATACAATGTCAATTATTCCCCAAAATACTTCTATTTATTAATGATAAAACAACCCAAATTAGTAAATCCATGAACATATTAAATAATTTGGATTGACGAGCTTCAGAAGATGGGGAAACACCACAGAATGATTCTTCTAGAAAAAATTGAAATAGAGACACAGACTTATCTGTACATTTTATTTTGCAACAAATGCACTAAAAAATGCTAAATATTTGAAGGATAATGGTCCATAAAAGAATGTATAACACTTGGTTTGTAAGGTTAACTTATGGAGAATAAATTTTGTTTAAAATTGGGTAATAACCCTTAAATCTAGTGGGAAATTTTTTGAAATTCACCAGTTTTTTTACAAATCACAAGTTTTGGCCACAGTATTTTCCAAATCATGCACCAACTGTACAACATAATATGTATGGGGTTTCATGGTGTGTTGTAATCCTATATGTATGTATGGTTTCATGGTTTTGAAACCAACTGTACAACCTTCTATGTTTGGGGTTTCACTATTTTTCAAACTCTGCAGAGATAGTGAGGTTGGATATACACAAGGCCTATGGTTTCCAAGCCTCAACATAAATTGTTTGTAAACCATGCACCACCCTCCTCTTGACCACATTCTCTGGGTTCATAGTTACTACTAACCATGATCAAACTGTGCTCCATGAATAGTATGTCCACTTCCTCCCCCTTTTTCATTTTTTAAACTCACAGGACACCCCCGAGACATTCCCTACAAGCATGGAACATTAAATTTCTTATTTTAATGTGAAATTTAATCAAACCCAAAATTAAATATATTTCATCATGAATCATGATATTACAACCTTCTCCCCTTCTAACTAATCATCCTTGATCTACCTTCTCATATATCACTAATCCCTAATGAAAAAAAGATCAGGCCTCTGGGATCACTTATCAAATTCCCTCTCCCATGTTTATTCTGAAACACAACCATACTTCCAAAACATTTATAATAATAGCACAATCATAGATCGAAATACTTTCTCACTATGATCAATAATATGAATCAAATTCTCCCTAAAGGATGCATCAACATTAATCTCAATGCCATCAATATTTATCACATGAGAATGACCAGGATGATACTACTGATGATATGAAATATAATATATGTCATACATATAAAAATAAATTTTCTATTATCCAATTAGTAAACCACGTATCTGATCCTCTCTATGATCTCAAATGGCCCAATATACCTAGGCACCATCTTGCCAAGTTTCTGAATCTGACTGAAACCCAATCTCATCAACACCAGAAGGAACACACTATCACCCATTATAAACATAGGATGTTAATTATTCCTATCATTATATGGGTTCTATCTAATCTATCCTATATAAATATACTTATAGATTAAATGAAAATTTTCCAATGTATCCTTCACGAGACTTTTCCCTAACAAATTTATTGTAGTATCTCCATTCTACATAATAGTGATTTACATGGCCTACCATAGATCACCTCATACAGTCCCATCTGAATATTTGTTTGATAAAAGTTTTTATAGTTTTCAACATGTTATAGGTGTTTCTCCTAATATCCACAAAAATCTAGTACACATTCATTCATAATGTGATCCAACACATGAATAGTATGTCTGAAATATACATCTTTTGGTAAGAGAAAAGTTGCACTAAAGAAAACCTATTTACCCCGATCATTTTTAACCCTTTATAAAAGTGTGATGTAAAATTGGTATCTCTATCTGATACAATATTCAAGAGAACCCATGCAAACACGCCATCACGTAGATGTACAATATTCCAAAGTGGTCAATGGTAAAAGTCTCCCATATTGGAAACAAAAGGGAAACTTTTTTCAATAGGTCCACAATCTCCCATATTGTGTCGCACATTTTTGGTGTCTATATTAGACCCACTATGATATCCATAGTAAAATAATCCAATTTACAATCTCTAATAGACAACGAATGTAACAGACTAGCAGTCCACTAATTCTCATCATTCACCTATAGATAGGTGTAGCATCCTGTAAAAAATCTTATATCACATTGTTCACTCCAAACCACCAATACAATATATGAATTTCATGGTAAAGTTTGGTAAACAAGGATGCACTGACCACTTCAAGGCATGAAACACACGTCAAATCCTCTCACACTAAAGTTTTCACAATCACAAAACCACAGACATTTATGATATCATCATCATAAATGGTCTAATGAGGAGCTAAGTCACCTCCATTAATGATATCCCTAACACTATGAACTCTGGATCCTTATACTGCCTCCTCTTGATCATACATAAAATAGTGGGGTCCAAGGATAATGATATTATGGTCATATGTTCCCTAACCTCATGAACACCTAAGTATGTCTCATCAAATAAGCACATAATATTCTACTTGGAACTAGATTTCCTAATATCATGATTTCATTCCTTTTAGATCAAATCATCTACAATACTATTTTCTTTCCTCAGTATATAATCCACCTCAAAATTAGAGGATTTTATATATCCAACCCATACTCAATATGGGAGATTAAAATAACACCATGAAAAGATATACATGGGGCTCTTATAATTAGTAAAAATGACAATCTAATCACCCAAAATGTAATGCTTCCAACACTTTAGGACTCACACTACTACAAAGAACTCATGATATGGATTTGGGTATTTTATCTCATATGCCCTCAACAATCTTGATCTGTATAACAGAACTAGATCTCCATACATCAAAACTACCACAAGTCCATTACCAGATGAATCACAATGAAAATATACTCCTTACCTAGATCGAGTAAGATAATGTTTTTTTTCAAATGACTCTTTAACTCCTTAGAAGCATTCTCAGATGATCCATACTGAACAAACATTACACTATTCATGTATAGAGACCACAATTGGTGCTTCGAGGTAAGAAAATTACTTCATGAAGCATTGGTAATTACCATCCAATCCTAGAAATAATAAAATATGAAAAACCATCTTGGTATTATACCAAAAAATTACTTCTTCCACCTTCTCAGGATCCAATAACACATAATCCTCTATGATGAGGTCAAATAATATGTGCACCTTGTAACTCTAGAAATGAAACATTGACATCTTGGAATATATCTGAATCTCTATCAGTGTACTCAGAATGATGTCAAGATGTTTGGAATGATCTTCATGAGTTCAAGAGTACCCCTAAATGTCATTAATAAAAACCGACACATGTATTTCATAGTATAAGTGAAATATAATGTTCATCAAATTCATAAACATAGTTATTGTGTGCATTATCCCAAACAACATCATAATGATTTCATAGAAACAATTACTTTTTCTAAAATATATTCATGGAATGTCAGATGATATCATACTAAGATAACAATACCCTAATCTCAAATCAGTTATAGAGAATACACATGAACCCCTTAGATGGTTAAAAATGTCTTCAATATACTGAAGAGGGTCCTAATTATCATTGGTTATCCTATTAAAATTTGGGTAATCAATACCCAATCTCAATGTTCTCTCATCCATCTTAGAAGAATGGGGGATATCCCTAATGTGATGCAATTGAATGGATAAAAAATTTATACTTTAACTCCTCCACCCGAGTTTGAGGTTTTTGTAGCTCTGGAGGTTCCATTATATAAGGTGGAATCGAAATTTAATCTTATCTATGAATCAAATCAATTATGGAATCAATATCACTTAAAATTGGAAATACATAAAACTACATAGAAAACACTTCCATAAAATGATACACTATAGGATGGTATACATCATTCTCCACTCACCCTTCCTCGAGATTAAAAATCACCACATGGGCTATGATTTCACCCAAACTATAATAAACTATCCCTATATATAATTCCTTGATATCCCCATCCCCATGATTAATACAAATTTCACTTATATGAGATGTAGAAATCAGTCACCTATGGTAATAATAAAAATGATAATGGTACAAAACAAAATAGTCCATCATATTTATTCTGTAGCACTAAAAACAATGGTCATTGTAGAAGTGGTTATTTTTGTTTTTTGAATGGGTTATAACTCATTCTAAAGATATTAGCAACAATTATGAGAAACCCCCACTAATGTTCCAGCCTACTATTAGTAGAGGTGATTTTGAGGGGGCGCTGGTAAATGCATGATGAATTTAGCGGTGGTTACATTAGAGGGGGTTTAAACCCCATCTAATGTTGTAAAATTTACCACAAACGGTTTCCATTGGAGGTGGTTGTTCCCCAATCGCCTCTAATAGAGGCATTAGGGGTGGGTTCAAACCGCCCCAAATTGTTGATGGCAGTATTAGTGGCTATTTAACAAAACCGCCCCTAATTAATTTTTTTTGAACCTGCACTGTGCATGGAGCCCCTCCTATCCCTGGTGTCTCTCTGGTGCCTCCTGGTATCTCCCCACACTGTCTGGGTCTTCCCCGTCTGGTGTATCCCTATAATGTCCCTGTCCCGGTGTCTCCCCCTGGTGTCCCCGGTGTCTGGTGTCTCCCCCTGGTGTCCTGATGTCTATCTGGTGTCCTTGGTGTCCGGTGTCTCCCCCAGGTGTACAGGTGTCTTTCTTGTGTCTCCCACTATCCCCCTCCCCTCCTTATATGTCCCCCGACCCCCTCGTGTCTGTCCCCCATGTCTGGGTCTCATCGTCTAGTGTCTCCCCCTGTGTCCCGATATCTGTCCCCCATTCCAGCCTTGCCTGCGTTCTCCTTTGTGTGTGTCTCAGTCCACCCACCCCCGGTCTAACTTGAAAATTTGAAGGTGTTCCAAAATATTGGTTTGGGTGGGATTCGAACCACCAACCTCCATGACATACCATGTGAGATCAAACCAACACACCAGGTTTCCCTTTGTTTAAATAGTGCATATATTAATCTGTTTATATATATTAATAAGTTTATTGAAATATAAATTATTTTCATAATATATTTAAATACATTTAAAAAGTTTATTAAAATATGAATATATATTATCAAACATATATATATTAACAAATTTGAACATAATTTATATATTATTATATTTATATATGTTAATATGTTTATTAAAATAAACATTATTAAAAAAATATATTTAAATCCATATAGTATGTTTATTAAAATTAGAATATATATTAATAAACATATATATATTAACAAATTTCCTCATAATATATATATTATTGTATTTATATATATTAATAAGTTTATTAAGATAAGAATTTTTTGCATAATATATTTAAATAAATTAAATAAATAACATGTATCTATATTTATATAAATATAAATATATATGTATATATATATATTTTTCGCACCTCTATAAAATATATATTAACATAAATTTAAATAAAATAATGTATTCATGTATTTATAAATACATTTCATTCAAACACACACAAACGCAAATGTGTATTTATTTATTTATTTGTAATTGTTTATATTTATTTGAATGCATGTAATATATATATATATATACATATTTTACCCAGATATATTATGAAAATATATATATACATATTATATTTATACGTACACAATTAAAATGTATTTAAATATATTACATATTTATATAAATATAATATATTATACATTTTATAAATACATTCATATATGTATACAATATATACAATATATATATTAAGAATTTTTTTAAGAAAATAGTAGTTGTTCACAACCTCTCTGATCTTAAATTAGAGGGGGTTGTGAACCCCTTCTAATGTAAGACATTAGTGGTGGTCCAAGAGGGGGTTTTTAACCCCCACTAATGTCTTTCATTAGAGGGCGTTGTGAACCCCCTCTATTTTCTTAAAAATATTTCTGTATAACACACACACACACACAAAACCACTAAAATCCAACTGAATATATTTGTGTGTGTGTGTATGGCACCTCTAACTGAATATATAGAGTCCATGCAACTAAATAAACAATGCTACTAATTATTAAAGTAGTGACAATTTTAACATAACCGTATCTAAAATCCAAATACATATTAAAAAATACTAAAAAATTATAGGGGGTTGTGAACCCCCTCTAAATTCAATGATTAGAGGGGGGTTGTGCAGAACCCCCACTAATGTTACAAAAAATGAATTTAGAGGGGGTTGTACATAACCCCCTCTAAATAACCATCTCTAATGTACTGTTTTTTGTAGTAGAAATCGAAAATCTCCAACATGTATCATTCCACAATTGTATCATACCCACCAATAATGAAGGTACACTCCATACACTGTCGGATACCCTCCAATCACACCACTAACAAAATGTTGATCGACATAACCTCAAACACATAATCTACCACTAGGACAAAACCAATTTAAAGATGAGATGATTTAAAATAAGGAGATGCTCCTATATCAAATAATGAAATTGAGATCATAGAAGCTATTATAATCATACCTCTAAAAGTCAATTGTCCAACCTCTCCACCAATGGGTAGTGGATGAAATGAATACATATAAACAATTCCAATGAAATGGGTTCCTTCAAAAGTCAAATGATCTATACTAATCTTATAATATTGACACTCTTTTCCCAAAGAACCTCATACTCCACAACAACATGTATGGCTGGTAGAACTCCAACTACATGAATGATAAGGGGTATATGATCCCCATTAATACTTTATATCTTGCTAATTCCTCTGTCACCACTCTTCTATCTAGGTTTCCTATAGAACATCTACACATGAACCATCACACTATAATCTCTACATTCAACCAGTGGTTGAAGAAACTAACCTATCACATTGATAGGTTTTTCAAAATTGTATTAAAACCATTAATCGATACCCTACGATATCGATCCACTTCCATGAATACATTTCTCACCACTATCATGGTGAAAGTTACCGTAATCGTGCTTCATGTTATTAATAGATGCACTACTGTACCATATAAATGAAACCATTATCCCCCCATTTGAAACCTCCTTCAGGTTCTACATATTAATGAGTTCTTGATCCAGAACCACAACCATATTATTCAAAAATTATATATTCAGTAATGATTTGATATCTAATTTAATCCCATTCTGAAATTTTCTCATTGAAGTGACCTTATATCCATCCAAGGATGGTATAAAACCTTGAAAATAAGTGAAGCAGATAGAATAATCTCTCACCGCCATAGTTTACTAGTTATGTGTCATTAACTATAAATCCATCAACTTCCTCAAATTATCTAGATAAAATTGTTCTATGAAAACCTCTTAGATTGTCTTCCATACCATTGCATCAGCCTTCTAATCCTGATCCTTAATACTACATCGGTGATTTTATAATCCGTGCAACATATAATCTTAAAAAATTACCCTATTTTTCCATAAGAGTCTATATGTGGTCAAAAATAATCTTAATAGACCCAAACCATAATTATGATGCCTTAAGTCCTCCATCTCTAGCAAATATTAGAGGATTTTGTAGTTAAACGTCTATTTTCAAATAAAACATACATGGAGATGTCCTCCCTTTGTATCCTTCTATAAACTGCATAAATTGAACTATATTATCATAGAACTTCTCTTATTCCTGATTACCTGAAACCAACCAGGTTTCTTTCCCCACTAATGAGGGTACATTCTATGAAATTTCCTCTTGTTGTCTTTACAATAAATTTAATCACGTTTGAAATTTCTATATAATTCCCAAAAATATGTCTCAAGTATATAATATATAATAAAAAAACTAAAAAAATAAGGCAGGGAGGGCACAAATGGACATAAACTGCTAATGGAAATACACTGTCCCAATGTTCATAACCGTACAAATATCACTACCTTTAATTATCCCTATCATGTGCCATGGATAAAACATCGTAAACTGAACTTATACATTTTAACATTATGTAAACCATCTATTTAACATATTCAAATTTCCCCCAATAAATAAATCATTATTTCTTAAGAAAAATTTATACGATTTAAATTATTATATATCATTTTTAGCTTTTTCAATCCTTGTCATTTGAAACAATTCTTTTAAAGCATAATGAAACAGGAAAATCATTTTACCTCCCAAAACAATCCGAGCATTTTAGGGAAACAACCCACAACATATTTTCCCATGTGATTCTAAAATGATGCGAGTCATATAACTCCCTGAAATCCTAAAATGATGGATTCTAACACAGATATTATTCTTTCCAAGGCCATAGGTAGAATCTCAAAAAGCTATGTCATCACATAATAATTGCATCAGCCAAGGTAAAAAATATTTGAAACTATAACATTGAACATCAAGAACAATAATCCAACCCTAGGAACTTGGTTATTTACCACACATGGGTTAGCTACTTCCATGAATGAACTTCTAAACAAGTCACAACACATCCTAATCACATATTTACCAATAACAAATTGTAAATCATTGAAAATAAAATTCTATAATGTGACTTTGTAACATATTAACCTGGATCACATGAAATTTTAGCTCACTTGGATTGACACATGACCTCAGGAGAACCTCTCTATACACCATTGGATTCCAACTAACAACAAGGGTCTAATGAAACATGTTTGGACATTGTACCCTCTTTTCTAGAGTGATTCAATTGTGAAAGAATAATAAATAATTACATGTAATAAGAGAAATATATATGAATCACATACCACACTCCCAAAAATGGGGTATTACAATAGAAAATACAATATACATATCATGCCATGATAGTCTAACATGCCACAAAAAACTCGAGATAAATAATTTGAGAAAATATCCACAATGAATCTCAAAACATAATTGGTCTTCCAATACATGAACCATCCTATAAAGAATATATCATAGTGTTATTTATTTTATATGAACCTTTAACACTACATTTTACGTTGGTACCAAATAGTGGCCTATGAAGGGTGTGGGTAAGACTCAGTAGGCCACTACCAATGTTGTCTATAAAATATATAGTCTAATAATGATTGTGTATTCAGGAGTAAAATAGAATAATCCACAAGATAATGAAATAAAACAGGTTTCCAATTTAATCAATTATCAACTATCCATATTATCACTTAGGTTTCACCACA
The DNA here is from genome assembly GCA_963277665.1 of Viscum album. Lineage (NCBI taxonomy): Eukaryota > Viridiplantae > Streptophyta > Magnoliopsida > Santalales > Viscaceae > Viscum > Viscum album. The sequence continues at coordinate 95,523,867 of OY728136.1, read as the reverse complement.
ACACATGAACATCAAACCTTTTATTTTCCATATTGAAATCATAAACCATATACTAAAAGGTTAATATATAATTTCACAAGGGAATTCATTTATTTATTTATTCATGTCAATGTACCTTAGAGAATTAGTCTAGGTACCCACAACTGGGATTCATAATTTCATGACTGACCATCCAATTCAATGATGTAGAACACCATGACCATCATCTTAAATTATGGGTGAGGAATTACATGGCCAACACTAACTACCATGATGTGGAACTCTAGGGCCACCATCTAAAACCTCATGTGAGGGACTCCATGACCATCAGTTGGAACTATTTCATAATCAAAAACTATTAAAGTACCTTTAGACACAACCATTCTTTCATAATAAAACATTATGTGTACACCCTCTTTCATCTATAATTTCTCCCATAGTTCATTCCATTCTAAATCTTTAGATCATTTCCATAGCAAACCCATTTTTTCATTTAATCATAAACAAAACCTTCAAATATTAATTCCACCAATTAAAGAATATGAAAACCCCCCATTAACCATTTATCACAATTTCACATTAATATGTCAAAAATCATTTAAATTTCACAAGTTAATATAAAAACCCATTATACAATTCCATTAATCCAAACACATTTTAATGTGGTACAATATCACAAACCCTCTAATTCACCATTAACAACTCATATCGCCATGTTTGAAAGAGATTCACACACAATGGGTGTCTATAGGACCATTTTAGTCTCCTACAATAGATCTAATAGGGTTTATGAATGGTTTCACACATTAGTAGAGGTCGAATTTTACATTACATCACTAAAACAATGTGCAGAAAGTCAGTGAAATAACATAACTACAAACACATGTAATCCAAAAGACTATGGGATATAACTTGAAAACCACCAACCTCAAGGTATTTTTAAACTACTCTCCAAACATGACCCTTGATTAATTATTAAAAACAAAAATCACTAAATCTAACAACCAAATAAAAATTAGGGTTCATGAGCTTTAGAATTTATAATACCCCAAGATTCCATGGTAAGATTCTCTTTGAATAATAGAGTAGCATGTGTTGTACGCAACTTCGAGATTCTAACACACCACAACAAATCAATGTTGCTGTTATGAATAGTAATACCCACTTTTTGAAATTTTATAATTTTTATCTCTGAAAATGGGCTTCATTTTTTGATTCGGAAAATCGTAATTAGCCTAGGGTGAAATTTTGATACTTTTCGGAAACCTTTTATATTTTGATGAATAGTGAAAATTACTAATTTTTAATTAAAAACAACTTTTTTAATAAAAATAACTAATAGTAATAAATTATGATTTTGAGTGGTTTTAAAGTATATTTAGAATATATTTTTTCCATTTAATACAATTTTGGTAATTGGACATAATTTCATATTTAAACTGGACATAAAGAAGTGTCAATCTTTTGATAGTGATTATCTCTTAAAAACACGCTTTTTGTTGTAACAACGAGAATTAAATTTAAATTCATTTCTTCCAATTCTGTGTTTTGAATTTAGAAAAATGGATTCCATATTTTGAATCAGGAGTTCTAAATTGTGTAAATAGGTAACTTTTATTTTTAGACATTTTGAAATAATTATTTCAGTAAATAATTTATTTACGATGGTTAAAAGGTAAATCTGGTAAATAAGGGTAAAATAATAATATTATAATAATAATAAATTACCCTAAAACGTGTAGGGCGTGTGCAGCTATTTTTCACTGTTATAATATCTTTTAAGCTTCACTTATAAGCTAATAAGGATATTTTAGAAGAAAAGGTTTTATTTTATATTTAAATGACTTTTAAATGATTTCAAAAAAGAGGTATTTCTTTCATATAGTTTTTATTTCAACTATGTCAACATCCATTGATTGATTTTATTCTTATTTGAAGTTGATTTATTATGATACAAAACATCCAGATTGTATTGAAGGTTTTGTGATATGTTTGACTATGGATGTGTTATTTTTATACCATTCATGGTTTATGGAGAAAGTATTCACATTTCGTATGCTAGTTTTAATATGAATGTTTATGATATGTTCAATCCTATTCATATGAGGAATGAATTGGAATTAATAAGTGACGGGTGGAGCCTGCTAGAGCTCCTTGATGCATCGTTAGGTCTCATGAGACAAACTAGTGTCTTGCCACAAGGCCTTGACAAAATCATATGTTTTGTCTTGGCATGAGGCCTTAACTATGTGGTTTTGATAGTTTGGCATTACACATTCCAACATTATGAAAGTGGTTATTAATATTTCATGTCATTATTCGACTAGTATAATATCCATGTGAATATGTAAATGGCATTATTTCATTTTATTTTTTCCATATTATGCTGGAGTTCATGTTTTAAAAGGCTTTTGTATTAGTTATACATTGGAATAAATGTTTATGCCTATTTATGAAAGTTTCAGCTATATTGTTATCCATATTGGGATTTTGAGCGGACCCCTTTCTATGTTTTATTTTTCCCAGGATGGGAAGAATTATTTTATGAATGACTTGCAGGGATAGTATGATGGGTTATGATTGTGGACTTTGGAGGCAATATGTTGTTGTAGTTTTCATTTTATGATGTAATGTAAACTTTATGAATGTATGTAGTGATTCCAAGGCTACTAAAGTAACCAGTCATTCAATAAGTTAACTTTTGTGATCATGAAATTGTAATTTAATAATGCACCGACTCTAGGTGACTGGGTTCGGGGCATTACAGTTGGTATCAGAGTAATTTTAGTACATACCTTGGAAGCTAGATTTAGAAAAACTCTGATTAGAGCACATAGACCTAAGATGTAAATTTAGGATTAGTATAGACGAACTTCCAAGAATTTTGGTATTTTATAGATTTTGTGAGTTTTTTAATAAATACATCCCTGTCTGGATACGAGCAGGTAGAGGCGGCTCTGGCATAGATGTACCTAGGGGTAAAACCCGAAAACACCGCTTTGAGCTAGACTCGAACGGGAACTGGTGCATGACAATGGGCCTTGCTTCACACTTGGTTACGAAACTCCCGGTTGATATACTTAGGATAATTATCATTTTCATTACAAACCATTATGAAGGGTTTATGAGTATATACTTCCTCAAAGAAAACATTTTTTTATGATTATGGATTATATCCATAAATAGTTCAATTTATGTTAAGTGTTTTACAAGTATGGAATTATGTATTTTTATTCATAAACTGATCTAGTTTATGCCATTGTTTAGAAATTGCGCCTAGTGGAAGGAATGGAAACTGTATCCATGCACGTAGTCCATGCAAGTATTTCCCTCTTGCTAAAGAAAATTATATTGGAGCTGGTGGTGCAACTGGTGCTAATCTTCTAATCACCATACTGGGACAACTCACTCAGGTTATGAATAATAACCTTATCCATATGAAGCTCCCTGATCTGTAGTGTGGAAGATCAATGTTAGATCTCTTCATGAGGCAACAACCACCAACATTCAATTTGAGTAAAAATCCCTTAGTTGCTGAGCAATGGATAAATTCCTTAGAGAAAATATTCCATGCCTTGGGGAGTAGTGAAAAGGAAAAAGTTACCATGGAAGTTTACCGCCTCACTGGAGATGCTGACCAATGGTGGTCATTGATTCAAAACCCGAAGTAAGATGATGATGTATCAAATATGGAATGGAGAGAGTTCATATACACTTTATAAGGAAAATACTTTCCTCGTGACCATCAAGCAGATATGGAAAGGCAATTTCTGAGTCTGAAACAAAAGGAGGATGAGAATGTCGCAAAGTATGAGGCTGACATTACATGGTTATCAAGGTATGATGGAGATTATATACACAACCCAAGAAGTAATATTGATCATTTCATTGATGGGTTAGAACCATATCTTCGTCGAGCATTAGTTTCACAATCCATCTCATCATACGAAGATAATGTCGAATGTGCTATCAAGACAGAAAAATATTTCTCTAAGTCTTACGACTTTAAAGAAAAACAAGAGAAGAATAGATCTACTAATCACTCTAGAAATGGAATTAAAGGGAAAAAGGTAAAATTTGATTATCCATCCTGCGGTAAATGTGGAATGAAGCACCCCAGTACATGCTTAAAAGGAATGGGAGTCTGTAACAATTGTGGTGAAAAGGCCACCAAGCTTGTGATTGCATGTGGAAGAAAGAAGATACTAATGTTCAATGATACAATTGTAGGGATATGGGAAATTATGAAAATGAATTTCCTAAGCGTTAGAGGAACTTATCTCAAAAAAGGCCAAGGGATCATGGCCAAGCTTATGCTATCCCTACTGCTGAGGTTGAAGCTCCTAAATACATGGTGCAGGGTAATTTAATGGTTTCCTCAAGTTTAGAAAATACATTATTTGATTCTGGATCATCTCATTTTTTCATATCTTTCTAGTTTTCAAAGAAAATTAGATATTTCCAATTTAATTTAACAAGGGAGTTGTGAGTCAAATCTCCCAATGGAAGTATCATTGCTATAAATTTTTGTGAATCTATTCTCATTAGAGCACATAAATGTTCTTTATCTGTTGATCTCATCATCATAACTATGATTGAGTTTCATATAATCCTCAGTATGGATTGGATTTCATACCATGATGTGAAGATTTATTGTAAGAAGAAGGTGGTTACAATTTTTGATGATGACTATAAGGAACACCTTATCTTTAGAGCAGAATCGTCACCACCTAATTCTTATATAAATCCACCCCCAATAGCTCAACTCAATTCAATTATTGAGGAGGAAGAGAATGAAATGACTGTGGGTGAGTAATGTAATGTTCAAATAGAAGATGTACCTATTGAGAGAGAATATGTTGATGTCTTTCCAGAAGATTTACCTGGACATCCTCCAGAACGAGAAATTGAATTTTCCATTGATTTAATTCCTAGATCAAGGCCCATATCGAAGACCCCTGATAGAATGTCCATTGTGGAATTAGAGGGACTAAAGAAACAACTAGAATAATTGAGTAATAAGGGATTTATTCGTTCTAGTATTTCTCCATGGGGAGCCCCTATCCTTTTTATTAAGAAGATAGATGAATCTATGAGGTCATGTATCGACTATAGGGAGACCAATGCTATAACAATAAAGAACAAGTATCCCCTACCCCGCATTGATGATTTATTTGACCAACAACATAGAGATCAATACTTTTCAAATATTTAACTTCGATTTGGATACCATTAGTTGTGTGTGAAAAAGGAAGACATTCCGAAGATAGTATTTCGAACCAGGTGTGGGCATTATGAGTTTACAGTAATGCCTTTTGGGCTGACTAATGCACCGTCTATTTTCATGGATATAATGAATAGAGTTTTCAAGGAATATCTTCATGAAATTGTAGTGGTATTTATTTATGATATCTTGGTATACTCCAAAATCTACAAAGATCAGGAAAATCACTTGTGCATTATATTAAGGACTCTGAGAAGACATAAATTATATGGGAAGTTTAAAAAGTGTGAATTATGGCTTCAAGATATTTCTATTATTGGCCATATTGTCTTTAAGGGTGGAATATCTATTGATCCTTCTATGAAAAGAGCAATCCAAGAATGTCCATCACCGACGAGTATAAGCAAGGTACGCAGTTTTATAGGTTTAGCAGGTTATTATCGACGTTTCTTCCAGAATTTAGCCAAATTGGCTAACCCATTAACAATGCTCACACGTAATGGGGTTAAATTTGTTTGAAAAAATGAATGTGAAGAATGTTTAAAAGAACATAAGAGAATATTATTCAATGATACTATATTGACTGTACCATCGAGAAATGATGGGTTTGTTATTTATAGTGATTCATCGAAGAAACGACTTGGTTGTGTCCTTATGCAGAATAATAGGGTTATTGCCTATGTATCATGACAGTTGAAAATTCATGAGAAAAACTATCCTACTCATGATCTCGAGTTAGAAGCTATGATCTTTACTTTGAAGATATGGAGACACTACCTCTATGGTGAAAAATGTGAGATATATACCAATCACAAGAGTTTGAAGTACATTTTTTCACAAAAAGAACTCAACATGAGGAAAAGGAGATGGCTTGAACTACTCAAGGATTATGATTGCATGATACAGTACAACCCGGAGAAGGAAAATAAGGCAGCAGATGCTTTGAGTAGAAAGGATCATGGATTTTTGAAAAAGATTAGAGTAGAAAGGGATCCTATTTTCATGGATCTAGTAAAGATGGATATGGGAATCACCATGGAAGGTGAAACATCAATACTTTTTCAAATGGTTGCCAAACTATATTTACTGGAATGGATAAAGAGTTCTCATGCCGATGATGAAGAGTTTAAATAGAAGATTAAAACTGTGAATGATGGGATATTGAGTGACTTTGTGTATGAAGATGGAATTTTAAAATTTGGGTGGAGACTTTGGGTTCCCGATATACCTGATCTAAAAAGGGAATTGTTGGACGATGATCATAGTTCCAATTTATCTATACACCCTGGGAGCACCAAAAGGTTTAGAGATTTGAAAGAACATTTTTAGTGGGACAACATGAAGAGGGAGATTGCTGATTTTGTGTCAAGATGTATGGTTTGTCGACAAGTAATAGCTGGAAGGAAACAACTTGGAGGAGTCATGCAACCCCTTACCATTCCTGAGTGGAAATGGGATAATATTACGATGGACTTTGTAATGGGACTACCAAAGACTCATAGAAAGAATGATGAAATATGGTTCATTATTGATCATCTTACCAAGTCAGCACATTTTATTGCTAAAAGAGAAGATCTACCACTTGAACGTCTAGCAAGACTATATATTAATGAAGGTGTGAGACTTCATGGAGTACACCTATCGATTGTTTCTGATCGTGATCCCCATTTTACATCAAGATTCTGGAAAAGTCTTTAGAAATCCGTGGATACTGTACTTTATTTGAGCACTACTTACCACCCCCAAACTGATGGACAATCAGAACGGGTTATTCAATCCTTAGAAGACATGTTGATATCATGCTCACTTGACTTTCAAGGTATGTGGGATCAATATTTACCTCTGGTGGAATTTTCCTATAATAATAGTTTCCATTCAAGTATTCAGATGGCACCATATGAAGCGTTATACGGAAAGATATGTCGCACACCAACCTGTTGGGATGATGTTGGTGAAATAAAACTTGTAGGCCCAGAACTGGTGGTGGAAACGATGGAAAAGGTAAAGGTAATCCAAAACCTCATCAAAGCACCACAAAGTAGGCAGAACAGCTATGCTGATAACTGAAGGAAGGATTTGGAATTTTAGGTAGGGGATCATGTTTTATTGAAGGTATCTCCAGGGAAGGGAGTTATAAGTTTTGTCAATAAGGGAATATTGAGTCCCAGGTACATCGGGACTATGGAAATTCTAGAACGAATTGGGGCTGTAGCTTACCGTTTGGCAATGCCGCCAAGTCTCTCCAAATTTCACAATGTGTTCCACATATCACTATTGAGAAAATACGTGCCTGACCCAACACATGTACTCACCTATGAGGAATTAGAACAGGAACCCAATCTATCTTATTGCGAAGAGCCCATCAAGAATCTTGATATGAGAGAATAAGTGATGAGAAACAGGACGAATCGTCTTGTAAAAGTTCTATGGAGGAACCATAAGATGGAAGAGGCAACGTGGGAACCCGAGGAACTTATGATGAAGAACCACCCGAGTCTTTTTATGCAGTAGTATTCTAGAAATGTCTAGGACAAAATTATTTGATGGTGGGGTGAATTAACACCCCAAGCTTCCACGATACGATTCCCTTTAAATAATACAATAGCATGTGTTGTACGCAACTTCGAGATTCTAACACACCGTGACCAATCAAAGTATCCATTATGAATAGTAATACCAACTTTTTGAAATTTTATAAATTTTATCTCTAAAAATAGACATCCTTTTTGGATTCAAAATATCAAAATCTTCATAGGGTGAAATTTTGGTACTTTTTGGATAACTTTTATATTTTAATGAATAGTGGAAATTACTAAATTTTAATTAAAAACAAAATTTTTAATCAAAATAATGAACAGTGATAAATTATGAATTTTAGTGGTTTTAAAGTATATTTGGAATATAGTTTTACCATTTAATACAATGTTGTTCATTGGACATAATTTCACATTTAAACCGGACATAAACAAGTGTCAATCTTCTTATATTTATTATCTCTTAAAAACACGCCTTTTGTTTTAAAAACGGGAATTAATTTTAAATTAATTTTATTCCAATTCTATGTTTTGAATTTAGAAAAATGGATTCCATATTTAGAATCAGGATTTCCAAATTGTGTAAATAGGTAACTTTTATTTTTAGACATTTTGAAATAATTACTTCGGTAAATATTTTAATTACCATGGTTAAAGGGTAAATCCGGTAAATAAGGGTAAACAAATAATTTTATAATAATAATAAATTACACTAAAACGTGACCTAAACCTATTGGTTGATACATTTTTGACCATGGGCATCTTTGGGTCGATTTTGGGACCCCATGGATCCACTTGTAAGTGTTAATGACACTTTATATTAATTAAGTTAAAGAAAATACAAATATTACAGAAGCATATATCATTTAGCAAAATAATTTTTACATAGGGTTATATATGATATATTTTCGACTATAAAAATTCATTAGAAATTTAAAATAATTTCCTACTTAATGGTATTTTATTTATAATTTTTAGATATTTAATAAATAAATTTATTAATGACACTATAATGATGCAATATTTTCCTTAATAATAAAAGAATCAAATAATTCGTATTAAAAAAGATAAAATAAATATAATTTGAAAGTTTTGATGAAATACACGAATTTTATTGGTTAATATTACATTTCATGACTACTTAAATGAATTTTATTCTAATTAATAATGTTTTTAAGACTTTAACAAAAATCAATTATTGGATAGTGTCAGAATTGACATAAATGAGTTTTTAAAACAAATATTATATTATTAATTGATATTCTATTCCTAAAATTATAAGGTTCAGCCAAAGGACTTATATAATTGTAGGTGTATTATTAATGGACCACTTGGGGGTCTCTTGGATGTATATAGTATGTTTATTAACTATATAATATAAAAATACAAAGTGACATGGTAAGTGTCAAACTAATTAACTTAGAGTTAAAACTAAATGATAAGGTTAATATAATAACACAAACTCATCGAAAATATTTTGTTTAAAAGGATTTAGAACCATACCAATCTTATACTTTTAATAATCCACTTTGGAGCGATTATAAACCAAATATGAATTTATTATAAAATAATACTTTAAGTTTTTCTTAAAGAGCCCATCCTCCCCCTTATAAAAGGACACCACATCTAACCAATTCTTCACACCTTAAAAGCCTTTTGGATCAGAAAAACCCTGCCCATATATTCTCTCAACTTCCCCAAATTAAACCTAGAGTCCTTAGTTGGATCAGAAAGCCATCCTAAGTGGCCCTTTTGATTAAATCAGAAGGAAGAACCCAAAGAAGAGGTAATGTTTTCACCACCCTCTATCAAGTTCCTTTCTTATTAAACTTATTATTTCTTTGTTATTTCAATTATAAAATAATAACTCCAGTATATTCTATATATTGTGATGTTATTATAAATATTTTACAACCATATTCAGTATTCTATCCATCCTTTGAATGACATTTCACCATATGTGTGTATGTATGGCTTACCATCTCCACGTCGTGGTGTAACTGTTATTCAAAACATTATTATTTGGATGGGTATGATAATGATGTGTAATTGATGTAAATAATAAATATAACATGACAATGATTATGTATATATGATATACCATCAAATTATATGTTATTTTAATATCAAAATAATGATATTGTCACTCGTGCGTACGTACGGACTACCGTCTCCACAAAACGTGATGAGATTAATTCCTCATCGTATCCATTCAAGTCTAATTATCTTTTGATGATTAAAAATAATTTTTAGGGACTTGATATAATTTTGGATATGAATATTATACAAACTATCGATAAAAAACATGTCTTATGTAATATTAGATATAAAGGAAAATGAGTAAATTAACTTCTAAAACGACGATAATACTAAGATATTATTAACAAATCAAGGTTAAAAGATCATATATAATATCATATTATTGTATATGATTATTTTATAATTTAATAACAATTATTTAACCATTATACAAGAGTTTAACCTACTCTCAACCAAGGAAAAGTACAAGGTAAGGGTTTATTTCAAAATCTCTTCATTATCTGAGGTTGTTTATAAGTAATTATCTACTGGGAAATCTTTTTCATCCACATCCATGTTTCTTAAAAATGTATTTCAAATCATTCTTACTATTTTACAGACTATGGGTTAAAGTAATTTATACCCTTGTTTGACTTTTTGTAATATTTTTATAAAGGAATCTTTCCATCATTTTCTTAACAAGGTCTTTTTTAACCTTTTCAACAGAAATAAGGTAAGAATGCCTTTTATAACTTGTATGGAGGGTGCAACTATTTTATTCCATTATAAAATCTTTGAAGATTCACTTAAAATCTAAAAAGGATATTTTAAAAGTAACTATTTTATTTTATAAATAAGTTTCTTTTAAATGATTTCAAAAAAGAGATATTTCTCTCAAATAGTTTTGATTTCATCTATGTCAACATCCTTTGATGGATTTTAAGCTTATTTGAAGTTAATTTATTATGATACAAAACATCCCTATTGTATTGAAGGTTTTTTTATATGTTTGACTGTGGATGTGTTATTTTTATACCATTCATGGTTTATGCAGAAAGTATTGACATTTCGTATGCTAGTTTTAATTCAAATGTTTATGATATGTTTAAACCTATTCTTTTGAGGAATGCATTGGAATTAATAAGTGACTGGTGGAGCCCACTATAGCTCCTTGATACATTGGTAGGTCTCATGAGAAAAAATAGTGTCCTGGAACAAGGCCATGAAAAAATATTATTTGTAGTCTTGGCACAAGACCTTGACTATGTGGTTATGATAGTCTGGCATTATGAATTCCATCATTATGAAAGTGGTTATTGAAATTTCATGTGATTATTCAACCATTAGAATATCAATGTGAATAAGTAAATGGCATTATTTCATTTTATTTTTTCCATATTATGCTGATGTTCTAGTTTTAAAAGGCTTTGGTTTTAGTTATACATTGCCTTAAATGTTTAGGGCTATTTATGAACGTTTCCGCTATATTGTTATCCTTACTGGGAATTTGAGCACACCCCTTTCTATGTTTAATTTTCCCCGGATGTGAAGAAGTATTTTATGAATGACCTGTAGGGATATTATGAGGGGTTATGAGTGTGGACTATGGAGACAAGATGTTGTTGTAGATATCATTTTATGATGTAATGTAAACGTTATGAATGTATCTAGTGATTCCAAGGATACTAAACCATTCTATCCGTTGAGACTTGATCTTTTGTGATCATGCCAATGTTATGTAATAATGCACCGACTCTAGGTAACATGGGTTGGGGAGTTACTGAATTTGAATAAACATTCCACAAAAATTCTTCCATAAAAACAAATCTATATAAGTCATAGATTCATACAGATATTTTATTAGCATAAAAAATGAATCCAACTACCTAGGATTTCAAGGATATTGATACTCGGAGGAAAGTATATGTCATGGTTCGTTAGTGTTTCTACTGCATAAGAAATGGGGTGCAAAATCGTGTAAGAACCCTTTATGACCAAGAGGTAAATGGAAAATTCATCACTTTTTAATGAGGTGAAGATTTTGGCTTTATGGTTTTCCAAAACATTTTCCAACCATGAGGCATACTCTTTATAGAGTTTCATAGTTTTTTTTGTATCCCACACTACATTCAGAACTACGTATAGATCATGTTGTTGTCTCTTCCTAGGTTCATAAGATTTCTAGGCCTCCACTTGCATGGTTTGTAAATTATGAACCAACCCAAATAGGTGGAGAGATATAGATGTGTGGTTCCTACCAACCATGATCCAACCATGTTCCCCACACAATAAGACCTATTTTCTCTTATTTCTTATTCCAAATTCCCAAGACAACCCCAATACATTACCTATACCCATGAAAGTTATCATTACTCACTTAAAAGAATAATTTAATAAAAACAAAAAATGAAACATATCTCATCGATGTGTGTGATCATAAAAACACCTTATTGTAACAAGAAGAAAGTGTGTTAACAAAGGGTGAGAGGGACAATGTGATGATTACCAAAATGAACAACCCATCTGAATTATAGATGGAGTGAGAAAACTTATTATAATATTAAAACACATATCATATATTATGATTAACCTCGTATAAATGGTTAAAATCCCAATGAAATTAAATTAGAGAAGGATAATGACTTGGAATTTCAGGCAATAGAGATGATGAAGGAATGAATGATCAATTTTGTTTAGGCCAGAAATGGTGGAAGATGCGCCTACGGTGATGTATTAATGAAATTGGAATATGATTTATCTATAGTAAATTAGGGAATTGAGAGAAATTATATCCTATAAAATGAAAATTTTAGTAGATACTATGGGGAAAAACAATGTTCGCCATAAGGATCCACTAAAATTTGATGTTTCAGATGTGATAACATTTTGAACTATAATACCAGCTCACTAATAAAAGGGATTAAGATGTAAATAAACACCAAAAACACCATAGTCCATTTAAATAAGGAATTTCCTATGAAATTACTACTATTAATGTAGTTAGTAATAATTAATTTTTGGTAGTTACAATTATTCATCAATTTAGATTTAAAAATTTCTTATCATGTAAGTTGTCACCAGCTAGTTGTGATTTAAATAAAAACACCAAGTAGTATAATTAGTGTATCAATGTTTTTTGAATATTACTCATGTTTTTTTCATGTGAGTCTTTGTATCCTTCCATTAGATTCATTTCATCTAATTTTGGGATTTTATTTTTTCTCCTTAAAGAGAGAAAGTTTTTTAGAATATAGAAATCATATTTCATATCAACATATGATAGAATATCAATGAAATAAACATTAATTATAAAATAATGGATCAAAAGGTTGGGGAAAAATGAATATCAGATAAAATCCAATTATAATGGATAAAATATGTTCCCAAAGTTTGAAAGGTTGATATTTCTTGAGAAATTATACTTTGAGCCATCACTACATTCAGAATCCATTAATTTTTTTTTATTATTATGCTATAATTAAAATCCTAAGGATTAAATTTATTTATTGGGGTATGTAAAACCCATTATTTTAGAATCCTTAAAAATTAAGGTATTTGAAAACATGTTTCGCATATAATATATTATTACACATCATGGATGATTACATCTATTAAAACTGTAAAAATTTAATGTCAATAATAAATTGAAATGAGTAATGTAATTATAACTAAAAACACCCCTATACCGCCTTCACCTTTATGAATCTCTATTTGTATAACAAAACCAACATTTATAAATAATACCATGCAATTATAAATCATGTTGTGAGAATTGCACAAATGGTTTTTTTATTTCAATATATAGAAATTGAATCTCTCAATTGAAATTACAATCATTACCATTATTGTCATTGAAAAAATGGTTATTGGATATACATGTGTCTAATATGTATACCAAAGATATGTATTATTAGTTATTATTTTAAATATTATATTTTAGAAATAATAATAATAGAAAAAATAATATCAAATAAAAGTATATATTATTTTTTATGCCTGAAAATAATTTTATTCAATTAATTATTTAATTCAACATAGAGAAATATTTCAATATCAATTGATTGATTAAAATAATTTATTAGGATATACATGATTAATTATAAATATATTTTTGGTCAAAAAAATTCTATACATTTAAATGTGTGATTTAAAAATTGGATTTTCCTGAACTATGTATTTTTACGGGACTAAATATATTATGTTGAAAAAGTTATTAAGTTTATTATTTATATATAATAACACTAATTTAATTACTTATTGATTTAAAATAAGAGTATGAAAATATAAATTTAGAAAACTTGTTTTTTTCTAAATAAAAATTTTACATTATTTTTTATATCTTAATTTAAAAGAGATGTTCATAAGTTTTATGATATTAATTAGATAAAATGAACAGATTTTTTTAATTCCACAAATCATAATTATAATATAATCATTTTTTATTATTTATCTCTAAAAATATTTTTTTGATAATAGTGATAATATATTTTTTTTACAAATACCAGACCATTTGTGGAATTATTGGTTTAGAAGATTGTTTTGGATGTTTATAAAACAATTTAAAAATATTTATAAATTTTATGTCATACATTAAATGTTTTTAAAATATTTAATCTAGTCTAAAAACCTATATTTAATGTTTTAGAGCATAAATATATTATTATCAACAATTATTTTAAATAGATTATATTCACATTATTTTAAAATTAATATTTATCACTTTTGAAAATTGAATAAAATAAAATTAACATCTAATTTAGAATTATTAGGTCAAAATTATTAAAAAATGACATTTTTTAATCCTAAAGTATAAGTTGCATAAGTAAAAACTAGTTTCCATGGTAAAAGAAGAAAATAGTAAAAGTAAAAATCTAAGAGTGAATTAGCTCAAACAAGATTAATTTTATTTGAATGTATGATTTAGTTCTTGATCAATCATATCACTTATCCAATCCATTATATCTCAATTTTTTAACCACTTTACATGTTATTGACTTCCAATTATTAAATATTTATGGGTATTTACCAAAATGTCATCTCTTTACCCGTACAAAATGGGATCCCTCTCCTTACCCCCCCTTACAGCACAACCCCATAATTATAGATAAAAAAATGAAACAAAATATCTAAAACTCTATTATACAACTTAAATATTTTATTTTCTTCTTAAATTACAATCCCTCAAATTTATAATCTCTTTCATAAAGGAGATAATATGAGGAGTGAAGTATAAATTACTAACCTCTCCTTACTCATTTCTATGTCACTATATGTAGTTATTCTTACTGAAATTACATTACACCATCATAAAATTATTACATTAATATCACTAGTATACGTATAGGGTATTATAATTACGATACAATAATTAACCATATTTTTTATTTTCTAATATGAAAAATGAAAATGTGATATGTTCATATGTGCGGACTAGCACCTCCAAAAAGTGACATGTTTGTTTCCCTTTAACACCTAACAAGTATAATTTAAAAATTAATTAAATGTTCAATAATTATATTTATGAATTATTTTTTGTTTTTAAGTGATAAAAATATTACCCTTATCTCTCTCTCTATGAAAGTAGAATCATTATACATGTGTACATGTGGACTACCGATAAAAGGTATCAATGTTTTTAATTTTTTATTTAATACATTCTTAGATGGTTATAAGATTGTTTTTAACGGATAAATATATTTTTTAATATATAAATATTTTATAACCCAAATTTAATAACCTATTAATGATATTAAAGATAAAACATTGTTATTAAATCAATCATCTTAAATAAGGTAAATAAGAAGGATAAACAATTTATTCATAGAAAAAATTGTTTGGTACCCATTAAATTGTTTAATTCATAGATTTTTTTATGATATATGAATAAAATAAACAAAAAATGTTATCTTTATGCAACTAGTATAATTTTATTGAAAATAAATTTCATCATAATCTTCCATTAATCATGATATATATTTTTTGGGGTCAGTTAGACTACTTACTTAAAAAATTCAATGAAATTATATAACGGATGACTATCTAAAAATAATTAATGGAATAATAAGATATAAATATAAAAATTAGGATTTTTTAAATTCTATAAAGTATTTATCAATATTTTTCTCAATAATTAAGAAAACTACATTCATTGGTTAAGAAAATCACTGAAGTGTGCTTGTTGTTGATTTCATCCTCATGGATAAACTATGAAACACTCATCAAATGAAACTGAAATTTCCTATATATTTTAACCCCTAATTATAGTAACATTAATAATATTTTAAAATTTATAATTTTAAAACTATTAAATTCCAACATTTCTCCTATAAAACTAGTACAAATAGTCAAAACTATAATCATTTGATGTTGGAAAATCAGTAAAAAATAACTAAAATATGTGCATAATAAATATAAATAAAATAAATAATTTTTTATATGAATATGGTTATGAAATAAGTTATTAAAATAGTTATGTTTATTATCCATGTTTTTAGAGCGTATCTTTTGAAGAAAAGATCAAAGGTAAAAGTTTCATGTCTCAAAATTTCACTCAACAAGATATATTTCTTTTTATACACAATTTATTATTTGTAATTATGTATCTATTGGCCCATTAATTTTTTGTATCATGATCCAAAAATTATACATGATATTTAATGTTTAATTTTGAATTATATCCTCCATGTATTTATTATTAGAATTTTTATAATGTTTTCTTGGATACTTGTCTCAATTTTACATTCCACAATACATGTTTGATGCATCACCTGATTTTTATATTTTATTGTGATTTCATATCCCATGTTATTTCATGTGGGATAAAAATATTACATTTCATGATATTTTTAGCTTAATTTATGAAACTCCCTCTCATATTATTTTAATTCAAACATTTTTCAGCCATAAGGGACAATGGTAACTCAAATCTCTTTCCTTTATTTTTGCGATTTCTTTTGAACTCAGACCTTCATAATTGAAAGTGTTAAATGGTATAATATTAAAAATGATATCCAATTTTATCTCTATTGTGAAAATTTTAATGTCCCTGAAATTTCATGTCATTTTTATCAAATTATATGGGATTATTTCGAGACCAAACACTCAGATAAAACCTGATTTTGAGGCTCTGTGAGCCTGGAATATATTTTTTAGAATTTTTATGTTCATTTAAATAAACATGTGAGCGAGTTTTTATAACTTATAAACCTATTCACGGATCAAAAACATGAGGGAACCATTGAACTTTGAAGGTGTGGAATCATTTAGAAAGGATCTAACATTGGTCAGCAAGGGTCGACTAGAAATGTTTGTTTTTATAATTTCTAGGAGAAATTAAAATAACATAAAAATATATTTTATTTGTTTTTTCAACCACTGAGCACTGACACGGTGGCACTATAGCGCAATGATGAGGTGATAACGAGCCTTATTAAATGAATCTCTTTAATGGCTCTTAATGCATAGTGTAATGACCCATTAAACGAATCGTAACATATATGAAATTTCATAAATGAAATAGCGTAACGACACAATGACTTAGCGTAACAGAAAATTTTTGACGTGTTTTTTAATGGGTTAACATGTTAGAGAAATGGTGATCTAAACATGGAACTCCTATGACAAATCTATGTCGAGAATCCTATCCAATGAAAAACGATGAACAATGGGGAATTTCCAGTGACATCAACAAACCTTGAAGAATGGGATTAGAGAGTGACAAACACCAATGGAAACCCTTCGAATAGATCGCGGAAACAAATAAACTTCTATTGGTTTGGATTTCTTTGATTTGAATCCCATTTTCCATTATTCATTCTAAAATAAGTAACGAAGATCAACCCATGAACATGTTGATTTGCGGATAGCTTTTTCTTCACGGAGGGTTCTTTTTCTTGGGGTTTTCATATTGGGATAAAATTTATTTGTTTGATATAACATTAACCCTAAACCACCCATTGATTTATACTCTAATAAGGAGGGAACGAGTTGAAAAGAAAATGGCACAAGCCCCTCCGCTTTGTGTTTTCCCCATGGACATCCTTCAAATTTGATGGTGAGGAGATTTCAAGGCCTTATCAGGGAAGGAATCAGCCCATAGAGACTGGAGGTGTAAATGACGTGAAGAATGGACCTTCAGAACAGACTCAGGGGTCCGCGTAAGAACTCACCAACACAACAGTGCCGATGGTGGTAGGAGGAGGTGAACCACGATGGTGAACAGAAGGATGCACCATGGCTGGATCGGGCCACAGAGGTGTAGTAGAAGTAGATGATTGCTAGCAGAGGGGTGTGGCCATCCAATCACGTCAGCAAAGTAGCCCGAGCCATGCATGCAATGGATCCCATTGGAATGTGGTCCAGCGACTGGGTGCGGGGACCATAGGTGCATCTGACATCATCCGGTAGCGGTGCACTACAATTTTGACACCCATGTGTCTGGATGGAGGAGAACTGGCCTGCACTCGTGGGCCAGGTAGAGGAGGCAAGGCTGCTGGTTGTGGGCCAGGATAGATGGGACTGGGTCTCCATGGGACCCGGCAGGGTGGACCGCCTGCCAAATAGGGTCAGGTACAACATGGTCCAATAGGCCTGGCCTGATGTTTGGGTCGGGTTGGTTAGGTCAGTCTGAGTGGGTCGGACCGAGCCCAGATGCAACCGGCCCCTGTTTACTAAAATTCCCATATCTCTCAAACTGGGTGTCCGAATGACGATCCATTTAGGGAATTAGAACTCTCACAGAGAGTCAAATCTTTTTCCATACTCTAAGTTGGTTTTCATTGAAGTTTAAATGTGTATATTGTCTTGAGTATTGGATTCCACTAGAATCAAGAACACTACGTGCCATAATCCTGCGGCTGATTATGACCTGAATACAGATGACATGTGAACCTGTATGGATCAGTTACTAGAGACTCTATGGGGATCAGCTATGATGTCCCAGTGGAAAATGTCTCTATGTGACCCTGAAGGCACATAGTCAGGAGTGGATCTGTGTGACCTGATATACCCACGGTACCCATCAGGGATAAGTACCATAGTATGATGGAAAGGTGGTAAGTGGCTATGTGTGACCCAGTAACCCCACATTGGAGATTAGCTCTATGTGTCCAAGAATACCGATGGTACTCATTAGGGATAAGTTCCCCAGCTGTCCAAGGTGTTCATTATTGCAACTAATGGTCTTGTTTCTATACATTAGATTATACATGTGTGAGATGTATTTCTTTGTGATCATGCATCCTCATTTACTTTTTGGAATTATTTGTGGTATTTCCTTTGACATTTTGCGTCCCTACTAAGTATTTTGTTTCTCAAACTGACACAAGTTTCTACCACACGTGTTGTGTCTGGTGCATAAGACCGCTACCATAATGGAAGACTTGGTGGCCTCGGAACCTATGGTGCCAGTGAGATCCGGTTGACAGGGCATACTTCTACAGCTTAAATCAGCTACACTACACATACCCATCAGGTGGGACTTTCAGTAGATGGATTCTCAAATATCATCTATACTTTCAGTTTTAATATTGTCTTTTGTTGGGTTTTTATTCTAGCACAATTGAGCAACAACGTGTACTTTTACTCAGTGGTTGTTTAGTGGCATGCATGTTTTTCCATTCAAGATTTTGGGACGTGGTTGTGTGTGTGTGTGTGTGTACAACTACTTAATTAAATTCCTCCTAATTGTAGACATACACCTTTAGTGCTAGTCATCAACCCCTGGCCTTTGGATGGCAGGCTTGATAGGGTCACAACACGGGCCCTAGGGGACGGGTCGTTCCAAAGTTGTATTAGAGGTGGTCGATTATACCTTAAAGACCTAGAGTTTATTATTTTTTGGGGGTAATAGTGATATTTTTTTTGACTTTCATATTTTCATATTCTATTGTTGGTGCGGTGGCCGACGTATCTATACACCGGCACTATGAATTAATCTTTGTAGCTCTATACATAAAAATCATTGCTTGCATGCATCATATAGGTATTGATTGTTTCCTTATGTACTTCTTGAATTAATGTCATATCATTATGTATATTATATTTACTATGGTACACCGTAATCTGTTTCTGGATGCCTCCATCCAGATAGCCAGCTAGGTTTCTGATATGTGGTCATGAGGATAGCCCACCTAGCAATTAGGCGTTGATTTAGGGAACAATGCAATAGATGGGTCCTTTAGGTGGTGCAACAACGTTACCACCACCCATTGATCATTAGTAACTTTCTGTGTTACCAATAAAGGACATACGTAGACTTATTTCCTTTCATGAGTTTCAGAGAAAGAGACCTCTCAAGTTTAGGGGAGCGACGTATCCTCAAGTTGTTGTGGATAGGCTGGGGGTGGTGACACGATTCTCTCTCTTAGTGAGGATTCCACTTCACCAGATGGTGATATTAGACATGTTCCTTCTTTAATGATCGGTGGGGAGATGATGGTTATTGATGATTCAGACTCATGATGATGTGACCCTCTCCTTGGAAGACTTCATGTGGAATTTTGAGGATGATTTCTTTCTCACGACCTTGCACTCAGTGCACATATAGAAACTACTTCACCTACATAAGGGTTGCATGTCATTGGATGGGTACTCTTCGAGTTTTATAGACCTCTCCTACTACTCTACATATATTTTATGAGACCCTTTCTTCAAGGCCCATACTATTGACTAGGGACTCCGATGGGAGATCAGGGCGTCGATGATTTTACTCAGCATTCCCACTTAGGCTGGAGTGCTAGAGTAATCCCTTGTTGTGGGGTGATTAATTGTAGAGGAGACACCGATAGCTGGAGCCACCAATAGATATCAGGTGGAAGGGTATTTAGTGGTGAGTAGTGGGCAGTATACATGGGGGCCTATGTGGGTAATATATTTTATGGGATAACCCCAAGAGATAGGGTCGGTGGTTAGGGGAACATAGAGAAGGGCAAGTCAGTAGGGATCCAGGATTTGCTTTACGTGCGGCGGGCAGGGACGCATGGCTTGTGACTACACAAACCGCCGCACAGATGATATGAAGATGGTCGAGGGACCTCCAAAAAAGAATAATTGGTTTGATCTCAAGGTCTGTATGGTGGAGGATGTGGCAGGAGAGGAGGATGAGTAGTTGGACTTGGGGGATAGTTTGAGGTATACCACCACAACCCCGAGGTTGTCCACCCCGAGCTTATGGAAAAGGACAACAAGGGAGAGATCAACATTAATCAGTGGAGGCCTATGACCACGGTGCTCCAATGATAATAAGTGTCCTGATATATGTCTTCTCCACATTAGTTTTAGTTCTTTTAAACACAAGTTCTAGTCATTCATTCCATTCCATGGAACTCGTTCGAGGCTTTGAGATTTCAGTGGAGTTGTTGGCTTAATCGTTATGATTAGAAACACTTATGAGAGGGTATTAAATGATTACACAGTGGTTCTGGAAGTTTGAGCTTACTCTTGAAGGTGATAGCTTCAGCTGGGATATCATAGTAATGGTATTGAGGCCTTACAATGTCAGGTTTGGAATGGAATGGTTATCTATAGTTCATGCTCTAATCGACTATCCTAGGCCTAGAGTGTGGGGTGTCCGCATGGATGGTTCCGGGTTTTCCTTCACCAGTTAGAATGGGACCCTTGTAGCACTGGATGTACTTTATAGGATAAGGGTGTATCCATTCACTCCCCAGTTGGTTATTTTATCCTTGGTGTGAGGGATGAGAGGATTACAAGTTTTTCTATAGTCATGGACAAGAATAATGAAGAATTTCTAGATAAAGTTTCGACACTACCTCCATGTCAAGAGTTAGAATTTTTCATGGACCTATACCCTGAGATAACAACGATATCCACACCGTCATACCGGATGGCTCCTACAATGATTTTCAAGTTGAGGGTCCAGTTGGAGGACTTGTATGGGAAGGGATTCGTGGGGAATGTGTTTCTTCATGGGTAGTCCCAGTGTTTTTTTCCAAGAAGGATGATGTGAGATTGCGGCTATTCCTAGACTACCAAACCCTAAAATATGTGACCGTGAAGAATAAATATCCACTACAAATAATTGATGACCTATTTGACTAGTTGAAGGGAGTGTGGGGATTCTCAAAGATAGACCTCATATTAGGATATCACCATCTTTGGGTGTGTGACGAGAATGTACCAAAGACAACCTTTAAATGACGGTATGACCACTATGAGTTCATGGTGCTGCCCTTTGGTTTGACAAATGACCCAGCAGTGTTCATGGGACTCATGAATATGATCTTATATCCTTTACTTAATCATTTCATGGTGGTCTTCATTGATGAAATCTTTTGGTAATCAGTGTCAGAGTAGGTGCACACTACAAACCAACGGATAGTCCTGGATACACTCAGAGAGCACTAGATTTAGGATAATCTCTCGAAGTAATATTTTAGATTTGAGAGGTCCAATTTATGGGAAACATCATCTCAGAGGCTAGAGTTTTAGTGGATCTAGAAAAGATAGAGGTAGTTCTTTATTGAGAACAACCTAAGAGCATAACTGAGGTGAGGAGTTTTTTAGGATTTTCTGGATTCTACTAGAGGTTTGCACCCAACTTTTCTAGAGTAGAGGCACCATTAGAAGCTTTGACCTAGAAGGGAAAACCCTTTATGTTGATGGAGAAGTTCTAGAAGAGTTTCCAAGAGTGGAGGCGGAGACAGAAGAGTGCCCCCATCTTTAGAATACCATTGGAGGGAATTTGGTATGTAGTTTTCAGTGAAGCAACATGGACCAGAATGGGTTGTGTCCAAATACAGGAGTGAGTAGTGATCGTCTACGGTTCATGGTAGTTGAGGGAACATGAAAAAAACTATGTGACCCCTAACCTGGAGTTAGCATTAGTGGTATTTTCTCTAAATATGTGGAAGAACTACATGATTGGTGAACAGTTTACCATATATTACAACCAAAAGAGTCTCGTGTATATCTTCTCCCAAAAGGACTAGAACATGTGATAGCAGTGATGGATGAAGTTCCTATAAGACTATGACTTCGAGGGAGTATATTCTCAAGGGAAGGGGAACTTGGTGGTAGATGTGATTAGTATGAGATCTGGTTTTCATCTGTTGAGTGAGGCGACAGAGCATCTAGTTGTGATGCAGTTATCCTATGTAGATGACGATGGAGAAGCTTAACATCATCCAAAGAGTGTCACTCCCCCATTGTTACAGTGTGTTATGGATGCACAACTTGTGGATGTCAAATGCAAGCCTCGACGTGCTCAATTATTCATATGGTAGGCTCTGGATGGATTTTCAATAGGTCGGGAGCACTTTATCCATTTTAGAGGGAGCACAGTTGTACCAGTGACATTCCAAGAAAATATTTTTAGGGAGTTACATAACATCCCCATAGTGGTATATCCTATTGTTGTGATGATTTACCAGTATCTCTGACAATAGTAATAGTGTCCAAGGATAAATAAAGGAGTGGTTGAGTTAATTTCAGAGAACCTCACTTATTAGCGAGTGATGTCTGGGCATCATGTTCTAGTAGACATGGAATGACCACATGAGGTAAAATATTGTATGTTGGATGGTATCTCAGTGGAATTTTTTATTGTATTACAATACACATACAATTTTAATGATTCTATTTGGGTGATCATTGGGTGAATCAACATATCAGCTCACCTTGTACCCATCCAGGACAAGGGATTGGTAAAGGGCATGGGATGACTCTACGTCCATGAGATATTGAGGCTTCACGAGGTTCCTTCAATGACCGTTGTAGGACATGATTCTTGATTTAAAAAACATTTGTGGAAGGGATTACACGAGGTGTTCGATACATAGCTACACATGTTTACCACATTCCACCCACTGACTGATGGCCAGATGGAGTGAACCATACAGACATTGGAGGGCATGCTTCATGCATACATCCTTGATTTTGGTTATAATTGGGTGAACCACCTACCACTAGTGGAGTCTTCATACAATAATAGAAATCACTACACGATTAGAATGGAACGGTTTGATGCTTTGTATGGGTGGCCTTGAAATCCACCTCTATGCTGAACAGACCTAGGGGAGTCAGCACTCATGGGTCTAGATTTGGAAAGGGCTACCAATAAGAAGGTGCATATTAGCTAGGAGTAGATGAGGACTTCATATATCATATAAATATCTTATGTTGACAATAGAACAATACCCTTGGAGTTATAGGAGGGAGACTGTGTGTTTCTTTCAGTCTCACCCAAATAGGGATTGCGCCGATATGGCCGGGTCAGAATGTTTTCTTTGAGGATCATAAAACCTTTCTAGATTCTGAAAAAAGTTGTTGAGGTGGCATACCTCCTAGATCTCCCCCCCATAGATGCACCAGGATCATGATGTTTTTCACATGTCACATCTAAGGAGCTTCGTACATGATTCATCGCACGCCATCGACTTGGACGATCTGGATATTGATGACGGGGTGACGTTTGCGGATTTCCAGTTAACGATAGAGGATCAGCATGTGCGGCTCCTTCGTGGATGGTCGATTCCTCTAGTTCATGTTTAAGGGCATCACATGAATCTATAGGAGAGAAAATGAAGTGGGAGGCTCATATTCATGCTCAGTACCCCCATATGTTTGTTTAGGATTGTTTTGTCTTACGAGGACGTGATTCCCATAATGGGGGGAGTAATGTACTATCTAGAAAATTATATGTAATTTTTTTCAAATTATATTGAATTATTTAGAGACCAGACACACAGAAAACAGTTGATTCCGATGCTTGGTGAGCCTAGAATATTTTTTTTTTACCTTTTTTATGTTCATTAAATTAAACTTAGGAGATGGTTCTTTTAACTTTTAAACTAGTGATCAAATAAAAAATATGAGGGTTCCATTGAACATAGAACTTACAGATTTTCCAAGAGAGGTCCTAACATTGGCCGACAAAGGTAGACGAGAAAAGATAGTTTTTGGAATTTTTGGAAAATAATAAAATAACTTCAAAATTTATTTTATTCTTTTTCTCAATTGTTGAGTGGGGACACGGAGGAACAGCAGTGTGGAGACGCAGTGAAAATGAGTCATGTTAAATAAATCCCTTTAATGGCTCTTAATTAATAGTGCAACCACCCATTAAATGAAGCATAACATATCTATTATTTAATAAATTAAATAGTGTTATGACGTGAAGATGTAGTTTAATAGAAACATTGTGACTTGTTTTTATTTTAATGGGTTAACGCGTTGGAGAAATGCGCCCCAAAAAATGGAACTCCTCTAATGATTATATGAAGAGAATACTCTTCAATGATGAATTAAAAACGTTGGTGAATCACCCATGACATTGACACATCACGAATAATGGGGCCGAAGAGCGACGAACGCCAACAAAATCCCCATGAACTCATTGATCCAACAACGAACCTCCTCTAGGTAGGGGTTTCTTTGATTTGAATTCCTTTTTCTATTCTTCATTCTAAAACAATGAACGTGGATCAACTCCCAAACTGGTTGATATGTGGATTTCATTTTCCTACTAGAGGGTTCCTTTTCATTGGGTTTCCCTATTGGGATTAAATTTATTTGAGGGATAGAAATTTAATCATAAAACACCCCTAGATATAAACTATAATCCGGAGGGTGTGGGACAACATGAACAAGGCTCTATCCCCTCTACCTAGTGCATTATTATTTTATAACCCTCTAGGTGGGAAAAAGTGATTACAATGCCTTGGTAGGGAAGACGACAGACTATGGAGACAAGACGTGCAGATGACGTGGAGAACGAAAAACCAGAACGAACCCAGTGGTCCGCCATGGTAGCCATGGTTAGTTAGAGTTGTTCCATGACGGTGTGCCGATGGAGGAATGCCACGATTGTGTGCTGAAGGAGGTGTTGTGCTTAGCTCAGGCCGCGATAGTGTGGCAGAAACCGCACGCAGTGGGATGAGGCTCATCATGGCACACGGTCTAGCGACTACATGTGGGGACCACAGGGGAATCCAGCATCTACTGACTCTAGTGCGCTTCAAGCTGGATGCCCTTGTGTCTGACTGGTGGAGAACCACACCATCTGTTGCGGGCCGGACCGAGTTGTGCAAGCCGAGCCACTATGTGACATGGGCTTGAATCAATGTTGTCCAACTTCTGCAGTCCAGGATAATGGGATATTACTAGGCTACTGGGTGGTCTGAGAAAGAAGAAAACCGGCCCACTGGTTATGGGCCATGCCAAATGGGTCTGAGTCATCGGGTGACACGGCAGGCTAAACACCCAGCTGAACCGGGTCAGGTCCTGCAAGGCCCAAGGTGCCTTGCACGCTGGCCCAGCTAGATGGGATAGGCTGAAACCCAAACTAGTCAAGTTGGGTCAATCGAACAAAACGATGGCAAGTGAGGGCCTGGGGCTGGGTTGGTCGGGTCGGACCTGGCCCAGATGCAACTAACCCCTGTTCACTATAACACCAATACCTCTCAAATCAGGTGTTTGATTGACGATCCGTTTTCAAGATTAGAGCCCCCACAACAAGCCAGGTATTTTTTAATACTACAAGAAGGTTTTAACAGAATTTGAAATGTGATTAATTGCATGAGGATAATTTTCTCATGGAATCAAGCACACTACGTGCATGAATCATGTGGCTGACTGAGACTCCAAGACTGCTGACCTGAGTCCTTATGTGGATCAACTACAAGAGACCTTGTGTAGATCAGCTATGATGGCCTATTACGATGTGACTCTGTGTGACCGGGCAGGCCCACGGTGTGGAGCTGCTCTGTGTGATCTGAAAGACCTATGGTACTCATCAGGGATGAGTATCACTGTATGATATCCAAGGTGGGATGTGGGTCTGTGTGACCCATCGTGGAATGGCCTAGAATGCCATGGATTTTTTGAAATTAAATAGGATTTTTACAAGACCAGGCTCTATGATGACACGTAATTCCGATACTCCGAGTGACCGTAAAGAATTTTTGAACTTTTTTAATGTTTATTAATTAAATGTGAAAATGGGTTTTTCTATCTTTTGAACTGATATTCGAATAAAAAATCAGGGGGTAACATGGAAGTAATAATGTTGGGATTCTCCACGAAAGGGCTTATCATTGGCCACTATGGTCCAATAGTTGAAGTTAGTTTTTGGCCGTAAATAAAATAATTAAGAAAAAATTATTTTATTTTCAAAATCTATATAACACCTAAACAGTAACTCAGATTTGAAATCTAAGATTACCATTGATCTTGTGAGGGCATGTTTTTCATAGGCAGAGTTGAACCTTGACTACTTCCAGTCAAGGGTGAAAGTTAGTTTTTTAGTTTTCTTAAGAGAATTAAAATTGTATGGGGTCATGATTTTGGAAAAATCTAAAGTGGTTTCTTGAATGAAAATATGAGGGTACTGTTGCATCCAGAACAACAACATTATCTATGAGTGGTCTTAACATCGACTGGCCTGGGTTGATCAGAAATGATTTTTCTCAGACTTTTTAAGATAAAGTTAAAATAAAATAACTTGGATTGCTTTGTTTTATTTTTTATCTTTTGAAATTTTTGAAATGAAGTGATGTGTAAAGCAATGAAACTGAATACATTGCTTCATTAAATGAAACATCCTAATGAGTTCATCATAGTAATGTAACTAAAACATTGATTTTCATTTCATTCATTAAAATCCAAGCACACAACGTCGGATTGATGGCACAATCATGGTTCTTCTCTGAATCTCTAGTGGGTGAAAATGATGAATTCCATACCCCTTCGAACATACTGTCACCAACAATGATCGACCAATGGCCGTAAAAAGTGGATCATGAAATGAAGAACGTAGTGACATCGTTCTTCACCATTGAACAATCCGACCCAGGATGGGGTTGTTATGTAATTCCATTCTTTTGGTTGATCTTGGTTTTAAAATAACAACATGGATCAATACAAGAATAGTTTGACCCGAGGTTAGATCATTCTTGCAGGAGGTTTTTTTATATTGGGATTATCTTTATAGAGTAAATCATTTCATAAATTAATTATATTTTATTTTCATTATGGTTCCTTCTAACGGGAGAAGATCAACACCTTGAAGAATAACAGCAGAGGTCCATTCATCACATTGTAGTTTGGTTTTCCTCTCCTCATTGAGGTGCATTATTCACATTCTTCATGGGTCGAAAAACTTTCGGTTGTTGCACAACCGTTTAGGGCACAACAACGATGACTGTGATGATCCGATCAAGGGGGTGCGGGAAGTACCGACCGACGAGTGCTTCCCTGTAGAAGAAATGAAATTGGGATTTTTAAAACCCATGTGGTGAAGAACACGTCCTGAGGGCTCCCATACACCCTATAAAAGGATGAAAATACAACCATATCATTTTTAGTGCTCTGCAAAAGAGGCTTCTAATAGCGGCAGCACCGACAGTGGCATGCAGTGGGGATGCACACCATGGAGGACGCGACAACGACATCCTTGTGAAGAAAACCGAAACTCCGACTCTGGTGTGACTGTAATTTGATGAAATACACTATTATTACAAGAGTTATGGTCCATGTGAGTGGACTGGTTAACCCGGGGAATAGTGCTAGCTGGCCTAGGGTGCTGCTTCACAAACATGGTAGAGTTGCTTCAGGGATGAGGGAGCTGACCCGATCCAATGCGGTCCAGGCTGGTTGCGGGGTCCTCGACCTAGTGGGTCAGGCCCAACCAGTATATGTCAGGGTGGGACCTAGATTGGGTTAGACATGGTTCAGGTCTGTGGACCCTGGAAAGGGTCAGTTCGGGTCAAACCCGGACCCAATCGGCCCCTATTTTTCTTAGACGGTTGTAACATCTAAATAGAGCATCTGTTTGATGATCCAACTATGGAGATGGAATCCTTGGGATGATACAGTACATTTGCAATACTCTAAGTGAGTTTTTGAGAATGTTATAGGATGGCCTATTTGGTTAGATGAGTAGGATCTCCCGGCACTAGTAGACTTTGGGTAGAATTTGGTAGATTCTTATAATGAGATGTTCGGACACATAATCCCTTGACGATTCATGTCGATGTTAATCCTTATTTATATAAATTGGTATACACAATATTCCCCATGTTTTTTGTGAGCGTATGTTTTTTAGTGGTTTTCTTTGAAAATGTTACTTTCCCATTGGATGAGGGAGCAGGTTAACAAGGAAGTTAGTAAAGGAAGAATTCGTACACCCCTACCATGATATGGAGCGGGTCCTCTATCCGGGGATTCGATACTCCCCTATTGGACTGTGGTGTAGGTTCTCCATACCAAATGCATATTGAGTTGGGACTCCCCTACTGTGTAGGGAGAGGGTCCTCTGTTGTAAGATTCAGTACTCTCCCATCATTCCAAGGTGCGAGTCCTCTATTTAGAGTGCTACAGTAGAGTCAATACTCTACTACCATGCCAGAGAGTGGGTCCTCTAGCATTGGGTCGGTACTCCCCAAA
Source organism: Viscum album (assembly GCA_963277665.1). NCBI lineage: Eukaryota > Viridiplantae > Streptophyta > Magnoliopsida > Santalales > Viscaceae > Viscum > Viscum album. The sequence continues at coordinate 95,494,707 of OY728136.1, read as the reverse complement.
CGTACTAGGTTGCGGGTACCATATAGTGAACATACTGATAGAGTTGGTGCACCCCTACATTACCGGGGTGCAAGTCCTCTAGTCACTAAGGGTTACTCCTATACCGAGTAGGGTACGTGTCCTCGATAAAAGAATTTGCACTCCCCTGGTGATACACAGTGAAGGTACATCATCAGTAGTACTCCTTTGTGTTACCAGGGTGTATTTCCTCTAGTCACTGAGTAGTACTCCCCTACCGGGTTGGGTGCGGGGCAAAGATTGGAGATGGAGGTCCCTCGGCTGTCGGAAACAGTAGTGAGGAGAGGGGACATCGACTTGATTAAGACAATACATAAATAGAAGTTTTTTACTCCCACAATGGACTAAGGTGTGGGACACTCCATACATGATCGACTATGGTATCTTATATTATTCTGGAGCGGTGCACCCTCAACTGTTTGCAGTGATGAGGAGAGGGCCTCTTCACATGGGTTTCCATAGTCTTGGATTGTGGGCATGAGTGTGACGACTAAACCACTAGTGTTAGGCTCCAGAGTTGGAACTAGTAGAATATTCTTGACTGAGAATGTTCTCTCAGACATACCATTCAGAATGGTTGGATTGTAGCCAATGAAGTGTATCTCTTAGATGGGTACCATCTGGGATGACTGAGCTTGTGAAGTGTGATCTCCTTGTTTATGTGTTATGCTTAAGCCTCTATAAGAATCCTGGTACTGGATATAAGGTTAGAGCTTATGAATCTTAGTGACTAAAATGAGTATATCTGGATGTTCATGGTATATGTATCAGAATATAACTGCGTTGAACTTAATGTGCTATCCTTTTTGGTTTTCTCTTGTGCATTAGATTTGTGGTTTCGGGGTCCCCTACTGAGTATTACTCTACTCACCCCTGCACATGTTGTTTCCTACTTGTTTCATGTCTTTTGCAGACAACTGATTCATTGATGGAGTCCATGGAGGACTGGGGCCTAGTGATATTTAGTGAGATCAGATAGATGAGATGCACTTCTATATCTTCAAGCAGCTACGCTTTACCTACCCTTCTGGTTGGATTCCCAACGGACAAGCGTCAATGACATGGATTTTTATTTTTGTTCTATTTTTCTTTTGGTTGGATTGTATGCTGGCTAGGGTATCCACCCTATTATTTACTTTCTATTTTACTCTAGTTGTGTTTTACTTAGTGGATTTCATGCTTGATTTATTTGGATTTTACTTTCTAGTAACTTTGGATGTAATTTTTGAGCTTGTGTATAAGTACTTAGGAAAATGCCTCCCCCTTGTGGAATAATTCCTCTGGCGCTATTCGCCAACGCCTGTCCTTTAGGAGGCGGGCAGGGGTATTCACGGCATGAGCCCCGGGGGACGGGTCATGAAAAATTGGTATCAGAGGTGGTCAGTTCTACCAAAAATACCAGGGGTCTATTGTTTTTTAGTCAATAATGTTAAGTGTTTCGAGTTTGGATTTTAGGATAGAGACTCTAATGTTGGTGTGGTGGCTGATGTATACATACATCAAGACTCTAGGAACCTATTTTCTAAATCTGTGTAGAGGAACAGTAGTTGCGGGGAAATAAAAGGTGCATGCATCATGTCAGAATTGTTGTGATTTCCATGTCCTTCTTGGGTTAGCTCTCTAGATATATTCTTTAATCATGGTTCAACTGGATATTCTTTAGGAAACCACCCCGACGATATCCAAATAGGATTATAAAATGTGATAGTGATAATGATCCACATAGAGTGGAGGCTTCAGTGCATCGAAATGAATCTGTGGCATTACCTCTGGGTGGTGCGCCAGTGATATAATCAACCATTGATCATTAGTTTCTACAAGGGCTACCAATATAGTATGTGTTTAGACTGAGTGTGATGCTATAGTCTTAGAGGCCAAGACCACATGAGTTCCAAGGCATGATAGATCCTCAGGTAGCTTAGGATTGGCATAAGGTTGTTACGTGAGACTTATGCCTATCAAGGATGCCTCTCGACTACATCATAGTACTAGCCATGAGCCTTCTATAGGGATTAACAGGATGACGGTGGAGCGTAGTGATCAAGATTCATGATGATCCAACCCTCAAATAGATTGACATTGAGATCCTCTTCATGGGGGAGATCTTTTCGGTGACTTTATGCTCTGTGCGTAAACAAGAGTTACTGCACCTACACCAGGGAAGCATGATGGTAACAGAGTACTCAGTGAGATTGATGGATCTTTCTCACTACTCTATTGATATGACGTGTGACCCTTACTTTAGGGAATAGACCTTAAAGATGGGACTATATATGGAGATTAGGTAATCAATGATACCCCTTAGAATTATGATGTATGATGGGGTGCTAGAGAAAGATTTGGTTATTGACGTCTACCTGGCGGAGGAGCAGAATGATGTAACCGACAATAGAGGTCATGGTGTAGAGGCATCTACTAGAGATAGAAGATTACAGGTGACATGATTTTGGTGTAGGAGGCATACATATTCCTGAACACCAACACGTGGGTCTATAGAACATGTGCAGTGCCAAGGAGAAAATCATCCATAGGAGAGGTGGTGTTACACATGTAATGGCTGATAGAATATCGCTTCAGATTGTCTAAACCGACGTGCCACTGAGATGGAGCTAAATGATGAGCCCCCTTGGCAGAGAAAAATCATGGAGCAAGGAGTTCCACAAGATTTTGGGTGATGGAGGATAGTTGGACGAGTGGCAGGAGGTTGTCCACCCCAGCCTTAGGGAGCCAAAGGATGAGGGTGAGGACAACATCATGCAGTCATGGATTATGACTAAGAAGCTTCTAGAGAGATTCAATGTATGATATGTGTCTTTTATTTTTGATTACTTCTTAAATAAAAATAGTTTATAGTATTCCTACTTTTCTATGAGTTATATTGAAGACTTCGAGGTTTTAGTTGGATCGTGGAATTGACCTTCATGCTTAGGGACTCATGCTAGAGGAGACCTGTTGATCACACACCAGTGAAAATTGTTTGACTTGTCTCTTGGAGGTGAGAGTTGATGTTGGGATCTCATAGTCATAGCATCAAGGCTTTAAGACAACATACTTTGAATTTACTACTACCATTCATACACATATTTAGTTTATCAGGAAAAGGATGTTGTGTGCCCATGATGGTGAAAATTTGTTTTCCTTCTAGTGAAAGTAGAACATAGGCAGCACATGGTGGAATTTTGAGAAACATCAGGCATATATATCTAATATGGTGGAAAAGTTAGAACCCATGATGTTTCTAGAGTATGAAACGGTTGGTTACCATCCATACACAGGTGAGATGCAACTAGTGAGTGTATTATTGTTTGAGTTTTGGTAAATTTTTTGGCCGCTGGAGGTTGTAGTCAAAGGGCCTAGTAGGACCCAATGTCTACTCATGGGAAGCCGTGTTTGATTTGTAAATACACATGTGGGTTTAGCATCAACCTTGAATGAATAATTCTTGTGGAGTATTTAGAATAATTCATCCAAGGGAGTATGTAAACGGTGGGTTTCTATTTGAATATAATTCAGGTTAGTGTGGAGGTGAGCCGCTAAAGAGACTTGTTCCCATTATTTCTTAATGATGACCTAGCTGATGATGAAAATTATAGTGGTCGACCATGGTCGTTTGTCGAGGTGCATGCTTGTATGTAGCACAAGGACTGTGGATGAACTCAGTTTTCATTCATTGAGGATAGCCTTTTGATTTTGAGGGATGGAAAGTCTTAAGGTGGGGAGAATGAAATGGCTCAGAATTCCATGGATTTTTTTTAAAATTAAATAGGATTTTTTCGAGACCAGACTCAAAGAAGGAATGTAATTGTGAGACCCAGATTGGATGGAAAGAATTTTAGAATATTTTTAATGTATATTAATTAAACATGTGAGTGGGGTTTTCTATCATTCTAATTAGTGATTGGATTGAAAATCCAAGGGCACTGTTGAACTCAAAATAATGGGATTCACAAAGAAAGGTCCTAATGTTGGCCGGTGCATACCAATAGTAGAAGTTAGTTTTTTTTCCCTTTATAAAATAATTAACAATTATTTTATTTTCAAATCCTTATAACTCCAAAACGGTAATTCCGATTAGAAATCCAAGAGTATCGTTGAGCTCATGAGGGCATGTTTCCCTTTGGAAGAGATTAACCTCGATCGACACGGGTCGAGGATAAAAGTTGGTTTTGATTTTTTTTAAGAGAATTAAAGGGGTGTAGGTATGCGGTTTTGGATACATCTAAACGGGTACATGGAATGAATATTTTTGGTCACCATTGTCTTCAGAACAATGACATTACCTATGAATGGACATAATATCGACTGACGTGGTTTGATCAGAAAAGATAGTTTTCATTCATTATAAAAAAAGACATAAAATAAAATAAAGTTGATGTTTTATTTTATTTTTCGACTTTTGAAACCGTTGCGGTGAAACAGAGTGTAACTCAATGAAACTAAATAAAAAGTTTCAATAAATGAAACAACATAATGATTCCGTACCAATATAGTTGTTACAATGATACACATTTCTTCCTTTAATGTCCAAGAATATGACGTAGGATTGTTGGCACAACCCTAGTTATGCACTAAAGCACAGGTGGGTGACAAAGTGGAATGCCATCCCCCCTTTTAACGGATCATCACCAACAACGATCAACCAACCGCCATAAGCAGAGGATCCTAGAATAAAGAATGAAGACCCAGGTAGGGGTTGTTATTTAATTCCATTATTTTCCACATTATTTTTTTTAAATGAATAATTAGGACCAACACACGAATAGGTTGACCTACATTTTGATCATTCTTATGGGAGGAATTTTTGTATCGGTATTATCTTTGTAGAGTAAATTATTTCATAAATCAATTGTATTTGATTTTCCAAATTGATCCTTCTAACATAAGAATATCAACACTATGATGAATGAGGGCAGAGGTATATTCCTCATATTGTTGTTGGGATTTACTCTCCCCATTTGATGCATGTTCTTCAAGTTCTTTGCGGGTCAATGAACAGTCAATCGTTGTGTAACCGTTCACAGCACAATGATGGAGACAATGAAGATCAGATAGAGGAGGCTCAGAAAATACCGTTGGACGAGCACTTCCAATAAAAAGAAATGACAATGGGATTTTGAACTCTAGGTGAGGAAGAACGTGGCTCGAGGGCTCCGGAACACCGTCCTGATCGAATAAAAGACCACCAGAGTGCATCCTGTGGTCTGTAGAAGAGGATATTGGTGACGGCACTTGCAGTGGCACACAGTGAGATGGAAAAACATGGAGGTAGTGATAATGACAACTGTTCTATAGCCATGTAAAGAAAACTACATCTCTGACCACAGTGTGATCAGGACCCGCATTAAGCAGCGGGTAGTAAAAGAGGTCTGGTCCGCGTGGGCATACTAGTTGACCTCATCAGTGGGGACAGCTAACACTGTGTGCTATTGGATAGACGTGGAAGATCCATGTCTTGGATGAGGGAGTCAGGCAGTTCCAATGTGGTCTGGGATAGTTCTGGCGAGTCAGGCCGACAACAGGCCAGACCCACGACCTAGTGGGCTGGGCCGAACCGGAACCGGAGCCAACCGACTCCCATTTATCTAAAATGACTATAAATTCTAATCAGAGAGTCTATTTGAAGAGATGTATGCAGTGTTGGTACCCTTGGGATGAGACATTCCTTTTGAGATCCTCCAAGTGAGTTTTTGATAATGTAACAGTACGTACTATTTTTTTAAGAGAAGGATCTCCCCATACAAGAAGTAATTGGGTAGAATTGGGGTGATTATTATGATGATATGTTAGGATGGTTACTCCCTTGATGAATCAAGGTACAAGTACTCCTTAGCCCTATGATATTGTAGAGACATGAGTCTCCACATTTGGGTGCAGTTTTGTTTTCATTTCAGTGGTTTTCATAGATTTCTGTTACTCTACTATAGGATTAGGGTGTAGGTTCTCAAAGAAGTTAGTAAAGGAAGAGATGGTACTCAACTTTTGTGATGGGGAACAATACATTTATCCTTGGTTTCAGTACTCCCCTAAGGGACTAGGGAAATTATAATCTATACCTAATGAATATACAGTCGGTACTCCCCTACCAGGATGGGAATGAGTCCTATATTGAACGAGTTGGTACTCCCATGCTGTTCCAAGGTGTAGTTCAACCATACACCATGCTACAGAAGAGTTGGTACTCCTTTTTCATGCCAGGGAGTGGGTCCTCTATCCTTGGATTAGTACTACCTTACTATACTTGGGTGTGGAACCCCATAGCAAACAGAATAACAAATTCATTACACCCATACATTACTAGGGTGTGGGTATTATAGTAACTAAGATGTACTCCACTACCGGGTAGGTTGTTGGTCCTCGATATACAAAGTCATAATCCCCTAACGAAACAGTGTGGGTTCTTTCATGAGTAGTACACCCCTATCATACCTAGGCGCACGTCCTCTAGTCACTGATTTTTATTCCCATACTGGTTATGGTGCAGGTCCTTGACTTGAGAAGGATCTCCCTTAGAGGTAGGAAACAATAGCGAGGAGCAGACACATCCACAGGAAAAAAACAATTCATAGATAGGGGTTAGATCTCTATTGATGGATTGAGGCATGAAACACTCCTTACAAGAGTGATTGAGGTGTCACAAGTTAGTCTAGATCATCCCTCCCTCATATGAGTGTAGTGACGAGGATCATGCCTCTTCACATGGGTTTTCATAGTCATACATGGGGAATATGACTGTGAAGAATAAACCTCTAGTGTCTGTCACTACAGTTGGACCTAGTATAATGTTCCATATGAAGAACGTTCCCTCAGACATACCATTCAAAATGGCTGGATTAAATCCGATGGAGTGCATCTCTCAGACGGGTTCCATCAGAGATGGATGATATTACGGAGTGTGATCTCTTGGTTTATGTGTTATTCTTGAGCCTCTGTGAGAATCCATGTACTGGCTATATGGTTGGATCATATTCTTCTTAGTGAATAAAACAAGTATATATGGATTTTTGTGGTATATGTATGTGCATATACCTGAGTAGAGATGACTTTGCATTCCATAGTGGTTTTTCTCTTGGGCCTTTTCATTGTGGTTTTGGTATCCCCTACTGATTGTTGTTTTATTGACCCCTTTATGGGGTTTTTCTCACACTTGTCGTGTCTTGTGCAAACGACTGATGCTTTGACGGAGTATAGGGAGGACCTGGGCATGGGGTTGTATAGTGAGATCAGACAGATGAGGTGAACTTCTATAGCTTCAAGAAGATACCCTTCACCAACCCTTTAGTTAGGCTTCCCGGTGGATGATCTTCTGGGACATAGAGTTTTACTTTTTTTCTTTTGGTGGGCTTGTATACTGGCTATAATTTCCACCCAAAACATTACATTCCATTGTACTCTAGTAGTGTTTTACTTAGTGGATTTCATGTATGTTTTCCTTGGATTTTAATTTATAGTACCTTTGGCTTTGAGTTGTGTGCATTTGTATAGGTACTCATGAAAATTCATCCCACTTGTAGAATAATCCCTTCAGAGCTAGTTGTCAGCCCCTAGCCTTTAGAAGGCTAGCATGGAGAAGTCATGGCACAAGCCCCAAGGGATGGTTCGTAACATGGTAGGCCCACAGTGTAGAGAAACTCTGTGTGACCCAATATACACATTATACACCTTAGGAATGAGTTCCCCAGTAGTCAAAGGTGTTCATTGTTGCAACTAATGGTCTTGCGTCTATACTTTAGATTATACCAATGTGATTTGTCTTGCTTCATTATCATGATTTGTGGTTTTATTTGTGGATTGAATAGTGGTTTCTCAACTGTGGTTTGAGGTCTTTACGTAGTATCTTGTTAATCCCCCATGCACGAGTCTCACTCACATGTGTTGTCTCTGGTGCAGACGACTGACGCCATGATGGGTTACTTTGTGGCCTAGGACCCGGTCGTGCCCAGTGAGATCTATATAGCAGGGCATACTTCTATAACTTCTTGTGGATACACTACACTTACCTAGAAGGAGGGAATTTTATCATATGGATTCTCAATGATCTTCTATACATTCTAGTTTTTCAATTTTTCATTTTTTGGGTTTGTATTCTAGCCCATTTGACACACAAATTTTACTTTTAGTCAGTGATTGTTTATTGGAATACATGTTTTTCATTTCTATTTTTAGGGATGTGGTTGTGTGCGTGTGCGAATAGGTAATCAAGATAATACATATCATTTGTAGGTTGACGCCTTCGATGCTTGTTACCAACCCATGCCCTTTGAGATGAAAGCTTGGGGGAGTCACGACATGGGCCCTAGGGGATAGGTCGTGACAAAAATTATTTCTTAATGGAAAATTTCATCCGAGAATTATTTCCATTAAAAAATTATAATATGTTTTGAATAAATCCCATCGTCTTATGTGATTATTTACCATTAATGGATATTAATTTTTAGACCATCTTTTCACGTACTAACAATTTTATCTTTTATCATATTAAAATCCAATTAATTATCAATTAATGCGATCTTCATACATTCCATTAAAATATAAATTTTTACTGTATTTTACAATTTTGATTATGTTTTTCCATTTTTCTCGGAAAAATATCTATTTTCCATGATGTTGTGTTTTATAAATCACACTCTAAATGATTTTATAATGTTTATCCTTTATATGAATAATTATATTTTAATTTACATGGTCTATGTTTTTATTTATGTGATAGCATTTTAAATGTAATGTAAAACCCATTATTCTTCCAATTCTTTAACGTTGAAAACCTTAGAATTTTTCTAATGTAGAACATGTTTATATTAAACATTTAGGTAAAATAAAATCCCTAAAGAGACCCCATATAATTGGTAAAAGCATTAAATATCATGAAATGTTGTTTAAATTATTAGTGATGATCGATCCAAAATTTGAAATTGGTTATGATGCTTGATTTACTACAGGATATATGTTCTAGTTCTTGATCCTCTTTCACAAACTGGTGTTGATGTATAATATACAATTGGAAATAGGTGTTGATTCTTGAACCACTATATTTTATTAATATAATTATTTTTCAATACTGTATATTTTTAAAATAACATTATGTTCTATAGCGTGTACAACACGCATCACCAAGAATAAATGAAACATGGAATATCAGTATTTAAATATGATTATTATAACATATTCATTGAATTGAAATGTATGAATAGGATTAACGACATTATAAAATATATATTAAGGACTTTTTTATTAAATAATTACATATTAATTCTTTGGAAATAAACACTCAATTAATTTGTAATTACATTTTATTCTTCACAATATGTCTCTTGGAAAATGATTTTAATTCTTTTTCTGTGAGAAAATAATATGATTAATATTTTAACATTTTATAAATGTAATTTAATAAATTTAAAATTAATTTTGACAAAAAACATATCAAAATTATCATAATGTTATATTTTATAATTTTCCCTAAAAAGTTTCACCTTTTGATGAATTATGGGAATTATGTATTTTTATTGAATGTTGCCTTTTAAATATAAGTTCTGAATAAATTGTTTTAAAAAGGGTTAAAAGCATAATTAGTTCAATTATATTATCATTTATCCAAATTATATCATTTCAATAAATCTTATTCTCAATTATGAATGAAAAACTTTTCTTACTTATGAAAACGTCTTTGGAAATCAGCATTTCCATCATGCTTCTGGTTTTTATTTTAAATTAAACTATTCCATTTATGTGAGTTTAGTTTGAAAAAATGCATTCCATATTTTTTTTCATCTTAATTAATATCATATTATAAGTCCAAATTAATTTTTTAAAATAATGAATAATGGAAATAGTAAACAAAATTTACCAAAGTTGAGGTGAAAATGGCTTTTCGGGCAGTAAACTGGGATGTTAAGAGTTAAAAATGACCTAAAACTAGTTTAATTCCAATTTTATAGAACTATTTTGACTTTATATAATATAAGGGAATGCATTTTGTATTTTTTATCTTTGGGGAATGTGAAAGTCATGGGTATGATTAATTTGTTTTAAAAAAAATCAAATTGTGTCTTATCCCCCACTTATAAAAGGCCACCCTATATCCTATCCTATTTAAACTTATAAAAAATTTTGGTTCATATAATAACTACAAAAAATATTTCCCTAATTACATTCAAATAACAAATGGGAAATATTTTTATTATAAATTTCACCTAGAAATACGTTTTGTGAAAACATAAAGAGGTTTTATGAACAATATATATGATTCCAAATAGAGGTACTCTGTTTTATTTCTTCTTTTAAACCCATCAAATATTAGTAGAAAATAGTATATAATAACATAATAAAACTAAAGATAATTATATTTTGTTATGTTAGTGAAATTTTCTATATCATTATACCCCTCCCTCAAATATGAAATGAAATAGTCGATCATGTGTACAACAGACTTCCACCATGTGAAATGTTGTAATTCATTTTCCATTAACACCACTCACTATTTAAAATAATGATGGATTTAATATATATATATATATATTTAATGAAATTATACTTGTGAAATTATGGTATCCTATATACATTCATACATTCTATTTTGTGGGGGGTAAAATAACGTCACTCTCATGTAATGTGGACCACCATCTCACGAAGTAATTTGGATTATTTTTCACTTAATAATTACATTGAAGGAATTGAGGAACAATATATGGAATATATTCGATATATATTATATCATAATTATTTTATAAATATTAATTATTATAAATATTATTTTTCTTCCATCTACTAAAAAATGTAAACAACATTCATGCGTACGTATAGTCTATCATCTCTGTGAATGATGTATTTAATATTTCAATATATAACATTTATGTATGATTCCAAAATTTAATCTAATGAAAAATAATATATTTATAATATTAATATTATTAGGTGTATTAGTTTTCTATATTCTATGATCAATATCATTAACTAACACATCAATACATGGATGAAAAATGAAGTAGTTAACACCCAAAATAGTGATTGTAACAAGGAATTGTAAATAAATAGGTGATAGAAGACTATAAGTTAAAAAATTGATGGTATGATAAATATGAGTATGGTTATATAATATATTTATTATAAATCTATATTTATTATATATGAGGATAAAGTTATTTTGATAAAGATAATTCGATGTAATGGATTCTGTTTAAATTTTAACTCCATTGAAACATACAATGTATTTTGTACCTATTTATTTTTAAATGGTGAATGTACTGACACTTTGAGTAATTTTAAATTAATTTATACTTATTAATGATGAATTAATATTCAATTCATATTTTCCATTCAAGAGAAATTATTAAATGAAAAGAGTGTCTTATTTCTCTTTTGACTGGTAATATTTTTATTCCATATCCAAATTTTCCAAATAGTTTCACAATGGTAAATTTTATCTAATAAATTGATTTTTAATGAAATTTATACATTCCATTAATTTTTAAAGTGTTTGAATGTAATATTTCAAAAACAAATCAATTAATTCCATCTTCATCTTTTTCAAAAGTAAAAGGGAATGTTTTTTAAATGTTTACAGTGTTAACAAACATTCATATTGTTATAACTATTTTATGAATTTTAGATAATCCTACAAGTTTTCTATATATTTATAGAGACAAATAATTTAATGGAAATTTATTTTAATATTTCAGTTCTATTTTCCAAAAGACATTATTTTACCACAAGACCTATAATTCGGATGAATTGAAAGTCATGTTCGATTTACTTTGTGGTCATTTGGTTTCTCCGGAAAAATTCACATTCCTAAGATACTTTTTCATTATACAGTATCTTAATTTTTAATATGTATATTCATTGTGTTTTTTATAAGATTATTTACTAAACAATTAAAATTTTAGATGTGGTGATTTATTATGAATTATATTTGATTGATTGGAGTAAAATATTGATAAATCTAAATTCTTTACTCAATATGGATAATTATTGGTAGGTAATATTGTTATTAAATCTAATTTATCATTAAATATATAAAACATTAATCAGATATGTAGTGACGGGTGGTGTTTGGTTAGTAATATCCACTCGATGGATCGACATGTCTCATGTGAAAAATCAGTTGGCTAAATTAAATGGGTTTTACCTTTAGTTTTAAACAATCTTGTAAAATGTATTTACATTACAGGTATCATTATTACTAAGATTATAAGGTACAATATTAATCATTTACAACATTTATAATTATATTATTATTATACATGATATTTTCACATTGATATTATTCGTGGATTCATTTCATTCTCAAGATATTGATTAAATAACATGTTTTTCAGTTATTTACCCTCCATTTTGATTATTCCATATCAAAACATGATATCTTCCAATTTAAATAACCCTTACTTTTTATTTTATATCACTCTTATTTTATTTCCTTTCATAAGGATAAGAAAATAAAATCTTTAGACGAGTTTCAAGGATGTTAGACATTTTTTTGTTATGTTCTCTATTTTTTTCAATATAATATCGGTTTCATATATGTATTTGGTTATTCAAGAAGAAGAAAATAATTAATCCCCGGTGAAAATATTCCATGTATCTATACCAATGTATTAAATAAGACACAGACTCTTGGTTAGTAGAATTGAGGTTGTTACATTTGGTATAAGAGTAATTTTAAAAGAATCCATGTAAACTAGACTTCATAAAACAATGATTTGGGTACACCCCCCTATGAAAGACATTTATAATATGTATAAATATTTTTAAATGTAATATATGTTTTAGAAACTAAGTTATTAGGTGGTTTTCAGAATAATACATCCCTATTTGGATACTGAAAGAGGATGTGGTTCTAGAAATGTTGTATATTGGGGTAATAAATCGAAAATGGGTACATTATGCTTTACCTTCTCATCACCCAGTGAATGAAAATAGGACTTAATACACACGTGGTTTGAAACTCCTAGGGATATTATATGAATAATTCTCCTTTTCTTTAAAATAAATTACAAAATATATTTCAATATTTTCATGAAAAAAAGATATTCCCAAGGAAACCAAGTTTATGATTATGAGATTATCAATGAATAAATTTTAAATATATGAAAAGTGTTATACAATATTTATTATCATATATTATGATTTAATGTTTATAATATTATGACCTAATTTAATATATGTAATTTTTAGAAATGGAACCATAAAAAATAAATCATATCAATAATTGTTGAAATGTCATGATCTCTCTATTGAGAATTATGATATAGTAGGTATTGGAAATGTGCATATCCTGGATTTAATAGAAAATAGTACTTAGGTTATGATAAATATCCTTTCCCAAAGAGAGAATCATTTTATTCCATAGTGTGATTATTCTATGATGGATCATTTCATCTGACAAAAGCCCCTATCATTTAGTGGGACCAGTAATCTTGGGGTCGCTGAACAATGGATTTTGTCCCTTGAAATGATATTTCAATATTTTCGATTTGAGGAGATGGAAAAGTTTAAAATAGTAGAATATTTTCTCAATGGCGATTCTAATAAATTATGGACATTGACATAGAATATGTAGAAATAAGATGAAATGTAACACATAGAACAAACAGTGTTTAAAGAAGCATTCTTTGAAAAATATTTACCTCATCAGAGAAAAACATAAATAAAGAGAATGTTCCTTCTCATAATGAAAAAGGAATAATAACATATTTTCAATTATAAGTCTTCCTTTATAAGGTTTACCAATTATGTTGTGGATTATATACATAATGCAGAATTCATGATTGATAATTTCTTATAAGGGCATAATCCAAGTCTCCAAAGCGAACTAGTTTCTAAAACATTTTCGTCGTCGTATTAAATAATATTATACACCATAAAAATGGAGAAGTAAATTTTTAGATATTATTTTTTCATGGAAAATAAATAAAATAATAGGTTTACTAAGCCCCAATCAAAGGAGACTATTTAAAAAAGAAGCAGCAAATGAATCAATTAATATCTTGAGAAAAATGTGGAATGAACAATCTAGGGAATTGTTTGATGGGAATCGATCTTTTATATAAGTGTAGATAAAAGTTTCATCAAGATAAAGACAATAATGGGATGAAATAAAACATGATTATCCATTACATCAATTGTAAATGAATGATTCATTATTCGAAAAAAATGTCTCAAGAATCAAGGGAACTGTCTAAATAATGGAATAATTCCATGTTTATATGGTTTCAACAAGTGAAGTTGATGTTACCAAAATATTGTATGGAACTTAATATAAACACATATCTCAAATTTTATATAATTATTTTATAGATTTTGTATCCCTAATCTCATATAGAATTCATATTTTTGAAAAAAAATTGATATTTCTCTAGAACATTAGGAATGGAGTTTTCAATAAAAAACATAGTGGAATTCTCACCATAACAAGGATATGTCAAATATTCCCTATTATGACACATAATTATTCCATATTTTTTGTTTTTATTACCATACCAATGGTTGATTTTGATATAATCTTTTCTATGGGATTTATTTCAAAATCCGACGAAACAATATGTGTAAAATAGAAGGATTTTTTGATTATTAATGAAGATGTGGAATTCCATATCATTAGAATCAGGACATCATCATACAGGTCCTACCTATATCCACCCAATGTTGAACTAATTAATTATATTCTTTAGGATGAATAGAAAACAATGTTTTTGGATGAAAAATATAATCTTCATATTGAGGATGTTTCTATAGTAAGGGAATACATTGATGTATTTATTTGAGAATTACTTGTACATCCACTAGAGAATGAAGTTTATTTTTTATTAATTTAATCTCTAATTAAGGAAACATATCAAATAATCCATTTATAATAGAAATTATGTAATTAGTCGAGTAGAAGAAACAACTAGGGGAGTGGAGTTATAAGTGATTTTTTCAGTCAATAATTTTACCATGGAGACCCCCAATTAACATCATTAACAAGAAATATAGATCCATGAGGCTATGAATAGATTATAGAGAAATAAGTGCTATTATAATAAATAAAAAGTATCCCATATAATTAATTTATCCCAAATTATATTATCTTTACAGAGATCAATAATTTTAAAATACCATGTTTCAATCTAGGTGTCATCAATTGTGAGTGAAGAATGAATATCTTCTTAATACAAAATTTCCAATGAGGTATGAACATTATAAGTTTATAGTAATTCCATTTTGATTTAATAATTCATGCAATGTCATTATGGATCAATGGAATATAGTATTCATTAAATATATTGATACTTTTTGTGGGTTTAGTTAATGATATATTGGTGTTTTCTAAATCTTATTAGGATTATGAAAAGCAATTATTGACCATTAGGGATACTCTTGGAAGATAAGATTTATATGTAAAATTTATCAACTGTAAATTATATATTTAGGATATTTGTTTTCTTCTATATATTTTCTCCATGATGTGATCTTAGTTGTTAAAAAAATGAAAAATACAACCAAAGAATGGTCCAAAAAACATCATTGATGTTTGTAGTTTCATTGGATTGGGATGTTACTATGAGTGATTTGTTTAAAAATTTTCTTAATTGGATAACACATCAACCATTCAAACACATAATGTAGTTTAGTTCATAAGTATAATATAATGGGGAGAATATTTTTATGAATGTAATATGAGATAGGTCAATTATCCAATTTTGAATCTTCTATTAGGAAATGATGCAATTTTGTTATATAGTGATGCATTAATGAAAGGACTTGGTTGTATCATTAAAAAAATGATAAAGTTATTTTATATGCAGAAAGGTATTTAAATACTCATGAACAAAACTATCCAACTCATTTTTATGCCGAAATACATTCCATGGAATAGTCAAGAAGACATGACTGAATCATAGAAAACCCAATCCAAAACTACCAAAAACCATCTAAAGGAGTCTGTTTCATGAGTCCCTTCCAATTCCTGAATATAATGAGCTCACAGAACTCCCATCTAAGTGGTTACCTTTACAAATATTTCTATCCCTGATCGTGTCCTCCACAAGTTTGATGGTTCTTAAAAACAACATGAATGACTGATAGTGTCTTCATGAGCCTAATATCATCGCACCAATCGTGAATCCCAAAAACACTCCACAAACCACTTCCAACCTTCACGAAACCCATTACCTATAAATACTTATTCATTATTTGATTTTAGGTATTTTTATGTAACCCTTAATTATCCAAATTTTCCCAATTCAAGAACCTCCATAGAATCACAAAGATGACCAAAATGGATAAACTAATGTGCATGGGATTCATGAAACCCCCTCTATTTTGTTCATGAAAGCCACCACCCTTGGTGGAGATTCCTTTCAATAATGTCTATTCAATTCATGATGGAATAAGGAACATTAAGGCACTTGAGTATTAATGAATCATTAAACCATAAAAAAGAACTCCATTCCTAATGCAGGACTTCATCTTGAGGTAGGGTTACCCTTCTTCATGATGCCTCCTCCTTTATAAAGCCCCTGACCTCCGTGAAGCACTTGAGATTCCTGAATCACCTCTCTAAATAGCACCAAGATTCATAAAACACCACTCATGGGCCACTCCAAGATTTCTATCATCTACTAGAACCTCTTCAAAATGGTTGAGAGTCTAAATCCCCCACACCCTTGCAGGATTAGGTTAGACACACCTTAAGTCCCTATATGACATGCACCACCCATTCCTATGGCCCACTCCATGTTAAGTGTCACCTAAGATTTCAAGAATCCTTTTTATTCGTAGTATAGGTATTATAATTCTTGATCATTTTTTTCATAGTCGCACTAACATAGACCTCATGACTGTCCACTCCTCCACATCATTACACCTTGGAAATGCTATATCCATGACCCTACACTAGGTGCATGAGAAATGGTCATTTAATCCCAATGGGTAAGGTTTTTGTTTCCCATGTCTATGCCATGTGAGGTAAAACTGAGAAACCATAACATCCTCAACACATGATTTTAAACAATGGATTTATCCTTTTCAATAAGTACAAGATGATCCATGTGTGAGTGACATAGGATGGTATCCACACCGTCTAACCTCACAGGGAATGAGATCCTCCTCACATAGAATACGATCTTACACAAATGGAATTACATCATCCCTTAAAAACATTTATATGTATGTCCCAAATCATATATATCTCACTCTTTCTATTTGTCCCATCTTTCATGAAACGGGTGTCACATCTACTGATTCTTTTTGTTTATCACACCAATCTTAGCTAACATGGGCTTATAGGTAAGTATAAACTATTAAATCCAACCCATATCATCCCATTTTACTTATCTACAGTTATAATCTGCAACCTCTACTCTAATAGGAATCCTTCTAAGTGTAATACCAACATTCAAACACACCATATAGGTCACACCCATGCATGAGCTCCAACCACATTTTATTTTGGGCCACCTCCCCAGATATAATCCCCAGAATGTTCTGAACTATGTGGGATTTTATTTCACACTAACTAGGATATGTAATAAGTATCTCTGAAGTCCAATACCAATATCTACATCCTTACTTATTTTCTTGGATCCATATCTCTTGGAAGACAATTCCCCTCAATAGAGAGAGCACATATCCCTCAGGTCCCTCTAGCAGCTTCAATGTGTCATCCCAACCAAAAATATATCTAAGATAAATCTTCTTGCCAAGGGAAGCTTCCATACATAATCCCCACACCAACCCATGTCAATTCTCCCTCCACGACATGAGTTTCCTTACAACATAATGTAATCATGCATGGAACAAACATATCTGACAACATTAAAATATGGTATCGAACAAAATGTTATTTTATCCTTGTATTCTAAACACGCTACTAGGGTGACTCAATAATGATAAATCAAGACCAAAAGTAAACCAATGTGATCTCTCCTAAGGATATACCACTCCAATTCACCTAAAGGGGTGTTCTAATCAACCCTCATGGTGCGACCTATTTATTTTATAGGCCACTCCTCCCAAATCTACCTCCCCAAGGCGTTTTTATCCATCCATCCCAAAAATATCATAGTGTAACATATTTATTTTATGGGATACACCACTTAGATACTCATACATAAGTCATTTTGATCCATCCATCAATAAACCTTGGTTCCCCCCTCCTAGAGGTGAACCTCCCTGATCCAACCCAAGGGGTGTTCCGATCAATCATTCAATCTCCAAAAGAAATTAAACTTATAACCTCATCCATCTTTATAATAAATTAAACTCATTTCCTAATCCATATCTATAGGATGTTTTGATCCATCTCAGCAAGATGTTAATCTTGTGACCCCATATAAAAACCACATGAAAAACATGGGATACATGAGGCAAAATCCTTTGAAGATATGTTCGTCTAGATTCAGTAATCCCATGAAAAATATGGGATGCCTCAGGTGAAATCTTTGGAATATATGTACCATATGTTAGATTCCTTATGATTGACCTGGAATGCCTCTAGTTCCATTCCTAATATACATTCATGAGAATCCATCATAAGAATAAGAATACAGGTGACCAATGATCCAAGTGTCCAGACGTTCTAGTGATACCTATCATGAAGACTCTTATGACAGAAGGTTTGTTCCCTATCACGACCAACTAGAATGTCCATATGTAAGTAGTGTAATCAACCAGAGTCCATAGAGAGATGGAATTAGGAATTACTTCCACAAACATGACTTAACTCTATGAGAGAGAGTTGTACTAGGAGACATGTTCCAAGGAGGGATCCTTGGACGGATGAACTGACATCCCATCATACTATTTTGTTCAAGGAACATACATCAATCTTTGAACATGATGAAAGAGACCCACCATTGGAAAGAGGGACTGTTGGGTAAAAATCATGCTAGAGATAATTGACATTAATGATGGTGGCCCTAGATAAATCTTCATAAATATAAACTATGAACATGATGTAAATATATTCTCCTAATAATGGTGACTATTAATGTTTGATACATGATAAAATATGCATGTCACTGGATATAGCTAATAGGTGTTGTGTCCAACTAATAAAATAGTGGGTTTGTCATGGAACTTACTAGAAATTAGGACATGTAAATGTTGGGAATTATGACTATTGACATTGTGAGAAATGATATATATCTCTATCAATGAAAGATTAGATGATGTTGGGAAATTGGGTTGTTTTTACTTGAATCCACACTAAGATCTAAATCCACTTTCTTTGCAAGACCCATGACATGGAAAATCATCCACCCAATTGTCGCATACACCGGGGAATGAGAAATGTTATTGCAGAAATCCCTCATTACCCTAGCTCTTCCATGACATCTGATGCGACTATAGCTACTGGGTCCCACACCCCATATAACCCTAAGAAACCGTCTTTAGGGGTGATATAAACCCTCATACATCATTATGAGTATGATGTGGTAATTCCAAAAATGAATATGTCCCACAAGGACTTGTAGGCTTCAAAACCTTGCTGATGCTACCACCCCAAAGGGTCATGAAGGGAACATCCACCCCTATTCCAATAGATAACTTCTTCACGATCGTCTCCCATTAGTAATCCTATTACTCACTCACATATAATAAGGATGTGAGGGATTACTGAGTCACCAAGACTATGAATACATCCAATTACTTGAAAAAGAGGGCTCCCACCATGCCCCATTAGTGCTAGAAAAAACTAGTCCTTTAGGTCAAATAGAAGGTGTAATATAAACCTACTACGTCGGCCCCAGTCTGGACAACCCTCTAACAATTTGAAGCGTAGGGCCAGGATAATTCTCAATAAGCAGCATCATCTTCTCGATATCTAGTTCCAATTTCCACCACCAAAGCATTCCTCCAGATTTGTACAATAGATGAGTAAGAATCCATCCATTCCCGTATGGGCTCGAAACCTAATCTACCCTATAAGAAGGCTGGGATGACTTTTTCAATAATTAAAACTACTAACATCCATTACATACTAACTTGTGGGGATGATTTTCAGTTATTAATTCCTCATAATTCCCTCACCATCCCATGAATATGTCATCCCTTCTGTCGAAATCTATTCAATGGTCATCATCATTCCATTATTAGATCAAGAGGAGGTCTACCACACTTCGACAACTAGTACAGAGGGCCTACCCACGCCACTACCAACAGTCATCATAGAGGCCCTCCCCTGGTTGTAGGAAATTAGCAAGAATCTTCCATCCACATTATTCCTATCTCTAGAAGAGGTCCCCTCTATTCCATCATTTATTAATTCAAAGGTCCTCTCAAATTCATCAATGACCAGTATTAGGGTCCTCCTCGTGTTATTACCATCAGCCAATAGAAAGGCCCTCCCCATTCCACCAGAAATCCGAGTGGGGGTCCTCCCCACTCATTAAATATTTAACATGGAGCCCTTCATCATGTTTCCCAAAATAAAGTGGAGGTCTTCCCCATGCATTCATAAACTAGTATAAAGGTCACATCCATATTCTAGCTCCCGAGCATAAAGGTCCTCCCCATTTCTGTTTTGATCAGTGTGAAGGTCCTCCTCATGCTTTGAGTCTCCAGTATGATTGTACTACTCATGGAACTACTACCAAACAGCAAAAATGTCCTCCCCATGTCCACTTTTTCCAAAGAATAGATCTTCATTATTTCATCAAATATTTTATCGGAGGTCCTCCCCCCACTCCTACAGCTGTCCAAGCGGTGGTACTCCCTTCACCGACCAAAATACATATAGAGGCCCTCCCTATATATGAAATAATAAATGATGAGGACCCCCTCATGTTATCACCGATAATCACAAAGGTACTTCTCAAGCTAAATAATTACCCTAACTAGAAGAACTATCCCGATGTAGAAGGGTGAACAACAACCACTGATGGTAGAATCCCAGGAAGTGCCAAGTCATCATCATTCTCCTTCACCTCTAATATTCTAAGTCAAAATAAAAATCAATGTGGTAACCATCAACATAGATTTCATCAATAGAGTCTAGGTTATGAGATTGGTTGGTAGAGATCATCATCCCAAAGGATTAAATTCACAGAATTCCAAAATCTCTCTATAGGTCTATGCATGTGGACGAATTCCAAGCTCCCATCTAGGGAATCATGGTACAACTATCTTATCATTTCTAGTTTCCCTCTACAACACTACCTAGCACCCCAAATAATTATTCTGTAATGTGATAGATGACTAGTGTCTGGTGGATCCACCAAGGAGCACCAATTCCATCAAACAAGAGGTTTTTGAGAACACCCAGCCCTATAAGGTCTTGATGAGGTGGTAGGATCCACCCTCTAGAGACAACCCAACATATGGTCAATTTTAGGATCAAATAGCGACTCTTTCACAATCCCACCAACCACAACAACAATCCACATTGGTGCCACCACAAATATCTTTCCAGGAACCAACTAAATTCATGTCTGATCAGGAGTAAAAATTTGCTTCTAAGTAGGATTGAATTTGGAATTTTTTTGAATTTGATCAGTTTGTGGTCATGTTCCGACCAAATGAAAATTCCATCTTTGAAACCCTGGAGTCCCTCACTGAGGGAAAGGATGTGTTCTTATGATAGATTATCTTGGGGACACTATATATCCTCCATGAAAATTAGTTTATTTACCATGGAAGTCAAGAAAACTTCAAATACATTGATTAGTATTGATGAATGGTTGATTTGGAATCACACACAATGGTTAAACATCCTGCATCTCCTAGACACAACTGGATCCTCCAATACATATGCATCAAGAGCATCTTAGTGCTGTACATAATCAAGGAAGAGGCATCTCTTCCCACTGCGATCTAGGGCTAGGGATCATACACTTCCCCCAAAATAAAACACCTCCCAAAACAAACAAACAACCCATTGATATTTAGGATTTTCCTCTAGATATAATTATAGTAAAAACATTAATTCATGAGATATACAAGTATGGGGACATCAATATAGGGTTTGACAGAAAAGACCCACCCATAGGGAATCATGATATTAGGTCAACATTCATAAAACTATCTGTACCCTCCATTAATATTAATAACTCATCCTCGTAGATCCCTCCACATCATTTCCAACTTTACATAATATCAATAAAGTCTAGGGACTTCTAAATCCCTCTAATCCATCTGAAATCACAATAATGATAGAGGTTGATCACATAATTTTTTCCTTACTCCAGCAGATCATCAATCTGAGAAGGGTCATCAATGGGCTCCTTGCTAAGGGGATCCCAGATTATTTAACCCCTTGAAAAGTTCTAATTACTCCTCCTCGTGGGAATATTCATGTCCTCCTCATCCACTTTCTCCCATTTGAGCTTTTTGATCCCAAAAATCTCGACTAAGAAGTTGTAGGAGTCTATGGAAAGATATTATAATATGTGTTGCCTAATCCACATGAACCATGTGATCACATTCCTCGAGTTCTAGATTCATTCGCTCCATGAGAAACTGATCCTTATTAGCATGTTGATGAGTTTTTCAGTTCATTAGTGGTTTTGGGATCCTTATCAAGATAGGAACCCCAAAAAATACAATTTGATTTCCACTCTCACTACTCACATAAAATCCCTTGGGACGTGATAGTTAGAAATCCCACCTGATGGAAATCCATAACAGGAATGGGTGGATGACCTGAGAGAAGCATTAGATTTCGAGAACCCTAAATTTACCTCTTTCTAGGGGATGAGTGACCCACCGTAGCATTTGGACCACTTCATCTCGTGGTTCGGGCCCATGTTTTGAACTCTTGAGCAGTAAGAGGCTTCCAATATCAGATATTTCATATAGACATTTGAAGAACATGAATTCTCCAAAACAAAATGTATCCCGATGAGTCTATCAGTGGTTGGGATGATATTTTCAGGTAGTTTACCTACCATTTCAGCCCCACCACACACAAGAAAATCCTTGTAGACCACTTTAAATGTAATAAATTTCCTCTTGGGTGTTTCATTGACTTAATTTCATGGTGGAATGAAATCATGTATTCACTTAATATAAAACTATATCAAGAGAATTTGTTGACATTTTTTGTAGGGAACATCACACCTAAGTTGTTCCCTATCCTTATAACTCAAAACATCCCATGTTGGTTTTGAAATTTATCTAAAAAATACTAGCATATGGAGGAAGAATTGGAGTATGATAATCAAGAATGCATGTTTATTTTTTAAACTGTTGCAAAAAGGGCCTCCAAGGCTAAGACCAGGGTCATCAAATAGGTAGAGGAATTAGAGATGCTATAGTTATTAACCCCTTTTCTAGTCAATCCTCCTAAAGTGAAGTAACCTCTTCAAACTCATCCTATCCCTGTATGGAATCAGAAGGCACCACCTTCCCAAATGTAGTGTCTAAGATGAGGGAATGTGGATATATCCCCTCATCAAGATTCATCCCCTCACCCTGGCCAGGTTGCATAATTTCTCTTCCAAGGATGGAGGAACTAGACATACTCTTTCATGGATTCCTATGTCCCTAGAAGTTTCCACAGTGCCCTGGAATTGGATATTGTAATGCTTCTAGAGTTAAAAAATCCCCATAAAGCTGAGAATACTAATTTATATGACCATTTCCCTAATCAAATGATCCATGGAAATACCATAAAACAATGATATATTTTCAAGGAATTTCTTCATGAAAATGTTTATAATGTTATAGTCATGTTGGGAAACATCTTTACATTGGTTGAACAAATCTATGACAAGATTGGCAGTGATAGTGAAGGTGAATGACAACAGGTTTCAAATCATGTGATTCTAATGTATGAAAACTGGTTTTCTCATAGAGTAGTTTCTCACACCCATGGTTTAAAATGTGTCCCCTTAGGCCATATTGAACCTCCAGAAGTCACCATATCCCCTTTGGATGATTCTTATACATCTTCATAATTTCCTTTTACATATTAGATGAGTAGATTCCAATGTCACCATGGAAAAAAGTTCCCCATTTGTGCCAAAACTTTCTCGTACTCTTAATTATTTCATGCCTCTAGATATGAGGTTCACCCATTGGGTTTACATATTATTGGAATATCCCTCAAATGATGACCAAGATTATGCCTCTATTAACACTATCATGCTAGTGGATCCATTTATGGTCCTCATTAATGAGGATCACTAAGAAATTTTTCAGGGTGGCTTGGGAAAATGCTTTTAAAGGTATAATTGATAGCATTCATGGAAACATGATACATTGGACAGTGCTTCAAGACAAGACATTCATGAAACCATGATCAGTAAATGGGTCCTATGCCGAGCTCAGCTGGAACAATCATTTTAGATCAATCCATCAGACATCTCACAACATCAGATCATGTTAACTGACCGGGAAGAAGTCCAATAACCACACCATGATCATACATGTGTAGATAAATTCAGGCCTCAACTAACTGATATTCACATAGTAGTGGTTACATGGTAGGTATTTTATGTTTAGTCATATATTTCTAGCAACATCTAGAGTCTAGTGGTGCAATTTAAAGCACTTGTTATGCCATCCCCCAAATAGAAATCCCTTGTAAGAAGAAATGTGCACCTAGCATGGAAGAACTACATATAGAAACACATCTCATGTATACCTTCAAGGATCTCAATTCCCAAGGAACACATCATGTAGATGGAAATATATGAATCCATAATATAGTCCTTGAATATCCCCCTCTAGTTCAAAGTAGAAGTATCATCCACAGAAGCTTACTATACATGGGAGGCTGATAAAGAAGAATTTCTGATCATAATCTCATTATCCATAGAAGATGAGGTATCCCTTTGGTAGGGGAACATTCACCCAATGCACATCACTTTCTGGTTCAATGGAATGTAGATCCATAATTATCCTATCAACATAGATTCTAGGTTCAATATCATCCCCACCAAAACAATCTGAAATCTGGGACTGCCTAAAGCAGATTTGAGTGTCTTTGACATGAAGAGTCAGTGTTATAAGAAGACTAAGAAGATATCATGTGGAAGAATCTGGTTGAAGTCCTAGATTATATCATTGATTAAAAGTTCTAAATTAATGGTTATCTAATAGGATATGACCTACAATGAATTTCATAGAAGGTCCTGGATAAATATGAATGCGGCTACCCCTCCTCATATCACCAATGCCTCATGTACTCCGTCTATGGTCATGTTGTAGTATTTTAAGGTGATGTTCCCCCTTCAAATCATGTCAAGCCCAATTTTTGGATTCTATATATTAAAATAGTATGGAAAATTAGGTTTAGACCTATGAGGTTGAGCACAAAATCATTGCAGAAATCATATGGAAAATTTTGATGATGCTTTTGTTATAATGATTCACTATTTGTAATTCACAGTGCTAGACTTTGTATGTTGCCTTTTAGATTTTATAAGGAAATGGCATTGTGTCCTTAAGTAGAAGTAACATCCAAAGATTACCTCGTACTCCTACATAGGCTAGGCCAAGGTTATACCCGAGGCCCCTACCCCAGTAAGTTACTGAGATGTTCACCCTATGTACACCAATGTATGTCATACCCACTTGTTTATCTAATCCTGGTTGATCCTATAGAAGCCTAAATTCCACCGTTGATATGATATCATGAATGGAACTCGTAGTCGATTGACGAAGGGGATTAGATTGATAACCTCTATCACCATGGTCTCAGTAGATCCACAGTCCCCCATGGAGGATTTTGTATCCACCCATGAAGGCACTAGCCTACCACCAAAATTAGTTAATTTTGATGTACCTTTTCCTACCACTAATTCCACAACCTCAGAAGATGGGGGGACTTATAATACACAACTCCCACATTCTAATTGGTTGTCTCCACCACTGTCAATGAGTTAGTTCATATAAATCTCTTCATAATGGTAAATCCAATTCCAATGTTGATAAGTGTATCTACACATCCAAAGGATCAAAATAGTATGTTTCATTCTTAAGGAATCAAAATGATATCATTCCCTAGCACTATTAATAGATTCATTGAGAAGACCCTCAGTTCATTTTCTATAATCATGGCCTTCCTGTGAATCCTCGTGGGTTCATGCAACATTCTATGAAAATGAACACTTATCATTGTTCCATGGTTGAGGCTAAAGTTGATAATATTATAAAATCCAATTGTTTAATGGAAGATCAGTACCCCATCCGATATGTAAACATTTGTTTTCTCGGAAAGAAGAATGGGTAGATTAGTGTTTGTATCGACTTCTTGGATCTCCACCTCCATTGTCAGAAGGATGATTTTCCCATTCAAGTAACCAAACTATTTACTGATTCCACCACTGGGTTATAGGATCTCCCATTCCTAGATGGATATTTAACCTCAAATTAGATCTAGATAACCCCAAAATATTAGGATTCTAACACCTTCAGAGCACAACAAGGGACCTTCTTCTATTAGGTAATTCCTTTTAATTGGAAGAATAAAGGATCCACTTTTTAGCTCACCAGGAACTGTATCTTTAACCCGATCATTCTGATGTCAGTGGAATGCTATGTTGGAAATTTTGTGGTCAAATCACGTTAAAGATTAGAATATCTTGTAGATCATGAGAAAGTGTTAAAATTCCTTCACAACATGAATTTAATAATGAAACCCTTGATGGGTGATTTCGGGGTTACCTCTATGATGTTTCTCAGTTTCATTTTCTAATATAGAGAAATTGAGGTTTACATAGAGATGATCAAGGACATCAACTTGATGCCTCCTCAGAGCAACCTATGGGGTCTATTAAGCCGTCATGTCCACTTACATTACGTATGTCAATTCATAACAAATCTGGCAGGCAAGGGTAATCCATTTACAAGGCTTGTAAGGAAACACATCGATTAATAATGGGATGAGAGTGTCATACTAATTGGGTGGAAATGAAGTAGTGTCCTCTATAACCTCCTGTTATGATTCAACCCGTCTTTAGAAAACATCATGTTCTCTATGTGGATATATTTTAATGATCCTTGGTGCCCTTTTCACTAAAAATAATAATGATAGTGTAGAAAATATTTTACAATATCTCATTCATATGCTCCTTGACAGGAAGAAAAGAGACTCCCATATCAATAAGATAATCCTTTTTCTTGTTTTAGAATTGAATTTTTTTCATTATTTGATGTATGAAGAGATTCATCAGGTGTTCTGAGTATACCCACTATTATATATCATGAATCACCTGATGCTGGCAGGATGACTAGTTTTCTAGGCAGTGATCCTTCAGTAGATCAACATCAAGTTTATCCTACAGAAATCCAACAACTGTTAGGCATAATTTGTATTTATAAAACCAATTCAAATCATGAATAATTGCATCTGGATATTGATTTTTGAGAAGTGTATATCCTCTTAGTTTATTGGGGCATCTGATAATGTTTGGTGTATTTTGATGGAGCCTCTTAGAGACGATATTTCATAAGGCTTAGTGATCCCAAACTCAATAGAGAATGAAATGGGATCATCTACATCCATCCTATACAACTCCATCTACCCAACACCTTACTTTTGTCTGAAGGTTTCACCAACAATGAGGTAGAGTTTAAAGCTCTCTTTACTGGTCAAAAGCTGGCCCACAAGATTGATTTTCCCCAACATCAATGTGAAGGGAGACTGAATTTTTTATTAAATATATCTATGGTGATTATACCATTGGGAATCCATTTTTGGTTCTCCCATTAGAGCAAACTATCAATAGTATGACCAAACGAACTTCCCATCGAGTGGTGTATCATATTATCTAGTCATAGAATAGTCAATCTAATATCTTCACTGGTCTAGACATCTATATTGTATATCCTGACCAGTATGACTTGATCATTCATGTGGAGCATCAGAGCATCATCGCTCCTCTCACCCCAGATGATGATGATATCCAATAGGCAACCCATATCATCACTGGTTCTTATATAGAAATACCCACATGTATCTTCTCCAGTATAATAAAACTTTTATTGGAAAACCACTTTTATTGAGTATATCCAGTATGACCTAATCCCAATATACGTCACCTAACATGAGTGAATCCATTAGTGTGTATAATAGTTCACCCTACAGAGTGTGTCTAACCTTAAAAATTCTCTCTATATAAGTGGGTTTGATGGAATCATCCAATTTTTCATCCATGTAGAAGAAATTCCTTATGTTATTCCGGAAGATCATGTTGGGTCATGCAGTGCACATCAAGTAGGGTTTAAATATAATGACCCAAAATTTGATCCCCTGAAATTTCCCTTATTATAATTATTCCATATAGTATAAATCACATAAAAACACATATAGAACCCAATAAATATACAATAAATTATGAATAACTTCTATAAGTGGAATTTTCAAAATTAATGAACCAATATCGATGGAATATATATAGGAAAAATAACTCATGATGTTGGTTTTTGGGTGATTTTGTTTGTTGACAAGGTTTGATGTTTTTTAAAATTGTTGGTTGTCAAATAAGGCTTGAAGAGTGAAAATGAATGGCTGAATTCACATTAAGTGAATGTATGAACTGATCATATGAGTTGATTATGTTAGGAACTCATAGTTGCCTTCATAATGTTTTATGGGTCACAAAATGCATTGGAAGACATCGACATGTGATATAGTAAACTTGAATTGTAATCTCCTGATGGGATCTTGAAATGTGGTTGATTGTCTTTGAGTCATGTGATGGGATATCATGCAGCACTCATGGATGCCTTTAGATCTCACACCCAGATCATGCACGAAGGAAAAATAGGAATCACACTAATCATGAATGCAGACTCGCACCAGGGACTCACAAAAAGCCTTCATGTTGAATAGAGTTTCAGGGATCATGAATACATAATGGTGTTATGTGGAGTGTGAATACAAAATAGTGGTTTATGGAGTGATAATACTAAACAGAGGTTCACGGAGTATGAATTCTGAAAATACATTTATTGATAATTAACATCACATATGCCAATGGTTTCACACCCAGATCTCATACTAGGAGGATTGCAGAGAGCACGATTCTAATTGAGGTGGATGGTTGGTCAGGAATTATGGAGTCATGTTGGTAGTTTTATGTATATACATTCCCTCTAACCCATCCTTATACATTATTGAAGTTTTTCTAAATGGATTTATCTCAAGAAATATTGGATAGAGTCTTGTAGTGAGATTTCATTAAGGAGGTACATGCTTGTTGTTCAGGAAAAAGGATGTTGGTGCATGGGGTTCGCATTGAAGGAGGTGCATGCCAACAGTTCGTGGTGAAAGAGGTGTGGGCCAAGGGTCCCTAGGGAAGGAGGTTCACTCCAGGGGTTCACGGTGATTAAGGTTTGTGTAGAGGACTCACAAAGTAATTTACATTGTCTAATGTGTTTTTCATGATCTAAACAAATTTTTTTGAAAGAGCAAAAGGGGGTTTTTCTAGGATCTCGTGCGAAGCATGAACAAGGTTCATGCTAGGGGTTTATTCCAGGAGTTTGTAATAGTATTCACAAAAATAGGGGTTTCACAGGGTTTTTGCATCACGGGATTACACCAAGGGTTTATGAAATGGTTTGCGCTAGGTGGATTTACAAAGCATGAACATGATACACAACTGGATCTTAGGCAATGGTACAAGCTAGGATCTCGCACAAGGAGTTATGAACTAGGGTCTTGCATCGGGTTATCACACTAAAATCTTTTGAATAGAGAGATATACTTGCATTAACCTCTGAATAATATCATTGTCATATCTGAAATCAACCGATGAATAATAAAATAGAGGATATACACCATTGGAAAATACATTAAGAATGAGTATATTAACTTCTACATTAATGACAGTGCATGAGAGACTTTGGATCTCTTGACTACCTTTCAAATTTGGCAGTAATTGTTGTGTCTACCAAAACTAAGAAGTTTGTTCCAATTGTCTAGAGAGTGGTAGTGTTGCATCCTAGTGTTTTCTCATAAATTAAGGAGTGTCCTAGAATGAAATTCAATAGATCAGCCACATAAAATTGATGGTTAATTAATTATTGATAATGAAGGGACATATATGTCCATAAACTATGTGAGGATATTTTACAGAGAAGTGAACAAGGGAAGAGGATGATGTTGACCCTTCCCATCAGTTGTAATCCTTCAAAATAGTGTTTTGGAGAAACCCATGGATAATTAGTGAGCTGGCCTTAATCATTGTGAAGGTAGTGGGAATGGGCATAAAAGTGATAGAGCATGAACCCAATGTTTTGGTAGTGTGCCTTATTAGATTTGTTACCTCATCATATTTCTGTTGTATGCTCATTGGACGTATCCCAATGGGGGGGAACTAAGTAAAATTGATTTGTCTCATCTTGAATTATTTTTGATCATGCATTGATGCTGGAAATGGAGAGAAATTTGTTTGGTTTTTGGATGAAATTTGAAAGGGAAGTTGTTTTAAACTTGTGTACCATTATTCACCCACCTCTTAAGGTATTTAACCATGATGGAATCCAATTGGTATCACCAGTAATGATTTAAATTCGTTGGTTCTCTCTTAGTAGAAGAAATCGATATTTTAAATCACAATGGGATTATGAACTTCCATGGAATAAATTTACAATTATTGACGAATCAGGTGAAAAATACTTCTTATATTTCGAAATGGATGTTTTTGGAGCAACGATGCATGGAATTTCAGCCACTATCAACAATGGTTCTTTATTAGAAGATGACCGGATAGAGTTAGATGTAGATGTTAAGGAAAAAAAATTTCTTGGGGGATCCATGTTTAATGTTATCCATGTGAAGGTGAATTATTTTATGTAATCACATGATATATGGGAAAGAATGCAAAGTATTTATGAGGGTGACTCAAAAATCAGAGAAGAAATACTACAGAATCTATGGAATAAGTAGAAGGATCTAGGAATGCACCCTAATTTGTTTGTTGATGTATTCATTGCCTGAGTGAATATTGACGTGAAGGACATGTGTCGTATCGGAGAAATTTTTGAGAATATAAATATTTTATAGTAAATCATGCTAAGACATCAACTACAGTTCAATAAGAATGGTTCTATGTGAGAAGATAGTGATCCAATTGCGGTTTTGTTTGATAGAATGCATAGTACTCTTACATTGACTGAGATAAGAAATGATAATATTGAGTGTACAGAATAGGGTAAGTCTAAATAAGTTTCATTCTAGGCCATGAAGAAGCTAACTATTGTTGATGGGTACGATGAATAAGAGAATGTTGAAGTCATGTCATTCCTTTCATTAATCTTATGAAGAGGAAAATGAATGTTCAATGTGAAACTCCAACTTACTTGCTTTCGATGTGGAAAGGTTGTATATATTATATTGATATTCCCTTAGATGTTTCATGATGAAATCCAAACTCCCATGAAGAAGTCTTTAGCCTATTTGAAATTTATGAAATATTTTAACAAAATTTTTTCAAAAAGAAGATTCTTATTTCAAAATTAGATGTCGGTACATAATTATCTGTTGTTGAAGAGTTGGAGGACAACAAGTATCATGAAGAAGATTCTATTTTTTCAGTTGTTTATAGATCTTATAAAATGTAATGAAGTTATAGTAATGTAGAATAATTCAATGGAAGTGTTTATATATAGGATGAATTATAAGTTTTACTTGATAAAATTGATACATGGAGATAAAAAAATGAAAAAATCCAACAAATTGGTTCATGGTGCCAAACATAATATAAAATAGAAGGGGTAAGATAAGTTTTAGATGAATGATGATATTGAAAAAATGTAACCATCAATTCCAGATAACTCAGAAAAGTTTTTCTAGTACAAACTCAACATTGAATAATTTAAAAGAGAAATTGATAATTTGAAAAATACTAGAAAATTTGAAATCAATTATATTGAAGAGGTTAATGATGAAGTTGAAAGTATAAAAAGGAAAGTCAAATTAAATGATAAAGTATGGATAAAATAAAATTACTATACAATGAAATAAAAAAAATTAAAAGAAAAATTATGTGTTCCAATGAGATAGAAGGATTTTCAAGAAATGAAAATGATCGATCAGAATGATATAGCTAGTATGGGGATTGACCTAAATTAGAAATAATTAATGGTTTAAGTAAGACCACAAGCTTCCATTATAAGTATAAATATGGATTTGGGTGTGGACCTAATTTAACAGGTTCTGAGAACCCACGGAAAAACTATTGGTGCAGTAACGACACACATAAATTTACCCCACATTAGATGTTATCAATTGGGAAATGTGGAACACTCAAAAAATGTATATTACAAGTCTATGGGTACCAAAAAGAACAAGACCATTAGATGAAATCTTGTAGATATCAATTATCTAGTATATAATTCAATGGAAACTATTTTAGGTTTGGAGGATTAAAAAACATGGAAAGATTTTGTTCATCTTCAATACATTCTTTTTTTTAAAGTAGACTAAATGTGGTCACACGAGGAAACTCAATTCATAAACCAATGATCTTAAGACACAAAATAATTTTTCAGCATTATAATATGAGATTGCAAAATCATAATCCAATAATCATCAAGAATATAAGTCAAATACAAGGATCAGAAAGAAAAGATATGAACAGAACGTTGCAATAGAGATTGTTTTCAAAGAATCAAATCACACTGAAATATGGATCATTGAAAGTGGATGCACATCAAATATGATTTAAGTAATGATGATCACAAACTAATATCTAAAAAAATATCAAATAGAAGATCTCCAAACTGGTGGAAAAAACACAATCGTTGATCAAACATAACCAGTGAATACAAGAAGGATAAATATTATACAACAAGAATCATTAATATCATAGGTAGAGCCTAAATGTTTTGAGTATGTAGCTGGAAAATAAAACTGGGTCTAGGATATGAATTAAGAGTTTGAAGAAATTGAGATGAATAAAACATGGGAGAATTTTTCAAGACCAATTTTTTTTCATTAGGTCCAAATGTGTCATTCACAAATAAGATGAACAAATTTGGGAGAGAAATTAGAAAAAAATCACATCTAAATTGAGAAGGTTACTCCCATATAGAGTGTAATGATTATGATGAAACATTATCACATGTTTTATGCCTGGATAAAATCAGCGTATTCTTGGCCCTAGTAGTGCCAAGAAAGTTCAATGTTTTCTAGATTGATGTTAAGTACACATTTCTGAATGGGGTTCTGGAAGAAGAAGTTTATATTTAGAATCCATATATTTTTCACATTCAAGAAGATGATAACATTGCTTTTAGGCTAAAGTAGTTTCTATATGTATTAATGAAATCACTAAGAGAAAGGTATTCAAGGCTAGATTATTTTTTGAGGAAGCCTAGTAAATAGTGGGGTGGAGAAGATTACAATATTTATGTCAAATGTGATAGTAATCAAAGAATTATGGGGCTGGTATATCTCAATGAAATAATATTTTGTGGAACATACGAAGACTAGTGCACTCAGTTCACAGAATTTAGGAAAAGTAAATTTGAAATTTCAATGTTCAGTGAAATGATGTTTTCCTTAGTTTATAAATGGCATAATGAACTAATGACACGTTATTCTCTCTATATAAATATTTCAAGGAGGTTTTGAGATGATTTGGAATGGATAATTACATGGAGATGAGGACTCCGGTGGATACTCAGATCCAAATATCACATAGTAAAGAAGAAAATTCTATTAATGTCACAAAATATAGGAAAATCCTTGGAAGTCTTTTATACGTGAAAAAGACAAGACCTGATATTTTTTCCACATTATAAGTATAATGGTATCAAGAAATTCCCACACAAACCCACTTGACGGTAAGTAAATTAGTACATCATAATATCAAATTCATGGAATATTTTGATTTGATTTATAATTAAAAATATCAAAAAATAATTATTGGGCTATGCAAATGAAGATTGTGTCATTTCAGCATATGAAAGAATGTCAACATCAGGTGGTGCATTCTATCCCGGAAGATTTTGATTTTTTTGGATAAGAAAGATATACTATTAAATTTAACTGCGCGTCATAGAATATTAATATATTTTGTCTACTCAAGCATGCACGCAATCATTGTGGATGGAGAAGTAGCTAGATGATTTGGGTGTTGATTTGAGGTCTCTATTCTGATAAATCATGTGCTATAAATCGTAGTAAAAATACAATACATCACTTTAGGACAACGAACATTGAAAAAAAGTATCATTATAACAAAGAGATGTTTTTATGGGGTTGTGAAGTTAGATTATGTGCCTATAGAACTACAAGATTCACATATTATGAAGAAGTCCATACTAAAATAAGCATTTGAATTTCATCAAATAGATCTAAGAGTATATTTGATTCCTCATACATGAATAAGTGTGGATGTGGGGCCCCCTTTCCTCAAGGTATGATGTGTTTTTCCTGAAATAAAAATCATTATTATTTACATTATTATAGCCCACAATTAAATAACCTTAATCTTCATTGACAAGGAGATAAAAAAATTTATATTAAAGGGGAGAAATGTCCTTATCAATTCATGAGAAGAAGCAGATAGGGGGAGTAGTGAAGTAAGGGGATATTTGAATTTGACAATTCTAAAGGTGGTCAATGAAAGGTTATATATCATGAATGATGAGGTTCTTGATGAAAGAAGTTGAGTGTTTTTTAAATGAAGTATATCATTAATGGACTTTTCAAGGCTCTCTTGTTTCTCACACCGAGCATTGCTCATGGGGGCTTAGAGTTTGTATTGAGAAAATAACGGATCCCTATCAGAATTGCAAGAAGAATTTTTTTGATAGAATATGGAAGAAGCTTTAACATGGGGTCAAAATGTAATGTGTTCTCAATAATACCAAAGAGGTATATTGTTAGGAAAAAATCCCTCATGATGGTGATTTTGGGTTAATTGTGTTTTTAGAAAGTTTTCAGGTTATTGACAAATGGTTGTTGTCAATGAAGTCATGAAATGTGATAATTAATGAATCAACTCATGAAAATTGAATGTCTCAATTGATCTCACGATGTGATCCTGTGAGGAACATATAGTTGTCTTTGTAACTAGTGATGGGTCACAAAAATCATTGGAAGATAGAAACATTGAAAATAATAATATTGACTTGTGATCTTGTGTTGGGATCTCATGAAACCCATGATTATACTTGAGTCTTGTGATGGGATCTCACACATCTATCATGATTTTGTTAAGAGCTTACACTTGAATATTGTTCAAAATGAAAATGTGGACTCACACAAGGGAATCACGTGAAGCATAAATGCTAAAAGAGGGTTCCCAAAGAATGAATATTGAATCAAGGTTTGTGGATAGAGAATACATAAAAGAGGTTTTCATAGCGTGAATTCTGATTGGTGTTTCACAATGTGCAAATGCTCAAAAATGGTTCACAGAGCACAAACAAGACTCATGCTAAGGGGTTTATTGCTAGATCTCATGCTAGGAGGTTCACCCATAATGTGGTGCGGATTGAGCTCGATGGTTGTCCACGAATTGGGGAGTTAAGGTGGTAAATATATGCCTAAAAATACCCCCTTATCGGTTCTTAAAATATAATAATTTTTCATGTAAAAGATTGATATGAAGAAAAAAATGACGGAGATTTGCAGCAAGATCTCATATAGGATGTTCACGCCTACGGTTCACGGTGAAGGAGGTTTTCTATAGGGGTTCATGGAGAAGGTTTTTCATGATGGGGGTTTGCAAAGATGGGGTTCACGCCATGGGTTCGTGGTGAAGGAGTTTCACGCATGGGGTTTGTAGTGATTCAAACTTATAGAGAAGACTCTCGATGTAATTTTCTTTTTTCTAAATTGTTTTTTATGATTTGAAAACTGTATTGTGAAAATCATGAATGTGGTTCCCACAAGGATCTTACACGAAGCATGAACATGGGTTTCACCAGGAGTTTGTGCCAGGATTTCACACTAGGAGATCATGAAAACATGGTTTGCATCAGGGATTCACACTAGGGGTTGTCTCGATGGGTTCACATAATTGTTCACACTAGGAGATCACAAAAATCATGAACATGTTACACCCTAGGATCTCACATAAGGGTATATGCTAGGATCATCCACATGGAGATACATTCTGGGGTCTAATGTAGGGTTATCACACTATAGTCTTGTGCATGGAGATACGCTCCTATATTACCATGTGAAGAGTATAATTATTATTCTTGAATTCTGAAGATGATGATGAAGAAGAACACATAGGATCTGAATCATTCGACAATACTTATAGAAATAGTTTAATCACTAATACACTCCAGATAGTGAATGGGAGACTTGAAATCTTTGGAATACCTTTCCAAAGTGAAGGTAATTGTTGTGTCTACAACCAAATTATATTTCTTCCATTTTTCTAGAATGTGGAAGTGATGCATGAATATGTTTTCATAGAAGGGAAGTAGAGATGAGAATGAAATTAAACAGAGAATCTACATATAATTGAGGAAGAATTCATTATTGAATAGAGGGAACCTACATGTCCATAAACCATGTGTGGATCCCTTCCATATCAGTGAGTGACGAAATAAGAAGAAGGTGATCACTTACATTGACAATAAGACATCCAAAGGAAGTTAGGTTGTGACCCTTGGGATGGCAGTGATATGACCCTAATCATTGTTAAGGCATTGTTTTTAGGGCATAAAAGTGATCTATACCGATCATTGTATTTTTTCAATTAGATGTATTGGGTTTGGCACATCAACACCTTATAATTGCATGCACCTTGTATGTTGCCTATTGACAGTGATCATTGTGTCTCATACATGATATTATTTATTTTCATACCTTGCAATGGGAAAAGTAGAGAAAAGTGTTCTGTTTAATGATTGAATAGTATTCAAAGGGGGAGTTATATTTTTTCTATCATACCCTAATTCTACCCCCGCTTGAGGGTATTTGACATTGTTGGGATCACAAATAATGACTTGATCATTGAATAGTAATGTGACCCATTGGAATATTAATCTTACCAACAGAATATTAATATCACCCATGAAATAATATATAAACTGTAACCATCTTATAAATGAAAATTTGATATTATTATATCATTGTATAAGTAAATAATTTTTTAAAAATGTTAAATTATGTATTGATATTTTTTTGAAACATAATTATTAAATTAAAATTTTATCATTATGATAATGATTGAAAATTAAATTTATTTTCATAAAATTGATTCATAAATTAGTATTTGTTTGTCTTATTATTAGAAGATAATTTTATGAGACCATAGTTAATTTTTCAATTTTGTGTAAAATCAGTTATAATTTCAAAATTATTATTTTTCAAATAAGTGATGGCTTTAATTAATAATTACACTACACATATTAAGAATTATTTTTTATAAAATAGAGTTAATTTTTTAATTATAAATTTTAAAAAGGTTAGGTTGATTTATTTATATTTTTCTAAAGTAGATGAATTTTTCATGAATAGTGAAATATAATAATTTACGGTATAAGAATATAAATTAATATTTGAATCATTCTTGAGTCATAGATTGTGTAATTGGAATTTTCTTTGAACTAACATTCACTAGATAATATATTTTGTCAAAACAATCAATGATATTGTCTATATTGAAAAAAATA
Organism: Viscum album; assembly: GCA_963277665.1. Lineage (NCBI taxonomy): Eukaryota > Viridiplantae > Streptophyta > Magnoliopsida > Santalales > Viscaceae > Viscum > Viscum album. The sequence continues at coordinate 95,457,177 of OY728136.1, read as the reverse complement.
ATAAAATATTGAATACAATAATAAAAACACAGCCCTTTTATTCACTATAAATACCACCCCTAAAAACCTATTCCCATCACACCTAAAAGCCCTTTATGATGGTCCATATTCTTCCTAGTTTTCCTCAAAATCATCTACTCCATATCTAGGAGCATTTGGTCTCAATAAATACCAAACTCAATTCCCTTATTGAGGTTCTTAAAGAGAAAAATTCAAGAGGCAAAAAGTTCTATCCTTATCTTTTAATTTCTTTTTAATTTATTTTCTTTTATTATTATCTAATAAAATCCCCTTATCCAAGATAAATTATTACTCATGTATTGTCTATATAGTTTATTCTATTTTTTAATAGAAAATCCCATAAACTTTTCCCTTTCCCTCTTCTATAATTATTAAAATGAAAACCTCATCGTTGAGGTGCTGATTTGCCTCCTCCATGGATAAAATGTTTTCACTTTTCAATTGTTCCTTCAAGGATAGTCATAAGAAAATTTTATGGCTAAAAAATATTATAATATATTTATTAATTCGTATTAAATTTTCTGGAACCAGCATATAAAAATTATGTTTAATAATGAAACAAAACTAGCTTTTTATGATTGAAAAATTGCCAAATTAATCCAAAACATTACTATTAATGTTTTATCTAATTAATAATCTTCATATTGGAAAAAAATGATATATAATTCCATTTAATATTATTTATATTCATAAAGAAATATAATTTCATTTCTTTTTAAATAATCTCATTTTATATGATTTTTTATTCATGTATTCAAGAGTACCAATCATGAAAACCAAGGAAATGGACACTCTTGAATGATGGAATTATTTCTTAATACTCACCAAAAAGGTCATAAATGAACTGAATAATATTATAATAAATCAAATATATGTAGAAAATATTTTCAATTAATTAATTATTTATTGGTTTTAATTTTTATTACCCAGGAAATTGCATACAAGTGCAGATCACTTTCATTCAAAAAGTAAGAGATTCTACCTGAACCTCTATTTTTTCATTGGGTTACTCTTTATCTACCTTTACCCAGTGTAATTATTTTTTATTTTTATGCAATTTTTCAACGATATATATATATATATATATGTGTGTGTGTGTGTGTGTGTGTGTGTGTTTCAAAATAATATATCAATATCATATCATCCATATTATATGGGAAATACATCTTTTAAAAAGTCTCCATTCTCAATTCTTCTTGATAAGTAAGCATGATTTAAGGGAAATTCCTGACCTCTTACCCATTTTCAATTACCATAGAAAATATAGTTTAATACAACATTAAATTTAAAAAACTAAACCCTTTTATCACTAATAACTAACTTAGTTTTTTCTGGTATTATACAAACAATTATTCCCTTTATATTTTAAAGAATCATTAATATTTTGTTTAAACAACAGTAAATTGTTTTATTTATAATGTTTCTTAAACACAATTTTTATATGTTTTCACATAATTATAACATAAAATATCCTAATATTTCTGAATCTTACAATATTAATTTCCATTTATGTTTTAAATTCATTCTTTCATGGACACGATTATGATATTTCCTTTCATTGTGCCATTTTAAAAAATTTTGATTCCCAATTATTTGCATGCGTAACCCTAATATTTATGTTTGATTCCTTATGTATGAAAACTCACATGGAATACTTATCATGGAATATGTTATGATGGGTTAACCAAGATAGAACTCTAATGCATTGGTTCTGTTTTATCCTCATGAGACTTAATGGTCAATGGTCTTGGCGGTTAAACTTGACTCGTGTTCCATATGCAACAATCTTAGTGATTATCCTTGACTCATGCTCCATGTGTAATGGATGTGGGGATTACCATTGACTTCGGCATGTCCTTGTGATGTTATTCTTGACTCATGATTATTTCATTTTTTATTTTGTTGCTACATATCCTATGATACCTCGATTACATAGGTTGTTAATCCTTATGTATATTTATTCCTTTTTATTCCTTCATCTTATGCCTTCTAACCCATGTGATATGATTTATTTGTATGATTATTTCCTTGGGGTTTTTTAGATAATATCTTTGTTCATGTATTCCATAGGTTATTCTATGAATATGTAAGGACTGAGAGGAAGTTAGGATCTCAGTATGGAGTTTAAAAAAAATATTTTCCCCTTGTTTTTTGTTTTATATAACTAATATTCCAAAGACACAAGAATTTATGATACTTTGTTGTATTTGATATTTAAAATCATGTAATAATAAGTGTAATGGATAGGGTTGAAATAGTCGGTATTAGAGGATGGTCTAGTTATTTTTGGATATTAGGACTAGAGGAAATTAGTAAGAACCCTAAGGATAATTCTATCACCATGGTTAACATATATTGTAACCTAAATAATGACAATTTAGGATATAATTTTACATTAAGATTTTATACTTTTATGCTCAATGTTTGATTTTTATATTCTTATTATATAAGTATTCAAACCCCAATAATTATACTTTATATTTTTATTCAATGGCTAGAAATAGGAGAACTAATTCCAACAATCAATGTGATAGGAAATCTGATGATTTCCATATTGAAATTACAAATATTATAGGAATGGGTGCTCAAAACATCATCAATGTACTTGAACATCTAGCTCAAGTTATAAATAATTACTTGAATCTCGTGGAATATGCTTCCTCCCTGAAGAAAGATGATGTTGTCATCGAATCCTTTGTCTAGAAAAGGTATCTCATGTTTAGTGGATATTATGATCCCCTCATTACAAAATAATGGATTGAATCCATTGAATAGATATTCACCCTCCTCCAGTACTCAGAAGAAGAGAATGTAGTGCTCGCGGTATTGAATTTTGATGGTGAAGATGATCAGTGGTGGAAACTGATCAAGAACACAAAATCCGAAGAGGAAATTGATTCAATGGAAAGGAAAGATTTCATGAAATTCTTTTTCAATAAATATTTTTCCCAAACTCTTCATTATAATATAGATCCAAATTTCATTTATGGAATAAAATTAAGATGAAAATATTGGAGATTATGAAGAAAACATCACAAGGAATTATTTTTACACCTCTGGCATTGTAGTGAACACCAAATATAAGGGGGATAACATATTTAGTGTACTAAAATAGAGACTTACAAAAGCATTGGTGATTCAAGACATTAAAACGTATGAAGATATTTTTTATTATTCCCTCAATGATGAAATGGATATTGGAGACTCTCAGTTGTCTCGTCGGCCCCATTAAAAATACTAGAAAATGGAATCTAATATGGGAGGATAAATAGATAAATTTTATGATGGAAAGAAAACCCAAAATACAACATGTTGATATTGTGGGAAGAAGAATCCTTGGAAATATCCAAAGGGAACAAACAGATTTTTCAAAAGTAGGAGAGATGGTTATCTATTTATAAATTTCCAAATAGATATGCAGAATCCCCCAGATGTGGATGAATAATGGAAGATTCTGATTAACACTTATCATTTAGTGTTGTGTATCAATGGAAAGGAACATGGGCATTATGAAAATCATTTCTCTAAGCCATGGGTGGTTTGATGAAATAAAAAACAACCTCCAAAGTAGCAAGGAAGGGAATATGATATCACTTCTACCAAGGTGGTGTACAAAAATGATATGTTGATATGTTCACTAGTTATTAATTCAATAATAGAGAACATAAAATTTGACTCTGGTTATATGCATTCATTCACGTCTTTCATGTTTAATGTAACTATTCAATCACCACATGAAAATATGTAGGGTGATTTATCCGTGAGAAAAAAAATGTTACATCCAAATTATATAACTCATCCTTGGTTAATGTTTTTGGATTGAACCTCTGAGAAAATAATTTCTTATTTCCTTTAGTAAATATTGATTTTATTTTAGGAATGGATTTGATATATCTTTAAACAAAACATCAACTATTGGGAAAGGGAGATCACTCCTCACATCTCAAGGCGTGATTTATTTCATTACAAGTGAAAGGAGGAAGATGAAATTCCTTCAACATCATCATATCAACTGTGGATATTATTTACTAATGAGAAATAATATCTAGATCAAATGATTTAAAGAATGTATTATATCATACTCGAAGGCATGCCCATTGTGAGGGACAACACTAATGTGTTTCTAGAAGAGTTGTCTAGTCTTCAGCTTGACTGTAAAGTTTAATTATAAATTTAAATTATTCATGGATCTCTAAAAATTTAAAATACTTTTTATTGAATTTCTATCGTTGAGCTGGAATAACTGACGAAGTAATTACAGGAGAATCTAGACAAGTCTTTTATATGCCTAAGTGCATCACAGTGGGGTTTAAGAGTACTCATTTCCATGTAGAAGGATGTATCAATGAACCTTTTCATCGATTATCATGAGATCAATAAAATTGTGATAAATAACAAGTATCCCCATCCGTGGAAATATATGTTGGTCGATCAACAATGGGGGGCTATTTATTTCTCAAAGGTGGTCCTTTGATCAGGATTTCAAAAATTAAAAGTGAAAAAATAAGTTCTTTCAATGATTTTATTTTGAATATTGTATGGAAACTATGATTTAATTTTGACACCCTTTGGAATAACTGATTCTCCATAAACCTTCATGGACTTGATGAATATAGTCTTTAGAGATTACTATAAAAAATTTGTGGTAGTATTTATCGACGATAGTCAGATATACTCCAAAAGTAAGGAAGAGCACAAGGAAAATTGGAATACAATGATGAAGAATTTATGAAGTGAGAAACTATATGAAATGTATGGTAAATTTGGGTTCTTAGTAAAATAAGTATCATTATTGGGGAATGTAATCACTAGAAAGGGAATATTTGTGGACCTTTCCAACAAAAAGGCAATCAAATAGTGGACCATTCCATCATCTATAACTGATATCTATAGTTTCGTCAGTCAAGTTGGGTATTACCAATGATTCTTAAAGACCATATCATGATTGTTCAAACCCACTAACCAAGATGATTCAAAAGAGATTTATGTTTTAGTGGACCGGTGAATATGAATACTATTTCAAAGAGTTGGAAAATAGGATTATCACCACGCCACTACTCACACACTTGTCAAGTGGGAAACACAATGTGCTAAACACTGATACTTCATAGAAGGGATTAAGTTGTGTACTGATGAAAAATGATATAGTGATGGCATTCACCTAATGGTAGTTGAAAATTCATGAGATAAAATATCATACGCCTGAACTGTAGTTGGAATTTTTGATCTTTGTGTTCAAAATCTAACGACATTATCTCTATAGGGAGAAGTGTGAGATATATACTGATCATAAGATCCTAAAATATGTATTCACACAAAAAGATATTAATATGTGGTAGAGAAGATGTTTAGAGGTCACGAATGATTATGAGTGCTCAATCAACTACCATCCTTGTAATAAAAATAAGGTGTTGGATTCTCTAAGTATAAAGGATCATAAATCTTTATCAATAATGATAACTGAAAAGGATCCAATCATCTAAGACATTTATGTGATATATATAGGAATCATTATGGAAGGAACATCATTAATCACTTTTCAAATGATTTCTCAGCCATCCCTTATGGATGAAATGAAGTATGGTCAAAGGAATGGTGTGGAAATTTAGAAAATTGTCGATGATATCATAAATGGGAAATCCTCTGAGTTCAAGATCTATGAGGATTAGGTTTTAAAATTTGGGTCACAACAATGTATACATTCAAATTTAGAGATTATGAAATAGATTTGGAATAATGCACATAGCTCAAACATCTCTATTCAACCAAGGAGAACCAAGATGTATTGAGATATCCAAGAATACTATTGTTATGGAAATATATAGAAGGTGATCTATAAATATACATCAATGTGCCTTTTATATTAGCAAGTGAAATATGAAATGAAAATGATTGAAGAGATGATGTAACAATTACCCATGCCATCATTGCAATGGGAATGCATCACCATAGACTTTATCACTCTACATATAATGAAATCAAGAAGAAAAAAATGCTACATAAGTCATTGCAAATAGTCTTACAAAGACAAATCAATTTATCACAATTTAGGAGGACTTCTCCATGGATCAACATTCACTGATATAAAAAAGAGAAGTGATAGGTTTTCATGGATTGCCAAAATCGATTGTATCTGATCATGAAATGAGATTCGCCACTATGTTCTAGATAAGTCTCCAAAATTATCTAAACAATGAGTTTACCCTTAGTATGACCTATCATCCTCAAACTAATGTAAAATCTGAGCAAACTGTTAAGACACATGAAGACATTTTGGGAGTGTGTTCTATGAATTTCAAGGGAGGATGTGACTAACATATACCTCTGGTTGAGATGTTTTACAACAAAAGTTTACACTCTACTATCCAAATGAATCTATATGAATCCCTTTTTGTGAAAATATGTAGAACACCAACTTGAGGGAATTAGGTTAGTGAATAAAGGCTTTAAGACCAAAAATGGTAGTTGAAATGGTGGAAATGGTGAAAAACAATCCACAACACATCAAGTTAGACTAAATTAAATTGGATATTTATGTGGAAAATCATTTATGAGATCGGATTTTTACGGTTAGAGAAATGGTATTCCTTTGCATATCTCATTGGAAGAGGATCATGAGTTTTCTTAAGAATGTAATGTTATGTCATAGGAACATCGACACCTTCAAGATTAGTCATCATGTTGGAGTTGTGGCCTTTCAAATAGAACATCCTCCAACCATTTCTCAAGTACACAATGTATTCCATGTATCTATCTGGATGATGTATATACTGAATCCCACACATTTACTAATTTTAGATGTAGTATATTTGGATACTTATCTCTATTAAAAAGATCATCCAATGAAGGTCTTTATTCATGAAAAAAAAATTCTATGTGAAAAAACCACTCACCAAGTCAATGTAATATGAATTAAAATTAGTACAAGGAGGCATAATTGGAACTAGATAAAGCAATGATGGATAAACGTTTTTCCCCATTGTTTTTAAAATGAAATTTTGAGGTTGAAATTTCAAAAGGTGGGAAGAATTTAACGACTTAGAATTATATCAATGAAAATTTCCTTATTATAATTATTTCATAGAGTGTAAATAACATTAATACACATATTGAACACAATAAAATCATTATAAATGATGATTGAATTAAATACGTAGCATTTTCAGAAGTCAAGGAACCTATACCAATGGAATAGTATCTTAATCGTTGGAATAGTAATGTGACCTTATGAATAGTAATCATACAAATAGAATAGTAAATTCGCCAGTTAAGGTATATATAAAACATATCCATCTTATAAATGAAAATATTATATATATATATATGTATATAATAGTACGAGTAAATTAATTTTTTAAAAATCTTAAATTAAGTATTTATATTTTTGTGAAAAAATTATTCTTTATTTACAATTTTTCTTTAATTTTATGATTTAAAAAATTCATTTTCATAAAATAAGTTCATGAATTATTTTTTATTATTATAATATTATTTTTTGATATATTTATTAATTTTTTAAAGTACTGTAAATTTAGTTAAAATTTGGAAATTCTTATTTTTCCAAATAAATACCGATTTTAATTAATTAATTTTTTGATATTTAGAAAATTATTCTCATAAAATAGTTCTACTTTTTGAAATCTACATGTCAAAAAATATTTAGGATGAATTTTTGGGATATTTCTAAAATAGTTGATTTGTTTGGTGACTTGTGAAATAATGTAATTTATGGTTTTAGTAATCAACCAAATTTGTGAGTCATGCTTGAGTCATGAATGATGTAATATGAATTTGTTTCAAACTCACATGAAATATTTACTATATTTATTCACATAAATAAACTCTATTTCTTGTCTTGATCAATGTAATAAAATAATGAATAGAATAATCAAAAAACACCCCTCACATCCACTATAAATACCACCCATCACCACCTCTTGTCGTCACTTTTCAAAATACTTGCATCTTATCCAAATTCTACCCAATCCTCAAATAACATCTCTAACCCACGTCCTTAAGAATTTTTTCTAAACAAAACACCAAACTCATTTCTCCAAATGAGGTTCTGAAGGACAATAATTCATGAGGTAAAACCCTCTTTATTTTTCTTTTAATTTCTTTTAAACTTATTTTATTTTCTTATTCTATCAGTAACTAACCTTATACAAGTTATGTGATAACACAAATATATTTTATATTTTGTAATTTAATTGTGTTAATGGATCAATAAATCATATTTCTTCATCCCCTCTTCATTTATTCTAAAAATGAAAACATAGTCCGTGAGGTGCCAATTTACCTCATTTGTGGACGATCTGTTTTCTATTGTCAATTTCACCTTCTTGCTGGTCATAAAACAATTTTTCAAATAAATTATAATTTTTTTATTAAAACTTATTTAATGTTATGGTACAAATATATACCAATGATATGAAATATTGAAAGAAAACTAGTTTTTTATGATCGAAAAACTACCAAATTAATTCAAATTATTATCTTTAATGATTTATCTAATGAATAATCCTAGAATATAGAAAAAACAAGAAATAAAAGACTATTTAATGTTATATAAGTTCATTAATATAATAAAATTTCAATTAATGGAGAATATTCTAATTTTACATGATTTTCAATGCACGTTTAAAAGTTATCCAATTTGGGAAGCAAAGGAAACACTCACTCATGAATGATTGAATTATATAATATAACACACAAAAATACATAAATTAATTGAATTAAATTATATTAAATAAAATTAATGTATAAAATGTATAAAATGTTCTAAATTAATTTATTAATGGATTTAATTTGATTATCCTAGAAATTAAGTACATGTTTAGAACAATTTCGGACATAAGATAAGGGATTCTACCCAAACCTATATTTTTTTTCTTCGAGTTACTCTTTATCTCTCATTAACGATTGTAATTATAAATTATTTTTCTATAATAATTATACATTATGTTTATGTTTTCTAGAAACATGAATCCAGATTAGATCATTCTTATTTCATAGGAAATACATGTTTTAAAAAGGTTCCCTTTCATAATTCTTCCTGATAAGCAAACCCAATTAATGGGAACTTCCCAACATATTTACCATTTTGTTGAGACATCCATTATCTACTTTAAGAAACAATAATTTTACTAAAATCATCAATTTTATTATGAAAATAAATCTTTTTTCACTTTTGATTTTACAAAAAATAATTATTCGATTTCTGTTTTAATGAATCTTAAATATTTTCCGAAAATCGAACTAAATTCATTTGTTTCTAACATTTCTTAAACACATTTTTTACATTTTTTCACTTCATTTTAACATACCTTATCATTATTTATGAATAGATTACCATATGAATGTCAATTTATAATTTCAATCCATTATTTATGGGACACTATTATAATATTCCCTTTAGTTATTCTTTTTGACATGATTGTGATACACAATTATTTCATTTGGAATACTGTATGTTTATGTTTGATGACTTATGTATCATTCTCCATGTGGAACACATATTCCTGAACATGTTTTATGGGTGCTCCTAGATATCATTCTGTTGCATTGGTTAATATTTAGTCCAATGAGATATCATGTGCAATTGTCTGAGTGGGTAACCATGACTCATTCTCTACGTACAATGATCTTCATGGTTATCCTTGAATCATTATCCATGTGGAACGATCTTGGTGGTAAGACTAGACATCTACTCCTCTATATTCAATGTGCCTTAAACCACGCTTATGTAATGTTTTATGTTGTTTCCACCTCTCCTATGATACCTTGACTTCATATTTTATGATTACTTATGTATATTCATGACTTTTTAGGAAATCATGTTATGCCTTATAATCCATGAGTTATAATTTATTCATATGATTTTTACCTTACTAGTATTTTTAGCACCTCCCTTTGGTCATGAAGTCCCTAATTTATCAGGTGCATATATAAGGGATAAAATGAAGTTAGGTGCATATTATGTATTTTTAATAAAATATGGTTTCTCTAGGTTTTTAGTTATATGTACCTAATCATCCAAAGATACTATAATTTATGATACTTGGTTGGATATGATGGTAAAAATCATGTTTTAATATGTGTAAATGGATTAGGACTCTTTATGAAATTCTACAAAAACATTCATAGGATGGTATACTTCTGGACTACCATGGTACATGACTATATTTAGTATTACATGAGGTTTCAAGCATGTTTGATTCATGCCATCCTTGGGCATTGAATGTTGGAGGCCCTTCACACTACCTTATATTCTTAACCCTTTGTAGTATGGGGACATGATGTCGTTGGTCTATATCCATTAGCAACAGATCTCTAGAGATGGTTCATTCAAACCGTGATGGATTTATTCTCAATGTGGGATGAAGATATTCCCCACAAAGACGTTAATGCCTGATCAGCAGCTGAGTTCATTAAATCTTACATCATCAACTGATTAGTAGTTCCTCGCCCAATTCTCACAAATAACTAAACCACTGTCATGGAAGATGATATGAAGTAGTTTTACACCATGTAATGTAACTTTTACAACCATAATTTCTACAACTATTCCTAATAAAATTGATAGACCACGGCGTTCAAAAAAACCCACTTTAGCATTATTGAGAAGATGGTGGTGTAGAAAAAAGAAGAGATGGCTAAGAAATCCCCCCAAAGCTATCTAGACCTATCAGGCGATGACCTGAAATTCCACCCAGGTGACCCTATATTCTATGGTGTAAATAAATGAGGTAGTCCTAATCATTGAAATCTAGTTTCCATTAATCTAAAACTCTATCTATGACCAGAATATGTGGACTATAATATAACAAGTCCTTCTTAATAAGATAGAATCCTTCAAAGTGAATAGGCGTGGCTCCTTTGACAATATAGAGAGGCACCGAAATGAAAAATAAATATATTTAATAATTTATTTAGACTCTACTCCTTTCCAAAAGATATATGATATTGGATCTCATAATTCCAATGATACTTGGACAAAAAGATACCAATGTTAGAGACCAAGTTGGAACCAACGTACAAAATTCAGAAGGATTATTGTAGTTGTGCATAATAATTGATCACCATGGATGGAGAGCACATTACTCTTACTACAAATGACATGTTTTTTAAGAAGTACTTCACATGGGGATCCTCCACCATCCTACAAGAATGACATTAAAATTCATAATTTCCAGCATCCCAACCATTTTATGTTAAACTACATAGAACCACTATCTTAACTAAATTATATCAAACTGTATTGAATTAGTGGGCCACACTGCATGACTATAAAAGGAACATACTATCATCCCAACCACATGATAATAAACTACATAGCTCCAAATTCCTTGTTTCATGAAATCAAAAACTGTAACATCAATCATCCTTACCATATATTTATTCAACAATGTTTCCATGTCCTAAAAACATTATATTAAATAGGGAAAGACATCTTGGGAAAGTTTTTTGTGGAATAGAGCCTCATATGCCCTCATTCATGTCAGTTTTGTCACATTGTCAGGCCATGTATGCCCATATTTGGAGTCCTCCTTCACTTGGTACAATCTATATAACCTTAAAATAAGATTCTATGGTCTATCCGACCTTGACATACACTATTGAAAAAATATCCAAACTCTATGACCTTAAACTAGGATCCAACATCCTCAATTCATGATGTTAAACGGTGATCTTACCCTTTATAAAATGGGTGTTCCTCTTTCATCTGACAATAGATGATGTTTACCCTGTTTTAAACCGAGATGACTTATATGATAAGTATGGGACATTTTAAAATTCTTACCACATACCTAGAACCTGGGATTCACTGGGACAACTATGGGATGTCATTGATTCCCTTGTTAGAGAGGATCACTCATACCTGTGTTGGTCTCTTACTCAAAATCCTCTATAACTACATGTAACATTATTCCCATCCTTAATAGATACTTAGACATTATTTTACTTCTCATATATGGGACTAGAAACAAATTCATTAATCATTCAGCCCCTTGGACTTAGTTATAGACTATGAATTACAACCATACACAGCACACAAATCATCTTTTTTCTATAGGTGTGTATATGGAATGTTTTCCCTTCTTGACCTCATTTGTGTAGGTTTTTACCTATTGAATTACATATATACACATGTGGAGTGAACATTCTCCCTAGAATCCAAATGATATGACTCTGAACAACCCACCATGGTTTGATAATTATGACAATAATCTATTTACCACCCCAATAGTCTAAGATAAACAACATTAAATTGTACATTGTTTTCATCCTAATACTTATGTGGTAGGAAAACCTACTTTAACTCATTAATTCCATGTTTATATCCTTATTTCCATGAAAACACACTTCAAATAGAAACCTCCATAGTACCCGTGTTAAGACTCTATGATGGTTTCCCATAGTCTGTGCAGCCCGACTTTGAACTGTTATCCATAGTCCAGGCCACATGGCTTTAATATATATTCAATATCCTAGTCAAATTACATTATGAATTGGGAAAAATAATGATCACATGACATTAAACTATACCATGTATCATCCTCACTGTATTATGGTAAACTACGTGTCTATCTTCAAAATTGGTATGACATAAAACCAAGAAACATCACAGTCCCTCACCTAAGAGGTCCTCTGCCTTAGTGCTAGTCATCTACCATATTATTCACATTCCCAAATATTTCTAATCATAATATATAATGTCCCCTATAATTTGGGTTTTAACTATGTTCATGATAATATTCTTACTAATGAGATCTAATCGAAAGTGGAATGATTCGAAGAGTGTTAGAGTTGATTTGAACATTCAATCACTCCATTTCCATGGTTCTTCTGCCCCATATTTTGATCCTCATCCCCTTCTATGTCAGAAGGGACAAACTAATGGCATGGTATCATGCCATTTGGGAACACATAACTTCTTGGGATAATTCCACTAATTACTTTGGATGGAAATCTAAGTCATGTTTCATGTTTCAAATATGTTCAGTGGTCAACCCTTATTTTCATGTTCCTGTTCTCAAAAACAATCACTGTGAAATGTATTCATACCTGGTTAGAAGGTATCATATATTTCAATTCCACACTCATTTTGTTCTAGATTTTGGTAATCATGATTCACATTCTTCATATTCCTCCTTTTTTGTATATAATTAGACGCCTCTGGAATTTTCATGTTCATGCAATAGATCACATTGGAAAAGAAAGTTGTCTATTAAAATAGATTCATTCAATATCCATTTCTTCTCTCATCCTAGACACATTCAGGGGTCATTCAAATAAATACCCATCATTAGTGATAATTTTCTAGTCCTATATTATGAAGAGATATCATGTGAATATAACTTTGTTCCCACACTGGGCATAACCCTTGTGAGCTTAGTGATTGGTTGTTGATATTCTCAAATAATTGGTGAAAGGAAGAAAATTAAAAAATGAAACGATCTAAATTATTCAAAAAATAAAAAATAGATTTTCATATGTTCATTCATACATTGTAACCTATCCTCTTTAATATAACCATTAAACATCTACATTACTAATAGATCATAAATTTTTTTCCATCTTTTTCTTGGATGCCTCCATGATTAACTTCCATGATTTTAGATATTCTCTCTCATTGTCAGCCACTGATAATAAATCTTTGATCTAAATCTTATGCTGATAAAGATCCACATGGAAATTAGCTTCCCCATTATTGGTCTTAGACTTCATAGATTCATATGCTGGTAGTTTATCCCTCGGGCTGTTATTTATCTCATCCTGAGTATGAATGTACGATGCATGCTCCAATAACTGCACTTCCAGATAGAAAATATATTAATCAAATTTTTGAATCACTTCGGATCTCTTATTACTATTCTTCTTCTAGGAAAGATTAATCTCATTCCATTCCATACAAAAAAGAATCATGTAACTGAATTTCAACACTATCCTTGGCCAAATAAATAAAAACAAAATATAGAAGATGGATAAGAATAGTACTGATAAAACATACACCATGTGGAGTAAAAATAATAGGTTGTATTTTTTTAAGAATTGAAATATTATAAAATGATATATTCAAAAAATTATTCTGGAAAATATCCTCCTTATTTTGATTAACATTTTGAAAATACTTTTCTTTTAATATAAGTTTTAAAAAGATTTTCTTCAAAAAATTACATTTTAATCTATCAAATTAAGTTTCAAAGAAATTATGGTGGGTAATTTCGTACATTCCATTAAAGAAAAAAACACTCATTTTACCTGGTAAAATTGTTAGAAAATTCCTTGTTCGGAAAACGATTCTAAGATTGCATTCAAAAAATTTGAAATAGAAAATAGGGTAAAATGTATTTTATAAATCAATTGATAAAGATGAAAACATTTTATCAATCCATTTTATAAAATAGTGTGTTTAAAAGAAAAACATTTCTACAACTAATGTGATAAATAGTGTTGGGTATTCATAAATACATGTAATAAACAATTTTATGTAAAAAAGAGTCTAAAAAGGGACTATTACTTGAAAATTATAATGAATAACTAGAGAAGAATAAAATAAAATTATTTATTAAATAATGATCCAATAATTTCTGTAAAATAAATTCATGTGTAATCTATATTGAAAAATGATATTGTGAGGTAGACCCTTGAAAGGAAAATAATGTTGATGTGAGAGTCAACAATTTAATATATTATGTGTGTAAAATGTAAATCCACATAAAAAAGTGGAAATAAATAAATAGATTGTAAATTTTGATTAAAAACATAATATTATAATATTAACAACAAAGAGGGAGTAATATAAACCAATGAAAAGGAATGGGGTTATGAAATTCCTTATCACTAGGTAATATTTAATTAAAACCCCCATAGAAGAAATAATTCAAATGGAATATCAAAATACCATGAAGGTAAAATAATTAATGATATAATATATGAAAATGGGTTTTACACATACCACCGAAAATAAGTGGGTGGTGAATATGATATTTATCTTACATATATGAAAAGTGGTATGAAAATACCTTACCTTGAATCCAACTTCTCACATGTGTCTTTATATACATAAATAATAAAATTATTTCTAGTTTTTTAATTTCATTATAATATTACTTAAAATTCATAATAATATTATTTCACTTACTACAATGTTTTATACAACTAGTTAAACAATTACATGAATGTTGAGTGTTTCGACCAAATTTGGTTCAGGTGTCAAAAATTTATTTGGTTGGTCGACTATGGTCAATGGGGGAATTATAAGAACATACCCAGAATAATAATAATAATAAATTATCATATTTATTTATAAATTATTATTTTTAAACCAATCATCAATGATGGTTATGAAAAATGAACAAACATTACAATCATGGGGTTGTTAGGTCATATGTACACATGAGTAATGATTCCAATTTTCAATGATCATTACAGAAGGATCTTAAGTAACGTTTATCACTACATAATGATAAATATATCACATATAACATGTTATTTAATAATATATACTTATATATATAATTATTGGGATGTAAGTGGAATGACATCGCTTTGAGGTGGCGGTAGTCCACACTTCCACGAACGACATTATCAATTTTTCAGTTTGTCAAAATGTAATAAAAAATTGATATATTATATTTACATAAAATTAATTGTATCCTTAATATAATATATATGTATTTTATTTCAAATATTGTCAATTTATACCTATCCTTAATAAATTTAATTAAATGCGTGAACGTATTAAATAACTTTGAGGAGGCGGTAGTCCACACATCCACAAACAATGTTATCATATTTACAAAAAAATGGAAAGATTAAATGTATCTGTTATATAAGAATTCAATAAGATTTTAGAAAAAAATATCACATAAATTTTATAAAAAAATGTTCCCATCATAATGACCAAACATGAGAGATAGTAAAGGAATAACACATAGCATCGTTTCATGTTGAGATAGTTCATTGTACACACAAATGGTGTGTTCATTACCCATTCAATGGATGTATAAGTTGGTTTAGTTAAAAAACATTACATAAAAAAATATATGTATATTGATGATTCTTATTTTTTTATATAGTCATTTAATAAGTCGAATTGAAGGAGTAGAGATCAATATATGTCTAAAGTGGTCATTTAAAAATGTTACCTTTTATTTTGGTAACTCCTTTTAGATTATACCAAAATACTTTCTTGGATTCTTTTATTACCAAAGTAAGTATTCTAGTATGAGTTTATGTCTATATAGAGGTTATTTTTTCAGGTTATATATGATACAAAGAACTTCAATGGGGTGAAGGAGTGGGATGGGTGATTTCCTTTTTATAGTGGAGGAGGAGTGACATTCTTGTATATTTATGAATTAGGGAATTTCACCAATGTTTTTCCATGTCATGTTGTTAAAATAATGAAAAAATTGATTAAATGGGGGTATAAGGTAGAATTATTTCTATAAAATTTATTTTGTACATGTTTCAAGGGCATTTTTTCTTTTAAGTTCAAGGTTTAGTCCCTTGTTATTCTTAATTTTACCGTATTCGTCGTAATCAATTTTTATTAATTTTAGAAATTTTTTTTGACAAAATAAAATTGGACTTTATTAAATATTATAAATTATTCAGATTACAATTATTGTATAAATTTTTTAAAATTACAATCATATATGTGGGAAAAAATAATTTAATTTTAATCCTAATGACGGGACAACAAAGGGGGATTTTAAAGAAAAACATAGTCAATATTTGGAAAGATTTTCATACACAATTTAAATGAAGAATTGATTTAGATAACCTAAATTGGATCAATTTATTAATTTTATATCAAAATAATCTTTAAAAATCACAAAAAAATTAATTTAACCTTATAGACAAATTAGATGAAAAGGAGTTTTGAATTAAAATTCAATGTTTTCACTACTCATCAAAAAATGAATCCTCAATGAAGAATACCAAAAATTAACCCTAACATAATTTTGAGGTTTTGATTTCAATAAATATATGTTTTTACATAAATATTTAATAAAATTTAAAAAGATTATATAAAATAGATTAGCCCTTAATAGGCGGTATGTTTTCTTTTTTAGACAAATACAAATTTTAAGCATAATATTGGATTTATTCTTACTTGTGCTTATCAAATATGTTGGATGAATATCAAAAATATTTAATTAGATATATTATATATATACTTCATTAATATCATTAAAAATTAGTAATTATCTTAATTTATTAGGATAAAAAACTTTTTTTCTCATACAAAAAATTCATTTATATTCAATTGGTTCTCTTATTCATTTCAAATGACTTTATTATCGATAAATTTATTTTATATTTCTATATGATTGAAATTTTCATAAGTTTGTTAATAATACAAATAACAAATAATTTAATGGAATGGTTATATATTAAAATAATATTTTAATAATATATTTTTGTTTGGTAAAACATGGAATTGTGTGCAATGCATGCTATCAAAGAAAGTATTTGTTGTATGAGGTAACATACTGACCCAGCTTACAATCAAAACGTTAGATGGACTAGCGGGTCACATGACCTGAATCATGTCTCCCTATATGCTAAAGGCTGACAACTAGTATTGGGGGTTTAATGAGATGATCTTGTGAAGACTATACCCTCTTGATTAGTGTTTCACAACAGTTAAAAAGAATATAAATAGGTGAAAAACAATGGTAGTAGTATAAATAAATGATAAAGAAGAGGAAGATAGATAATAAAAATCATATAAAAGTGGCCAAAAAATGTTTATACAAAGCATGCATGCATGTCATTGTGATATTACATAACTGGAATTGGGGAAAAAACCACATTATTTTCCATACAGAACAATACATGACTAAAATAAGGAAAATAACTAAAAATTCCTATGTAAATATCCAAAAGAATCCTAAACTCCATCTCAGTCCTTTACTCCTAACTCCAGGTATGAGCATACAACATTTAACAACAAAAGGTTTATCAATGCAGTTCAGTTCTTATAAAAATCACAGTAGCAAACCCAATGCTACATCATTATTAAATGAACTACTAAATTCAATGTGACCATTAAACATAATTTTACCACTTCTATTTTTTGAATTTTGAAATTATGATATTCACAGTTGTGATCAGTAAGATGTTTTGTGTCTGATAGGATAAACATACTTTTGGTGAACAGTAACATAGCTTTATGAAAGGTAATGTTACCTTCTTGAATAATAATTTTACCTTTATGATTTGTAGTATAACCCTTAAGAATAGTATATCATCCCAGTGAATAGGAACCATGCCAATGATAGTTTAAATAAAATTTATCTATCCTATAAGTGGCAGTATGATATAATTATATTATCATGTTTGTATGTTTGTAATTAATGAATATTTAATGAATAATTTAATAATTTAAAACAAAATTTATTCTCATAAAATGTATTCATAATATATTATTTAAATTTTTTATGATTATATAATAATTTTATGAGACCTTAATTAATTTTTCAAATTATCTGAAAAATAGTTTTAAAATTTGTATTTTTGAAGTAAATTATGATTTTAATTAAAATTAAAATTACTCTTCTTGGTAAAATTATTTCTCTAAAATGGAGTACATTTTTGATTGTATAATAGAAAAATGTTTAGGTTTAATTTTTGGGATTTTTTTGAAGTACATGATTTTTTTAAATTGCAAAATACGATAATTTACGATAAATGCCAAATAAAGGAATTATAGAGTCATGGATTATGTTATGCTTATGTAAGAACAATTGGCTCGAACTCACATGATAATTTTACTATATTTAGTCATAGAATAATCTCTATTTCTTTTCATGTGTAGAAATAATAAATTAATGAATATAATATTGAGAAACCCCTTGTCCCCTCCACTTTAAATACCACCCCTCCTAACGTCATTTCCTTATACCACTATTGCATTGTGAAAACTCAATATTCTGATAAAATATCTTCTCAATATCCTCCCCCACGTCAAACCAACATTTTTATCATAAAAAGACCAAAACATCTCCCCTACAGTGGATATAAATGATGATAAATTGAAGAGGTAATTTCACTCTCTCTTTTCTTTCCACTTCCATTAAAAGTTCATTTCTTTTCATCCCTTATCCTCATATTCTCTTGTCCAAATGTCATGATAAATCAAGTATGATTGAAATACTAGTATTATTTCATGTTAATGGAACATTTTTCATTATAATCATCAATGTCATTCATTGTTTATAAAAATGAAATTGTCGCTCGTGATGTGTTAATTTACGTACATCCTAGGAGATGCACTTCAATATTGCTTAAAATCATTCTTTAATATTAATAAAAACATTAAATGGTTTAAAAAATATTTTAATCTCTATTTTTTAACACATTTTATTTTCTAGAAAACACTTTTATACATAATACTAAATTATAATACAAAACATTTTTGTTGAGATCCAAAAACAGCCCCAATTATCCTAAAGTGATCATCATTAAATTTTATCTAATGAGTAATCCACATGGTATATAAACAAAATAATTATATGATCATTTAAACTACCGGAAGACCATTAATGACATGTAATATAAATTCTAGATATTTATCCATGTTCTACAAAAACATTCATTCATGTGTTCAAGTGAACAGTTCATGAAAACTAATAAAAAGAGCACTACCGAACAATGAATCTAAACTCTATAACTCTTACAAAGGCAAATAAAAAAACATAATGAAAGCATAATGAACTGTATTAATTTATTAAAGTTTATATAATTGTTAATTAATTAATTTTATTTTATTATACATGACATTAAAGCGAAGAAAGCGTTTGGACACATGGTAAAGGGAATTCTCGAATTCAACTTTCTTTCTTCATGTTTTCTATCTTTAACACCATTTACAGTATGGTTATTCCCTAAAAACAATTTATTCCTTATTATCTTAATTTTTATGGGATATACATGTTTTCCTCTTGTGTTTATTTTAAACACAATTTCTTCCAAAAGGACTCTTCTTTCAAAAAACACATCTTTTACATCCAACTCAATGTTGATGGTTCTTGTATCAAGTATGTTATTCCCACATTCATTTGTGAACCTAATGTTTATGAATTTATGATTAATTAAATGAAACCTATTCCTTTCCATGGGTTATTTATGATCAAGATTGCATTATGTTCTATTTTGAATGCATGATAATGTTAACAATAGGTGCACCATAAATTATATTTCACAATGTTTGTGTAATGATGTGACAGATGTGACCGAAGTTTTACAGTGCTCAAATTCCGTGGGTAATTTGATTAATCTCATGAGTTGAAGAAGAATATTCTATTATAATTTTTATCCCTATTGTGTAATGTCTTTATGTTTATTATCATTAAAATTATGTAAATTTAATATAAGAAAATATGGGTTACCATAACTTGTATCAGTGGCACGAATTAGTTAATTTTAGAATTTGGATTAAAGAACCTCAGTGAAAACCCTAGTACGAGACTATGTAGATGAAAGAACGCCATAAGATTTTCTGAACATAGGTATCCCATAATATATGATTTTAATTTTAATTTATGAAAGGAATAACTTATTTATTCAGGAATCTTTGACATATGTGTTTTTCTAACCATTTCTATTTTCAAAAATGGTGGGAACATGGAGAAACCATAGCAATAACCCATGTGAGTGTCAAGGTAGCAATTGCCAAAACAACATCCCCAATGCTTTCGGAGGTGGAGTTAAGAAATTTCATGGTTATCCTTACTTAACAATCTCAGGTTATGAACAATGACCTGAATAATGTAGAATGTCCTCCTTCCCCTAAGAGGGAGAAACTAGCTATAGTTTGTTTTGTGAAAAAACGACCACCGACATTTTGTGGGACTTCCATTCCACTAGTTGTGGAATTTAGGGTTAAGTCCATAGAGAAGATCTCTTATGATTTTCACTATTATGAGAAAGAGAAGATGACTCTGGTTGTTTAACATCTACATGGAAAGAATGACTAATGGTAGTATTTGATTAAGAACACCAAGCCAAGGGATATAATTGTAGATGCAGAGTGGGGAGACATTTAGATAATGTCTATTAAAAAGTATTTCCCACAAACTCTTCATATGAATATGGAGAGAGAATTTATAGAGATAAATCTAATTGATGGATAATTTTTTATGGCCTATGAAGATAATTTCATAGGGCTTGAAAGGTACACATCAACATTTGTTATCAATAATGATAGAAAAGTTGATAGATTCTTTAGTGGATTTAAACCACACCATTATAAGGCTCTAACAATTAGAGACATTGGGAGTTATGAATAATTTTTTTGATGTGATCTGAAAGTGGAAATGGAGTTTGGAGAATGTTCCCATGGCTATGGTGATAAGAAAAAAAAGGATGGGGTTTCATAATGTATGATCTAATGAGAAAGGTATAAATAAAACTCAACCACCCAAAAGTTAATTATATGGGAAGAATCATCATGGGAATTACCTCAAAGGGATGGGGAAATGCATCATGTGTGGTAAAGAAGGCCACAAAGCTCCAAAATGTCAAAAATACATGACAAGGTTAGAGAATGTTGTCAAGGAAAGGAGAGAACCACCCATGGTCTAATTCTACAATTGTATGGATCAAGGGAAATATGCAAGCAAGTGCACTAAGCCTTGAGTCCTTGAGGATAATCAACATTAGTATCCACCAAATACAAAGAAACAAACAAAGTATTATTCCATCACTACTATGGATGTGGAGCATTAAAGTGACACCATACAAAGTTCACTTCCTATTCACTCAAGAATGGAAAAAGATTTATTTGATTGTGGTTTTATTCATTACTTTATATCTTACATGTTTTCTAGAACTATTGAATCGATTCCCCAAAAAATCAATGTAGAGATATTTTTAAAAAACACCATGTCATTCAATAATTAAAAATTCATTTATGGGATCTTTCCTCTTAGTGTTTTTGGGGAGATTCTTCCATCAAATCTCATAATACATCTCTTGGGGGAATTCAATGTTATAATAGGGATTAATTGGCTATGTTTATATATAGTACACATAAAATGTTGGGAAAATGAAATATATTTATATATTCTAAACCATCCCATGTTTCTCTACAAATGCAAGGAAGATAAGAAATCTCCATTAAAAAATCCAACAATAGTGTGGGTGTTGATTCTCAATAAAGAAGCATTCCTCGCTCAAATGGTTTAGTCAAAGGAAGGTATCCACCTAGTGTAAATTCCTATCGTGAGGGAATAAATTGAGGTATTTCCTGAGGGTTATCTAGAATTCCCATGGATCATGAGTTAAAATTATCTATAGAACTCATACTCAGAGCTACCCTTATCTCTAAGGGTCCCTATAGGATGGATCCTATCAAAGAGCAAGAGTTAAAGAAGTGGTTGCAAAAGAATTTGGATAAAGGGTTCATACACCCTAGTGCATCACCCTAGGGTGCACCATTTCTCTTTGTGAAGAAGAAGGATGGATCAATGTGGTTGTGTGTTGATTATCAGGAACTCAAAAAGACCACAATAATGAAAAATTATCCACTCTCAAGGAATGATAGCATGTGCGATTAGCGAGGAGGAGCTCAATATTTGTCAATGATGGATCTATATTATATATATCATCAGCTAAATCTAAATAAAGAAGATATTCAAAAGAATAAATTCCTTAAAAGTTATGGGAACTGTGATTTTCTCGTGATTCCCTTTGGAATTACTAATTCCATTTCAATCTTCATGGATTTGATAAATATATTCTTTAGACATTACCTCAACAAATTTTTGGTAGTGTTTATCAATTCTATTTTACTATACACTAAGAGAAATTAGGAACATGAAGAATATATAAGGCTTGTGTTGGTGACATTGAGAAAGGATAATTTGTATGCCATGTTTAGAAAGTGTGTCTTTTGGATGAAGCAAGTCACATTCTTGGGACATGTGATCACAAGTGAGGGAATGGTTATGGACCCTTCAAAAACAAAGGAGATTGAGGAATGGAAAACACCATCTAGTGTTATAGAAATACAAAGATTTATTGACATAGTAGGGTAATTTAGACATTTAGTGAGAAATTTCTCATTATTTTCAATCTCTATAACAAGGTTAACTAGGAAAGGGGTAAAGTATTTCTAGACAGAATAATGTGAGGAAAGCAACAAGGAACTAAAGACAAAGTTGATCACTGCACCTGTACTCACATTATAGAAAAGTAGAGAATGTTTTTTGATATACAGTAATTCTTCCAAGAAAGGATTCAGTTTTTTACTAATGAAAAAAGGTAATGTGATAGCTTATTCCCCACAGATGTTGAAGATCCATGAGAAGAACCACCCAACGCTTGATCTGGAGCTAGCAGTTTTTGATTTTTTCCTAATGAATTTTGTAGCACTACCACTATGGTGAGAATTGTGAAATATATACTGATAAGAAGAGGCAAAATTGTTTATTCACACAAAAGGATCTAAACATGTGTCAAAGGAAATGGTAAGAGCTAATCAAAGACTGCGATTGCTTTATTTACTATAATCCTAGAAAGGGGAATAAGGTAGCTGATGCTCTTAATAGAAAACAACCTACTACTCTACCCATGATGAAGATTGAGAAAGACCCTATCTTCATTAATATACAAATAATGTATTTGTAAATCCTAATGGTATGGAATACCTCTTATCTTTCCCATATGATTGTGCAACCATCTATCCAAGAGAAGATTAAGGAGGCACAAAGTGATGTCCTTGAGTTGCAAAATAGGGTGAATGCTGGAATGGAAGGGAAGCTGCAAGAGTTCCATTTTGTTGATGATGGTGTAATTTAGTTTCAAAAAAGGATCATTGTGCCTTAATCACTATGGATAAAGATTTACATATTAGAAAATGCACATAGATCATAATTATCATTCCATCCCGATAGCACCAAGATATATCGTGATCTCTAAGAACACTTATGGTAGGATGACATGAAGAAGGAGGATGATGAATATATATCTAGGTACATGATATGTTAGAAGGTAAAATAAGAGTTATAGAGTTCCAATGGGAAGATGTAGCAATTTCCTATACCCATGTGGAAAGGGGAGAATGTCACTATAGACCATTTCATTAATCTCCTAAAGACATCTGAAGGAAATGATGTGATATAGGTTGTGGTGGAACAACTCACCAATACTGGTCACCTTAATGATATTTAGTAAGATCTCTTGCATTAAACATTTTCAAAGATATATATTAATGATGTTGTGAGACTGCATGGTGTTCCACTATTTATTATTTATGATCATGATTAATGGTTCACATCTATATTATCAAGGAGTCTTCTACATGCCATGAGAACTGAATTGAATTTCAGCCCGACCTATCACCCCCAAACTGATGGACAGGATTACCAACTCTGATTGGTTTGGATATCATACAATAGTTTAATCCACATCATTATTCAGATGGATCATTATGAAGAACTCTATGGAAATTGATGTTGAACTCCAGCCTATTGGGACGAAGTTGTGGAATGAAAGCTACTTCAAACTAATTTTGGTGAAGAGATGACAGAGAAATTTCAAGTCATCTGACAACATTTCAAATTTTTTCAATTATATAAAAATATATATACTAACAATCATCGAAGGGAATTTGAGTTTGAAATTAGAGAAAAAGTCTTTTTCAAATATCACCATGGAATAGAGTCATGCTGTTTGGAAAGAAAGGGAACCTAATCCCATGTTATATTTTCACCTTTGAGATCCTTTACCATATATGATATGTGTGTTATTTTCATTCACTTCCACCAAATATGCCTCATGTTCATGATGTGTATCATGTATCGCTCTTGAGGATGTACATACTAGATCCCTCACATGTACTGAACTAAGTGTTGGTACAACTGGAATATGATCTCTCTTATGAGGGGCAGCCAGTAATGATTTTGGACTGGAGAAATAAAGTTCTATGAAAAAATACAACCGACCTTGTTAATGTTATGTGTAGGAACCATATGTATGAATAATAATCATGGGAACTAGATGTGATGATGAAGGAGAAGTACCTTCACTAGTTTATGTTAAATGAAATATTGAGGGAGAAATTTCAAAAGGTGGGAAGAATGTAATGACCCATATTTTTAACAACTAAATTACCTTCATATAAAAATAAAATTAGGAATCAAAATTCCAAATAAAACTTAAATGAACTACTAAATTTGGTTGACCTTTAAACACAATTTTTTCCACTTCACGGATTTGAATTTCGAAATTATGACAATCAAATTTGCGATCAGTAAGATGTTTGGTGTGCGATAGGATAAACATAATTTTCAGTGCATAGTTACATATCCTTAAGAATAGTCTCGTTACCATTATGAATAGTAATATTACCCTTATTAATAGTAAATAATCCAAGTAAATAGGAACCTTCCCAATGATAGTACAAATAAATTTTATACATCTTATATAAGAAAATTTGATATAGTTATATTATAGTGTTGGTATTTTTGTAATTCATGAATATTTAATGATTATTTTATGAATTTAAAATTAAAATTATTCTTATAAAATTTATTCATACACTTGTATTTTTATGTATTTTTATTATATAATAATTTAATGAGACCTTAATTAATTTATCAAAGTGTTAAGAAAGTTGTTTTAATTTTAAAACGTGTATTTTTTTTTATAAATTATGATTATAAATAAAAATTAAATTACTGCTATTTAAAAAATTATTTTCATATAATGGAGAAAATTTTATTATTTTACACATTAAAAAATGGTTAGGGTGAATTTTTGGGATTAAAAAATACATGAATTTTTTTTGAACAATAAAATATGATAATTTATGATAAATGTTAAATAGATGAATTATAGAGTCTTGGATGACATTCTACTTATGTATGAATCACTGGTTAGAACTCACATGATCAAGTTACTATATTTAGTCATCAAATCATCACTATTTATTGTCTCATGGAGAAATAATAAATTAAGGAATATAATATTAAAAAAACCTCTGTCCCCTCCACTATAAATACCAACCCTCACAACCTCATTTCCTCACTCCTCTAAACCTATCTACCTAATCCCAATTCTCCTCAAATGTCTTCCCAAGGTCCAATCGCACTTTCACCAGCCCATGGATTCAAAAGAAGACCAAAACCTCTCCCCTAATGTGGCTCTCAAGGAAGATATATTCAAGAGGAAATTTCTTTATCTCTTTTCTTTTAATTTTCTTTCAACTTTCATTTTATTTTTTATCTTATCCCCATATTCTCTTATCCAAATATAACGATATAACTAGTATGATTTATATAATTTTATTATATCATTTTAATTGAAGATTATTCATTATACTAATCCCACTATCTCTTTGTTTAAAATAATAATGTCCCCACCTGTGATGTGTTAATTTACCTACATCAAGGATGATGCACTTCCATATTCATTCAATGCATTTGAGGATGTCAATAAAAACATTAATTATATGAAAATAGTTTTTAATATGTTTTTTAACCCCTTTTTTGTTTTGAAATAAAATTTTATAGGTAATACTAAATTATAAAAAAAACATATTCATTGTGATCCAAAAAATGCACAAATTAACCTAAAATGATCATCATTAAATGTTATCTAATGATTCATCAAAATGGTAAATAACCAAATTAATTATAAGATCATCTAAACTCCTTTAATATCATTAATAACATGTAAAATCAATTTTGGATGTTTATCCATGTTCTACATGAACTTCCATTCATGTGAACAAGTGAACCGTTCTTCCAAACTAAGAAAAATAACACTCCCAGATAATGAATTTATACTCTATAACTCATCCAAATGCCTGTAAAAGGAGTTAATGAAACCATAAACAACAATATTAATGTATATAAGTTTTTTGAATTGTTATTTAATTAATATAATTCCATTTTAAAAGGTATTAAATTGAATAAAGTGTTTGGATATAAGGTAAGTGGAATTCTCAAACCCAACATTCATTCTTAGTGTTTCCCTCCTCTACTCCATTTTCAGTATGGTTATTCCATAGAAATAATTTTTTCATCATTATCATAACTTATATTGGATACAAATGTTTCTAGTATAGTTTATATCAAATACAATGTTTTCCAAAAGAACCCTCCATTCAAAAACACACCTTTTACTTCTCACTCAAGGTTGATGGTTCTTGTATCTAGTATGTTTTCCCCTCTTTAATATGGGAAGAGAATGTATATGAATATATTATTCATGAAATTAAACCCCTTACATTACATGGGTTATTTATGTCTAATATTGATAAAATTTCTACATATCATGCCTGAGAATGTTAATGTTATGATGTGACAGGTGCGCCCATAATTATACAACACTCCAATTCATTGGTTAATTTGATGAATCTAATGAGTTAAAGAGAAATATTCATGAAAATGATGCCATATTTGTGCAAAACTATGTGTGGTATTTTACCACTATGACATATGGTTTCATTTTTATGCATTTCCACATTACATGCTATTATCAAATGCTTCCTCTCATGATTATGATGAAGATGTTATAAGTATACTCACGCCATGTTATATTGTTTCATGTTATTATCTATCCTCTTACTGGGATTTTATATCACCCCTTTTCAATGTATATACTCAGGTTACAACATGTAATAAAAATTACACATGGGCCAATAAGAATCTAGATTACAAGAAATTAAATAAATGTTTATGCTTTATGATTTAAATGTTATGTATATTCCATGTTTTCCAAAGATACTAAAACATTGGAACCTCATTTTTTAATTTTTTTAATGTTCTTCATCATTAAAATGATGGAAATGTAATGTATGTAATGTAGGGGAATTATACCTCAACATGTAAGGTTCAAGGTCTGCAGTCCTGCGAACAAAAAAGGTCTACCTGGGTACCCTAGTGTAATGGTTGCCCGAGTAGGGTGAGAGATATAAATATCAGAAGGTTGTATCCACTGGTGTCTAGACATATCCATAAAGTGTAACATAAATTTAATAGTTTTCAATTATGAATTAATAATTACATAATTTAATAAATAATTAACACCCATTTGGGTTCCTTAGGGACACCAAATGATGATACATGCTTCAGTCCATGGTTGGTATGTATGATCAAGTTCCCATGTGTGTATATATATATAGGTTATATTTAAGATGAGGTAAGCATGATTGTCATCCCATCTTACATATATATATATATATATATGTGTGTGTGTGTGTGTGTGTGTGTGTTTGTAACACCCCAAGATTCCACAATACGCTACTCTTTGAATAATACAGTAGCGTGTGTTGTACGCAACTTCGAGTTCTAACACACAGCACGATCAAACAAAGTAGCTGTAAAGAATAGTAATACCCACTTTTTGAAATTTTATAAATTATATCTCTCAAAATGGACTTCATTTTTGGATTCAGAATATCGAAATTAGCCTAGGGTGATATTTTGGTACATTTCGGACAACCTTCATATTTTGATGAATAGTGAAAATTACTAAATTTTAATTAAAAACAAATTTTTTAATCAAAATAATTAATAGTGATAAATTAGGAATTTTAGTCGTTTTAAATTATATTTAGAATATATTTTTACCATTTAATACAATGTTGGTCATTGGACATAATTTCACATTTAAACCGGACATAAACAAGTGGCAATATCATGATAGTTATTGTTTCTTAAAAACACGCTTTTTGTTTTAACAATGGGAATTAATTTTAAATTAATAAATGAGACGTCTATGTTTTTAATTTGGTAAAATAGACTTCATTATTGAATTCGGAATATTAAAATTAGCTTAGGGTAATTTTTTGGTATTTTTCTGAAAACTTTCAATTTTTGATGAATAGTCAAAAACACTGAGTTACTGGTTAAAATCGGCTTTTCATTTAAATAATTATTTATATTATTTAAATTTATTTTAGTCAAAAATAGATACATAACACCTATATAAATTCAATTTAATTTATTGTAGGCAGTTTATGATAATTTTAGATATATTTTATTGAACTTTTTCACCGTCTTTTACCCACCTCCTAGGAGAGTTTGTAAATTCACATAAAACTTAATTTTACCACTTATGTGAGAGATATTTCGAAAATACAAGAGCCATGGTTAATATCAAGGAGTAAAATTTGGTTCAATAAGATAAAAATAATTTTTGGACAATAGTAACTTTTTGAATTTATTTACCACGGTAAAAAGTAAATAGGGTAATTAAGTGTACAAATGATATTATTATTACCCTAACAGATGTCCTAATTCTATTGGATAAGTTTAATTCGACCAAAAACAACCTTAGGAATAAAATATGACCCTTTAGGTCCACTTGGATTAGATTAGGTCATTTATTATTATTTAATTCAAAGAAGAGTTAAAAGAGTTAAAATAAAAGTTTAATAAATAAAACATTTTTAATATAGGGTTATACATAAGATAAATTCTATTATAAATATTAATTAGAAAGATAAAAAGATTTCATACATAATTTTGTTTTAATTATAATGTTTAGACATTAAATAATTAAATTTTCTTATGACACAATGATGATGCAGTAATTATTTTATAAATGAAAAATCAAATAAATGGTAATATAAATATTAGAATAAATATAATTTCAAAGTTTTTATGACATCCACGAATTTTCTAGGTGAATATGACATGTTAGGGCTGATTAAATCTATCTTGTTCGATGTAATCAAGTTGTGATGACTTAAAAAAAACAAAATATGAAATAGTGTCAAAATTGACATAAAAGAGATTTTAAAACAAATATTATATTATTAATTGATATTAAATTCTTAAAAATCTATGGTTCCACCAAAGGACTTTTATCATGATATTTGTATCATTAATGGACCAATTGGGGGTCTCTTGGATGTATATAGTATGTTTATTAACTATATAATATAAAAATACAATGTGACATGGTAAATGTCAATCTAATTAACCAAGAGTTAAAATTAAACGATATGGTTAATATAATGACCCAAACCTATCTAAAATCTATTGGATGAAATTATTTCGACCCATCCCCACCATAGACTTTGAATAACCCACATTTGAGCCATTTGAAACCGAATATGAATTTATTATAAATTAATATTTTATGTTTTTCCTAAAGAGCCCCTCCTCCCCCATATAAAAGGACCAAACTTCTAACCAATTCTTCACACCTTCAAAGCCTTTTGGATCATCCGAACCCTACCAAAATACTATCTCAACTTCCCTCAATTCAACATAGAGGCCTTAGTTTGATCACAAAGCCAACCTAAGGATCCCTTTTGATCAAATCAAAAAGAAGAACCCGAAGAAGGGGTAATGTTTTCACCACCCTCTTTCAAGTTCCATTATTCTTCAACTTCTTCTTTCTTTGATATTTATATTCTAAAATAATAAATCCAGTATATACTATATACTGTGATGTTATTATAAATATGGTAAAACTATATTCAGTATTCTATCCATCCTTTGAATGACATGTCACCATACGTGCGTACGTACGGCTTAATATCTCCACGTCGTGGTGTAATTGTTATTCAATACATTATTATTTGGATGGGTATAATAATGATTTTTATTTGATTTAAATAATAAATATAAAATTATAATGATTCTGTATATATGATATACCATCCAATTATATATTATTTTAATATCAAAAGAATGATATTTTCGCTCGTGCGTACGTACGGATTACTGTCTCCACGACGCGATGAGATTCATTTCAAAGTTCACCATTAATCGATGATTATAAAAATATATATTACTAATAAGTATGTAATATATGACATAATAATGATACTAGATATATATATATATTTATATATGTAATGATTTATGTAGTTACATATATCATATTCACTTACTTCCGTTCAATACTATATAAAATCAGAAACATCTTTTATGCGTACGTACGGACTACCGTCTCCATAAACAGTGTTTTCCATTTCATATATATGTCAATTATACATATTTATATTCTAAATATATGTGATATATTTATCATGTTTTATATTCTGGAAGTATTTAAATCATGATATATGTGATACAACCAAGAGTAACAAGTTAAAACACGTACGATAAAGAAAGCGATTATTACACAAAATGTTAATTTAACATGGAAATTATTATTAAATGGGTAGTATAAAGTCATAAATGTATCATGTATGATATAATAAATATTAATATTGTTCTTTTAGAAATTAATAACATACTAAAATCTTTGTATAGGAGGTTAAACGTACCCTTGATTAAAGGAAAGTGCAAGGTAAGGGGTTTTCATCTCACTCCTTATTCCCGTGAGATTCATGCCATATTTCCAATATTACCTTTTGTGTGGTGTATGTACTGCCCATAATTGTATTATTTATGTAATACACTTTAATTTATGTGTATTTACATATTCATTGTATGATACCTCTTTCACGGGGTGTACGTTTCGTAAGATACCAAATTGGTAAGGGTTAATTTCACAATCTTTTTATTATCTGAGGTTGTTGTTTTTATGTAAGTATATACTGGGACATATTTATTATCCATGTAAATGTTTTATGAAAGAGTTTTCAAATGGATTCTTTTAAGATACTTTTTACTAAAACATCATTTCAAATGTTTTAAATATTTATTCTTCTAAATCTTTCTCATTAATTTCCATGTCTTCAAAATGGTTTTTAAGGATTTATTTATATGAACATGAATGTTTTTAAAATGATAATTCCTTTCAGAAGTTTCAAAGTGTTATGGGACACTTTGATTCAAAAATTTCTTTAAATGACTTCTTTTCTAAATTGTGTGACTTTTAAACGTTTTCATGAAGAAGGGGTATTTCTCTCGAGGAGTTTTTCAAATCAATCTCATCTATGTCAAAATTATTTAATGGATTTTAAACATGTTTTGAAGTTGATTTATCATGATACAAATATTTCATATTGTGTTGAAGGTTTTGTGATATATTACACTGTGGATGTGTTATTTTTATACCATTCATGGTTTATGGGTAAAGTATTGACATTTCTCATGCGAGTTTTAATACAAATTTTTATGTTGTATTTCATCCTCTCTTAAGATGAATGTGTTGGACTAGTATGTTCCGGGTTGGGGACTGGTAAAATTAAGCCCTCCGGGTTGGTGTCTGGTTATTAGAGGCACTCTGAGTTGGTGTCCAGTTATTAGAGGCACTCCAGGTTGGTGTCCAGTTATTAGAGGCACTCCGAGTTGGTGTTCGATTATTACAGGCACTCTGGGTTGGGTTCTGGTTATAGTTTTCCCCTAGGCCCTTGCACGAGGCCTTGATAAAGGAATTAAAGTTCAAAATTATCCATTCCATCATTATAAAAGTGGTTAGTGATATTGCATGTGATTATTCGATTATTATAATATACATTTGAATAAGTAAATGGCATTATTGAATTTTATTTCTACCATATTATGCTGAATTTCATGTTTAAAAGGCTTTTGTTTTAGTTTTATACATTTCCTTAAATGTTTATGCTTATTTTTTAATTTTTCCGATGTATTGCCTACCCTTATTGAGAATTTGGGCTCACCCCTTTTCTATGTTTTATTTTTCCTAGGATTCCAAGAAGTGTATTGTTATTGATATGCAGGGTTAAGCCAAGGGAATAATGGTGTTCATAAAAGATTATTTATGTGGTTTTGTATGTTATAAAGTGTAATGTATCATTCATGTATGTAATCTATTATCCAAGAATGCTAAACCGATCGGTCCTTAAGGACTTGATTCCTTGTAATAATGCCAATGTATTAAAATAATGCACAGACTCTGGGTAACTGGGGTCAGGGTGTTAGAGTTGGTATCAGAGGAAGTTTAGCAATAACCTTGGAAACTAGATTTAGATAAACTCTAATTATAGCACATAGCCCTAAGATAGACTTTGAGGATTAGTATAGAAGAACATCCTAGAATTTTGGCATTGTAAGGATTTTTTGAGTTTTCCGATCAATAAATCCATGTCTGGATACGAGCAGGTAGAGGCGGCTCTGGCATAGATGTACCTAGGGGTAAAACCCGAAAACACCGCTTTGAGCTAGAATCGAACGGGAACTGGTGCATGACAACGGGACTTTCTTCACTCTTGGTTACGACACTCCCGGAGGATATTCTTTGGATAATTATTATTTTCTTTAAAAACCATTATGAAGGGCTCATGCATATATACTTACTCAAAGAAAATGTTATTTTGATTATGGATTGTATCCATAAACTGTTATATTTGTGTTAGGTGTTTTACAAGATTAGAATTATTTATTGAAATTCCTAAACTGACCTAGTTTATGCCATTGTATAGAAATGGCGCCCTGTAGAAGGAAGGGGAACTCCAGTAATACGTATGATCCAAAGAGTAAGAAGGATCACATCTTTCATGGTCCTAGGCCAGAATTTAGAAGCGAAATAGACTCCCATGTATTATCATCATATGAAGAAATAGTATCATGTATTGAAAAGATAATTGAATAATTCTCAGATTCCTATGGCTTTGAAGGGAATCCAAAGAAGAAAAGGATGGTAGAGAGAAGGACAGATAAATGGAAGAAGGTAAAGGAGGGATTTCTTATATGTGATGACTGTGGAAAGAATCGCCTTGGAAAATGCTTGATGGGAATGAGAGTATGATATAAGTGTGGAGAAAAAGGACACCAAGTACGTGACTGTAAGTTTAAGAAAAAGGTTTCAAATGTACAATGCTTCATCTGCAAGGCGTTTGGACACTACGCGAACCAAGGTCCCAGTCATCAGACTATGCCGCAAATGATGCTATTGGATAATAATCAAGTTACAATACTACCACATATGAAGAGGAATTACTAGTGTTCTTATGTAGTTATTTTAGAATTATTTCATTTATGTGTTGTATCAAGGATGTTCTATAAATAAATAAGGTTTGTATTGTAGTACTATTTCATTAAGGATTTGAGATTTTATGGTACTAAGAAAAGTGACTCTACAGCGAGTTATATTTTTTTTTTGGAAATTACAAGGTTGAAAGAAAGATAAACCTTAATATGGTCCTAATATTGAGATAGTGATTTTAGAATAAGAGATGGTTGATTTTGGTAATTCAGGATGTTGCGGTGTTATAAAAGAATATATGAGGAAGGCATTAACATGTTATTACCTGGAAAAAGGATCCTCATTATGTTTAACTTCCTTATAAATTTTGGACTGCGAGTTTGTATAGTAGTATTTTGGATAAGTCTAAAGGTTGGAATGGATTAATTTTGAAAGGTTATTTTTGGATTTTTATAAAAGGACAACATGACGACCGTGTGACAACCCATCGCGTCGGACAAAGCTGCGGGAATCAAACCCCCAACCATAGTGTGATTGGGATTTATCACCTTCCACTCGACTACGTGAAGTACCTAGATTGTATAATGTAGTTTCTTTTTTTAAAAGGGTCTGATATGTGAATTATAAATTCATTATATTTGAAACCCTATAGGATTAGGATAAATAGAGTATTTTTGAGTTGTATTATGTTTTGGAGTGAAAGAAGAGTTTGTGGTAGAAATTTATTAATGGATAAAACTCTAATTATAAAGTAAATATATATTTTCATGATATTATCCAATCTCATAAATAAATTCCTCAACATTAAGAAAAGGAACTTAGAACAAAAACTTTTTCCTAGATAGTACCTCAGAGCATCACAAATTTATGGCTTTGTGATTGTTGACCTTTTCATAGCCATGTCCTCTACAACTCTCCATCAGATATTGATGGCTAGATTTCTTTTTCATATCCATGTTTTACTACATGAACCCAAGTATGATTTATTTTCGGTACCCTTCATACTTACCACTCTTTATTTTAAATAGAGGCCTCATTAATCCATTTTTCGATGTGGGATTTCAACTAAGATATTTTGAAATGTCAACCGAAAGTTTCCAATACCGAGCATAAATTACGAGGACTCAATTTATTGAAGGAGGGGAGAATGTAACACACCAAGCTTCCACAGTACGATTCTCTTTGAATAATACAGTAGCGTGTGTTGTACGCAACTTCGAGTTCTAACACACACCACGATCAATCCAAGTAGCCGTTATGAATTGTAATACCCACTTTTTGAAATTTTATAAATATTATCTCTCAAAATGGACTTAATTTTTGGATTCATAATATCGAAATTAGCCTAGGGTGAAATTTTGGTACTTTTCAGAAAACCTTTATATTTTGATGAATAGTGAAAATTACTAAATTTTAATTAAAAACAACTTTTTTATCGAAATAATTAATAGTGATAAATTATTAATTTTGAGTGGTTTTGAAATTATATTTATAATATATTTTTACCATTTAATCCAATTTTGGTCATTGGACATAATTTCACATTTAAACCGGACATAAACAAGTGTCAATCTTTTGATAGTTATTGTTTCTTAAAAACATGCTTTTTGTTTTAACAATGGGAATTAATTTTAAATTAATAAATGAAACTTATATGTTTTGAATTTGGAAAAATAGACTTCATTATTGAATTATGAATATCAATATTAGCATAGGGTAATTTTTTGGTATTTTTCTGAAAACTTTCAATTTTTGATGAATAGTGAAAAACCCTGAGTTACTGTTTAAAACCCACAATTCATTTAAATAATTATTTATATTATTTAAATTTATTTTAGGTAAAAATAGATACATAACACCTATATAAATTCAATTTAATTCACTGTAGGTAGTTTATAATAATTTTAGATATGTAAAAATTTTATTGAACTTTTTCACCGTCTTTTACCCACCTCCTAGGAGAATTTGTAAATTCACATAAAACTTAATTTTAACGCTTCTGTGAGTGGAATTTCTAAAATTAGAGAGAAATGGTTAATATCAAGGAGTAAAATATGGTTCAATAAGATAAAAATAATTTTTGGTGAATAATAACTTTTTTAGTTTTATTTACCACGGTAAAAAGTAAATAGGGTAATTAATGGTAAAAATGAAATTATTATTACCCTAAGACATGTCCTAATTCTATTGGATAAGTTTAATTCGACCAATAATAACCTTAAGAATACCCTTCAGGTCCACTTGGATTAGATTAGGACATTAATTATTATTTAATACAAAGAAGAGTTAAAAGAGTTAAAATCAATGTTTAATAACTAATAAATTTTTAATACAGGGTTATACATAAGAAAAATTCGATTATAAATATTCATTAGAAATATAAAAAGATTCACTACAAAATTGTATTTTAATTATAATTTTTAGACATTAAATAATTAAATTTTTTTATGACACAATGATGATGTAGTAATTACGTTATTAATGAAAGAATCAAATAAATGGTAATATAAATATTAAAATAAATATAATTTCAAAGTTTTTATGGCATCCACGAATTTTCTAGGTGACTATGAAATGTTAGTGCTGATTCAATGTATCATGTTTGAAGTAATCAAGTTGTGATGACTTTAAAAAAACAAAATACCAAATAGTGTCAAAATTGACATAAAAGAGTTTTTAAAAAAAATATTATATTATTAATTGATATTAAATTCCTAAAAATATAAGGTTCTGCAAAAGGACTTGTATCATGATATTTGTATCATTAATGGACCACTTGGGGGTCTCTTGGATGTATATAGTTAGTTTATTAACTATATAATATAAAAATACAAAGTTACATGGTAAATGTCAATCTAATTAACCAAGAGTTAAAATTAGAAGATATGGTTAATATAATGACCCAAACCTATATAAAATCTATTTGATTTAAGTATTTCGACCCATCCCAACCTTAGACTTTGAATAATCCACTTTGGAGCCATTTTAATCTGAATATGAATTTATTATAAATTAATACTTCATGTTTTTTCTAAAGAGCCCCTCCTCCCCCTTATTAATGGACCCAACTTCTAACCAATTCTTCACACCAAAAAAGCATTTTTTTTTCGGCTAAACCCTAACACAATACTCTCTCAACTTACATAAATTCAACATAGAGGCCTTAGTTTGATCAGAAAGCCAACCTAAGGATCCCTTTTGATCAAATCAAAAGGAAGAACACGAAGAAGGGGTAATGTTTTCACCACCCTCTTTCAAGTTCCTTTCTTCTTCAACTTCTTCATTCTTTGTTATTTCTATTCTAAGATAATAACTATAGTATCTCCTATATAATGTGATGTTATTATAAATATGGTACAACCATATTCATTATTCTATCCATCCTTTTAATGACATGTCACCAAACGTGCGTACGTACGGCTTAACGTCTCCACGTCGTGGTGTAATTGTTATTCAATACATTACTATTTGGATGGGTATAATAATGATGTGTATTCGATGTAAATAATAAATATAACATTATAAAAATTCTGTATATATGATATAACATCCAATTATATATTATTATAATGTCAAAAGAATGATATTTTCGCTCGTGCGTACGTACGGATTATCGTCTCCACGACGCGATGAGATTCATTTCCATGTTCACCATTAATAGATGATTATATAAATATATATTACTAATAAGTATGTAATATATGAAAAAATAATGCTGCTGGAGATATATATATATATATATATATATGTAAGGATTTATGTAGTTACATATATCATATTCACTTACTTCCGTTCAAAACTATATGAAAATAGAAACAACGTTTATGCGTACGTACGGACTACCATCTCCACAAACGGTGTCTTTCATTTCATATATATGTCAATTATACATATTTATATTCTAAATATATGTGATATATTTATCATGTTTTATATTCTAGAATTATTTAAATCATGATCTAAGTGATAAAACCAAGAGTAACAAGTTAAAACACGTACGATAAAGAAAGCGATTATTACCCAAAATGTTAATTTAATATGGAAATTATTATTAAATGGGTAATATATAGTCACAAATGAATCATGTATGATATAATAAATATTATTATGGTTCTGGTATAATTTAATAACATACTACGATCTTCGTATAGGAGGTTAACCGTACCCTCGACTAAAGGAAAGTGCAAGGTAAGGGGTTTTCCTCTCACTCCTTATTCCATTGAGATTCATGCCATATTGCCTCTATTACCTTTTGTGTGGTGTATGTACTGACCATAATTGTATTATTTATGTAATACACTTCAATTTTTGTGTATGTACATATTCATTGTATAATACACCTTTCATGGGGTGTATGTTTCGTATGTTACCAAATTGGTAAGGGTTAATTTCACAATCTCTTTATTATCCGAGGTTGTTGTTTTTACGTTAGTATCTACTAGGAAATATTTATTAACCATGTACACATTTTATGACAGAGTTTTCAAAGGGATTATTTTAAGGGACTTTTTACTACAACATCATTTCATATTTTTTAAATATTTATTCTTCTAAATCTTTCTCATTAATGTCCATGTATTCAAAATGGTTTTTAGGATTTATTTATATGGAAATGAATGTTTTTAAAATGTTAATTATTTTCAAAAGTATCAAAGTAGTATGAGACACTTTGATTCAAAAATTTCCTTTAATGGATTCTTTTCTAAATTGTGTGACTTTTAAATGTTTTCATGAAAAAGGGGTATTTCTCTCAAAGAGTTTCACAAATCAATCTCATCTATGTCAAAATTCTTTAATGGATTTTCAAATTGTTTTGAAGTTGATTTATCATGATACAAATCTTCCATATTGTGTTGAAGGTTTTGTGATATATTTGACTATGGATGTGTTATTTTTATACCATTCATGGTTCATGGGTAAATTATTGACATTTCTCATGATAGTTTTAATACAAATTTTTATTTTGTATTTCATCCTCTTTTTAAGATGAATGTGTTGGACTAGTATGTTCCGGGTTGGGCACCGGTAAAAGTAAGCCCTTCGGGTTGGTGTTCGGTTATTAGAGGCACTCCGGGTTGGTGTCCGGTTATTAGAGGCACTTCGGGTTGGTGTCCAGTTATTAGAGGCACTCTGGGTTGGTGTCCAGTTATTAGAGGCACTTCGGGTTGGGTTCCAGTTAAAGTTAGCCCCTAGGCCTTGGCAGGAGGCCTTGATAAAGAAATTAAAGTTCATCATTATGCATTCCATCATTATGAATGTGGTTAGTGATATTGCATGTGATTATTTGATTAGTAAAATATCAATTTGAATAAGTAAATGGAATTATTTCATTTTATTTCTTCCATTTTATGCTGAAGTTCAAGTTTAAAAGGCTTTTGTTTTAGTTTTATACATTACCTTAAATGTTTATACTTATTTTTCAAAGATTCTGTTATATTTCTCACCCTTACTGAGAATTTGAGCTCACCCCTTTTCTATGTTTTATTTTTCCGAGGATTCGAAGAAGTGTATTGTGATTGATATGCAGGGTTAAGCCAAGGGAATAATGGTGTTCATAAAGGATTATTTCTGTGGTTTTTTATGTTATAAAGTGTAATGTAACATTCATGTATGTAATCTAATTTCCATGACTGCTAAACTGATCAGTCCTTCAGGACTAGATTCCTTGTAATAGTGCCAATGTATTAAAATAATGAACCAACTCTAGGTAACTGGGGTTGGGGCGTTACAATATATATATATATAGACTTTATCCTCGGCAAGAGGTAACAATTCCTCTTATCCAAGGGAGACTATATTAATGCCATGAGGTAAGAATGCCTCTTGTCCATAAGAGATTATATAAATGGAATGTGATAATAATTACTCTCATCTATAAGATATTATATAAATGTCACAAGATTATAATGCAGCTCGTCCATAGGAGATTATATAAATGGAATGAGGTAAGAATGCCTCTCATCCATACGAGGTTATATAAATGGCATGAGGTCTGAATACCTCTCATCCATAATCATTTACAACTGATGGAATGGTGTTATAATTCCTCACATCCATAGTCATTTATGTTGATGGAATTGGGTATGAATGCCTCCCATCCATTTTTATTTACAATAAATGACATCGGGTAATAATTCTTTCCATCCATAGTCATTTACAATAGATGGAATGTGGTAAGAATGCCTCACATCCGTAGTCATTTACAATAGGTAGATTGCGGTAATAATTCTTCCCATCCATAGTTATTTACAACCATTGTCATAATTATTATAAAATTTATAAGGTTGCACCTCTTATTCATTTCAAATAGCATATACATATTTATATATAAGAAAACACATTTACATATATACTTAATGGGAAAACATCTTATGTATATCAATTAAACTTCAAATGGTGATCACATTTAATTACCAAGTGTACTTATGGCATAACAACTTATGTATTAATAATTAAGTGGTTACAAATTTATATCTAAGCATTATGAAAAGCCTCTCATTCACATCAGAAAGAATTTTTAACTCCTTTTAAACACTTCAGATTACATATGTTGATTTATGATCATAAGTAAGAGATATAGACTAAACCATCCTGGATATTCCAAGTTGAATATCATAAGTCATTCTTACTATATTAACCCAATTCATGGTCTTACACCATAATCCTTTTCATTTCAGGATAAAATATTTAATCCATTCCAATGGAAAACATGTCATTTCATATGATCTGTCCTAATCAAGGCACCCATGCTAAATTCGCCTAAAATGGAAAATTTATAAATGGAATAGTCCTTTAAATTAGATGTTGTCACCATTTAACTTTGGTCACCCTAAAATATGCCACATTGATTACTTCAAGGAATGGAAAATTATCACGTGTTGGTCATTCCTATACAGGTCGACTCATTCACCATGTCTTAACATGGTAAATTTTATAAACATGGAATAAAGGGAAAACAAGACTTTTTAAGCAGGAAAGGATAAAAGTCAAATCATTCTGTAGTAATCATGAACTATGAATTGTGAGATAATCAGAAAATTCATGCATTGAGAATATTAAAAGGGCATGGATAGAGACCCAACCTTAGGGTGGAAGAAATCCATCCACTTCATCTATTTGGATTTTCTAAATAAAAGACGCTACTCCCCAAAAAAACAAATGCAGGTTCACATACATGCAAGGACACCTAGCCCCAATGCACACTCCTGCATGGCCATGAGAATGTGTAAGGGGATCCTTTCATATTTTCTTATATATATATACCTATATCCACTCGGCTACACTTGCATTTTAATAAATATGAATAGGCACACATAGATGCATACACATATAACTACTACCATATATGAATATATACATAACAGGGGAACCTATATATATATATATATATATTTATACATACCTATGCACATGAAGATGAGTCTCCCTTGGCCCGAGGATGCGAAATCACAAAACAGCGAAACAAACACTACATGATAAGTACCACGATCCTTAAAACACATGATGACCCTAATTTAGAATGTTTGAAACCATGAAATAAGAAAAAATAATACCTTTAAACGAAATCTTTAGACCAAAACCACCCGAGCCGCCTCACCTTCAGTAGTAGTTGCTGAAACAGGCCTAAACACGACTCTATGAATCCATCACTTAAATTAGAACTTGGAGAACACAAAAAATACAGGTTAAATACATACCCATGGATCAGAAAAATCCTATAGGTCAATTGAGAATATATAATTGGCCCAAAAGAAGAACGAATCTAGTACATAAGACCTTACCTTGATCATTCGAGGATGAATTGTGAAGAAAAGGATGGAGAATGGTGGTTGAAGAGTGGGTCATGAAGGGGGTTGAGCATGCGGCATATGCGAAACGCCATGGGGGTGCTGCATCAAATGAGAGGGGAGAGGTAAGAGTGTTTTAGGTTTTATTTTAATTTTATATTATTTTAGTATATTTAATTTCTTAAAAATACTCATCCCCATGGTTTGACCGACACGGGTTTCAAAATTGTGTGAAAACCGTGTGAAACCCGCTATCTTAGAGACTCCCCTCACATGGTCTATGTGCACAGTTTGGGAAACCTTTCATATCCCATGAAAAAACCTCTACCCCCTTAAATAAGAATTCATTTTTTTACCTATAGTGGGACACAAGATTTCAAAAAAATGGTGTGCCCTCTTTATTTTTCAAAAAACACTATTTTCTCGATCCAGAACTCCTGAAACCCTTTGAGCCACCCAGTAAACTTAACGATCTGTTACCGAAGACAACAAAATTTTTGAATGTTTCCATCTCTCATAATTGAGTTCCAATTCATGGTTTTAATAACAACCCACCGAGTAAATGAAAAATTTATAATTCCCTTAGCTTTTAGTCTGATTCAAAACTTGGATCATTAAAATCATCCCACCTTAGAACTTCTCATCCCTGAGAAGCCATCAGGAACAACGTTACAGCTCACCTAACCTTAAAGTGTCATGATTCTATGTTCAAATGGTCTAGTTACATTTCAAAACATCCAACACACCATTTTTTATCCTGTAAACATAGGGCACATAAACCACCGTAACTCAAGCCAATGGTTGTTTTCTAACCAAAACACTGAGAAAACACGTGTCCCACCCTGTCTAACTAGAGACACAATCACATCTTCAAGTCGTCAAGGAACTGGAAAAAGTTACTTGCTACCTTATCTTATAACATTAAGTATAAAATTTGAAACTATGGTTCAATCCACCATCATAATTGACGTACAAGAACATCATTAAGCATTGGAAGACACTCCTAGGGTGATTTTAAAATGATCGAACGATCTATTTCCCATCGACCCAAAATTCCAAGTCAAGCCATATTTTCATGAATGGCCCTGATCGACACCAACCACACACATTTTCAACTTATGACATGCCTTAAACCAGTTATTCTCCAACCACAACCATTTAACATGAAAATAAAGTGTCATGCCACTTCCATCGACTAATTGAGGAGATTCAAAACTTAGA
Source organism: Viscum album (assembly GCA_963277665.1). Lineage (NCBI taxonomy): Eukaryota > Viridiplantae > Streptophyta > Magnoliopsida > Santalales > Viscaceae > Viscum > Viscum album. Next base: position 95,414,329 of record OY728136.1, on the reverse strand, counting down.
CAATCGACGTTTTAAAACATGAATCATGATTCCTTCTCCCAAAGAAGCTCACTTTTTTCACAAACACATTCCTCTATTCCCACACCCAATTTAAAATTTTATTTCTAAGATCAAACCATAATGGAAAACCAAAATACTATGTACAAATATTTTTAGAGAACCACCTAAAAAAGCACATGGGATTTAAAGCGTAAATATAGCTTAAGACTGATGATCGCTCTGTGCATCATGAATTAAAACAATATGAGGGACATGATTGCACATTGAAGAATACACGAAAAGGATTTTCAATGGATTCCATTCAAACGTACCATGTTACTGGGTGGAAGAAGATTCGAACCACAATTGGTCGAATTCAAAGAGGTAAATTTTCTTCACCTACCGACACACCTTTTTTTCAAATCGATCACAATGTCTTTTCCAATCGAGGAAATTCTGTGATCATTCAAACACTACAATGGATGTCTTACCGCAACCAAAAATGATTATCAGTGGTCAAATACACAACCAAACCTATGAATTCCATGCTACCGAGTGAGCACTGATATGTATTTAAAACGTAGAAGCCTCATAATAATTCAAGAATGATAAAAAATTACCAAAAGGCATTTAGGTAGCGTCCTTTCTAATTGGAAGGCCACATTTACTAGATTCGACATGATGCACCCTTCCATAAGAGTGTTCTAGGTTCCAAGGAGACAGTAACTACACACATATGTGCATGCTAGACCAAAACAACACAAATAGACTTTTGATGATCCTTTGATCTATCCTAACCAGAAAAAGAATAAAAAAAGATCAAGCCCCAGATGAAACCAAAACTAAAATGATCAACATGTCAAAAAACCAATGTCCTTATGAAACATCTTCTCGATCATTGGTATAAATCTATTTATAAAACTATCAAGTCAATATACCTAGAGATGACCCAAGATTAGACTCAACTTGTTTCTTATTTCATTTAACACTCAATGGTACCATGTACGTCAATGCATACCACCCGATGAAAATAACTAAGGGTCAAACGATCAAAGAAGTAGCCGACCATGCATGAGGAAAGTCTAACAAAATAAAACCATTAATTTCACGATGCTCCTGCCCATAGCAATGTCAAGTAATCATGACCACCTATCCGAACAATGGTGTCAATGGAATCCAAAAGTCTTATAAGCGACAAAAACAACTGAACTACACCAAATGTCAGATTACTCACATGATTTAGTATGGAATTCACATTTGAAGGGTGCTACCTACTATGGGATATCCCCTCATGAAGAAAAAACATCAACCCTAACACTGATTCATGCTAAAAAAAGTCACAGGATCGTGACCCTAAAATAAGGACACTACTACACATTCTATTTCAAATCCTTGTTCATTTATTAACATTTGATCTTTAACCATTTACATGGTTTAAAATAAATATCATGTACATATTTTTTAATAGAACATGGAATTTGTATCAAAATCCTTTTTAAAACATTTAACATCTTTTTATATCCCTTCATCTCCGAGAAATATATCATAAAAAATTCATTTTTAAGGTATATAGTGAACTACAAGGGTCCCATTGAGCTATCCAAGGTTCTCAAAAAAAGAAACCCAATAACAGTTGTTCATAGATAAATGTTTTAATCCCCCTACATGTCATTTCACAATAAAAATTACCCAACTAACCTACTAGGGTCCATTTTTACATTTAATTGTTAACCAATTCATTACAATTTAATACTATAGGGATTTCTCATTTACAAACATCACACAGGACATCATGCCATCTAACATAAGAAGTCATTTCCAGATTCATGAAGCGAACATACACTTCATGGATTGAGAATTGGATCCCATTAACTGAAACCAAAACCATTTTAGAATTTTAACATGATCAAACATATATATAACAGTGAGGATATATTGGTGGCCATCTACCAACCTACAAACCCCCCATACATTTTATAGTTTGGAATTTGGCTCCCATTTAATCAAAACCAATTTATCATTGAATTTAAACTTTAGAAACCATTAAATTTTATTAACAACATTATATTTTATTCATATTATTATTAAAATCATTTGAATATATGGGTTACGATTTACCGGTTGTAAGGCACCCCTACACCTTACAATTGAAAATTGGATCCAGGACATTTACCACAAATATATACAAGGAGAACACACTATCATTAACATTAAACATAGAAGGAATGATAAAACATTACCTAACTAGGTACAAATATGTATGTTATTTTAGAACCTAGAATGGCATATAAACACTAAGTATGACATAACACTCATGGAACACAATCTAAATTTAGTAGACAACCTTCTAATGCATCTACATGGAATGGAACATGCATGATATGTTAATCCCTATGTTCATATAATGATGCATGGAATGAAAATTTGTTTCCATAATATATGAATGGTAGAAATATCATAAATTACTTAATTCATAAGAAGTGGAATGTAGAATAATCACTCATGGTGAAATCATATAAAATATAATAGAAAACAGCACGAACAACAATTACCCGCCATGGTCACACGGTTATTTCTCAAATATGGGGTGATCAATCCCAAGTAAAACTACTAACCATGTGAAGACACATTTATAATATCATGTTTACCAACCAAAAATAGTAAGACAAAGGAAATGAAACAAAATACAATACCACATTGTAACATGCTGACCTAGCTTACAAACAAACCAGTAGCTAGATTGATGGGTCACATGACCTCAAGCATGTCTCCCCGCACACCAGAGGCTTCCGACTAGCAGAGATGGTGTAATGAGGTGATAGTGGGGAGACTATACCCTCTTGATTAGAGTTTCACAATAGTAAAACATAATATAAATAGGTGAAAAATAGTGGAAGCATTATAAATCAATGATAATGAATACAATGATAGATAATAAAAATCCAATAATTGTGGCCAACAACAGTTTATACAGAGCATTCATGCATGTCATAATGATATTACAAAACTAGAAGCAGAAAACAACATATCATGACCTTCATTACATAATAATATAGGAATAAAATAAGGAAAAGAACTATAATGTACTAATGTAAATATCCAAGGGCATCCGAAGCACCAACTCAATCCATTGGTCCAAATTCTAGGTACGAGCCAACAACAACCAGAATGTTCCAAGGTCCACAGACAAAAGAAAAATAACAGTCTACTTGGGTAACCCAGTTCAAGGGAGGCCCGAGTAGGGTGAGAGATATAAATATTAATAGGCTGGTACCATCAGTGTCTAGAACTGTCCTGAGAGTGTAATAAAAATTTAACAGTACACATGTATGGATTATTAAAGAGATATTTGAATAAATAATTAACACATGTCTAGGTTCCCAAGGGACTCCTGACGGTGATACATGATTCAACCCATTCGAGGTATGTCAGATCAAGTCACCATGTATAAATATATAAACATATATGTTTTTTATGACTAGGACGATGTAAGCATGCCTCTCATCCCATCATATATATATAGAGGTTATCCTTGGAACAAGGTAAGAATTCCTCTCTTTCAAGGGAGATAATATAAATGGCATGAGGTAAGAGTGTCTATCATCTATAAGAGATTATATAAATGGAACGAGGTAAGAATGCCTATCATCCACAGGGGACTATATAAATGGAACAATTTAATAATAATTCTCATCTATAAGAGATTATATAAATGGAACTAGGTAATAATGACTCTCATTTATAATCCTTTATAATAGACGATATAGGGTAAGAATGCCTCCCATATATAGTCATTTTTAGATTGAATTGGGTGTGAATTTCTCCCACCCATTGTAATTTACAATAGATGGCATGGGGTAAGAATGAGTCCCCTCCATAGCACTTTACAATAGATGGCATGGTGTAATAATTCCTACCATCCATAGTCATTTACAACCATTTTCATTATTATAATACAATTCATAAGTAAATACCTCTAATTCATTTCAAAGAAGATGATACCATGTTATACATAAGAACACATGTTCACATTTATACATAAAGAAAAACATCTTAAGAATATCAATTAAACATCCACAAGATATCACATTCATTTCCCAAGTGTACTTAAGGAAAAACATCTTATGTATTTATAATGAAGTGGTTACACATTCATTTCCAAGCATGAGTCAAATCCTCTCATGCATGTTAGGATTCATTTCCAACCCCCTTTAAACACCTCAAATTACATATGGTTATTTATAATCATAAGGAAGTGGTAGAAACTAAACCACCCTAGATATTCAAGTTCATTATCATATTTTTTATTACTATACTAACCCAAGGCATGGTGTTACCGCCCTATTCCATTTAATTTAATGATTACCTATTCAATCCATTCCCACTGAAAACATGTCATTTGTTATGATCCCTCTTACTCATGATATTCATGTAAAATTTTCTAAACATGGATAATCGATGTAAGGAATAGTCATTTAAATTTGAGGATGTCACCATCTCACTTTGGTCACCCAAAACAAGGCCACTTAGATTACTTCATGGAAAGTAAACATATCATGTGTTAGTCTTCCTATACAATTCATCTCATTCACCTTGCCTTAAGATGGAAAATTTCATAGACATGAAAAAAAGAGAAACCCCGAATGTTTTTGCAGGAAAGGATAAAACTCTAATCATAGTACAATAATAAGGAACTGTGAATAGAGTGATAATCAACTAATTAATTTTTTGATAATTTTAAAGGGAATCAAAAGGGACCCTACTTCATGGTTGAACCAAGCTGTCCACTTCGACTCTTGGTACTTTCAAACTATAAGACACTTATCCCCCACTAATCATACACACCTTTGGATACATGCAAGAAAACCCAGCCCCTATGCAGACACCCACAAGGCCATGCGAATGTGTAAGGTGATCCTCACATATATTCTTATATGCATATACCCTTCTCCACTCACCTTCAAAATAATTTCCATATATATAAATAGGAACACCGAGCCCCATACACGTATATCAACTTATGTAGAAGAATATACATGTTATGAGAAAACCTATATATATATACACATAATTATGCACAAGAAAGTGAGTCTCCCTTGAGCTGAAAACCAAAAAAAAGTTGTGACCGGCACACTACAGGATAAGTACCATGAACAATAAAACACATGAATACCCTAAATTATTACGTTGGGATGAAAGAAACAAGAACAAAGAATACCCCAAAATGAAATCAGCAGACCGAATCCACCCAAACCCTTGCGCCTTCAGTGGCAGTTACTAAAACACGTCCGAACACGACTCGGGGAAGCCTTTGCATAACCTCAAACTGGATGAATATAACACCCTGAGATTTTATGAGAATTATTCATTTTAATTTCGTTGATGTCTTTTGTTGTATGCTACACCAAGATTATAATGCTCTGTACGCAACACAGCATTAGCTTCTGGTATATGCAACACATTTCTTGGTTTGCAATACATGCAAGAGAAACCTTCCTCGATAGCTTGCATTGTATGCAATACCGAGTTTCATTAAACAATGATATGTTATTGAAATGTTATATAAACTAGTCGTTATGAATAGTAATAACAACTTTTTTAAATTTTATAAATTTTACCTTTCAAAATGGACTTCATTTTTTGATTTGTAATATCGAAATTAGCTTAGGGTGGATTTTTTGTATTTTTATGAAAACGTTCAATTTTTGATGAATAGTGAAAACACTGAGTTATTGGTTAAAACCGACTTTTTATAATAATTTATTTTATTTAAATTTATTTTATGTAAAAACAGATACATAATACCAGTATATGTTCAATGTAATTAATTGGATTCATTTTATAATAATTATATATATATATATATATAATTGTTGTTGAACTTTTTACTGTCTTTTACCCACCTCTTGGGAAAATTTTCATATTTACATAAAAAATAATTTTACCGCTTCCGTGAGTTGAATTTCGAAATCTCAAGAGACATGGTTAATATAAATGAGTAAAATTTGGTTCAATAAGATAAAACTAATTTTTGGTGAATAGTAACTTTTCACTTTTATTTACCACGGTTAAAAGTAAATAGTGGAATTTAGGATAAAAATGATATTATTATTACCCTAACACGTGTTATAATTCTATTGTATAAGTTTAATTATACCAAAAAAATAACTTAGGAATAAAATATTCCCATTTAGGTCCACTTGGATTAGATTAGGACATTTATTATTATTTAATTCAAAGAAGAGTTGAAAGAATTAAAATCAATGTTTAATAAGTAAAACATTTTTAATATAGGGTTAAACATAAGATAAATTCTAATATAAATATTTATTGGAAAGATAAATATAATTCCTACGTAATGGTATTTTATTTTTAATTTTTTAGACATTAAATAATTTAATTTATTAATGACACAATGATGATGCAGTAATTAACTTATTAATGAAATATTAATACAATTGATATTATAGATACCAAAATAAATGTAATTTGAGACTTTTTAAGAATTAAACTAATTTTATAAGTTAATATAACATAATAGGGTTGGTTAGATGAATTTATTTCGAAGTAATAATGTTGTTATAAATTTAGAAAAAACAAAATACCAAATAGTGTCAAAATTGACATAAAATAGTTTTTTAAAAAATATTTTATTATTAATTGATATAATGGTCATAAAAATATAAGGTTAGGAAAAAAGACTTATATAATAATATATATGATCTTAATTAACAAATTTTGGTTTTATTGGCAGTTTATAGTATGTTTATTAACCATACAGTGTAAGAATACAAGAAAACACGGTAAAAGATAAATTATTTAACATAGAGTTAAATCTAAACGATAAGGTTAAAATGGTAACCTAAACTTTTCTAAAACCTATTGGTTGTTATTATTTAGAACCATCCCCACCATTTCCTAGAACTAAGTCATTTTGGATCCATTATAAACCGAATATCACTTTATTATAAAATAATATTGTATGTTTTTCTTAAGGTGCCCCTCACCTCCCTTATAAAAGGGCACTCACTCTTCTCTCAACTTCACTCCCCCTAGAAATTTGGCTCGGCCAACCCATTCCCAAATACCCTCTCAAATGTCCTCCCTTAATCCTAGAGGCATTACTTTAGACATAAAGCCAACCTAAGGATCCCTTTTGATCAAATCAAAAGTAAGAACCCGAAGAAGAGGTAGATATCTCACCACCTATTTCAAGTTATTTTCTTCTTCCACTTCCTCCTTCTTTGTTTATTCTATTAAAAAATAATAAATCTAGTATATTCTATATACTGTGATGTAATTATAATAATTTTATTACCATATTAGTTATTTTATCTATCCTATTAATGAAAAAGTCACCACATGTTCGGATGTATGGCTTACCATCTCCATGTCGTGGTGAAGTTTGTTATTCAAACATTTAATCATTTGGATGGGTATAATAATGAGTATAAATGATATAAATAATAAATAAAACATTATTATGATTCATTATATATGATATACCATCCAATTATATACTATTTTAGTATCAAAAGAATGATATCATCGCTCATGCTTACGTACAGCCTATCGTCTCCACGAATACGATGAGATTCATTTTCCATGATTAACCATTCAAGTATAATTATAAAGTATATATAATAAATAATCATTAAAGGTATTAAATAATAATGATAATGGATTAGTGTACATATATGTTTCATTTACTTAATTCCATTCAATTCAATAAGGAAACGAAAACAGCGTTCATGCGTACGTATGGCCTACCATCTCCATGAACGGTGTATTTCATTCCGTTTATCGATCTATCATATATATTTATATGATCAATATATATTATATATAAACCATGTTTTACATTATTTAATTAAGTTAATCAGGATAAAATTAATAATATCAAGAACATCAAGTCGAAACACGTATGATAAATGAAACGATTTTACACAAAACACTGCTTTAACATGGAATTTACAAAAGAACGGGTAATATAAAGTCATAAGTGAACCATATATGATATTATAATAATGAATATGAATCTTTAATAAGTAAATGAAATTATTTAAATCATTATACAGGAGGTTCATATACGTACGAAGCATATCAGACCTAAGGTAAGGGATAATTATTCCAATCTCATTCTTTTCCAAGAGTGTTTATATGTAAGTATCTACTGGGTTTAGATTTTTCATCCATGTCCATAAAAATGTTTTTCATAAAGTATTTAATATTCTCCAATGAATTTTTGAGGTCTTTTTTACCCATATTTGACTTTTACTTCGTGTTATGGAAGGAATTATTCTTTTGTTTACCATACGTGGTACTTTTTGACTTTTCCTTTAAAAGTACAAGGTGAACATTTGTTAACTTATACGGAATGAATGGATTTTTACGGTTTCATAATTCCTTATTTACATGAAGCTTCCTCTAAAATATTTCATGACTACTTTCAAAAAAATATTTTTCTTTAAAAATTCCGTTGCATTTTTTGGAAAGAAAATGATTTTGATGAAGAAAGGATATTTTCCTCAAGAATTCATTTCAACTATTTTGTCAAAACTATTTTCCATCTATGATGACATTATTTAGTATAATTATGTTTCAAGTATAATTTCTATATTATTTACATTGTTTTATTTTTCTTATTATGAAATTATATCCTTTTTTATATCGATTATGTTATGATGGGATGATGTTTACGAAACCAATTTTATTCATTGGGTTATGATAAATGATTTATGTTTATTTTATGGCACAAGTAAGAATGATTTCATTAGTAGATGGGTGGGACTTATATCTCCCCCCAATGAAATGGGTAAAGATTTGTATCTATTGAGATAGACATTACTATAATGGAAAGTAAATCTGGTACAGTAATACAGGGCTGGAAAGGCAGGTAAACCCGATTCAGTAATTGTATTTGTCCACTATGATGGTCTTGGCAGTAATGTCTTGGATACTATGGAAATCATATCAGGTGATTAATGGTTTGACACAATTACATGTTTTATTCCCATGCTATTTTATCACGGTTGATGTTCCATTATGATCTATGCCATACGTACTACCATGTTTAATGTCATTACTCAAGATTTCGATGATTAAACATTATGTTCATGTTTTTATGTTCAAATGTATATGGGTTGTTTTATTTTCTCCATGCTTACCCTTACTGAGCATTTGAGATCACCCTTTTTATGTTTTATTTTCCCCCAGGATATAAATAAAGGTTTTAGGTTGGAAAAAAAGAAGACCTTATGGGAGAGTTGAAGATCCTTCACCCTGATTAGAAGATTATGTTATGAGTTTCCAAAGACACTAAACAAATACAGTCATTGGGCATTTGCTTTTTAATGTATTAAGTATTCAGAAAAAGTAATTTAATATCCAAGTACGTCAAGATTCGTGTCTCTATAGTTGGTATCAAAGTGAAGGTTTAGATATCCTTTGGAATCCAGGATGCGAAAACTTTAGTGAAATTCCAGGAGATATTTCTAAGGTATGTTGAGGGATGTCTCTAAGATTAAGTATAAGAATAGGTTATAGTCCTAGAATTACGGTAACGATCTTAGAATTTAACCTAAGATGATATATATTGAAGGTACGCCCCCTTTATTATGTTGTTTTCCTAGAATGGTTTTTGCCTCTCACACTATTCTTTTTGGGTTTTAGAAAATGGATGGTAACATGAATATTCACGATGGACAATGGAATGATATTCTTCATGAGAAACCAAATGAAACAGGATTTGGAAGTCCAAACATCGTTATTATGCCTAATAAAAAATATCATAATATGATCAATAACATGAACTTTGGTAAGTTTCCTGACGCAGATAATAAGATAAAGATGGAGTTTCCTGATGATCATAGTGGGAAGAGAGTTCAATTTCCATCATGTAAATCATGTGGTAAGAGGAATCAAGGAGAATGTTTAAATGGAAATCGAAGATGCTTTAGGTGTGGAAAATAAGGACACAATGCCAATAATTACAAAGAAAAAGGTTCATTTAACACCATGGAAAAAGATAATGATATTGCTAAGACATCAATAACGGTTAAATGTTTTAAATGTGGAATGTACGGGAATTATGCAAAACAATTCTCTAAGGGAAAATTTCATGAAGAGAATCAGCATGGTCATATGGGTAGTATTTATGTTGATGATGATGAAGAGACTAAAAATAATATATGAGATGAAATAAGTGTTACGAAATAAAATGATGAAGCTTGGTCAATGGCTTAAGAAGGTAGTCGAATGATTTTTTGTTTATCAAGAGTTATGTTGTATATGTAATTTAATGGTACTATGGAATAAAGATTCATCTAAGGATTATTACACTATTGTTTTCCTAAAGTATTTTAAAGTATATGTTGTATGGTACCGGTAACCATGAAAGGTTATTCAGATATTTCTGGAAATAAGGTGATGTGTGCATAATGAAGAGATAAAGAGATAATGAAATGTTTGATAGTATTAATGAGCTCATGACTGATATAAGGACAAAGCGATATCACGTTTCGAGTGTATAGAAATTTTGGGATTTTGGTATGTGGAAAGAGTTATCTTTTGACAACATTCATGTTTTCATTAATGTTCAATGGGTATTCATTTTTCAAGAAAATACATGATTAAGGTATTGACATATTTGAGATGTGACCAACAATATATATCTTATGATATATGAGAGATAAATGATGGTATTCACATTCTTGGTAGATGACCTTTCTAGTAATTGTTTTCTTTATACTATGATCTTAGACTGGAGTACTTTGGATAAGCCTAAATATTTAAATGAATTAAGTTAGAAATAATATAGTATTGTATAAGGATAGAACTTGTTTTCGATATTATTAGAGGAATGTTATAATAATATAGTTTTAGATAAAGGGAAAACCTGAAGGACGGGAGACAACCCATCGCATCATACAAGGTGGCGGGAATCGAACCCACAACCGAAGGGCGACAAGCCTTTATCACCTACCACTGTCCTACAGGAAGTCCCTGGTTAGTAGAGGCTAGTTTTAGTTTATTAAGAGTTATGATAGATGAAGTATATGTCCATTTTAGGAACCATATACGATTAGTCTCACCATATGTGGACTTCTGTATATATCTTTTTCTAACCTTATGTTTGAGTCCGATGGAATGACCTATCAATCTATACCATGATCTGAAAACACTTCATGGAAGACAAATTCAACTTCATTTATTTATGAGATGAAGTGGAAATTTTTCATGGCACAAACAATAGTGATATTGTTCCAAAAATCAAGTATGTTTTTCTTTTAATTGAAAAATTCTTCAACATTCGGGAAATAATATTGAAAACCAAAAATTGTTTCCTAGTAATCTCATATCTGATGAATCATATGGTACCTTAGAACATCAAAAATTTATAGCTTTTTGATTTTGGGATTTTTCATATCCCTATTTTCTACCACTCTCTATCAGAACGTGATGGTTAGATTTCCCTTCTATATCCATATTTTCACCTATATTCTCCTATGTGGAAACCCAGTGATGAGTTACTTTGGGTATCCGTTATGTTTCTAACGTTCCTTTTTAAAATGATAATTTATTATTCCTTTTTATGATGTGGGTTTCTATGATTGAACTTTCAAGTAAAAAACCGTTTATAACCTCGACGAATTTCAAGGGCCAAATTCATTTTAAGGGGGGTAGAATGTAACACCCCGAGTTTTATGTGAATTATTATTTTTAATTTCTTTGATGTCTTTTGTTGTATGCTACATTGAGATTATCTTGCGCTATATGCAAAACCGTATTATCTTGTAGTACATGCATCAATATTCTTGGCTTTCATTATATGCAAGATCAACTTTCCTCGATAGCTTTCATTGTAAGCAATACCGAGTTTCACGAAAAATGATATTTTATTAAAATGTTATATAAACTAGCTGTTATGAATAGTAATACCCACTTTTTGAAATTTTATAAATTTTATCTTTCAAAATGGACTTCATTTTTTGATTCGGAATATCGAAATTAGCTTAAGATAAATATTTTCTATTTTCTTGAAGACATTCAATTTTTTGATGAATAGTGAAAACATTGAGTTATTGGTTAAAACCAACTTTTTATAATCATTTATTTTATTTAAATTTATTGTAGGTCAAAATAAATTCATAATACCTATATAAGTTCAATGTAATTCATTGATGTCATTTTATAATAATTTTAGATATATAAAATTTTTATTGAACTTTTTACCGCCTTTTACTCACCTCCTAGGTTAGTTTTCAAATTTACTTAAAACATAATTTTACCGCTTTTGTGAGTTGAATTTAGAAAATCTGAGAGACATGGTTAATATCAATAAGTAAAATATGGATCAATAAGATAAAAATAATTTTTGGTAAATAGTAACTTTTTACTTTTATTTACCACAGTTAAAAATAAATAGCGTAATTAAGGGTAAACATGATATTATTATTACCGTAACATGTGTCCAAATTCTACTGTATAAGTGTAATTCGACCAAAAACAACCATAGGAAGAAAATATGACCATTTAGGTCCTCTTGGGTTAGATTATGACATTTATTATTATTAAATTCAAAGAAGAGTTAAAAAAATTAAAATCAATGTTTAATAAGTAAAACATTTTTAATATAGGGTTATACATAAGAAAAATTCGACTATAAAAATTCGTTATAAATCTAATAATATTTACTACATAATGGTATTTTATTTATATTTTTTTTAAAATTAAATATTTTAATTAATTTATGACACAATGATGATGCAGAAATTGCCCTATTAGTGAATTATTAACATAATTGATATTATAAATAACAAAATAAATGTAATTTTAGACTTTTTATGAATTACACTAATTTTATAGGTTAATATTACATATTAGTATTGGTTATATTTTTTTTATTAGAATTAATAATGATGATATAAATTTAGAAAAAACAAAATACCAAATAGTGTCAAAATTGACATAAAATATTTTTTTAAAAAAAATTATATTATTAATTTATATAATGGTCCTAAAAATCTAAGGTTATGCCAAAAGACTTATATAATAATATTTATGACATTAATGAACCAATTTGGGTTCTAGTGTCAGTTTATAGTAAGTTTATTAACCATATAGTGTAAGAATACAGGAAGACACAGTAGAAGTTAAATTATTTAACCTAGAGTTAAATCTAAATGATGAGATTAAAATGGTAACCTAAACATGTATAAAACCTATTGATTGAGAGTATTTCTACCCATCCCCTATATTTCCTTGAAATAAGTCACTTTGGAGCCATTATAAACTGAATATGACTTTATTATAAAATAATATTTTATGTTTTTCCTAAGGTGCCCCTCACCTCTCTTATAAAAGGGAATTCCCTCTTCTCTCAACTTCATTCCTCCAAATCCATTTGTCTCGGCCAAAACCTACCCAAATACCCTCTCAAATGTCCTCCATGCATCCTAGACGGATTCCCTTAGTCCAAAATCTAACCTAAGGAGCCCTTTTGATCAAATCAAAAGGACGAACTCAAATAAGAGGTAAATATCTCACCAATTATTTCATGTTCCTTTATTCTTCCACCTCATATTTCACTGTTGTTTCCAGTATAAAATGATTACTCTAGTGTATTCTATATACTGTTATGCTAATACAAAAATTGTAAAACCATATTAGTTATTTTATCTATCCTATGAATAAAAATGTCACCGCACGTGCGTACGTACGACTTACCGTCTCCACATCGTGGTGTAGTTTGTTATTCAAACATTTTATATTTTGGATGGGTATAATAATGAGTATAAATGATATAAATATTAAATATAAAATTATTATTATTCTATATATATGATATACCATCCAATTATATAGGATTTTAGTATCAACCGAATGATATCATCGCTCGTGTGTACGTACGGACAACCGTCTCCACGAACGCGATGAGATTCATTTTCCATGATTAACCATTCATGTATGATTAAAAATTATATATAATAAATAATCATAAAATATATTAAATAATAATGATACTGGATTAATTTACATATATGTTTCATTTACTTAATTCCATTTAATTCAATAAGGAAACAAAAACAACGTTCATGCGTACGTATGGCCTACTGTCTCCATGAACGGTGTATTTCATTCCGTTTATCGACATAATTTAAACTCAATCACTAAAATCTATTTTTTGATATTTGAATATTCCAATGTTGATCTCCTAGATTATTAGAAGATTTAAAAAAATAACCTCTTAATAATTGTGAATGTGAAGGACATTGGTCACATGGAATAATAGATAACCGAGTTCCTACATAAAAGAACATTTGTGGAATGTGAGAATATGGACTCTGAGGAAAAGAGAAAATATTTACAAGGGAGATTTCTCCCATCAGGCTAGCTTGGACTTTGTACAGTTCTTAGGGAGCACGGGGTTTCTGCATATGGGGTATTTGGAAGATTTTTATACATGTTGAAACAACAAACGAGGAGGCATGCGATGCTAGAGTAGACCAAACCATTTTCTGGCTAATAGAAATTCTATTTACTAATTTCATAAATTCCATGTTTAAACATCTGTTATGTGTCCTCTCTAATCATTACTCGCTGCTTGTTTCTATTCTCCCCTGTCTAGACTCACTGGAGAATTTCATGTTCTACCATCAGTGGGCCTATAATCCAAGATACCAAAGAGTAGTTCATGACTTCTGTGATGGACCGTCTTAGGGTTACTCTTGGGTGAAAATTTATAATATGATCCGTAGGATAATGAAGGGGCTTCATGCATGGGCTAGGTCCTTACCAACCTTTGGACATAACCTTGAGGACCTAGAAACTGACCATCATCAACCGGGAATCTCAGCTGGAGGAGGGATGGAATGATACATTTATAGAGGAGTTGAGGATCAAGAAGGATAGTGAGGAGGAACTACATCAAAAATAAGAAATAATTGAATGGGATCACACCCACATGAAATAGTTGAAGTATGGTGACCAAAAAAGTATGTTTTTTTCTCTCTTGTATTAGAGATAGAAGATGGTTGATTCAGCCCAATATTTTACTTGAATATGGCTTATACAACAATGATAAGAGCACTGTGTGGGCGCATGAAACATTAATTCTTCAAATACCTTCTTGTTGGTCCAAACCAAAGCATGCTTAGTTGTTACCGAAGTGGTAATGAAGATATTTGGGATGAAATTACCAATTCTATGGTTGTCCAAGATAATGACGGCCATGAGGAGATCCAGAATGAGGAAGATATCCATATGTATATTATGCATCTTAATCCCAAGAGTGCACCCGAACCAAATATTATTACATGATCATTTTATACAGGTGTGTGGGAAGTGGTTAAGGGAGACATCATTGGAGACATCCATGACTTTTTTCACAGAGGGAGCCTCCCTCGGGTTGCATCTGCAACCACCCTTGTTCTTATACTTAAGGTCAAGGATCCCTCTTCCCTATAACATTACAGGTGTGTTAGTTTTGTGCAATTTCCCATAAATGATCATTTTGAGTAATATTATCCTGAGGATTTCTAGATTTCTACCCTGGTGGATCTCAATCGAGCATCAGGGTTTTGTTAGGGGTCACTCCATCAAGGGAGCTATTTCTATGACATAGGAGATTATTCAGGACATCAACTTTAAAACCCGAGGCTCCAACATAACAATCAAAATTGACATGAAAAAGTATTAAGATAGGATATAATGGAGCTTTATTTATAGATTTTCCTAAAAAAATGGGCCTCTCATCCTGGTTTGTTGATATTCTATTCAGTTTTTCAGGTCTTCTTGGATAACTCTTTTTTTAGGAAACTCTCATGACTTTTCATGGCCGTGAGAGGTCTTTGGAAGGGTTTCACTTTATCTGAGTATCTTAATCATTGTATAGGATTCCCTCAACTTCCTCATTTACTAGGGGATATCTACTAGAGTAGTTATATTATACTTGAGAAAGAGGAACCATCCCTCAATCTCTCACTTAATGTACGCAGATGATACAGTTATCTTTATTAATGGTAGTATGGGATATATTCGTGGGATTAAGAGGATCCTCGATGAGTATGGTATTTGTAGTTGGAAAGTGATCAGTAAATCAAAACGAAATATCTTCTTTAATTACAAGAGTGCTCGCAATCATGTCGCCTCACTCTGTAGTCACTCGGACATGCAATGTGCATCCATTCCCATGGAGTATCTAGGCATATCTATTTCATAAAAAAGTATATGGGTACTTTACTTTGAATACATTGTTCACATAAATAATAATGGAATACTTAACTGGATAAATTTCTACTTTTATTTTGGGGGTCGAATTCCACATGTTAATAGTGTATTGTCTTCCATTCTGATGCATGCTTTGGCCTCCAAAAATTTCTCGTAAGGTGTCATCAACACCATTGATATGGTTCTAAGTACATTTATCTAGGATTCCTTATATATGGGGAAATGGTGTTGGGCCTCATGGGATAGGATAGAGAGACTATTCCTTGAGAAAGGTATTAATTTCAGGATTATCTAGAGTACTCTCCATTGCATTAAATGAAAGCTTTCATTGTAAGTTGTGGTGGAATGCACTTTTTTGTGGTAAATTCATGTCACCCATTTTCAGGGGAAATGAAGAGGAATTTTGTGGCTTTTTCTCCCCCCTTTTGTTTAAAGAACATCCCTCTCATCCAAGTCCTTCTGCAGAACTCTTGTTTGATTGTTGGTGAAGGAAACACCCTTTTCTGGTATGGGAATTGGGGATGATTAGTGATCGGTTTCCCTAGATTTTCATCTCCAATGATTACATTGAAGGAGGCTCGGTTCTATCCCATTTTCACTAAGGAATTTCTGGATAATGAAAAAGAAAGATCTCCTCATGTCTATTGTGATTAAATCAAATTTGGATAGGTGTATGTTCATATAGTCTTCCTTGGGGTCTTTCAATTCTAGGGATTTCCATAAACTATTTGTTTCTCATGATCATCAGGATAATAGGAATGATGTGATGTCGTGTAAATGTATCCCTACAAAGTATAAAATTATTATCTAGAATATCAGGAACTCAGTGATTTCTACAAATGAGAATGTCAAACGATTTGGTATATTTTTTTCCGGGATGTGACATTATTGCAATACCAGGCAGGAGGAGAGTACTAATCAACCATTCATTGAAGGTGAATGGGCTCTTGTGGTGTGGTAATCCTTTTTTTGGATTCACTACATTCTCTTATCATGATCAGAGGGACATGCCTTTTTTAGAGAGGTGGTTCCATGGAACTCAAGACTCCGACCTCAAACGGTTGGCCAGGTCTTCGATTCTTAGTGCAGGGTGTTGGTGCTTGTGGCAATTTAGAAACTAGGAAGGTTCTATGTGTATCCTCTCTCAGTAAGTTTTATCATATCGATAACCTATCTTTTACCAGGGGACATGATTAGGCTTATCTAAGAATGGCAGGATGCACCATCCCTGTGATTTCTCCAAGCTAGTAATCCCTCGACTCAACCCCCCTAGTCAGATCACTAGGGAGATGGGTATGCTAGCACCCTTCGGATATGTGTTACAAGTTTAACACTGATGGGTCCTTTGTGCTTGGAAATAGGAGAGGCAGGGGTGTGGTTGGTGGTGTTGAGGGGAATGTGGTCCTAGCTTTCTCTTCGTTCTATGGAAATGAAAACTCCCTCATGTTCGAGGCCAAATCCATGCTAACTGGTCTTACTCTCTATACTCAGAAAATTATTGAGATTTCTTAGGTGGTGACTGACTATTTGATCCTTCATGACTCCCGATGTGTTAAAGGCTTCACCCCATGGTCCATTTCCTACATTTTCAAGAAATTTAGACCCATCATCCACAGTAACATCCAGGTGACCTATATATGGAAAGAAGGAAATCAGGTTACAGATTACATTTCTTTTTTGGATGATCAGGTCTCCCTTCACACTTGTCTTATCAATCATATCCACTTGTGGCTGGAGGGTATTAATTTTATTAGAGTGTATTCCCTCAGCATTCACTATTTCAGGGCACCTGAATTTGTTGTGTCCTTGTTGATCATTTTTCTCTTACGAAAAATCTGATTTAGGGTTATATGTTTACTACATATTAATACAAAGAAATATAAATACTTGATACATTTCAATTTCATATGAATAGTTCTATATTTTATTTGTTATTTGATCAAATTATAATTCAACCCATACTCAATGTAATGGTTATCCTAGAATGAACCCCTTTTCAACACTTAAATTTGTTTAATGAATTGTAATACCCCAAATGAAAGTAATTATATTTTTCTTTAGTAATTTTCCAAAACAAATATAGTTAATCCATTAATATCTGAATCTAAAAAGTGATACCATTGTTTCATTATTAAAATTAATACACTTAATTGTATAACAAGAAGTAATTAAAAATTAAATAGGACATAAAATAGGCTAGTGGGAGGGATGAAAACCTTTTCATTATTTATTCATGGGATCAAGCCCCACCACCTTGCAAAATATTCTGGGTTTTCACATGGCATGCAGATTTTCCTTTTTCTAAACAATATTAATATATTTAGTAAAAAAATATGGTGGAAATCATTGGAATTTAATGATTAAATATTATTTAAACTAAAGTTTCCAATACAACCCTAATACATAAATAATTCATCCATATATTTCCACATTGTTTCATCCTTGTTCTATATTTTATCCTTTGGAATAGGGTATTGATTCAGCTAATGCCCATGTTCCCCACATATAAGTCATGGAACAATATATGGATCATTAGGATGAGATTTCTTGTCCCCCATCATACTCTTCCTTTTCCATTGATGTTTTTTTCATTTTTTCTTTATTTCCCACACATAAAAAATTTACTAGTTCCCTTAAGACACTTTCCTTGGTATCTCCTTCAACATTTCTTACATGATGGAACTCAATGTTTTTTCCTCCAGGGTTTTCACCAGTCCAGCTCTTACAAAACATAATCCTTCCTTTCTTCAATTATTCTGGGAGTTGGTTAAGGTATATATTGTTAATAAAATTTCATAGAAACTAATAATGCAAGAACACAATATCTTTCAATCCTATCAGAATCCCAATTGGTTTCTCATTGTCACCGCCTTTTCCTTTATGATCAATGTTAGCATGACTCCTTCAGGTTCCATCCATTGACTAAAACAAAAATTAATATTTTGAGTAACAATGGTCATAGTGAAAAAAACATATAATAAGTTATAGGATATAAAAATCATGAGACGTTATATTCAATAAAAAACAACTCAGGTTTAACCTAGGTAATTTATTTTTATTATACATTCTAATCCTTCATAATGGTTTACAAAGAAAATATTAACTATTCAATGTATATCCCCCTGGATTGTCAAACCAGGTATATAGTAATGCCCATTGTCGTGTACCCAGTTATGCTAATGTTAGGCTAAACATACCTTTTATAGTTATTACCCCTAGGTACATCTGTTCTAGAACCACATCAACTTTTAGTATCTAGACATAAATGTATTTCTTTGAAGACTCACATAATGTATACCTTACCAAAATTCTATGATGTTCTTCTATACTTCTATTGAATGTATAACATAGGGTTATATGCCCTAATCTATGTTGTACAAAATCTAGTTTCCGAGGATTATTCTAAATCTACTTTGATACCAACTGTAGATCCCTGACCCAAGAAAGCATGGAGCCGATGTCAAATAACATTTCATTGGAATGATTATAAAAAATCAAATAACAAAGGAACAAATATTTTATTATCCTTGGTAATAAAAATAAAAAACCAAGCATTGAATTAAAAATGGAAACACTAATTACAATTTTTTTCAACTATAACTTTATTCCATCTATGATAAACATTAATATCATTCTTAGTGAACTTCATGAAATCCTAGGAATAGAAACAAAATATGGGTGAGCTCAAATTATCAATAATAGAATAGTATAGTAGAAGAAATAATGAATCGATTAGAATAACCCTTATGTAAAGGTAATAACAGAAGAGAGAATCCATATACTCATTAAACTATGAAAGAAGTCCATTAATAGCAGGGAAAGGTACACAACTGAACAATGGTTCCATGTATTAAACAAATAGATAATGAAATTTCATCCATATATAATTTCTATGAAATAATATAATGGATAATAATAATAAATTAATAACCAACAACGTTATTTATTAATTACAATATTTCATGTTTCTTAGGCACATGATACCTTTACCATGATGAATTATCCACTAAACAGTCTAAAACCAACTTGGTGAAAACCCATTAACATAGTATATCTAGTAGATTTCATCCCATGAGACAAATAATGCACTATAAGGATTTCATAAACCATTTCTCAAACTGTATGGCTTTAATTATGGGGTCCCAACCCATGTCTGGTTTGTCCAATGCATTCCTCATATATTGAATAATTGATTTAAATTCATAGAAAATAGTGTTATCAAATATCTTTTTTATGTAAAGGATGATGATTTATCAATATTTTCCCATTAAATCAAATAATTTTCAAGTAAACACTTTTTGTAGAAATTTAATATAGTTCAATCAATGAACAAATACATGATAAATGATATGGATAATTAAGGGAAATTCAACATTCAATGATTACAAGAAATTTTAAAATTTCAAGGGGACTAAAAAATGAATCAAGGAAGTTAATGTCAACACTATACTTGAAATAATTGATCAAAAACCATAGAGAGTCATAATAAAGACGATATCAATACAACATATACCTAGTGGAGTAAAACTAATTGTTTTTTGCGGTTGATTAATAGAAATATTATAAAAATATCTTTTAAAAAAATTCTTAAGGAAAATATTCTCATAATTTTTTAAAAATTTGGATATAATATTATTTAAAAATTTATTTTGAAAACATTTTATTTAAAAATTTAAATTTTGAACTTGAAAAGGATGTTTTAATGAAACTATGGTGGGTGAATCCATAAATGTCGTACAACGTAAAAAGAACAACCCCTTTCCATGGTAAATGGTTATAAATGTTTCCTGTTTAGAAGGAAACAAGAATATACCTTTGAAAATATTTTTTAAATGGGAATAGGGAAAAAAATTCATTAATAAACCATTATTAATGGTCAGAAAAATTTAAAACCTTTTTAGATAACATAGTTTTTTGAAGAAAATAGGTTCTCTGATTAATTAGGGAAATGAATTCATGTTTTCTCAAAAAAATCTAAAACATTGTGTGTACCAAATATAGAAAAATTGTATTATTACATGAAAAAGGTGATGAATAAATAGACTATAATAAAATTAAATTATTTATTAAACAATTATTTCATAATTTCATGTAATTGAAATTCTATTGAAAAAATCTCAAGCAAAATGAGATTATGAAGTAGACCCTTGAAAATTACAAAATGTTGATATAAGAATGAATAAATGAATAAATGAATATATTATGTGTGTCAAATTTATATCCATATAAAAACTATTAAATGGAAAAATAGGTAGTAAAAACTGAATACCAGCATAATTTTATAATATTAATGTCCAGGATGATGTACTATAACCCAATGAAAATTTATTGGGTTGTGAAATATTTTACCACATGGTAACATTAAATTCAAATCCCCTAAGATGAAATAATAAAAATTGAAACTAAAAATAGCATAAATATAAAATGATTCATGATATGATATATCAAAATGTCCATTTTATACACCATTCAAAATAAGTAAGTGGTGAATAATAAATTTATCTCAAAGATGTAAAAAGTGAGATAAAAATCCCTCACATGGATTCTAACTTGTCAAGTGTGACTTTATCTACCTAAATAATAAACTTATGAAAATTAATTAATTTATTCATAACATTTTCAAAAAATTTATTTCTTTTATTAAAAAAAATTCAATGTTGTATATAACTACATAGAAAATTACGTTTATGTTGGGTGTTTTGATGAAATTTCGTTTATGGGTGAAGAAAAAATTTGGTTGGTTAACTATCAACAAAGGGATTATATAGAAACAATTAGAATAATAATCATTAAATTATTATCATATATATATATATATTATGATTTTAAAACCAATAATGAAATATTTTTATGAAAAATAAACAAATGTTACAATCATGGAGATGATAGGTCATACATATGCATGACTAACATTCCAATTTTACAATGATTGTTATGGAAGGAAGGTATGTAAAATATAAATTTATAGAATTATCATTATATCAAATATACCACTTTATTCTATAAAATATACTTATATATATTTATTATTATTTTGATGTAAAATAAATCAAATCTATTCGAGGAGGTGCTAGTCCACACTTCCTTGAACGACGTTATCGCTTTTTAGTGTTTTAAAAGGTAATAATGAGAATTTTATATTTTATTTAAGGAGAGTCAATTATTTCTTTAATTTAATATATATATATATTTTATGTAAAATAATTTAAATTTAAACCCATCCATAATAAATTCCATTGAATGTTTGAACGTATCGGATCGCTTTGAGGAGGCTGTAGTCTACACATCCTCAAACGAGGTAATCATCTTTACAAAAATGGAAGTCATTAAAGAATGTGTTGTAATAAAATTAATTATTTATGAATTCAAAATAAATATCCCCAATAATTATATAAATAGGGTTTCTATCATGATTTATAATGATGACATGTGGTAATGTAAGAACAAACAACTCTGTTTTGTGAGGAGGTAGTTCACCGTACAGACAAACAGTAAGTTCGTTTCCCATTTGATGGATGTTTCTATAGTTTTTGATCAAAAAAATAAAATAAAAACATATATATTTATTATATAATAATGTAGTAATGATAATTTATGTAGGGGATTAATAAATAATACTAAACTGATCTTTAAATAACATTACCTCTTATTTGGGTAACTCTATTTGGTTTATACCAAAATAATTACATGGTATTCTTTAATCCAAAAGTGAGGATTCTATAAAGAGTGGAGGGTGTTTTAGATATTATTTTAGACGTTTTGGGATGATACAAAGAGATTATAAGGTGTGATTAATTTATATGGGTTAGTGCCATTTTATAGTTGTGGGTGAATATCATTTTTTTTAAATTTTTAGAAGAGGGATTTCCACCCAGGTATTTCCTAATTTAAGTGGATCCAATAATGAACCAAATTAGCTACAATGGTGTATAAGTTATAAATATTTACATATAAGTTATTTTGGATAGTTTTCTAGGTCATTTTTTCATTAATAATAAGGTTGAGACCATTGTTAAGCTTAGTTTTACATTAATCGCTGTAATTCATTTTAATTACATTTAGTAATTTTTTGGGTCAAAAAACAAGTTTAACTAATTAGAAATTAGAAATTATACTCATTTATATTATTGAATAAATTTTTACTAATTATAATCATATAATCAGTAGAAATTAACTTAAAATTAATCTTACAAATGGGAAGACAAAGCGGGGTTTTCATGTTAAAATGTTTTGAAGTTAGAAAAGTTTCTTAATCCAGTTTCAATTTTAAATTGATTAAAATTAACAAAATTGGATTAATTTTTGTATAATTGATCTAATTAAACTTTAAAATTATTAAAATTAAAATTTAACATTATAAATAAAATAAATGAAAAAGTTGTTGGGAATTTAAATATGGTATTTTTCACTATTCACCAATAATGAAACCTCACAAGAAAATAAAAAAAATAAACCTAATGTAATTTTGATATTTATATAATAAAATTAATTTTTATTTTAACATATAAAATATTTAATATTTCTACAAAAAAAATTAATATAGTTTATCCATTGAAAAGTGGTTAAATCACCTTTTAGATAAATACATTTTAAGCATAAAACTATATTTATTCTTATCGTATGGTTATCAAACATCTTATATGATTATAAAAAATATATTATAGAATTTATCATATATAAATTTCATTAAATAATAGTAATTAATTTAATTTATTAGGATAAAACACTTTTATAATCCTAAAAACATTTCCTTTGTATTCAATTGGTTCTTATATACATTTCTAATAAATTTATTACCGATGAATTTATTATATATTTTTATAAAACATATATTTTCATAGGATAGTTAATACTATTCATAACCTCTAATTTAATGGCAAGGTAATATTTTCAAATAATATTGTATTATTATATTTTTTTTTGGTATAACTGGGACTTGTGTGTAATGCATGCTATCAAAGAAAGTCATTGTTTCATGTGATCTAAGCTAACTCAGTATCACGTGCATTGCAATATAAAAAATATATTGAATTCAAATTATTTAATATTCGATAAAATATGGAGAGGATATATTTCTTTATATTTTTTGTTTTGCGTTTGATACACACTATAGAATTATAAGTTACTCTTTTAGAATTTTTTAGTTGTTACACCTTAAGTCCTGATGTGACATGTTCCTCCCATTCCTTTTGCCCACTCGACTTAAAGTGCAGCCTAAGATTCCCGCCTACCTTTTTATTCTAACCATTGGAATGCTAGTTCTTTTTTCTTCTCACCATAGGCATGCCAACAAGTAAATCCTGATTAATCACTCACCATATCATTACACCATGAAATTATTAAATCAATGCCCCTCCCAGATTTACATGAGCTATGGTCAATAATACACATGGTGCAAGGAGTGAGTTCCCCATGTCCAATGTGCATGACATAGATGATCCTTTCCCAAACATCATTGACACATGATGTTAAACAATGGATTTATCCTCTGCAATAAGAACACAATTCTTTATGTGTGAGTGGCATGGGATGGTATCTACACCACCAAACCTCACAGAAAATGTGATCCTCCCAACATGGAATGATTTCCACCTGACATGGGATGAAATTATCCCCAAGAAGATTTCACATGTACATCCCACATCTTCTCTCTATTGTTTGAACTTCATTCACGACAAAAGAATCAGGACTACA
Organism: Viscum album; assembly: GCA_963277665.1. Classification (NCBI taxonomy): domain Eukaryota; kingdom Viridiplantae; phylum Streptophyta; class Magnoliopsida; order Santalales; family Viscaceae; genus Viscum; species Viscum album. The sequence continues at coordinate 95,389,426 of OY728136.1, read as the reverse complement.
TAATCCACTTTTTTCTCACACCTACCATGACTATCAAAAGTGTATAGATTAGTATTGACCTAGAAATCCACCCAATATCATTATATGTGTATTATTTATAGATATAAACAACAACCTCCACTCTAATGGGTATCCTGATGAGTGTGATCCACAAGCTCCATAGTCACCACATGGCCACTTCTATACGTAAGCCCCACCCCCATGTTTCTATGGGCTTTCTCCATTGGTGTAAGCCCAAGCCCATTATGAACAATATGAGCTTTGATTCCAAACTAACAGGGATATGTAGGGAACCTTCTTGGGGTCTAAACCAAACATCCCCATCCATCCTGATTTTATCTGGGCCATATCCCTAGAATGATCATTGCCCTCCCATGGGAGACCACATCTCGTCTAGGACCCTCTCGAAGCTTAAATGCATAATCCCCACACAAAGTCCAACCAATTTAAATCCTATTATCAAGGGAAGCTTCCATGATTAATCCCCACACCATCCCACATCAACTCTCCCTCCACGACTGGAGTGTCCTTAACACATGATGTTAAATTGCAGGCATCAATCCTATCACAATACCATAAATTATGAATTTAAACTACATCTGTTTGGATTCCTATTTGAGGTTCAATCCTGGATAATAGTAAACCAAGGTTCTCCCCCCAAGGGATGTACCTCCCTAATCCACCTCTAAGGGTCTTCTTAACTACCCTCACCATGTGACATCATTCTTTTATGTGACAAAACTCTTAGTTCCTCCTCCCTACGAAGATGTGATCCATAAATTGTTAAATCACCATGGTGTGACATATTATAATTACCGGACACCCCTCCCTTATCCACCTTTCTAAGGAGTTATGAATAATCCATCATTAAACCTAGGTGGCCCACTCCATGTGGTGTACAACCCTAATCCACCCCAAGGGGTGTTTATATTAATCATTTCATCCCCAGAAGATATAAAACTAGTGAACATATCCATCTCCACAAGACATTATACTCATTCCTTGAACCATCTCTACTAGATGTTCTGATACGTCTCTACAAGATAATAAACATATGATCCTACATTATTACCTCATGAAAAACATGGGATTACAAATGTGAAATTCTTGGAAGATATACGCTTCGATGATATGTGCCTTTAGCATTAGCTACCCCATGAAAAACACAGGATGTATGTGTTGAAATCCTTGGAAGAAATGAAAATTTGGTTTTAGAATAATTATGATAAACACAGTATGGATTGGGTTCCATATTTAAGATAGCTCCCATATATTTATTCCTAATAAGATGAATATTGGTGGTCGATGTTCCTGGCGTCTAGACCTTCATGTGATGCCCAATATGACTACTCTCCGGACCAAAGGTTGCTGCACTGTATAGACCCAATGGAATGTCTTGATATAAGTAGTATAATTAAGTGTTGTTCATAATGATATGGCACTAGGAATGAGTTCTACGAACATGAATTAACTCTATGAATGAGACTCGAACTTGGCAAAATGTTCAAAGGAGAATTCCATGGATGGAGGAACCGACATCGTATCATCCTCTTTCGATCAAGGAGGAGACATCCCCATTAAATGTGATAAAATCCACCCACCTTTGGAATGAAAGAATTTTGGGATACAAGAATGAATCTTCACATTAAAGAACATGGTAGTGGCCCCAAATAGTTCAGCATAAACAATCATGATATTTTGTTAGCATTCATATTAATATTTTGAAGCTATAGAGATATTATATCTATAGTGAAATGTTTGATATATAAACGGACCATAAGTTCTTAAAATACATCTATTCAATGAAAGGCCTCAAAATGAGGAAAACGTGCTGTATCAAGCTACTCAGGGATTATGATTTCTCAATAAAATTCTTCCTAAAGATGGAAAATACTGTATCAAATGCATTGAGAACAAAAAAGATCAAGATGTTTTGTCCAAAATGAAGATTGAGAGAGATACCTAGATCATTTATTTACTAAAGATAGATATGGGAATTTCTATGGAAGGGGAGATATCAGCCATCTTTCAAAATATTGTGAACCCATCCATATTAGAATGAAAAAAAATTTCACATTCCGATGACAAGAATATTCCGAAGAAAATTAATGTCCTAAATGTTTAAAAATTGGTATATTTTGTTTATAATGGGAATCTGAAATTTAGAAAGAGGTTATGTGTTATATCAATACATAAGATAAAAATAGAATTATTGGTTAATTTTCTTAGATTGAATTTATCAGTACAACATGATAACACCATGATGTATCGGTATTTGAGGGAACATTGGGGGGGGGGGGTAATTTGATGTTGGAAAATGTAGATTTTGTATTAAGATTCCTAGTTTTCCAACAAGTGAATCTTGAGTGATGACATTATAATGGAGTCATGAAACACTCTCTTTTCTAATGTTTAAATGGGATGTGATTACAATGGGGTTTTTTATAGGATTAGAAAAGGATCCTTGGAAGAATTATGTAATATGTGTTATTGTTGATAACCTCCAAAAATATGACATGTTCCTTGATATATGAGAATATTGAGCTCTCTAGTTCCCCACATGGATCTATATAGTAACGTTTTATGATATTGAGGTGAACCTCATTGAATTTATTCTAATTCTGATCTATGTTACACTTCAAAATTCTAGAATTGTATTTATAAAACTCTTGATGCTAAACATCGTTTAATCTTTCCTTATTATTTTCAAACTCGTGGATTATATGGAAGGACTATTAAAACATTAAAAGACATGTTGTGATCATTCTCATTTGACTTCCATGTTATATGGATAATTATTTACCTTTGGTATAGTTTTCCTATAACAATATCTTTATTCAATTATTCAAATGATATCATATGAAACATTATACGATTTCAAATTTCATACACCAAATTTTTGGGATGAGGTTGGTGAAAGGATCCAGGTTGTCCCATAACATGTTTAGGATACAAAAACGAAGTAAAATAATATTTACAATCATATTAATGATGTTGAATTCATGAAAAAGAGTTCCGTAGATAACCAAAGTAAAGATTTGTAATTTCATGTGGAGGTCACATTTTTATGAAAGTGTCTCCATGGAAGGTTTTCCTAATGTTCGTCCAGAAGAAATAAACATATCCAAAAGAACATAAAATCCTTTGAAATATTGGAAATAATTGGATCTATGGATTAACATTTATAAATTCCACCAAGTCTATCAAAATAATATTATGTGGTCCATATTTCTTTATTAAGAAAGTACATGTTCAAAATGAACACATCTGATCACCTTTGAAGACCTAGAATTGAAACCTTATTTTTCATACTATGATGTTCCTATATAGATTCTTTAAACTAGAGAAATATATTATTGAGGAATCATATGAATCAACTAGTATAAGTCCATTAGAAATAATAAAATGGATGTAGCAATATGGGAACCTGTAGATCTAATAAAGAATAACCACCTTCATTTTTATTGAAGGTAATATTCATGAATTTTTTTTGGAATGATTTATTTAGGGTGGAGTAATGTAATACTATGTGTTTTTTAAATAACTATATATTTGAGATCATATGTAACACATGACATTGATCTTAAAAGAATTGTAAAAAATTATTATTTAGCTATGACTGTTATAACATAGTAATTGAATTGGTAGGATTGAATAAGAATAAACACATTATAAAATATATACTAATGAAATATTCATTTAATATTTATATATCAATACATTTTAAATCAAAATAAATTATTTGTAAATACATTAAATTATTTAATAAAAATTTATTAAAAATGATATTTATTTATTTATGTGTGAAAATAATATAATTTTTTTTTAAAAATTTAAATAAATTATTTTATAAAATTAAATTAATTTTTTAGATAATGAAACCATATTTATATTATGGATAAATTTTTATGTTGTTCTGAAAAGTTTCATTTTTTGATAAATGCTGAACAATAATGATTTCTATTGAAAAATATATTTTCATTTTAGTAATTAATTAAATTCTATTTTTTTAAATGGTTTTAAAAGTATAATTATTTCAATTATATTATTTCAAATAAAATGTATTCCATTTTAATCAAAACTATGTACTATTTTGATATAAAGAGTTTTCATACGTATAAAAAGCTTCTTCTTGGGAAAACAATGATTTCATCGTGCTTGAGAGTTTTATTTTATATTAAATTCTTCCACATCTGTGAGTGAAATTTGATAAAATTGATTACATATTTGGAATTATCATAATCAATTTCATCTAATTATCTATAAAGTTTTTTGTAATTAATAGAAAAAATTTTAATTTATTATTATTGTTATGGAGAAAAAGAGACTACCGAGGGATTAAACTAAAATAATAATGGTTAAAATGAACAAAAACATGTATAATATATATTTTAATGTCCATATTTCAACCTTATACCATCTAAGGACATGTGGAATGTTAAAATTGTTGTATCATTTTTTTTAAAAAATCAATGTTTTCACTCCCCCCACTTATAAAAGGCCACCCATTCTCCATTTTTCTACACACTTTAAAAGCATTTTTGTTTGGAAAATGACGGAAAAAATTATTTCCTCACTTTTATAAAAACATCAACAAGGAGTAATTTTGATCATAATGACAATAATAAAAGTATTTGGGTGAAAAAATAAAAAAGATATTTGAAGAAGAGGCATTGTTCTTAACAATGTTTTTTATATATTTTCAACCACAATAAAATATTATTAAATCAATATTATAAAACATACACAATATCTTCCATATAATGATATTTTATTATGATAAAGGAAAGTCTTATATACATTTTATCATACCTCAAATTTGAAATGAACATGTCGTCTGTGTGTTTGATGAACTACCCCCTGATGAAATAATGTTAGTCATTTTAAATCAACACATAAAACAATTGGATATATATGATGGAGTTAATATATTTATATATATGATAATTAAAAAAAATATTTTTTACTTAATTTATTTCATATACCTTCTTAGTTTCTATCTCATGGGTGATACAATAATGTCTCTCGTGTGAACTACACACTACGCCCTCACAATGTGATGTGAATAATTTTGTCATAAAAATTATATAGAATGTATTAAGAATAAATTTGATGAATATATGTTATATATATGAAATAATTATTATTATTAAAATGTTATGTACTATATATCTTTCTTTCTTTCTGTTCTTTGATAAATGGAAGCATTGTTATTGATATGTATGACATATCATCTCCAAGAACTGAATATTTCATTTATTTATTGTTAAATTTTATGGATGATTCCATAATTTTATTTGATGAATAAATATTAAATATATAACATTAATATAATTTATTATATTATGTAACTATATCATATGTTCAATAAATGTATCATTCATGGTAAAACATACCTAAAAATGAAGCAATTGCCACCAAGAACAATGAATTTAATAAGAAATTGTAAATAAATGACTGAAAAACAACTCTAAGTAAACTATATATGGAATGTAATATGTAGTTATAGTTATTTAATATATTTATAAAAATATATGTTTATTATAAAAGATACTAATGTTATTTTGAGGAAATATAAATTTGAGGTAAGGAATTTCATCTCAATTTTCACATTATTAAGACAAATTTTTTATTATGAACATATTTTTAGGTGGTTTATATATTTTTTCTTTTGACTAAATTATCATTAATATATAATTATTAAATATAAATACTTATTTTAATCATGTTATTCATTCATGAGAAACATTTTAATGAAAAAATGGACCTATTTTAATATTCACATGTTGTTTTTATCTTCTATATCGATATTTTTCAAATTATTTTTAAAAATTAGTTTTTTTCTATAATTATTTAATATGGAAATTTTATAATTTACATTAATATTTAACAAATGATAAAGGGTTATTTATAAATTATTTTCAAAATTTGGATCTTCAACTATTCCAAATTCAAATGGAATGTTTTTAACATATATGATACACATACAACATTAATAGATTTTACAATCATTGTAATAATTTTATGATATTAATTTACTACAATAAGATCTATATAGTTTTGAAAATAAATGAAATTAAATAAAATACTATTTTAATATTTCATTTCAATTTTACAATAGAATTAATTTTACCTAATAAACTATAATTGTGACGAACTGAAAATTATCTCCAATTTATTTAGCAGTCATTTACATTCCAATGAGAAATTAACATTGTCGAGATTGTTTTTAATTATATATCACATTTTTATTAACTATAAATACTCATTGTATCTTGGATGTGATTATTTCTCAAACTGTATAGAATTTTTACAAACATTTTTTTATTATGAATGATATTTAATTGAATGGAGAAAATCTTGACCGATATGTGTTTCAAAATTAATATGAATATGTATTGATAAGTCATATTGTTATTAAGATAAACTTTATCCTTCAATATATGAGAAATTATTTGGAAATATAATCATGGATGGCTCCTAGTTATAAATATCCCCTTGATTCATTAATAGGTATCACGAGACAAAGCAGTCAGCCAAATTACATGGGTTTTTACCGATGTCTAAAAAACCATGTGATAGGTTTTGATAGTAGATGTAATTAGATTCCTGATATTAGGATTTACAATATTTAGAACTAACTTAATTAATAATTATTTTTTTATCATTATCCATGAGATTTGTTTATTAATATGATCCATTAACGCATTTCATTCAAATTTTATTGATTAAATGGAATGTGATTTCATTAATATACTTTTCCATATTAATTATCCCTTATCTAATAATTATATATTCCACTATATATAACCATTACTAATCATTTCTTATCACCCTTAATTTTTCCCTTTACCCCATATATGAAGGTGAATTCAATGAATATGTTTCGAGGATGCTAAGTGTTTGTTTTTTTGTGTTCTATGTTTTATTACCAATAACATGGGTTTCATTAATGTACCTAGTACATCAAAACTAGTAAATTAATTAATATAGGGTGATGTGATTACTTTTAACTATGTCAATGAAATAAATTAGAAACTATTTATTGGATAATGAAGTTGGTTTTGTTACATATGTTGGTGGAATGATCCTTTGAAATGAGACTATGCTATTCCCCTAGAATCATGATTTAAGCATCATGTTTTCCCTATCTTTATGACATGATATATATTTGATCATGTGGGAGTATTTTATCTATTACATCTCCATAGGAGCCATTTTAGGATTCCATTTTCTTTTGACATGAGATTTATATCATTTTTATTCTTTATTATATTATTATGATCTTACCCACAGTAACATTATGATATGTTTATTTTCCCTTACTAGGAATTTTCCCTCATCCCTTTCTTATGTACCCTTTCAGGGAAATAAAAATAAGTTTAACATGGGATATATTTATATGAATACCTATTATGATGTAATTATAGGGAATCATTCACAAAAATTTTAAAATAATTTTCATTTATAGCAATTATCTAAAGACATTAAAGCTCTTGATTTTTGGGACATTAATTTTTTATGAAATTTATTGTTTTGATCTGGTAAATTATGTAGAATAAATGTTTTTTTATAATTCATCACCTTTAATTCACTAAAAATGTCATTTTGTAAAGAAATAAGTAATTTCATTGGGTGTTTTTCCCATATAAGTGCTAAAAACATTATGTAAATGGTGGTTATAATGCCAAACATTGATGATTGTATGAAATATAAAGTCATATCAAAATACTATATGTAATCCTTTTTTAGTATTATGATATTTGGAACAATATTATGTTAAGTTGTGTAATATAAAAATATATATCATGAGGTTATGAAACTTTCATGATTCATGCAGTGTCAATGTTAGAAAATATAAATGTGCATGTAATAAGGAATGAAAATGTAGTATATTTAAATACCGAGAATAATTTCATGTAGTTCCATATGATAAATAAGGATATCCTAATTCCAAAAATGAAAGATCTTTAACTGAGACCATGATTGTTTCTGTATATAACTCATGAATACATATAATGTTATAAAAGGGAGGAGTTCATGGAAGGTATTTAATAAGATTGAAAAATATCATAATATTAATATCCTGATGAGAATATGAGTCTATAGTTGTGCATAAATGTGTATTTTAATAAGGGATTGGTGATGATTATAATATTTTAATATATAGGGTGTTATGATTATTTTAAATTGTTTAGATTTATGGGAATTCAAATTTTTAATATTGATAATAATATTCACATGAAATTAATATTAATATGTGTAAAATAATATTAAAGTTGTTGTTTGACAATGTAATATTGAATATTCTGGAATTTAAGAAGTTAGATGTGAAGAATAGAAATAGAAAGTATTGCATACTCATAGTATCAAAGTGACAGTGAAAAAACAATGTTTCAGGAATATTACATAACTTTCACACTTAAGAAAAAGAAGAAGGGGTAGAAGATATTACATACTTATTTTATTCCTATATTATTTAAGCAATATTTTTGAGAAGTTTATTCTATGAAATTATTCTCTAGATGTCTAATGATCTTGAGGAACCCTATTTGATAACTATAAGTGATGAAAAATATAACTTATGCTATCCATGAGAGACATAAGATTCTATTTGTTGATATACTTCACATTGTGCCGTAATAATCTAGTATTAGGTAAGGAGTTATAGACTCAGAAGTCTTTTATTTCATTGGATATGGTTAGTTCTATGATAAATTATTTCAATGTTATACACTTGCTTGTGATTTTATTTATAATTAGATGGAATCTGTTTACATGGTATGATAACCATGATATACCAAGGACATAGGCATCATTAGGGAGGTAAACCTCATCAATAAATCCTAGTGTTTTCTTATACCACATTATTATTCCTTATTTTCTTATATACCAACTAAAGGAGAGGATAATAAATATCGACTCATTGAACAATAGACTATGTAATAAATGGATATAAAAATATTGTAATAACGGTATAAAATTAATAATTCACTCCCACTCAATAGGCAAGGAACATCCCGACATGATAATAATAATTAGCATCAAATCTATAATTACAACTCTTGGATTCTATATCGCATCAAAATTTTAATTTTTCATATTTTCAATTCTAAAGAAATCATGGAATGAAAAATTGGAAGGTTAATATAAATTTTTCATTAGATGGACATTTAATCCATGATTCATAAGAATACAAGGATGAAATAATTGGTAAATACTCATAATATTCCCTTCTTGTGAAAAGATAACTATAATTCATCTTCAACATGAATAAATCATCATTATTACAAAACATGAATTAATATATAAAAATTTCCTAATAATTACAATGGAAGTAAGGTGGATAATTCTTCTACATTCAGTTCAAACAAAATATTTCAAAAAAGTAAAGTAATTATAAATAGTTTTCACAATTGTTCATTTGATAAATCAAGGACAATCGGTGAGTAATGCATCTAAAGATCAATTTGATACGGCATATATTAATTCATGTGCCAACTTTGATGATGTCCTATAATGGTTTCTCAGTTATGTGGTAATTGTATTTTTTACTTACATAGATAATTGAAAGTACAAGTCAAATACCATGAAGAATAATCATATATGAAGAAGAAACTAATTTTTGAATATAAATTGGTGTGGAATAATATCACTAATCTGGTTGAGGTGAAAAGATAATGAATTTGGATCTAGATGGAGAATGACCCAAAAATTATTAGGAAATGATAAAATAAATTCAATAAAGATAATTATCCTTGAAAAGGATAAAATAATGGTTCCATCCATTGAAGATAATGAAAAAATAAATAATAGAGGTCAATATTTCCCAAATAGAATCCTAGTAAAATAGAATTAAAGATCATTACCATTTTCCATTACAAAATAACCATATGCATGGAGGATAACATGTATATATGAGGAAGTCACATGAATATTCTTTGAAATATATTAAATATTATAAATATATTCTAAACATGATGTATATAGTGTATAATGTTTTGATTAATGATCTTAAAACAACTCCACATATGGCTTCATAGAAAAAAGAGAAAGAATATTATACCAAATATTATTCTAAGGAGGGTTCTGGTGTAATAATACTTATATCTTGTGTCAATAAGATCATAATATCATCCAATTATTATTATAAAACTACATCCAAAGGGTACACTATATACACTAGAGAATAATGATCCTACTAAATCTTTTTATGTACAGTGAAGGATTCAAGTTACAATATGTTCATAATTGGATGAAAACCCTCCAATACATCTATGGTAGTATGAATAATTTGTAGAAGTATTTCCAAAAATTATCACCCTAGGGATATTAAAATTAAAATATAGTAATCAATCATGTTTGGATATATTTCTTTCCAATGAATTAAAGAAACATTAGATGGTCATTTTATGGTTAAAACATGTTATATCACAAGGAATTGGATTTTTTCCATATTTTCCAAACCTATACATTAATATGGTAGCCTACATTGAGGGGTAGTATGCTTGAGATTAGGAAATAGCCACATGTGAAAGGGAATAATCTATATTCCATAAATAGATTTGGAAAACATGAAAATATATGATTAAGTGAAATTGATGTGGCAAAATGGTTTGTGAATGTCTATAAAATAATTTATAAAAAACATACGAAGATAAATGATAATAAAATACAACGAATCAAAATGAAATTTCCTTGAGAAAATAGAAAACTTTGACTTCCAACAAGAATATTTCCAATAAAATTTCAACGAAAAATATACATCCATTATTGGGTAATAATCCTAAGAAGCTCAAGATGAGTGTCACACCAAAAGGGACTAATGTGATGAAAAAAATTATGAATTAATGTTAAAATTAAAATAAATATTACCATTAGTCATAATGAGTATTTATTTTTTACCCCATAGATTCAGAAAAGGAAATAGTTGGATAAGTAAAATTATAATGTAAAAGAGAAAATTCCGTATGAAGATGAAGAATTGATATTTCAGGAGAGGTTTTCAGTGAATAAAACCCAAATTATTTTTTATCTCAAATGTGGGTGGTGAAAGAAAGGTGAGAATAAATAGAATCATTTTATAACCATATCTTAAATCTAATAGGCGGATATAAAAAATATGGATATTTCACCAGGTTCCTCTTGGTCCTCGATAGCTTATAAGGAAAAAAATTCATCACAAAGAGGAAGATAAAACATAAAGTGTAACCATGAGGTACCAGAATGCTATGAAAGAAAAAATATCATGAAGAAAATTATTATAGATGGTGAATAAAAGTAAATAGTATAATGGTGGATAAGTGATTCATATACCTGATTCTGTCACTATGGATATATTGAGGTTCCACATTATTCCATTTTATTTTCATTTTACTTTTTGTGGTACCAATGTTGGTATCATGATGATACTTCTCAAATATATAAATAATGATGTTACGTAATATGAAATATATATTCATGATCAGAAAAACTACCCATAGTTTCATGATTTAGAAGTTGTAATTGGGAAGAACATTTAAATAAAAGGTCCTCATTGATGAGGATGACGATGATGAGAGTCTCTATGAGGGGAGACATGCAGAAAAAGTTTTAAAAAGCATCCTAATTTTTAAAATTCATGAAAATCTAAATTAAATAACAATATTGAAAAATTTTCAACGAATATGTATGTTGGCCTATTATATCATTCTAATTTTTTCATGTCTTGGTTTAGATATTAAGGGGGATAAATTATTTTATTCGATGACATGAAAAGATATTTTTTCTGAGAAGGTAGTAGGGATGATTTTAGGTTGTAATTTTAAAAGGAATAAAGATATCAATTAGAATTAAATGTTTTCAAAATAAATAAATATAGATAGAATCAGAATGTATTGTGGTAAGGAGTATGAGTTGGTATCATACTCTATTTATCAATGTATAGCTTTTTTCTTTAATTCTAACCCACATGTTTTCTATATAGAGAATGAATCATAAAGAATTTGATTGGGATGAATGATGACACATTATTTTACCTTGAGGTGAAACCACTATACTCCACGTACATTGTATTTTTTACCATTAATGGGGATGGAAGAATATTAGATAATTCAATGACAACAATGTGAATGTTGAAATAGGGAGAACATATTTTCATAGCATTTTGATTCATTATCATTGATAAAAAACTACAAAATGCGATATTGATAATCCGACATGGTTTTGTTTTATTTTTTATTAATAAACATTGTATTTTAATTTGATATACATATGTCTATATAATGTATTCTAATTTTATAGATGTTACCAAGATGTTTTTTAATGCTAGGTAGATATTTACAAAGAAGAAAGAGATCTATTATCCTATAGATATATTGATTGAAGTTAGAAGTCATTTCTATAAAGTAATATATATGTATATATATATTTCACAGTTGAAGTTGTGGATGATTAAATTATAATAGTTTGAATTAAAGGAATTTCATTAAATCCTTTTATGTTTAGTTATCCATGAAAATATTCAATACTTATATGTGAATATTTAAAAGAAAATTGGCATTAGAGACTTAAATGTGGTACTTAGGGAAAATAGATGGCCATGTATCCAAGGAAACGCATCACCCTAGTAGTAATAGATCATAAATATATCATTAAATCTCAAATTATTTGGGCCATTTGAGACCAAAATGAGGGTTCATAGAACCTTTATGGGTTTGAAGATGCATGATAGGGTAGGTTGGTTAAGGATTCTTGTCATCCACACATAAGAGTTGTCATGGTGGGCCATTGGAGATCACCATCTCCCATTAGATTGCATTGAATATGTAATGTAATGTGTTATATTATTAATAAGTGACCTCCCAAAGTATATTTTAAGGTGGTAATGATTCATACTCACACTATTAATCAATCTAAAATATAGATATGTGTGATAATTCAAATGAGATGTAATCTTCTTCTATTTTCTTCAACCATAGGGTCTTATATGGAAAATGATCATGTCATGACTGGTTCAATCATACCACATGAAAATAAAATCAATAGGGTATATAACCATGACAATCAATGGCCATGTAAGGATTACTTTGATAGGTATTAGGCCTAAAAATATAAAAGGGTGAATGTGTAAATTTTCTGATATTGCATGTGGATAATGAAAACTATTGTGACAGTAAATATATATCAATTTTGTGTTAAAAAATGAGTTGGATATGGGATATGAAATCCTGTTAAGAATTTGAAGCCTATAATTCAGCATAATAAATGGATATGATAATGACATGAAAATTAATATTATAATTAATACAAGTAAAAATGGGAAAATAGGGAACACCACACCATGTTGAATGTTGTGGTAGATTTTCGGAGTACCTATGACAACCAAGAATCCCACCAACTGAATTTTTGTACCCATATTAGACATTTAAAAGTTTATATTCCATGTTTAATATGTTTAAGATAAAATAGAGAAGTGATCATGGTGGTAGTAATTGTAAAGGTTATTGTTCATAGAGATTCACTACACGAAACTCTTGTGTTTAGAAGCAGGGAATTTTTCTGCTAAATTTTCTTAGGATGTCCTAAAAACTTTATGGAATTGTTATTTATTTTGAGATATTTTTATGATCTCGTGTCTTCTAAATTCATATTAAAATTCTACACATTGTTATTATTTATAGACTTATAATATTTAAAAATAATGATTCTTGGTTGTGAAATCATAGAAGATATATGATGAGGTTGTGACAAAATTGTGATTCATGCAATGTTAAGAATTGTAAAGATAAATTTCTATATAATGTGGAATGAGAATGTAGTGGATTTAAATATATTAAAATTCAATGTAGTCTATAAAATAATGAAGGTGAACCTCACACAAAAAACGAATGAGCTGTAGCTATGACCGTAAATATTTTTTTTCCTATAACTCATGCATATAGAGGATGTTAAAAATGGGAAAATATTATGGAATGAATTAAATAAGAATAAATACTTAGATAATATTAATATCTAGATTAGTAGTCGAGTCTCCAAGAAAAATTATGGGATTACGTGAATAATGAAATGGTTTATGATTATGAGATTTTTAAAAATAGATAGTTTCGAAATTTTTTAATTGATGAAATTTATGAGCATTAAATTTTTGAATATTTCGAATAATATTTTCATATTTTTAATACAAATTAGAGTATAATAATAATGATGTTGATAATCCTTTGAGGGAAATTTAATATTCTAGGAGTACAAGAGACCGATTATGTGAACTGATAAAGAACATGTTGTAGACTCATAATATCAATTTGAGAGAGAAAAACTGTTGTTGTATAAATATTTGGACCCTTGAATAATGATTAAAAAGAAAGAGGAAGATTTGTAAATCTGTTACTATTCAATTCTCTTCACATTTAGTCCAAAAGTTATGATAAGTCACTCCTATAATAGTCTCTTATAGAAGTATGAGGATCTTATGGAAGAAAACATGACTATTGAAAATGGGGAATATGATGACTTATATTGTCAATTATAGACAAGTGATATAATTTTCTAATATATTGTACTTCGTTTAAGCTGAGTACTATATTCTGTAAGGATTTAGTGACTATAAATTATTTTTTACTTTGTACCGGTCAGTGCCTGGATAAAATTAACAAGACCATACCCTTACATGGGATTTCATTAATAATAGTAAGGATGTATTGTATGTGGGATAATAAAAATGATACATTGGGGACATAGTCATCCAAGTAGAGGAAAACCTTGTTAAAAAATCCTCTTGTTTTCTTTTGTTTTTTTTCATATTACATATCAACTTATATAACGAACCAAGAAGAGATATAGATAGATCTAATCATTGAATAAGTGAAGAGGTAATAGAGGGATAAATGAAAACTTTTACTATAGTATTTTGAAATATATTCAACCCCTATCAGTGTTGGACACACCCCCATGTGATCATAGAATATGAATTCATTCATAAATTTCATGAAGTTGTTGATGCATTTAATTATATGTTATAATACATGACTAAATGCCTGGTCATTTTAGGAGAATCCTTGAGGCTTTATAAATCCCACATTTATGTAATGGTAGCTTTCATGCTCACATGAAATTTGAACAAAACACTCAAAACCTAATGCTATCTTTTATTACCACCTTTTCATTGTGAGGCACTAACATGTAATCGTGTGTGGAAGATCCTATTTGTATGTCGAGTGAACCAGATGGCATGTGGATATCATTGAAGGTTGGATGACTTTGAAATTCTAATCTAGTGATCTTATTCATGTTAATTCAATGGGGTTTTATGTTAATTGTTATATTTTGTGGATCTTTAGTGTAAGGTATACACTATTTTATAGTATTATACATTTCTAGTTTTTATTATTCCAAATATCCACTACAAGAAAACTAGAGTTTGGTGATGTTTTTACCCATTATTGTTAGCCACATTTAAAAACATGTCAAATTTTTAATTTCACAATGTATTTAGAAAATCAAAACATAAGTAGTCACTTTAATAAAACATTGTCACATTAGAGATTTTTTAGTCGTGTTTAAAATGTGGCTAAATTAGAGACGTTTTTATAAATGTTCTGTAAATTAGCAATGTTTTAAAAAAATGTCCAAAATTTAACCACTTTTTTAAAAAAAACACAGTGATTTAAATTTTTTTATGAAAACGTGGCTAATTTGGCCATTCTTTTCAAAAATTTATTGCAATTTAACCATGCTTCTTAGGAAATGGGACACTTTTATATTTGTTGTTGTTTTTAAATTATCATGTCTAATTTAGTGAAAATTTTACCACTATTTTAAGATATTTCTAATTATATTTAAGTATATTTATATAAATTTACATATATATATATTTATATATATATGTATTTATATTTATGTTTATATAATAATTCCTTAACATATATTCAAATATCATAATTTATATATATAAACACACACACACTGATATATATAGATATATATCCACTAGGGTATGGATCAATGGTAGAAGCCTCTGTGGGTCTCTATTTAGTACCTAGTTTAAGCCTCCCAATTTAATACATTCATTAGTGTCAGGCACGTTTTTATTAATAAATTTTTCCTATTTCCCCCACGTCGATGTAAATAAATAAATATATATATATATATATATATATATTAATTCATGAAAACACACACTCACAAATATATATATAAACATATTTATAATTATATATATATATATATAAACAAACACACATTTAAATATATATATTTACACATATTTACATTTAACCACATATACATACTTTTAATTTAGCCACATTTTTATGAAAGCATGACTATTTTAGTGGGATTTTTACTAGTGTTTTAAAAAGGGTTAATTATATATATATAATTATAACTCTATTAATATATATATATATATATCATAATTATAATTATATATATGTATACATAGAAATATATATTTATCAAGACACACACAATTATATATATATATATAGGCATATATTTGTGTGTGTGGAAACATAGACACATGAACACGTAAATGTAAACGCACAGACATAGACTTATATAATATAAAAATCTATAAATATACAAACATATATATATATATATAAACTTATAAACTCACACACACACACACACATATATATATTAATGTTTGTATATAATTATATAAAATCAAATATATATATATATATAATATTAATTTTTATAATACTGAAATCTGCTAATATACATATAAATAGAGCACCATACACCTTTATAATCCAAATTGGTATTGATGATTTGGTATAGTTTCTTGTAGTGATTTTGAATTTCATGTCCTCAAATATTGGATAATGTAAATTTTCATTAGTTGGAGGTGGGAGTGTCGATTTTGGAGCATTGTGTGGGCAGGGTGACATCATGAAATGGGAAGGGGAAGGGTGAATTCTTGTTGGTGTCATGCATTTGAAGGGAGGGGTGCGGGACAGGTCATATTGCAGTGGGAAGGATGCAATGGGCCAATTGGAAAAAAAATTAAAAAAACCACGGGTTGATATTACAAATAAGAAAATATGTATTTACAAAACCACATTAATAGAAAACATTTATATTAAATGACTAATTTTTTTATACTTCCACAAAACATCAAGAAATGAATTTTTACCATTCATAGTGTCACTAATGAAAAAAAAACGTTTCAAAATTAACATTTATTGTATTTATATAAGTATATAGATCATAGTTTTGGATTCTTTATCACCTTTTATTATTCTAATATGCATGTCTAGATATTAATGAATTGCAAAACTCTATACCAAATATCCATGAATCATGCATTAAATCTCCAACACTCTAAATCTCACTTCCTTGACATATTTTGGGAATGAAGGGATGAAAAATATCTCAGTGTTGTAGGGATAAGTTTTAGGAACCCGAATTAAATTAGAACATCATATAGAAACAAAAGGGATTATAATCTAGTTGTTTATATATACACATGTGTACGGTGCTTTCCCCTTATAAATGGGACTCCTCGTGTCTATCCTATAACACAATGTATCTTTAATGAATTCACATCATGTCTAGATCATTCTCACCTAATATGTTTTGGGAGTGGAGTGATTAGAACTATCATGGTGGAGTAGGAATGAACTATAGGAACCTGAACAACCTCATATCCAAATCTATATCGTTCCACTCAATTATGTAAAAATGGTTGAATGACTATATGTATGTGCAGGAAGTAAATGTTTTTATGTTATAAGTAGATATAATAAGAATAAAAATCCCATATATGACATCGGTGAAACCTAAAATAATAATAAATGAGTTTCTAATTAATAAAATTAATATATATTTTATTTTTAAATACTAATAATATATGAAGATAAAAAAATTCGTGTACTTAAGTTGGTTAAAGACTATCAAGAACATGTCTATAAGTTTAGAAATGATTCTTACTAGTATAGTAATGCAAATGGGTTTGGATCCACCAAAAAATAATTGTAATATAATTTTAGTTTATTTTATAATTTTCTTCCAAATACAAATTTTATATTACTATTCCATTATCTGTGATGATAGTCAAACAAAATCTCTATGGGTCATGGTAAGAAAACATGTATAGAAAAACCATGAATGTTCTCCCTTACCCACATCTGAATAAGTATAGAACTCCCTATAATTTTAATTTTATCAATGTTTCACTTAATATATTTTTAATGAAATGGAAATGGTGTTACCACCTTATGATCAACTGTATAACTGGATTCCCCTCTTTGATAGCATAAGAAACATGAATATCTGAGGCCATGAGAAACTGATCATCTTCATATCTAAACATGATATAAATGTTATTATTTACTTTTAATGACCTACAATTCTTAAAAAAAAATTATTTATCAATGATAATTATGCAATATAGGAATACATTCCTAGAACAAAACAATAGATAAAACAATATTCAATGAAAACATATTTATATAATGACGACATAAGAAAATAAGAAACTATCAACTATAATGAGGGAACGAGATCCTTAATACTACATTTGGATTTTCTTTATTATTATCTTCCCTATGCAAAATAGTTCATTATAGTCCCACTCCACATTTCCAAGGTAAATCATCTCAGATCTCATATTAGTAGACTTTATAATTACCTATGTTCGCATCCAAGACTTATTAAGAACTACAGTGGGTTGATCAGAATAAAGAATAAAATATTGAAAACATTCAATAGGAATCTATGGTTTAAGAGATAAAATATAAAAACCATAAATAATACATTGCTAAAATGGTTGAATTATTACATACAATTTTTTTCATAACCTGAAGACCTAAATGTTTAGTGTAATTTAAAAAAGAAATATAAAAACACTTGTTTTACATGTTACAACATTTTTCTATATACTAAATCCGCTCTTAGACATTCCATGAGACAAAATAATCATCAAATATTTGGTATGAAATACATAAGAAGTGGTGAGCTAAAACGCCCAGTTAGGGATAACATAAAAAAATCCATAGAGGTTATATTAGAATCACAAGAAAAACTAGAATAAGGAAATATAAAACAATAATTGTTAACCATAGACATTTAGGATAAGAATGAAATATCAAACAACAAAATATTTACTATTTCATGAGAAAATAAAATATGAAACAAATTTTTTGAGCCATTTACCATAGGAATGAAAGTGTCATAATCCTAAACACTATATTTCTTATCATTGTGAACCTGGAAACCTTCCAACCTTTTCACATATAAAATTGTGAGTAGTGAAAAAATAAATCATAATAACCCATTGTGAACCTAAGTATATTCTAACATGTTCACATAAAATTTCAATCTCATGAGATATAAGCCTATACCCAGTGCCTTGTATAGAGATATAAGTCCTAAAAATCTCTTACTCCATAAATTTTTGTGCCACTTGAAAAAAATCATGTTGTCATAAAATAACCAATCGAAGGAAAATGGGTTTAATTAGATTTCCAAATCATCAAATAAAGGACCCATTGATATAAAATGGGTTTCATAAGACATCCAGAATGTATAAAATAACATCATTAACTAAATCATTTGATACAAAAAACATGATCACTCGAAATAATCAATTAATAAAATAATAATATTTCAGGAAACATGAAATCTAAATCCATTACAAATAAATAATTTGAAAATAATGAAAATCAGTAATAATGAAAAGTTCATTTTGGAATCATTTTATATTTTCTATTGTAAATGAGATGGTATCAAGTGTTATTTCAAAAAGTATCATGGTTTTCATGAAAACTAAAATAAATATCATTCATATAAATGTGATTGGTTTAAAAATACTTTTCTCCAAACTAAAAAAGATAAAATCATTTAAAATGAAAATTAATTTGAGAAAATTAAGTTTAAATAAGAAATTTTATAACACGAAGACAGGAGTTTGTGTTACTATGTCCCATACCCAAACCCTTGAATTCCAAAAAAGTGATTTATCATCATGTATCAAAAATATAAACATTTAAATTACCAAATTCATAACTATATTCATATATATCCCCTTTTTCATTAATTTTAATTCTCTTTATGTATTATATTGTTGTAATCCCTTTTCAATATCAAGTGTGAATAACTTTAACTATTTTTTGAATTTTTAATTATTATGATATCATTGTCAATAAATTGATACAAATTTCATTAAGGACATATAATTTAAGATTCATTAATATATAACTTATAAATATTTAAATGGTTCTTATGTAATTCCATATGTTTTTTGGTTATATTATGTGGAACCCAGATTGATAATGACTTATTATGGTAATTTTAGTGAACTAAACTGTTACATTAATAATATGTTAAATAAAAAATATAATTCTTCTAAAAACATATAATAATCATTATCGTATTAATATATTATGATTATATTAGTTTTAATTTTCCAAAATTCATCCATAATAATATTTGTAATCATTTTTCATGTAGGATGATAAACAGATCTTATCTTTAACGTGCTTTAACTCGATTTGAGAGAATAGTTAAGGAGGTATATATTTTTACATAGTATAATTTTAAAAAGAGAAATGATATTATTATTTTTTATCATGGGTAAAAATATTTTAATATTTTTATACTTTGAATGAAAATATCAATGAAAAATAAAAAACATTTCATCATAGAGGTGGAAACCAGCATGTACACATGATTTGCATTCCCATTTCTAAACGTGTGTGAGGGGGTGAAGGTGGATAATGAATTGAAATTTTAGTATCATAATTTTATAATATATATCCTCATTATTCTTTAATACCACAATTAATATGATCTATTAAAAGTATATATGAAAAAAGGCGATGTTGCTTCATGGAGGCTTCAGTCCTTACAACACACAAACAATGTTTTTTTGGTTTTTATATGTGGATGAAAATAAATAAATACTGGATGTAAAAAAATATAACAAATTATATGTATACTAATCATAAATAGTTAATAATATTATTATGTGGTTAATATATTTTTATGATTAATATTAAAAAGCACAATGTATGAAGAGATTACAGTTACAATGAAGACATTATTTTTTGATAGAAATCCACTTAAAATCGATGGGAATATGATTAATATTAGAGAAAAGGGGATTATTTCTATTGGAAATAACTATATTGAGTGTAATAGGTAATAGTTTCATGGTTTAATTATAAGTATATGTGTATCTTTTTATGGTGACAGTGATTTTTTTTTTAATGTGAGAAAACGGGATCTATTTGAAACCTTCATTATTTTTAAATAATTATATTACACTATTACAATATCAATGGATCAAAATTTTGTAAATTATTTAGGTTATAGTTTTTTTGGTCTATGAAGTAACAAAAATATTATTACACGCATTATTCAAACATTTTATGGGTTTTTATCATTAAGAATTTACATCATAGTTTTTTAACTTTTAAACTATGTAACATGTTTTAAACTATTTGATTTTATGTTTTATTACACATATCAAATAAAATATATAAATAATATGGGTTTTATGGTACTATATTTAACATATAATTTACCCAATTAAATTTCTAAATAATATAAAATTAACAACAAATTTCAAATGGATAATGTGTAGAAAAAGGATTTTAATCAATTTTTTCCATTATAGATTTCCAATCTTATTAAATCATGATTACTTATTAAATGAATTATAATATTTTTTTTTATGTTTCTATAATTCATATTAGATTCATTATTTAAATTATTTCAGTTTACATGATTCGATATAAATTTCTAGTAATTAATAAAATACTAATTTTAAATTATTTTTTAACCATTATATTGATAATTATCATTAATCCTAAAAATCTAAATACTATAATTGAATCACAAAAAAAAGATAGTACTATAATAATTATACAGAATTTTGGAGGCACTTTAGTAAATTATCTTACAATCTATAGTTAAATTAATCTTAATGATAATGCATGTAATGCATGTAATTCGTAAAACCTATTTTTTGAAAAAAAAATTCAATAATTAAATTTTATTATTATGATATATTTATCAATTAAGTAGATTCAAATGAATTTTCTATAAATATTATTAATTAAAATTATTTACAAAAATAATAAAAACTTTGTATCCCCATGATAAAATTAGTTAAACACAACTGTTAAAATAAAATTTCCATTAAATCGTTATATAAACATAAAAAACATTGAGCATAGGTTTATAAATTTCAATGGGTATTTTAAAATTATTTATAATACATTATAATGTAGGATTTTTAGGAAAATGTTTCAAAATTTTTTAATGTAATAATATAATAAAATAATTTCATAATGGTGATGATATTATTAACATAGATATTTTAACAATTCACCGGAAAAATAATTTTTTCATGAAACTATAGAAAATTCAATAAACAATAATATTATAATTTTAAATTGAAAAATGATGTTAATTTTTTCAAATTAAAATCCTAAAATTTATAAACAGATTGTTATAATGTCATTAAATATCATGTAAACAACTCTTTATATAATGAATCATTTTTTATATTTTAAATTATATTAAAATAAGAGCTCATAAAAAATATATCAAACATGAAATATATACATTTTATAAAATAAATTTTCAGTATAAGGATATATTTTATTAGTATCTTAGTTGTACTAATTTTATTCATATTTAATTCTAATCTATTTATTTATATACATTTCATAATTATGTGGTTACTTTTTATAACTTATTGTTTTTTGGGTACCTTATATTATTTAAAATTATGTTGGTTTTATCATTCCTGGTGGAGAAAGACATTGAAAAATAAATTAATTACGGAGGAGAAAATTTTGTGGTCACATTCGACCCCCTTAAAATATTTTCATCCTCGAATTTTCAATATGAATAAGAAAATAAGTGAGCATACTTTTTCTTTATTATATCATTTGGCACCCATGTAGAATCCTAAAATGAATGATTTCATTAAATGAATTTAACAAGATGATTGGCCTTATTCCAAGACACATCATCTCTTAAATCCACTATATCCATTTTTTGTTCTTCATAG
Organism: Viscum album; assembly: GCA_963277665.1. Taxonomy (NCBI): domain Eukaryota; kingdom Viridiplantae; phylum Streptophyta; class Magnoliopsida; order Santalales; family Viscaceae; genus Viscum; species Viscum album. The sequence continues at coordinate 95,366,418 of OY728136.1, read as the reverse complement.
AAGAAGTCATGTTCCATTTTCACATATTCTGAGATTATTACTAGTGATGGGTCTCGTATATAATTTCAAAAAAGTGATATATGGAATACATAGTGTACTTGTGAGAGGTGTGGATGATGTTCTAATTGATTGGCTATGACCTCGACCTGATCAAAGATCTCGAAGGAACCATTGTTCCTTCGGATCAACTTTACATTCTTCCCAATTACCCTAACCACTTTCCATATATATATTCATAGGATTAACATATCAATCATTTCAAATTATTGATATCTTTGATGATTTACAACATATTAATTTATTTTAGACTTTACACTATTTTAATATGACACTTAATGGTTTAGAACTTCACTGTCATTTCTCGGACAAGGTTTATCCCTATCACATTTCCTTCTCAAACTACATCCAAGTATTTTGGATTCATGTATCTCTTCCCAAACAGTGCTTCATATGGTTCCGTTTGAAAGCTAGAATGTAAAATTTTGTTATATGATAATTCTATTTGGGGAATATGTTGATTCCAATATCCTTGGAAATCCATTTAATAAGACCTCAATATATCTTCCATATTTAAATGGTTCTCTCATACTGACTCTCTTTCTGAGTGTGGTAAGCAGTGCAAAAATTTAACCAAATTCTTGAATCGTTCTAAATAATTTTCGAGGATTATGATGTAAACCTCATGTCTCAGTTAGAAAAAATTTAAAGGGTTACTATATAATCCTTAAAAACTACTTAAAGTATACAATATCAATATGATCCAGATATAAATCTAGATTTTGGGAAATAAAATGGACAGACATTATAATGTGGTCGACTACAAACAATATAATATTTTGGCATTTAGTTGTCTTGTGGAGTCCTATGATAAAACATATGGTGTTTTTTCGTACTTATATATAGGTATAGATAATTTTTCCATCATACATTTATTACTATATCACTCTTTCGTAACTTTCTAAAATACCAAGCATCAAAATATATACTCCACAATTTGCCTCTTCATGTTATCCAACCTTCTTTTTTCATGAGATGTCAACACTTGTTTTTGAGTCCATTATGGATAGAGAAAGATAAGATCTATGCATCATCCAAATGCTCTATATTTAGTTTTTTTATATATCTGACACATATCCGGGTATAAAATCTTATAACACCTTCTTTATCAACATTCAACTCTAAAATATTTTATACCCTCTTGGGTATCTCCACATCATCCTTTTGGGACAATTTGTCCTTACAAGAATAAAGGGTTGATAAAAAACATTAGAAAGTTAAGATCTATTTCCATCCCTTATTAATTCAATATTAATAATTTTTAGATCCTTGAGTATTGGGTATTTTTCATTCCTCATCATAGATAATATATCATGATCTTTTCTATTCAAAGTGTCATTCATTTTATTTTTTTCCTAGGTTATAATGTATATAATAGTCATAATGTTTGGTTAGTAGTAACCACAATCATTAGTGCATGTTTTACTACTTCTATGTGAATATAAACTTTAATATCTTGTGATAATTGTATATATCACACTTATCAACAAAAATCTAGTACCGCTAAATTTTCAATGCAATGATCGTGTTTGATAATTCTAAATCATACATCTAGTAATTTCTGCCATTAGGATTTAATTAGAATGAGGCAGGAGAAACTATATTTTTTCATTTTTCATTACTACAAAATCCTAGTCATTTAATGACTCATCACTAGAAATTATAAACCCATGACCACAATAAGGTAATGTAATCAAAGGTGCGGTGATTAAATTTTACTTAGGATCCTTGAATCTGTACTCACAATATTTTGTCTTGAGGAACATGAATGTATTCCATGTTAACATTGTTAATGGATTTGATGGACATGGGAAATTTCTCACAAAAATGGTGATAATATATTGATAAACTATGAAAACTACATATTACCATCATAGTGGATGGTATGATCCATTTCCCAATAACATTGATATTTTATAAATAAATAATTATACCCTCATTTTTTATGACATGACCCATAAATAATACTTTTTTTATATATAGAAATCACATTTTTTGAGTTTTTTCCCACAATCCCTCCTTCCTTATGGTCTCCACATTATCCTTAAATGATCCTAATTTTCTACCTTGATTTAAGTATATATATAAAAATTTCATATATAAATACTAATACAAATTGATCTAGGTTCTCTCTAAACACTCCATTAATATGATATATGAATATAGTGGGCACATTGTTTAGTCCAACCAACATCACTATAAACTTATAGTTTTTATAATTTTTTTTAAATTTTTCTTTACAATATCCTCATGTTTTTCCCTAAATTGATGATATATAGACTAAGGCTAACTTTTTGAGAATAATTTATCCCCTCTAAGCTAATAAAACAAGTCATCGACATGAAGTAGAAGGTAATTGTTTTTTATCATGTGTTTTTATCTCACAATAATAAATGAAAATATATAACCATCCACCATAATTTTTTTACAAAAAGGATTAGTGTACCCCTTCATGAAGCACATGGTTATTTTAAGACCCTTATAATGATTCTATATTAATAATTTATTTAACTCCTCTAATTCAATAGAAACCATTTCATAGAGTGTCTTTGAGATAAGAAAATTTCACGGATGAGTTTGATTGATATTTGAACCTCAAAATCTATGGAATGTACAAATATTTCATTGGAAAATAGATGAGAATATTCCCACACAATTGGAACATTCTCAATGAATAACCCATAATAATATGATCTATGAACTCCTTGGTACTAAGTTTTGAGGCCCATATTATAGAATTTTCTTCAGAAGAGGGTCCACGATTATCCATTCATTGATTCTCAATTACCAGATAATTATGGATTTGAATGTGTATTTCTCTTTCATAGAAATCAATATTATCCTTATATAAGGAAATCCATTCCACAAATATAATATTGTGAAATTCAACTACAAGGAGAATAACTTGAATTTCTGGTAGTATCCCCCCACATATCTCGATGGGAGATGATTTTAACAACCTTTCATTTATTATTCTATGAGGTGTTTTGATGGAAAGTTCAATATTTAAGGTTTTTGTTGGTGAATCCATATTTTTTTTAAACCTATAAGATGTAGAATAATTTTAAATACTATAAACATACACAAAATTTGTTGTTCAAGAGTAGAGAATCAATATACCTTTAACCACTTCGTCATTATGGTCCACCTATGTAGTAGTGACTATATACGCCTTTCCTTTCTACCATGTTTAAAGACGATGATTCTACATGTTCCAATAATTAACCCTTGGGTTTCAGTATTTATTCTTATAATTAACAAACTCAATGAATTTTAAGAATTATATTGTGGGTGGAGGATTAAATTCGGAATTTTCTCCCTCAGTGGTGTTATTTGGACACTATCAATTTCATCAACAATCATAAAGAATGTGGCCTACTTTACCAAACAAGTAAGGATTCCTAGAACCGTTAATGAAATTAATCAAGTGTTTCCTCCAAATTTTTTTACATGTATCTAGTTGGACATTCATAACCTCATGATACTATTCATTAGGACTTTTGTGATTCTCTGTTATTCTTTTCCATTCCCCAAAATCATTTGTGTCTCTATCTTTAATTTCAACCTTTATCACTGACCAAGCAACATCTTAATGCATTAAAAATTATATTATAGATAATTTATTATGAATATTTAGTTTTAATAAAATTATTAATTGATAAGTACTCTCATTTCATATATAGATAGACAATGTGGAATAGCTTACAAGTCTCATGATGTTTTCTTTATAAGATACAATAAACGCTCCTATATTTAATTTCACTTAAAGGAATTCTCAATCAATCATAGTGAAAAGTGTTTGAGGGAATTATTTATTAAATAATATTCTCTTTAAAAAAAACCGACATCATAGAGTTCAAATAATCCCTTATTGCCGTATTTCTAATTATATTTCACCATTCGACAACCTCATGATCCAAATGATTGACAAAAAAAATGGAATTATCATACTGTGATCATTGAAGGACATACCATAACATTTCCATCACATTTATCCATTTCATAGTAATAAATGTGTTTAAAGGAAAATTAAAATATGGTGGATATTGATGCATAAATGATTCAAAAGTAAGTTAATCACAAATTAGTGTGTTTGTGAGCACCAGATTATTCATGTTATTATTCATAATATGGGATAGTTGAGTGATAGTTTCAATGTGACTTTGAACACCAGTTCCCATTTCATTTGGTCAATAAAAACATTTTCCATTACATATATCATTAGCTAAATTAATTATTTTTCTTCTATATAATTGATAGTGGAATGTTGATGTTGTGGATATATAAATTCAAAAAATGTATAAAGTACAAAAGTATGATCATAGGATGAATAACAAAAAACATAATGAGTATATTTTTCCTTAACAACTAACTGAGTATCAATATAAGATATCCATGATTATTTCCCTAATAGTATTATTTAACAATACTAATTAATATAATAACTAAATTATATATAAATATTATTAAATATAATATGATTAAACCTATGTATTTCAATTGAGACTATAAAGTGAGGTGTGTAGTAAGGGATCCGTTTCCATACACTAGAATGAAAACTAAGATAGGCTAAACTAATTTTTTGTGGTTATTACCCATACATAAATCTATAAGAGATCCATATAAATTTTTAATATCTAGAGAGAGAGTATTTCTGGGAAAACCACACTCATTTATTCCCCATAAGTTATAATATTCTCCAATACTTATGATCATCCAAAGGGTTCTAATAAATGCTTTATCATACTATTCTCAAAAATACAAAAACCCTGCTCTGACACCAATTAATGAGACCCTAACTAATCATACAGAAATAATACAATGAAATAATTTTTTCATTGTTACATCTACAAATAGTAACAGAACATAAGAATCTAAAGGTTTATAATCTTGAATACAACAAAAATAACAAAACTTATTTGAATTGTTATGAAAATATATCCATAAAAAAATCCACTCCTATACAATCGATGAGTAATAATAGTATAAAAATCCTTGGGAAGGAAAATATAACAAGGGTGAGCTCAAACACTCAGTTTGGGATAGCAAAAAAAGTTTCATAAGGTTTAGATCATAAACATTAGGGAATATAGAATAATGAAAAATAAATCAATAAATTTTAACCCAAATAAAGAAAGATAGTAATAACATCTTAAATAACAATACTTAATTTGTCATGAAAAAAACATAAATCGTATGATAATATCCTTGAAGCATTGGAAATAAAGTGGCATAATAATAAACATTGGATTTTTTATCAAGGTGAACCTTCCAACCTTCCAACCCATGCAATCATAAAATTATTATTAGAGCTAAAAGAAATTACACCAACCCTTTTTGAACCTAGATACTTTGTAACCCACTCACATAACATTTCAATGTCATGTGATATTATATTTTATCCAAAACACTGTAGGAAGATATAGGTCACACACATATCATAATCAATACATTTGAGTGCCACTTGAAAAAATCATCTCGTCATAAAAAACCCATTGAAATAAAATTGAGTTCATATCATTTAAAAATCATCCCATAAATAACCCATGTAAATAATATTTGTTTTATAGAATACCGACATTTGAAATCATTCAATTTTAATAATGTACCACTAGATATAAAATAGGTTTCATAAAACATAAAAAGGAAAAGCATTACATCATTAAATAAATCATTTGATACAAAAAACATGATCACCAAAAATAATGAAATAATAATTTATAATACAGGGTGATACATGAATCATAAATTTATTAAAGATAAATAATTTTAGTATAATAAAAACAAATTTTAGGGAACATATATTTTGAAATCATTATGTATTTTACATTGTAAAATTCATGGTTATGAGTAACTTTTAAAAAATAATCATTTCTTACCAAGAAAACTGAAAATAAAACCTTTCATGTTGTTGTAAATTTATCATTAAATAAATTACCAAGAGGTAAAAAATATAATCTGATTTAAAATTTATTGTCTTGAAAGAAGTAAAATAATAAATTGTATAACTCAATGAAGAAAGATTGAATTACGAAGTCCCTTAAATTAAAACATTATTTTAATAGAATTTATTTAACATCCAGTATCATAAGGAAAAACATAAAATTTTCTTATTTAGGTGTAAGACTTAAATATATTTTCGAAAAATGGTTATATGCTCGAAAGTGTACAAGACATGCCACACCAAACTTAAATAAACAATGAAATAATATTATTATAAATATTATTTGTAACGAGAAATTAAATTTGTATATATGAAAATATTAATTAATTTATGAATTATATTTAAAAATTCACTACTCAATGTAAATATATTAGTAAATACTTAGATAAAAATTAATAAATTTTTAGTAATGTAATTCTATTATCCATAAATATGTTTTCTTCAAAAATGAAGTTTAATTTTTTGTGAAAAATGTCATAATTAATTTGTAAAACTTTTAGAAAATTTATTTATTAAAATTAATATCATTTTTTATATTATCACATTAAAATTAACTCAAGAATAAATTTTGGGAATCGTTGGAAAATATTGATATTTCTGTGAATAGTTAAAAATACTGATTTTGGTAAAAATGACATCTCATTTCAATAAATTAATTAATATGAAAGTATCATTGTGTATTGGATATTATTAAAAGAAAATTAATTATTAATTATTTAAATTTAATTAGTTTAATTTATTTTCAATCAACATTATATTAAATTTTAGTATAAGTTTATTTTTGGACCTAAACAATAGGTTTTACTTGAATTTTTTAAGGAATATAATGATTCTCCTTTTTAATTAATGAAAATAATTAAAATGAGGAATTCATTAATATATATATATATAACTATTGAATGGGTTTCATAAAATTATTATTATTATACCTAGAGTAAATATAAAATAATCATTTTATTGAAAAATTCATTTCTTGAAAAACTACATTTATGGTATGTATGTGGGTTTTGTTTTAAATTAAATATCTCTAATAATATTAATTTAATTTGGAAAAATAGATTAAATGTTATTAATATTAATAATATTTATTGTATAATAAGGTAATCATAATTTTTTACAATAATTAATAGTGAGATCACTAAAAATTTGTTATAGCGGTTAAGGTGAAAATAGGATTACATGGGGTAAAAAATGATAAGGGTTGAAATGAAAATAAAACTGGTATTAAATTTATTAGGTAAGATTATTTATGTCTTTTCTATAAATTGATTGAAAATATGTAAAATAATTGCCACTTCACTTTGAAAAAGAATCACATAATATGATAAATTAAGAAAAAGCTAGAAAATAAACCTTTATTATTTTTAAAAAATATAGAGAATTCTGAAAGGGAAAAATAAAATCTAAATTTGGTAATATATAAGTATGTCAAATATTTTTTTTCATGGAATTTTATTTTTTATTTTTTGAGACACCATAACTACCATAAATTCTTATTCAATGTTGATGGAGAAACTATTTAATACAAAACAATTATATAAAAAAATTTCAAAGTAATATAGTTATAATGAATACTTTGGTATCATGTATGATGTATATGAATATAAATTTAATCTATTTTTATTTATTATATTTAAAAAACCTTTATGTCTTGGTGTTGCTATGTTCAAAGTAAATGAATCGTGTCAAATAAACATTAATGATATTTTATAACAAATAATATTTTAATAGATGATTTAAAATTTAAAAAAACTTTTACTCTTCCAATTTATTGTCAAATTTTTAAAAATATGAATCAATTTCTAATGATGGACCAATTTTTCGTTTATATAAATTATATTTACCGCTAAATAGTAAAAACACAGTTACCGTGGTAAAGGCTAAAATGGAGTTCTGCGTATTTCATGTGCTTGTGATGACATTTATTTCCCACAAAATTGGATTTTTTTTTGGTAAATTTGATTTAATATTTTTCAAATTGGTTATAAATTTTCTGATATGGATCATTTTATTTATGTAATTAAATGATAAGTTACATAGATAAAATTACTAGTTACTGTAGTTAAAAGTAAATTTTTAAATGTAAGGAAACATAGGTGTTAATGAAAAACATGACTCGAACATGTATATTTCATTGTGTTGTCGAGGTGTATATTTACCATGTAACCCCTAAAATAAGTAATTTATCATTTTTAGTTTCTTTTTGGCTACGTTTTAGTCCCAATTATTGAATAATTTTATGGTATTTATAATAATGCCACTCATCTCATATATAAAAGGCAACCACTCTCCTCTGTAGTTTACTCTTTAAAATCCCATTATCTCAACCAATACCTATAAAAATAACCTCATAACATCACATAAAATGAAATAGGTCCTCATGGTTTATCAAGAATATATCCTAATAAGGATTTATGTGCTTACCTAAATTGGTTTTCTGAAGATTAGTTATCGTACTTAACTGATCATTTCTATTTTAGTTCTTTATCGAACTCATTAAAATATTATTAAATTATGTTGATATAATAAAAAAATATCCCATATATAATATGTAATTTACATTTTAATTAATTAACCTAAATCCACATCCAATTCCATTAAATTGGAAAAGAAATGGTAAATCATGTATATGTTAGACTATCGCCTCGTGAACCTACGTAGTTCATTTTTCATCATTTCCCCTCATAGATTGTTATAATGATTTAATTAAAATATATATGTGATATTTGTAACATTATTATATTTTTTGAATTATGATTTCACATATAACTTCTTAATTTTCATTTTTTGGGATATAATAATGTTGTTCGTGTGTACGATAGAGAATCACCTCTCGATGCGATGTCATTTGTTTTTCTATATTATTTAAATGGAAGGAAATAATGATAATGATAGTGAATATATGTGATATAAATTACATAATTATGATATTTGTGGAAAATTTATCATTTATAAAAAATAATATTTTGTTTTGTTTCTTACACTAAAAAATGATAACATCGTTTGTGCTACAAGTGAACTACCCCCTCTATAAAATGATGTGATTATTTTTTCCTCACCACATTATAAAGATTGTATATATAAGTATATTTGACGAATTAATATGTTATTAATGATATTTTTATATTTCATTAATGATAAAATTATACACACCTTCTTTCCAAAATGATCATTCGAAATTGTAAATGTTACTCAGGCATAAGTACAACCTACCTATCCATGACTGTAATGTTGTTAATTTATCATAACCACCTTACATGATTTAATGTAAAAGTAAAATTGATGAAGAAATATTATAAATATTAAATTATAATTATTTAGATGTTTAAAAAATGTCCACTTTGGCCATGTCAATCATACTAATATTATTTAGAAGCAACGAACTGCACGTCCACAAAACACCAGATTAGGACATAACTGATTAACTATTTAAATATTTTATTAAAAATAAATAAAAGAAATTTTTTAATTATAATATATTAAATTCATAAAATTTTATTATTAAATTAACTAATTTATATAATTATATTATACTAGAGTTTAAGGGAATACATTGAAATCATGGACTTGAGGAACGCAGTTTCTTTACACAATTTCATTTAATTGGGATAAAATTATACATCAATGATATTGTTATGAAAATAATTTTTGTAAAAATAACTATTATTGTTTTTTTTAATTTTTTATCATTTATAACACAGAATTATTTCATTGATTCATTTTCACTCTAATGATATAATCTTTATAATGTATTTTATATCATTTTATTTCATTGAGGCACATTTTAGGGTTATCCACATAATTTATTATATAAAGTGTATTTACTACCCATTTTTACATGTAAAATACAGGATAATTCATACTTAATGTTTTATTTTGTTTACATTTGAATTATTTCATCTAAGGGTATTTGACTTGAAATTTACTAAGTGGGGTAGGATTTAATAACATAATTTCATTTCACTGGTTTATTTAAATTCTTTGTTTTCTTTGATATACTACTATTAGGTGCGTAATAAAATTTTATTAACCTATCTTTTATTGACACTTGTTTTGTGTTGATTAATAGTTTATACACATAATGGATTCATTTATTAATTTTTACTTCAACATAATGATCATTGTAAGGATTGCTCGTCTCATATTATCATAGTTGGGACATATGATATTTTATACAACCATATTATTTTATGACGTGTATATAATACCCATTTGATATGTTATATCGTGAATCTTCTTATTTTTATGATATTTATAGGTTCATTTTAAGTCATTATTTATTATTTCTTACAATTAGATTGTTACTCAATGTGAAAAGGTTATTTTCCACAATAATTTATTAATGATACTTTAATATTATTTCTATCCACCAAAATAATCAATCCTTGATGATATTTATAATCCACTAAGTTATTTTTGGTTGATACCATCTACATTCTTTCTATGGATGTATTATTATTATTATTATTATAGAACGCATTTATTTTCTAGGGGTTAATGATGCTTCAAAGATATTGATATGTAACCAATTTCTTTTCTATGTGTTAATAATGCTTCAATGAGATTTCCATGTAACCTATTTCTCTTACAAATGTTAGTAATGTTCCAAAAAGATTGTTATGGAAGCAGTTTGTTTTTCACAAAATTATAAATATTCAAATTTATTTTTATTGATAATTTTTCAATTCCATGGGTTAGAAATGTTTCAAAGATAATGTTAGAGAACCCATTTCTTTCCCACAGGTTAATGACATTTCCAAGAGATTGTTATGGAACCCATATATTTACCATAGGTTAATCATGTTTCAAATAAATTTTCATAGAATCCATTTATTTTCCACAATTTAATAATTATTTAATGCGAATAATGGTAGTTTCTGTAATTTTTATGATGAAATGGAAGCTTTATATACAATATTGATGATATGGTTCTTGGGAATTATTATAATGATTGGTGGTTAATAGGTAATACTAGGCCTATTGGGTCTATGATGGACCTCAAATGAATTAGGTGTGGAATTTAGATTTATGGTTATTCCATTTTTATTAGTAAATTTAATAGTGATATAGAAATCATGTACTCAGAAACCTATAGGTTTTAACTGTTCTTTCTATAGTTTTTAATGATTACTTGATCAATATTGATATAACATGGATCATGATTATTGATTCTGTTGATAATTTTATTTTTAAATATTTATACCCAGATTTCAGGTTTGATGATTGAGGTATTGATAGGTATGAATATTCATTTTGTTAATCCCATGTACATTGATTATGTGGTTGTACACTTATGTTATTCTTATGATCACTGATGACATTAAATTGTTAATTCCTATATCTTCCATTTTTTATAATTTTATCTGACCCTTCCTATGTTTCTTATTCTAATGGTTACTAAGAATTATGTTTAATGACATGTGTACATAAAAGTCTCTATTTTGATGAAGTCTTTTTGAGATGTTGAGAAATTAATATGGAATATGAAAATATTCGTATAGTGAGAAAAAATACACCCTTGAATACATTGGTATTGTTTATGTAAGAGTTCTTCTTAAAGTTCCCAGTTAGGATCCAAGTATCACTGATAGGGGGAGGGGGTGAATCAGGGATATCATTTTATTTTTAAGTTTCCCCTTTTTGAGACAACCTTCACCTCTTGTAAAAGAGTTTCTTCCCTGCAGAACAGACACAACCATAGAAACACAATATTTACAAGGTTCACTGCTCAACAATAGTAGCTACGTACTTAGTATGATTAAGAAACAATCTAGTACCAATAAATCCACTAGAAAACAATCCTTCGATGTGGAATACAACGAGTATGATATACCCTTACACTCATGCAACTCTTTGAAAACAATACAATAGTGTGTGTTCTCCATCTTAGCACAAATAGGGAAACACAATGGATCGGTGCTTCTTAATGATCTTATACAAATCAAGTATTTCGAATCAATTATTCACTTTCCTACCCAGAAGCTGGCAGGAACCCCTGGAGAAAAACAGCCTGCACACCCACTTGGACATGCACGGCCTATACCTGTGCACCTTATACTTGTGCATCTCTTCCTCTTATTTCCTACCCAAAAGCTGGGAGGAACCCCTAGAGATAAGCAGCATGTGTGCCCACTTTGACTTGCGTGACCAAGACCTGCGCGCCGGGAACCTGCACGCCTCTTCCTGCGTGCTACCCTTCAGACGTGCTGCCTTCGTGCAACATGTGTGCCAACACCTGCGTGCCTCCAAGCTGCGTACCCCAAACTTTGGCGCCTTCAAACAACTATCAACATGTGTTCCCAACTCTCTACCTGTGTGCCCAGATCTCAAAGATAATTCTCAAGTGCTGAGCCTTAACAAATGAGGAGGCGAGTGGTCTATTTATAGGCATTTTGAGGACTTCTGTGACCTAGACTTGTGCGCCAATAATTGCACGCCCATACCTGTGCGCCACCACCTGCGCGCCAATACCTGTGAACCACTTTATTTTCTTTTTCGATATTTCTGAAATAATGCTATTTTTGAAATATTACTTGCGTGACTCTACATCACATGCACGCCTTCTTCTTTCCATTGGCATTTTTTGGATATTTATGATGTTGAAATGTGTTTTTCCAAAAACACTTCTTTACTCTCTTTATCCTTCATACGACTTGCACCACAAGTTCTCCAAACTTGATATGATTGTAAAATACAAATCGGCAAAGAATCGTCTTATTTTCAACTTCATTACAAAGTGAATTAACTTATCATTTTGACAAAAAAGACAACACTACGTAACAACAAACTTTTCATACTTCCTTATCCATCCAACTTGGTCCCAAAAATCTCCCCCATTGGATTTTTTTTCAAAAATGATTAATAAATCACTGAACTTTGTAACCTTAAGAAATGGATTAATTATCAACAATTCTAAGCTAACATGAGCTAAATGATTATAGGAAAATAGAATTATTGATAGCCAAAACCATGCTGTCCAAAAGCAGTGACTATTAAATCTCATGAGCGTACCTGCTCAGCTATCTTCATATCATCCTTCATGATTCTACCTCATCATTCTTTACTTCATCATCTTTCTTATAAAAAAAATTGTTGCCTACAACCACTCCAACAAATAGTTAGAATAGTTCACACACTTACATAATGGATTCACATCTTACCCAAAGCTCCCCCTTTATGCATGCTTCCATAAGGATAGATTTTTGAATCAATTATCCCCCTTAACAAACCTATCCCAAGGTAAGATGAGATATGGGACAGGAACACATACCTTAACCTTGATGGGGAGGAGGTTGGACACCCATGTTCAACCTCAATTTTGAAAATGGTTCCATCGGTAAAGGTTTTGTGAATATATCCACAACTTGTTCAGATGTAGGAACATACTCCAGCCACAATTCATTCTTATCCACCTGCTCTTTGATGAATTGGTACTTTATATCAATATGTTTGGAATGAGAATGTTGTTCTGGATTTCTTGTACGATTTATTGCACTCTGATTATCACAACCTAAGAGCAATAGTAGCTTTACTTCAAAAAGTAGATCTTCTAGCTCAGTCTTTATCCACATTAGTTGAGTTACAACTTGAGTAACAGCAACATACTCAGCATCAGTTGTGCTAAGAGTTACCAAATTCCATTTCTTGGTATTCCAACTAACACAAATTTTCCCCAGAATGAAAACTCCAACTGATGTCGATCTTCGATCATCAACATTTCCTACCCAATCAGTATCAGAATACCCGAATAGATCAATATTTCCAGAGCCATCATACTTGACTCCAAAAATTTTTGTGCCTTTGATATATCTGAGAATTCTTTTTCCAACAATCAAATGTGATACTTTAGGAGAACTCTGAAATATTGCACATAAAGTGACAGCATAGACAATGTCGGGTCTTGAGGGAATCATATACAATAGACTTCCAAGCGGCTTTCGAAACACTTTCTGATCAACTTCATTGCCTTCTACATCTTTTGGAAACTTGGTTCCCACTGAAATTGGTGTAGAAACAGGTTTCTATTTTTTCATGCCAAACTTATTCAGAAGTTCCTTAGCATACTTTTATTATGATAAAAAAATGTGATTCTTCTTCTGTGAAATTTGTAGCCCAAGAAAATACTTCATTTCTCTTAGTATGGACATCTCAAATAACATCTTCATCTCCTCAGAGATGTTTTCACATGATCTTTTATCATTTCCAGCAAATATAATATCATCGACATAAACAATAACGACCAGTGAAAACTCATGAAATTCCTTGATGTAGAGATTGTTGTCAACTCACCCTTTCTTAAAGTTCATCTTCCTTAAGAAAGTATCTAATTTAGAGTACCATGCTCTCAGAGCCTGTTTTAGACCATATAAAGCTTTCCTCAACCTGCACACATAACTTTCATCCATTCCAACAAAAAATCCACAAGGTTGATCAATGTAAACTTCCTCGTCAAGGTCACCACTCAAGAATACGGATTTTACATCCATTTGAATGATTTTGTAACCTTGTTGTGCAGAAATAGCAAGAAAGATTATGATTGTTTCTAATATTTCCACTGGAGCAAAGGTTTTATCCAAATCAATGCCTTCAATTTGTGAATACCCTTTTCAGACCAAACATACTTTGTTTCTTATTACTTTACCTTCTTCATTCAGCTTGTTCTGAAAAACCCCCATTGTACCAATAGTGTTCTTGTTGTTCAGCTTGGGTACAAGATCAAAAGTATCATTCTTCTCTATGTGATCAAGCTCTTCATTCATCACATGAACCCATTCTGGATGCTCAAATGCGTCATTTACATCATTCGGTTCAAATTTTGAATAAAGAGAAGTATGTGATATAGCATTTGTTGTTCTTCTTGTTTGGACCCTCTGATCATTATCTCTAATAATGTTTTGATCCACCACTTGCTTCCTCAACCTAGTATGAGTTGTTTGAAGTCCATCCTCATCACTTGAGATCTCTGAGTCAGGTTCCTCTTCTTGAGTAGGATTAACATAGTCTGATGCATTATCAGAACATTTAACAAAATATTCCTTATCCGGTTCGACTTTGACATCAACATATGACTGCTTTTCATTCTCATAATTTTCAAAATCTTTTACAACTGAAGAATAAATAATTATTCCTATTTCTTTATTGAGACATCTATATCCTCTTCCTATGAAGAAAATCCAAGAAAAATTCTGTCATATCCTCTTTGCTCAAATTTTCCCAGGTTCCACCTTTCTTCTTTATAATACATGGATTCCAAAAGACTCTCAAGTGTTTCAGACTTGGAGTTTTTCCATAGAACATCTCATATGGAGTCATATCTGAGTTTGGCCTATAGAAACATCCATTCTGAATATACACAGCAGTAATCAAGGCTTGCCTCCAATAATAATGAGAAAGACTATGTTCAAGTAACAGAGTTCTCCCCATTTCAACCAGACTTCGATTCTTTCTTTCAGCCACCCCATTTTTTTGAGGTGTGTATGGTGAATTGAATTCATGCCGAATTCCATGTTTCTTAAGATAACTTTCATACACTTCATTATGATACTCACCACCATTATCAGTTCTCAACTTCATCACTAAATACTCACATTCCTTCTCTGCTTTCCTTCTGAAACTCATAAATATTGTCACAGCATCTGACTTATGTCTCATGTACATTACACAAGTAATGTGAGTAAATTCATCAATTAAAGCAATGAAATACTTATCTCCATTTGAATATTTCATGCTCATTGGTCCACATATATCTGAGTGTATGAGTTTCAAGGTTCTTTTTGAGTGAATTTCAAATCTTTTGTGCATATAATTAGTAATCTTACCATTCTCACAAATAGTGCAACACCAATCCATTTCTTTTGATAAATTAGGCATATCTCGAACATTGTCTCGCTTTGATAACTTTCACATATTTATCTAACACATGTGCCCCACCCTTTTATGCCATAATTTATTTTCATCCACCACACTCATGTAACAATATTTCTGCACATTACTAACTTGGAATAGATTCCCTCTTGTATGTTGGCCTCATGTAACTATAATTCCATCATTTTTACTTTTCACAAAAAATCCATCTTTTCAGAATATTACATTGTTTCCCTTATCACAGAGTTGTGAAAAACTTACAATGTTATGTTTCAGCTAAACAACATATAATTTTTTCCTGGATTTCATCTTTTCTTTTCAAATAATGGCTGATCTAACACCTTTGATCCTTAGTGATTCATCATTTCCAAATGTCACTGTTACTTCTTAGAATTCATTCACATTCTTCAATAGAATTAAGTCTCCGGTCATATGAGAGGATCATCAACTATCAATAATCCATGGACGTTCTCCTTTTGTAGCTTTCAAAGTAGTTTCGACAAAAAGTGATTTTTGATCTTCCTTTTCCTTCACTTTCTTATGTGCTTCCTCCAATTTTTTAGCCATGTCAATGTGTTCTGGCCACAAAACCATGTACTATTTCTTTTCAGACTTATCAGAACTTTCCCTTTTAGCTTTTAAAAACTATGGAATTTGAGAATTATTAAAAATCTCTTGTTGCTCTGGTAACACACTACGGAAGCCCCTATAAAGATGTCCAAGTCAATCACATATTTCACAAATAGTTTCCTGTGGGTGGAATCTATTCTCAACTTTCACACCAGTTATCTCAAATATCATCGAAAATTTATTTGGAGAGTTTCAATTTTGAACAGATTGACTCCCCCTCAATTATTTTCTTTCAAAACTTGTGCAATAGTTGTAATGTTGTTGATTAAACCAACACATGTTTTCAGTGTGTCCGAATCCACCACAATACCAGTAGTAACCATAGAATGAATATTTTCCTTTGAAAGTTCTATACCGACTGGAGTTGTAAACATGATTCTCAACAACATTCTTATTAGAAATCTTCTGACCATCAAGATTTCTATTTTCAATCATACCATTCCATTTTATCTTAGATTTTGGTTCAATCTTATCAGTACCAAAAGTAGTTGATATATTTCTGGACACAAGATTTTTATGATCTTATTATTTTTCATCATTACTGACTTAAGCCACATACATAGCCGTTCCAACTTTTTTCCTATTAGAACCAGTTCCATATTTACTCTCAACTTTTTAAGGTAAATTCTATGGAACCTTCATTGGTTTATTCTTATTAGAACATCCACCATCTTCTGAGATAGAATGTTTGAATCTGAAATTAATTTATTTAGCTTTCGATAGTTTCTGTTGGAACAGTTCAAACTCTTCTTCTATTTATTTCAGATTTACATCAAGTTGATCATTATGATTCTTTTCATTCTCAAGAGAAATCATCAGATCATCAATCTATTTTTCCATCTTCATTTTCTCCTCCGAAAAACCTTGTTGACTGTTTAATGTGGAAATTTCATTTGTCAACTTTTTGTTTTCCTTCTCATGCCTTCTGATCTTACTCAAACATTATTTCAACTCTTCATTCAAATGATATTCATGTTGAGTTTCTTCTTCTTCAGAACTATTGCTCATGTAATCTTCATTATTCACTTCGGTAATAAAGGTATTCTCTCTAGCTTTCTCAGTAAATGATTTCTCAGATTGAGCTTCGCTATCTTCTTCTTCATCTATAGATAAAAATTTTCTTCTTTTTGATTTGAATATTTTTATATCCTTACCCTTTGAGAAATATTTATCTTTGTATGTTTGTTTCGTCCATGGTCTTATTGGATATCTCTCATCATCATCACTATCTTATTCTTTATTCTTTTGAGGAAAGTTAGCTGAAAAGTGACCAACCACTCCACATTCAAAACATTTCAAGAGATGTTTCCCCTTGTATTTCCCTGTACCTATTTTCACATTTTTGGAAAACAAGGAAAATATTTCATCAAAATTTGTACATACGTCATCTTAAGAATTGGATTCACTAGCATCATCTTCAATAAGAGTCTTCTTTGACTTCTCTCCCATTGAATCCTGGAATGAAATTTCTCTACCTTCTTTTGTTTTGGTCTTCAGAGTCTTCTCCCTTATCATTTGATAAGTAATGTGAGTGATATGCATGTCATCCAGAGATAATGTCTCAGGGTCTCTATCTTCCATTGAAGACACTTTAGAATCATATTAGTTTGGAATAATTCTCATGACCTTTTCGACAACTGTCGAATCCTCCAACGTTTCACCAAGACATCTGATTGTACTGACAATGTCATCAATCCTGATAAAGAAGTCCCCAACAGATTCTGATTCCCCCATTTTTATGTCTTCATACTTCAGCCTCCATATTTGTAGTTTTTCCTTCTTCACATTTGTATTTCCTTCAAAGATGTTATTCAACTTATCCCAGATGCCTTTAGCTATAGAAACACCTTTCAATCTTTGAAACTCACTCTCAGAAAGAGATGAGAGTAACACATTTTTAGCTCTTCCATTATTCTGAAGGTCCTTATTATCGAGAAGAGTATAAGGAACCTTGTCATAAATAGTAGGAAATCCATCCATTGTAGTTTCAAGAACTTCATATCCAAGAGACATAAGATAAGGCATCATTTCGTCCTTCCATATCTGATTGTTCTTTCCATAAAAAATTGGGATCCCCTTACTGTTCACGCAATTTAGATTCTCCATCAAAACATCTCTTCAATAACTTCAGCAAAAAATAAATGAAGAGAAACTGTCCCGATGATACAAATTGAAGTTCCTAGTTAGGATCCATATATCACTAAGAGGGGGAGGGGGTGAATCATTGATATCTTTATATTTTTATGATTCCCATTTTTGAAACAACCATCACCTCTTGTTAAAGAGTTTCTTCCCTGCGGAACACACACAACCACAAGAATACAAGATTTACAAGGTTTAATATTCAACATGAGTAGCTACGTCCTTGTTATGGTACAGAAATTATACAGTACCACACAATCCACTAGAAAAAAATCCTTTGATGTGGAATACAATGAGTAGGATATAACCTTACACTCATGCAACACTTTGAAAACAGTCCAATAGTGTGTGTGCTCCCCCTTAGCAAAAATTGGGTAACACACTGGATCAGTGCTTCTTAATGAGCTTATACAAATCAAATCTTTAAAGAAATTCTTCACTTTCCTACCCAGAAGCTGGCAGAAAACCCTGGAGAAAAACCGCATGCGCGCCCACTTGGACCTGCACGACCTATACCTGCGCTCCTTAAACTTGTGTGCCTCTTATTCGTCTTTCCTCCCTAAAAGCTGGGAAGAACCCCTGGATCAAAGTAGCATGTGTGCCCACATTGACCTGTGCTACCAAGACCTGCGCTTTGGGAACCTGCACGCCTCTTCCTGTGCGTTGCCCTTCAGACATGCTGCTTTCGTGCAGCATGCGCACCAACCCCAGTGCGCCTGCAACCTGCGTGCTCCCATCCTGTGCTCCATCTAACAACTATTAACCTTCGCACCCAACTATCTACCTACACACCCAGATCTCAAAGATAATTCTCAAGTTTTGACCCTTAAGAAATGAGGAGGAGAGTCATCTATTTATAGGAATTTTCAGGACTTGTGCGACCTAGACCTGTGCGCCAATACTTGCACACCCATACCTGCGTGCCACAACTTGCGAGCCACCACCTGTGCGCCAATACCCGCATGCCTCTTTCTTTCCATTTAAATATTTCTGAAATAATGGTACTTTTGAAATATTAATTGCATGCCTCAATAGCACTTGTGCGCATTCTTCTTGCCTTTGTCATTTTTTGGATATTTTTGATATTGAAAGGTGTTTTTCCAAAAACACTCATTTACTCTCTTTATCCTTCATCCGAATAGAGAAATATGTTCTCCAAACTATAGATGGTTGTAAAATACCAATCATAAATGCATCGTATGATTTTCAAGTTCTTTACAATGTGAATTCATTTAGATTTTTGACAACAAAACACAACACTCTTTAACAGAAAATTTTTCTTACTTCCTTATCCATCCAACATGGTCCCATCACTTCCAAAATATCTAAAACTATTAACCTAAAATATCATTAGATATGTATATGATCCAATATTTCCTTATGATGTTTTATGGTTTGGATAAAAAAAGTAGGTAACATTTTTTTGAATCGAAGCCAAACATGAAAAGCCTATGATTTCATCATTGGATTTGGGTGTGTAGGTTCAGGTATCATATTGTTGGTATCGGATTATAGTTTAGATAACTTTGTATATTAGGATGCTTTCATGTTTGGTGATCATAACATTAATGGATACCATAAGAGGTCTATATTATTAAGGTTGATCATAAGTTCAATGTCATTAAAACCATATTTGAGGTTTTAGGTGATAAAATATTGAGGTGATTGATGAATTTTTGGGAGGCAAGTTATTGGGTTGGGATATATGTAACCTATAGGTTCATAATATAGTTTCATTTTAAGGATGAATTATATTTTTACATGTTTAATGGAAGGAAGGAAAATCTAAAGTCCATGTGATAACTCATCCCATTCAGTAAGTTAGGGGGGCTTGAACTCAAAACTGAAGGGTGATAAGAGTGAAACAACCACAACTAGATTACATAGTGACCTCGAGAGTGTGATATTTTTACAGTTAATGATCTGGTTTATTTGTTGGAAACATATGGGATTAAAAATTAAAATTATAATAATGTAATTAATTTAATTATAAAATAAGTTCTCTATTTTGGGATCATTATATAGTTTAGGAAAATAAAATACTGTGGGATTTTATTTAAGGAACAATTTTTTATATATCTTGGAAGATTATATGATCAAATCCTTAAAATCAATGGGAATAAAACTTAGTCTGTAATATTTTGAATAATTTTTAGGGTATTAATTTATGGAATGATTTATTTTGAATGTTGGGTATTAATATTATACTTTAAATATTAATTTACTATTAAATCATATAAAGGTTTTTTAATTTTTTGAAATATCTTATATGTACTAACCATTTTGGTTTTATTTAATGTATAGATATTTGAGGAATATATTGTTATATATTTAAGGATTATATGATCAATTTGAAGATTATTTTAGGGATTCTGGTATGAAAAATTCATTTTGAGTAGTTATCATTTGAGGGAAAATATGATATTTTGGTGGAATTTGTTAATGGAGGAAATTATAATTATCATGTTTGTATATTTCCTTTCCAACATTTTAAGATAATTTTTTATTAACCCTTTTTTCAATGTGGGTTTACAAAAAAGTTATTTTAAAATGTACTCTCATTTATTATTGACATAAAGATAAAATTTCAAGAAAAAATTTATTATTGATTGGGGGATTGAGTAACACTTATATATTTTTTTAAACATATTATATCTTCTCCATAGAATACCAAAAACAACATAAAGAATTAAAAAATCATGAAATAATATGGTCTTGAATGTGACTATCATAACATAGCTATTAAATTAGTTGTTGTGAATAATATTAACTAATTTATGAAATATATTTATAATGTTCCCAATTTTTATAAATCTATTGATAAATGATTACTAAATAATAAATGAATTTTTATTTATGGAATTTTATTCATCAAAAAAATGTACTCTTTAAAAATGAATTTTATTTATTTTAGGGGAAAATATTTTAATTAACACATATAACATTTTGAAAATTTAATTTTTAGAATTAATAACATTTTTAAAATCATTATATGTAAATAAACATTGAGTAAATTTTATTTTATTTTTCAAAAAATATGTATTTTTTGGTGTTTAGTGAAAAATAAATATTTAAAAAAATTATATTATTTCTTTTCAATAAATTAAATAATTAAAAGTCTCATTTTGTCTTGAATATAATTCCAACTTGAATAATTATTATTTTCTTATAGTAACTTCAGTTAATGTTTTATTAATCCACTTTATATTGGATTATAGTAAAATTTTATTTTTATTTTTAAAAAATAGGTTTTTCCCAAAACTATTTTGAAGTGTGTAATATCTCTCAATTTTAATTAATTAAAATAATACCCTATCACAAATGTCTTAAATAATATTTATATGTTATATATAAGTAAATACTAATTTATTTAAATACAACTATTATTATTGTTATAGTTAATATAAAAAAGCATTTTTCATGGGAAATACACTTTTTATAACCCGTTTTATTGTTGCGTCTGTGGGTTTCATTTCATATTTAAATCATATGAGTGTTTTATTAACCCTTTTTACAATGTGGGATTACAAAAAAAGGTTTTTTAAAGTGTAAAACCGTTGATAACTTAGATTATGTTGAAATTTCAAAGAAACAATTTAATAATTGGGGGGATGTAAGACCCTGATATTTTAAAAACAAAATTAGATCTGCTTTCTCGTGTACAAGAAACACAACATTGAGCTTCATTAAAGCATGAAATGATATTATATTAAATATGACCATGACAAAAAAAGTTTTAAATTAGTTTCTGTGGATAGTAATAAACAATTTTTGAAATATAATTTTGATGATCCCACTTAATATAAATCAACTTCTAAATGTTTACTAAACAATCAATCAATGTTTATTAAACAAATTTTATTCTTTAAAATTACATTCCGTTCAAAAATGTATTTTATTTATTTTGAGAAAAAATATTTTATATTACATTTATAACATTTAAAAAATAAAATTTTTAAAAAATTTTAAAATTTTAAAATTATTATATGAAAAATAACATAGAATCAAATATTTGGATTTTTTAGAAAATATTGATATTTCGATGTTTACTGAAAAATACAGATATAAAAAATCATTAATTTTCAATAATTTATTAATTTTAAAGTCTCATTTTGTTCGGAATATAATTCCAAGTAACATTATTTTTATTATTATATATATACTCCAATTAATTTAATCTTAATCCACTTCATATTCGATTTTTGTATAAATTTATATTCGGTTTTTAAAAATAGATATTTATGAAAACTGTTTTGAAGTTCATAATGTCTCTCAATTTTATTTAATTAAAATAATTCCCAATAATGAATGTATGAAATAATATTTATATATTATATGTAATTAAATATTAATTTGTATAAATACAATTATTATTTTTATTAATAGTGTTAATATAAAATTATATTTTTCATGAAAAATATACTTTTTGATAACCCATTTTGTAGTCAGCTCAATGTGTTTAATTTTATATTTAACTTTTCCACTACTGTAAAAAGAATTTGGTAAAATGAATTCAATATTTTGAATAATAATAATTCGCATCATTTTATAAGGAAAACATAATTTTTCTAAATAATAATTATTGGAATCAATAAAAATTATTTACCATAGTTGAAGTAAAAATGGTTTAGCATGGGTAAATATAAAATGATAACGGTAAAAATTATCATAAAACATTCCTTCATTTTATTGGGTATGTGTTTTTAGACCTTATCAACAAAATTCTAGAAAAATATGATTTTTTTCCACATTTCTATTAAAATGACTAATATAATATGACAAGTGATGAAAAAGAATAAAACAAAGCCTTGATTTTGACATCTATAAAAATTTGGGACAGGGACAAAGTAAACGTATATTAGGTTATAAATAATTGTTTTAAAAAAATGATTTTTTAGAATAGTAATTGACTTTTAATTTTTAGATATGAAATGTAATTTCCCATACCTTTCTAGTCTATTAATTTGTAAAAATATGGTGTTCTAATTGTTTTGGGAGGTCACGGTGACTCGTTTTGAGCATTTAACAATTTTTTAGTTTCCAATGGTGGGTCACAGCGGTGAGTTACAACAGTGAGTCGTAGCAGTTAGTCACAATGGTATGTTGTGGTGGTGAATCACAATGGTGAGTCTCTAATGGTAGGTCCTGAATGTTCCTCACCCATTGATAACTCGCATAACAGTCACCCATCAGTGGAATCTTACACTAGTGACTCGCTTTGGTAGGTCACATCTGTGGCTAACCCATTGATGACTCGCACTGGTGACTCATACTGGTATCTCACCAACAGTGGCTCGCTCTAGTGACTCATCCACTGGTAACTCGCACTGGTAACTCACACCAGTAACTCATTAATAGTAGATCACATCGGTGACTCATTTTCAAGGGTTTTTTAAAATTCCAAAATTCTCTAGTTTTTCCAATTTAGGCCCATTAACAATATTTACATAAAAATAATTTAATACCACATTTAGTGGTCCTTGGTGTTGTTTTAAATCATATATATCTTCTAAAATCCTAAAAAATCCTTTTACTTCCAAACCATATGTTCTTGGTCAATATCTACCTTTAATGTGTTTTTAAAATCATTCCTTCCATTTATTTAGGATCTAGGATTTCTAAATCTGAGATCTTCTCGTCCTTGTGTGATTCCATTTTCTCATGGTGCACCCATAACTTTTATCCCTGATGAATCATGCATTTTGATTTAGCATTTGGATTGCATTGTCATTGGACGATTTTCTTACTATATGTGCACCCCCTAATTTAGCGCATTAGGGATGTTGTGATCACTTCTTATTCCAAATAGGTTTCCTCCATCCATCTTAATTGTGTATCATGCAGGGTTGGTGTATGAATGTATCCATGTTAACATTGTTTACCCAAATAAATAAAGACAAATTAATTTGTTTGCAATCAACATATAAGGGTGGGGGAAAGTGAATGTATGATCTATTTGTTAATTGTTTTTTGTTGTTATTGTGAATTTTATGTGATAGACTCCCTACTGAAAATCATGCTCATTGGGGGGTCTTTGTTTTCACACCAATTAATGATTCAAGAATACTTGATGTTTGTTTTTCAGTTGTAAAATTGTTATGGAATCAGTTAACCATATACACATGACTATTAAATTGATTCTCTAGGATCAATCCATTTTTATGATAACCTCACAAGTTAATCAGTGTAATTAAAGAATGAATGAGTTGTTAAATCTGAATATACATTGAATTTGTTCTTTTTGTGGTGTTTTTTGGGTGGGATCATTCATGCTTGTGTTCTAGTTGGGTTGTATGAATGGTTGTGTGATGTAGGGTGGTTTAGGTGGTTAACTATAATCTCAGGTCGAGAGGTTGTTTGATTATAGAATTAATGAGAATTGTTATACAAAATGACTATGATAATGTTGTTCAATTATGTGTTGTTGTCTACGGCTTTGAGTTGGGGGTTTTCTCTGTTGATAAGATGGATTGGGTGGAATGACTTGGAAGAAATATGACGGATGTAGTTGGTATCGGTGATTCTCCAAGAGTTTCCCCATGAGTATCAGGCCAAAATCTCCATTCTATATTTGAAGATCGTTATATGTTATAGTATTAAAGTTTTTTAACAGAGTGAAAATGTGAGGCTTTTTAAACCAGCAGGCTCTTCACCTTATGAAATAAATATGGTGGTATTGAACTTTTTCATATTTTACATAGTTGAAACGGTAGTGATGGAGAAAATTAATACTCAATAATGTTGATATGGGATGAGTTGGTTGGGTAAATGGGAAAGAGTAGTGAATAAAAATTAAAATGATGGGTTTCATGGTAAAATATGGGTATAGATAAATGATGAAATGAATAGTTGTTCAGAAAAAGATCTTTGTGAAGACGCATTAATTTATCAACTTATGAAGTGAATGTTATTGGAACTAATATGCATATTGAGGTAGTAGTTGTCATGAATCCCATAGGTTGGGTTGAGTGCTTGATACTATATATATATATACCATGATGTTCTTATGATTTCTATGCACACCCCACCCATATTTATAACCATGTGCCAAACACCCCCATTATGATGGGGAGGGTGTCTTTCCCAAACATCTTGGTGGGAGGATGGATGGATGGTCACCTGCTCTTCCCTACTCTCTCTGCAAGGCGGTGATAGACCAAGATTTGTTACGTGGATATGGTTCGCGAGGCCAAGGTGTGTGTGGGAATGTTGTGATTCCCATGTGTCTTAGGGATGATTCGTGTTAGTGTCCCAGGTGTTTGTGGGTGGGATGTATTGTGGTAATGTCCTAGGTGTCTATGGGAGAGATGTGTCATAGTTATGAGGCCCAAGGGTATCTAGGTGATATGTGGTTAGATATGTTCAGTGGAGGTTGGAGCTCCAAGATGTTTTTCGTTAGGTTGTGAGAGTGGCTAATCAGTGGGAATGTGGTTCCGGGTACGCTATCATTGTTGTGATTTCTATATTACTTTACTTGACTTGTGATATTTGGTGATAATTCATTGTTGAGGTGGGGATGGTTAGTATACCAGGGGAAGTGTTGTTCGGTTCTTTTGTTTTTTTACAAGATCAGTAGTATGCTTCTCGCACTTGTTCATGATATACTTTTGTTTTCCTATTGAGTATACTTGTATCTCACCCTATGTATATTTTTTTAGGTTTCCCAAAGAATTTTGTGAGTTGTTCTTGACCATACTAGCTTGGACATTAATAGTGTCTTCATTTCTTCATAGCTTTGATTTTGTTTATGACCATGGTGTTTTATTACATTTGTAATAGTTTTATTTTAGACATGTTTCTCGGATGAAATTTTTCATTCTTATATATTTATATATATAATGGAGTTTTTTGGCGTGGAACATCTTATCTCCCGATCTTGTTTCTTTAAAAAGGGAAATGCCTCTAATTTTGTGAGATTGTATACACTTGGTGCTTGTCACAGCCCTATGGCATATAGTAGGTGGGACTCATAGGTCATTATCTCTCTTTCAATATTACCAGCTCAAGAGGGGTATTCTTGGATGGAGAGTGTTTTGATATAATGCTATCAGATGGTGGATATAACAAAGAGATAAGATGGAGTTTGGTGTTAGTAACGGTGAGGATTGAATGGTTTGGTAGGGAAACAATGTCAAGTGATTTGGTGTGTGAAAAAAAATATAGAAGATAGTCTATGACAGAATATTTTAGGGCCTCTTGTGATCCAATGTAAAGACTCTAAGCCTTCCTAACGACCAAGATATGCTACATTGTTTGCTGGGTAGAGACGATAGGAAAGGTACATGAATCCTAATCACTTGTGTTTCTATTTGAATTGGGTTGATTTGAGTAATTTTAAATGGATAACAAAATGAGTTAATTGAGTTAAAATGAATATTAAATAACATTTCATACTACTCAGGCTTAGGAACTGGTTGTTTACCTTTTCATCTATGGAACTCGGTCATCATATGCATGTGGCTCAGGCAGTTGACGTTCAACAGACTGGTCTGGTTGATCAGCGGAGGGTTTATCTAGTGGAAGAGGATGAGTAGTGGTAGAGATCAATATTTTATTTCTAGTATTAAGCCTTGGGAATGTATGAGGGTAATGTTTTTGAAATGTAGACGAAGAGCAGGCATGAGGAGCTTGAGATCACTTTCATTTTGAAGAGGGATCCCACAGTGTATGTGGATCCTTTACTAATTATTCAGATGAAACGAGCCACAAGTAGATGGTGGACTATTTATATAGGGGAAATTAAAGAGGAATACATGTTGAGTGTTGACTTCTAGAAGGAATTCCAGGAAGAGTTCCTCTCGTCAACTATGAAGGTTGATAGAAGGTAAGATCTACTCTCCCCCTAGTAGGGGAGTGTGTTGGTGTCGAACATGGGATCATGTTCAAGGGTCATATTATCTTTTCCCTAGACCTCTTTCTAGAAGAGGTTTCACATTTTCCTTCGCCTATGGAGGCCCTCCACCCTTATATTTAGTAATATATTACTCAATTTACATTGCCAATGTACTTGGATATTCAGAAGAAGGTGGCGATGGTTGAGTAGATGAACTTGTGGGGAGTTCTACCATTAGTGGGGTGATAATAGGGTTATTCAAGAGGCATATATACAAGCAGTGGGTCTCAAGAACTAGGGTACTTAATGTTTCGACTGGTGGGCAGTCAACCTCTGTAGTTTCCGTTTCGACCCTTTGGTCCTCATTCCTTTCTTATGCTATTGGGGTCAATGTGTTTACTTTGTGGGGACGACGACCATCTCTAGAATCAGTTCCCAGTAGGTATTAGAGCTCAGTATGGTGTGCGTGGAGAGGTTTCATGCCAAATTCCGCACCAGTTGCAGGATAGGCCATTTCAGCAGCATGGATAGAAAAGTCATGCACCACTGAGGGGAGATGAATCAAGTATAGTTTGACCTTATGGTGATCATTATGGACCTCTGAGAATGGTCATGGTGGTTGTCACCAAAAAGGGGGTAGAGGATCTGGGTGTGGATTGTTTCACACAGTTGAGTTAGAAGTTTTGGCCGGACCAGAGATCATTAGAGGTAGGATCTACTTATATAGTACCCTTACTAGAGCATTGTTTGAATAAAGAAATTCAGACTCATTTGTTGCACCTAAACTAACCCATTATATTGGAATAGTATATAGAGGCTCCCCATTCCTATTGGTGTGGAGTATGCCAGTCAGAGGTCATACCATCTTGTTTGATTTGTGCTGGGGATGTAAACTAATGATGGGACCACGTCAGCCCCAAGGGGATCCTTTCTTGCGATAGATGCAACCATACGATGATATTATCACCATCGACTATTTTTATTCCATGAATTTTGTTCTCAACTACTTTCATTTAATAGAAGTGTTTTCAAAGGTCTATTGATAGCATGTGGATTTCATTGGTGAGCGGATTTGTAGGGTGGGAAGTCAATGTATAGAGCCTCATATTTACTTATTGGTTGAGTTGTCAATGGAATCAGTAGATGTTATTATGGTAAAGGTATCAAGAGTTGTTGGGGATTTCTTGGATGTTTTTCCCAAGTGGGTTGTGACTCCACCTCCTTGATGTAACATTTAGTTCGGGATAGACCTACCACCCTATGAGTATCTGATATCGATGGCTCCTTGTTTGGTGAATCCCTCTGAATTGCCAGAGCTATAGATTCTGATTGATGAATTGATGAAGAATAGATTTATCCTGACTAATTTTTCACTGTGGGGTGCTCTTGTGTTGTTCAAAAAGAAAGAAGATTATGGTATGAGGTTGTGCATTGACTACAAGAGGTTGAACATGGTAATTGTCAGGAACTATTAGCCCCTTCTAAGGATAGATGATCTTTTTGACTGGTTGAGAGGGGAAAGTCAGTTATCTAATATTGATTTGTGGCCTAGATATCACCAGTTCTGGTCGAAGGAGGTTGATATCCCAAATACTAATTTCATAAAATGGTATGGGAACTTCAAGTTTATAGTCATGACTTTTTTCTTTAACAAATGAATCAACTGCATTCATGGGACTCCTGAACTCTATCTTATGAGAGTTCTTGGATTGGTTTGTCATCATATTCATCGATGATATCTTGATTTTGTAGAACACAGAGGAGGAGCATGCTGGTCATCTCAGAACCGTCCTACAGGTTATTTGATGCCACTAGATATATGAAATGTTTTCCGTGTGAATGTTCTGGACACTAGTGGGTCACATCCTTGGGCATTTGGTGGATCATAAGCTTGTGGTATTTGACCTTTAAAAAAAATTATTTGTTTCTTGGTAACCACCTATGAATGTGGTATAATTTTATAGTTTTTAGTGTCTTGCGTGCTATTACTAGTGTTTTGTAATAGAGTTCTCAAGAGATACAACTCCGTTGATAGCTCTAACTTCAAAGGACCAAACTTTTTTTGTGTGGAGAGAGTAGTGTTAGGAAGTGTTTGACTATATATAGGGGGATTTGGTCAATTCTATGTTGCACCAGTTTTTAGAGGAAGGTGTGATATTTCAGTTTTTTTTGATGCTCCCCATTTGTCTTGGGATGCATGCTAATGTAGAATCAGGGGTTTATCTCTTATGTGTCTAGGAAGTTACTTTCCCACAAATTTAACAATTCCAACGATGATTTGTAACTAGTATTGGTAAAAATTTCACTAATGTTGTGGTGATATTACCTCATTGGGGAGAAGATTATGGTCTTCGTAGATCATGAGACCTTGATAGGTTTCTTTTCCCAGAGGGATCTGAACTTGCGACCATGGTAGTGGATTAAGTTTCTTTTGGATTATAATTTTGATATCTCATACACTGCATAAATTGAAATTTTTTGGTTGAATATTTTAGTAGGAATTCACATAAGGAGGTTGTTTGGGAATCTGCAAACGCATGGTAGGTAATGGTGGGGTTGAAATCCTTTCACCTATATTCAGGAATGGATTGCGGTACCTGTTGTTTGTTCCAGATGACAGTGTTGTCTTATCTAATGTGGAATTTTAAGGAGTCTTATTGGGGAAACGTTGAGGTATAGTTGATGCATGATCATGTTATCTATGGGGATGAATCATAGGGATGTTTGGAGGTTGGTTAGAATCAGATGCCGTTCTGTGGAAGGTTGTTTTTCCTAGTGTCTATGTGTGAGGGAATCCTTCATGAGTTTCATAGATCACCCTTAGTAGTACATCCATGTTTTTCTGAGATGTATCATGGATTGTGGATACATTTTGGTTTGCCTGGGATGAAACGAGAAGTGGCAGAATTTTTTAAAAAAATCTTAGTGTGCAAATAGGTGAAGGATTAGTATTGTGTTCCTTGTGGGTTGTTTTATACCTTGGATGTACTTGAGTGGATTTGGTATGACATCTCAAAGGATTTCATCACAGTTTTTCCCAGGGATCATGGAGGCTATGATGCTACACGGGAAATAGTAGATTATCGAATGAATTTCCCACTTCTTAGAGACCATGGAGTCCAGCATAGTGGATGCCTTCATAAAGAGGTATGTGGATGAGTTGATGCGACTTCATGGAGTTATGAAAACCATTGTATCAGATTGGGATTACACTTTATGTCATGAGTCTGGAGGGGATTGCATCATGCTTTTGGCACTCTTTTATACCTCAACACTACCTTCCACCCTCAAATAGATGGGAAGATGAAATAGAATATACACATGATGGGTGATATATTTTGAGCATGCATTATAAACTTTGGTGGATCTTAGGTATGACCATTTCCCTTAGTAGGGATTACTTACAATAATATCTATCACTCTTCTATTTTCATGGCTCCATTTGATGAATTTTATGGGTGACCATGTTATTCACCCTTGTTCTGGACAGAGGTTGGGGAGACCACTATTATTTTTCCTGAGGTAGTGTGGAGGATGATAGAGAAGTTTAATCTTGTTGGTGAGAGGATAAAAGAATCACAGGACTAACAAAATCCATATGCTGATTATTGGAGGAGTCCCATGGATTTTGTGGTTGGGGACTGCATGTTCTTGAAGGCTTCCCCATGACATGGGCATTGGCAGTTTGGTTGAGGGATAGATATTTCTCCAAGGTTTTTTGGACCCTTCTAGGTGTGGGGGTGACTTGGCGAAGTAGAATACATGTTGGTGTTTGAAAAATAGTTGGAGAGGGTCAATGATGTATTCCACATCTAGCAGCCACATTGGTATCTCCACAATGAATCCCCTGTCAATGATTGGGGAGATTTGGATATAGAGGATGACGACACATTTGTGGAATGAAAAGCGGAGATCTTGGATTTTCAGGAGAAGTTTCTATGTGGATAGACCATTACATTGGTTTGTGTGTTGTGGAGGCATGGTGGCCTGCTAGAAAGTACATGAGAGTAAGAAGAGCAGATTAATGCCCAATACTCTGATATTTTTCTTGTTTTTTCTTATTCTATTTTATAATAATTATGATGTTTGAACATTTTTTCTATGACTAGGGTTTTTTTATTTCACTATAGTGTGGGATAAATTCCTGACATGTGGGAAATGGTGGACCTGATTCCAAATTGAGACACATTAATTGTAATGCTATTAAACCTATGTGAGATAGTCAGTGCCACACATAACAGATAGTATTTTCAAATGGAATATGGAATTCATCGGTTTGCATGTTTTTACAATGTGTTATGTTACTTTTGTGGTGTGCTGTGTGGTTGTTCCGGATTGCATATGTTGGGGGAGGCATTAATGGATTTCAAAGATTCACTAAAAATTTCGAACAAAACAGGGTGGTTTATCTTTGAACATTGATGTATTAATTTAGTTGTGTTGTTTAATGTGTAGTGAGATCGTTTAGAGGCATCATGTCTGGAGGCTGATCAAACACTACTTTCATCTGGGCTTAGTTTCAAACTCATAAGTGAGATAATAGCTTGATAAGTTTTTTATGTAATTTCATGGAATTATCTATTCCAATACACTGGAAAAAAATTTATTGTTTGAAGTGTTCTGGGAGGTCATGATGACTTATTCTAAGAGTTTTCAATAATTTTTTCTTCTAATGGTGGGTTGCTATGTGAGTCGTAGTGGTGTGTCGCAACGGTTTGTCACAATGGTGAATCGCAATAGTAGGTCAAGATGGTGACTCAAATAGATAATTTTCAGAAGGTTGGTTGTGACAGTACCTCACACATTGGTAATTCACTAAGAAGTCACTCATCAATGGTAGCTCTCACTAGTTACTCGCACCGATCGCTTTCACCAGTGACTCACACCGGTGGCTCGTACTAGTAGCCCGTCAACAATATTATGTACTAGTGAATCATCAATTGTTGAATCTCATAATTATCTCATTTTCAATAGCTTACACCGGTGACTTATCCACTAGTAACTCATTTTCAATAGGTTTTCAATATTCTAGGATTCTCTAGTTTTTTTAGTTTCATCCCATTGACATTATATTTGAGGTAAAATTAATTTAATACCATATTTAATGGGGTTTTGTGCCCTTTCTAATCATATGTATTTTCTAAAAACATGTTGCATCCATTTATTTCCAAAACACATGGTCTTGGTCATGATCTTCCTTTAATGGCTTTTCAAAATTGTCCCTTTCATTGTTTTAGTATTTAGACATTCTAAATATCATATCTTCTCTCCCTTATGTTGTTCCATTCTCTCTTGGTGTGCACAGAACCTTTCTTCCATTAGGAGTCAGGAATTGTGTTGTAGACTTTGTTTCAAATTTTTTGTGGAGGCTTTTTTTGCTTCATGCACACCCCCTTATTTATTTCACTAAGGAAATGCTGATCGATTCTTATATTATGTTGGTTTCCTTCATCCCTCTTAATTTTGTATCATGCGGGGTTGGTGTACGATTACATCATTGTGAAGATCATTGAACCCAAATCAATAAAGATAACTTAATTAGTTCTAGATCAATAAACAAGGCTATAGAAAGTGATGTGTGATTTTTTTGTTAATTTTTTTTTTGTTATTGTTGTGAATTTTATGGGCTAAACGCCTTAATTTAAGACATGGTCCTTGGGAGTGTTTGTTTGTGCACCATGTAATGATTCTATAACACTTTAAGTTTATTTTTCATTCAAAAAAATGTAATTAAATCGGTTAACCACATACACTAGAATAATAAATAGATTCCCCAGGATCAAACCCTTTCAATTATAACCCTAGAAGTTAATTAGTGGAATTAAATAATTAATTACATTTTAAATATGAATTTTTTATTCCATTGTTCGTGAGGTGGTTTGTTGTGTGTGGGATAGCATAGGCATGTGTTGTAGTAGAGTTGTGGGCATATATTTGTGATGTGGGTGGATTGTGTGTTTAAATGAAATCTGTGTTCATGAGATTGTTTGGTAGTGGAATGAATTCTATGTGTTTTATAGTAGGGTTGGGATCATGTTGTGCAGTTATGCGTTTTTATGTGTGGTTGTGAGTTGGGGGTTTCTTTGTTGATCAGATGGGTCGGGCATAATGACTTTCACAATTTCTGACGGTAGTGGTTGGTATGGGTAATTCTCTTGGAGTTTCTCTATGGGTAACAAGCAGAATGATTCACTCCATGTTTTAGGATTGGTATATGTTATAAAATGAATGGATGTGAATGTAGTGGAAATATGAAGTGCGTTAAACAAGTAGGATATTAACCTTCTAAAATTAATGTGGTGGTATTGACCATTTTTCTATTTTACTTAGTTTTCTGGGTAGTGATGGTGAAAAAAAATGCATAATAACATTTAGATGGAATGTGTTGTTTCAGTAAATGGGATGGAGTTTTCAAATAAAAGTTAAAAAATGGGTGTCTTGGTTAACTAAGGCTATAACTAAATAATGAAATGAATGGTTGTTAAGTGAATGAGGTTTGTGAAGCTAATTTAATTTATCAACTTCTAAAGTGAATGTTTCTTGTACTTATATGAAAATAGAGGTATTAGTTGTTTCAAATCACATAATTAAGGTGAGTTCATGAAACTATATAAATTTATACAATGTATGTCCTTGTGATTTATATATAAACCCCACCCTAGTTGAGCACCATGTTACAAACACCCCCATTTTTATGGGGAGGGTGTATTTCCTAAACATCCTCATGGGAGGACAACTGACTGGACACCTCCTCTTCCCTACTCACTCTTATAGGTGATGATAGCCCATGATTCCTCATGCATGTTGTGGTTTGTGAGTCCTAGGTATGTGTGAATGAGTCGTATTTCCTAGGTGTCTTCGGGATGAGTTATGGTAGTGGCCCAGGTGTCTGTGGGTAGAATATGTTGTGGTTGTGGACTAGGTGTCTGCATGTGGGATGTCTTTTGGTTTTGAGGTTAAGGTGTGTGTGGGATAGATGTGGTTTGATATATTCATAAGAGGTGGGAGTTCCAGGATGTTTGTCGTTAGAGTGTGAGAGTGGCTAATTAGTGGTAAATCGTTGTGGGGTACCATATCATAGATGTTCTTACTATATTACATTACATGACTTGCGATATTTTGTGATTGTGCCTTGGTGATTTGGGGGTGGCTAGTATACCTTGTTAGGTGTTGTTTGGTTCTTCTATATTATCATAGGATCATTAGTAATCTTCTCCCACTTATTCCCAAGACAAATTGTTTTTCATACTGAGTATACTCGATTTATCAACTTATATATATGAATGTATTTTTATGTTTCCGAGAGGACATTTTGGGTTGTGATGGACCATACTAGCTCGGATCTTGTAACACCCCAAGCTTCTACGGTACGTTTCCCTTCGAATAATGCGATAGCGTGTGTTGTACGCAACCTCGAGTTCTAACACACACCACAACTAATTAAACTAGCCATTGTGAATAGTAATACCTACTTTTTGAAATCATATATATTCTATATTTCAAAATGGACTTCATTTTTGGATTCGGAATATCAAAATTAGCCTAGGGTGAAATTTTGGTACATTTCGGATAACTTTCATATTTTGATGAATAGTGAAAATTTCTAAATTTTAATTAAAAACAACTTTTTTAATCAAAATAATTAATAGTGATAAATTATGAATTTGAGTGGTTTTAAAGTATATTTAGAATATATTTTTACCATTCAATTTAATGTTTATCATTGGACATAATTTTACAATTAAACCGAACATAAACAAGTGTCAATCTTTTGATAGTTATTATCTCTTAAAAACACGCTTTTTGTTTTGACAGCGGGAATTAATTTTAAATTAATTTCTGCCACTTCTGTGTTTTGAATTTAGGAAAATGGATTCCATATTTGGAATCAGGATGTTCAAATTGTGTAAATAGGTAACTTTTATTTTTACACATTTTGAATAATTACTGCGGTAAATATTTTATTTACCATGGTTAAAGGGTAAATCCGGTAAATAAGGGTTAAAAAAATAATATTATAATAATACTAAATTACCCTAAAACGTGTCTTAACCCTATTGGTTGATACATGGTAGACCATGGGCATCTTTGGGTCTATTTTGGGACCCCATGGATCCACTTGTAAGTGATAATGACACTTTATTTTAATTAAGTCAAAATGAATACAAAAATGACACAAGCATATATCTTTTAGAACAACAATTTTTACATAGGGTTATACATGTTGGATTTTCGATTATAAATATTCATTAGAAATATAAAAAGATTTCCTACATAATGATATTTTATTTATAATTTTTAGACATTAAATAAGTTATTTTATTTATGACACAATGATGATGCAGTAATTAATATTATAGTGAAAAATTAAAATAATTGATATTATAAATACCCAAATAAATATAATATGAAACTTTTAATGAATTAAACTAATTTTCTAGGCTAATATGATATATTAGGATTGATTTAATGGACTTTGTTCGAAGTAATCAATCTGTTATGAGTTTCACAAAAATCAACTATTGAATAGTGTCAAAATTGACATAAAAGAGTTCTTAAAACAAATATTATATTATTAATTGATATTAAATTCCTAAAAATCTAAGGTTCGGCCAAGAGACTTATATTATGATAGGTTAATCATTAATGGACCACTTGGGGGTCGCTTGGATGTATATAGTAAGTTTATTAACCATATTATATAAAAATACAAAGAGACATTGTAAAAGTGAAACTAATTAACTTAGAGTTAATACTTAAAGATAAGGTTAATATAAGTACCCAAACCTGTCTAAATTCTATTGGTTGAGTGGTTTTCGACTTATCCCCACCTTAACCTTTGAATAATAATCTTTGGAGCCATTATAAACCGAATATGAATTTATTATAAATTAATATTTCTAACTTTTCCAAAGGTGCCCCTCACCCCTCTTATAAAAGGGCACTCCTCCTTCTCATTTCTTCACACCTTCAAAGCCTTTTGGTTCGGCCAAACTCTGCCCAAATA
The DNA here is from genome assembly GCA_963277665.1 of Viscum album. Classification (NCBI taxonomy): domain Eukaryota; kingdom Viridiplantae; phylum Streptophyta; class Magnoliopsida; order Santalales; family Viscaceae; genus Viscum; species Viscum album. Next base: position 95,329,941 of record OY728136.1, on the reverse strand, counting down.
CTCTCCCAACATCCCTCAATACAACCTAGAGGCCTTAGTTTGATCAGAAAGCCAACCTAAGGAGCCCTTTTGATCAAATCAAAAGGAAGAACCCGAAGAAGAGGTAATGATTTCACCACCCTTTTCTAAGTTCATTTCTTCTTCCACTTCTTCTTCCTTTGTTCTTACCATTCTGAAATAATAACTCAAGTATCTCACATATACTGTGATGTTATTATAAATATGGTACAATCATATTCAGTATTCTATCCACCCTTTGAATAACATGTCACCATACGTGCGTACGTACGGCTTACCGTCTCCACGTCGTGGTGTAATTGTTATTCAGTATAATATTATTTGGATGGGTATAATAATGATGTGTAACTCATGTAAATAATAAATATAACATGTAAATGATTCTGTATATATGATATACCATCCATTTATATATTATTTTAATATCAAAAGAATGATATTGTCGCTCGTGCGTACGTACGGACTACCGTCTCCACGAACGCGATGAGATTCATTCTCCATCGTATCCATTCAAGTATAATTATCATTTGATGATTTAAAAATGATGTTTAAGAACTGTATATCATTCTGGATATGAATAAGATACAACAACCATGGCTTATGTAACAAAACATATAAAAGAAAATGAGTAAGTTAACTCCCGAAACGACGATAATTCTAAGATATTATTAACAAATCAATGTTAAAAGATCATATATGATATCATATTAATATATATGATTCTTGTATAATTTAATAACAACTATTTCACCATTATACAGGAGGTTAACCTACCCCAACCAAGGAAAAGTACAAGTTAAGGGTTATTTCACAATCTCTTCATTATCCGAGGTTGTTTATATGTAATAATCTACTGGGATCTCTTTATCATCCACATCCATGTTTCTTAAAAATGTATTTCAAAACATTTTTACTATTTACAAGAATATGGGTTAAAGTCATTTATACCTTTTTTTGACTTTTTATAAGAGGTTTATAAAGGAATCTTTCCGTCGTTTTCAAAACAAGGTCCTTTTTAACCTTTTCGACAGAATTGAGGTAAGAATGTTTTTTTTAACTTATACGGCGGGTGCGGTTATTTTACGCCGTTATAAAATCTTCAAAGCTTTCCTTACAAGCTTATAAGAATATTTTCAAATAAAATGTTTTATTTTATATGGATCTTAAATGATTTCAAAATAAAAGGAGATATTTATTTAAAAAGAATTTTGATTTCATCTATGTCAACATCCTTTGATGGATTTTAAGATTATTTGAAGTTGATTTATTATGATACAAAACTTCCATATTGTATTGAAGGTTTTGTGATATGTTTGACTGTGGATGTGCTATTTTTATACCATTCATAGTTTATTGTGAAAGTATTGACATTTCGTATGCTAGTTTTAATACGAATGTTTATGTTATGTTTAAACCTTTTCATATGGGAATGCATTGGACTTAATAAGTGACGGGTGGAGCCCGCTATAGCTCCTTGATGCATCGGTAGGTCTCATGAGACAAACTAGTGTCTTGGCACAAGGCCTTGACAAAATCTTATTTGTAGTCTTGGCACGAGGCCTTGGCTATGTGGTTATGATAGTCTGGCATTATGCATTCCAACATTATGAAAGTGGTTATTTATTTTTGCATGTGATTATTCGATTAGTGGAATATCCATGTGAATAAGTAAATGGCATTATTTCATTTTATTTATGCCATACCATGTTGAAAGTTCATGTTTAAAAGGCTTTTGTTTTAGTTATACATTGCCTTAAATGTTTATTCTTATTGATGAAAGTTTCCGCTATATTGTTATCCTTACTGGGCATTTGAGCTCACCCCTTTTCTATGTTTTATTTTTCCCAGGAAGTGAAGATGTATGTTATGAATGACCTGCAGGGATATTATGAGGGGATTGTAGTGTGGACTGTGGAAACATTATGTTGTTGTAGTAGTTTTTGATTTTATGATGTAATGTAAAACTTATGAATATATCTAGTGTTTCCAAGGCTACTAAACCAATCGGTCTTTCGAGATTTGATCTTTCTTGTGATCATGCCAATGTTATGTAATAATGCACCGACTCTAGGCAACTAGGGTCGGGGCGTTACAGTTGGTATCAGAGGAAGTTTAGTACAAACCTTGGAAGCTAGATTTAGATAAACTCTGATTAGAGCACATAGACCTAAGATGAACTTTGAGGATTAGTATAGAATAACTTCCTAGAATTTTGGTATTGTAGAGACTTTGTGAGTTTTCCGAGCAATACATCCCTGTCTGGATACGAGCAGGTAGAGGCGGCTCTGGCACAGATGTACCTAGGGGTAAAACCCGAAAACACCGCTTTGAGCTAGACTCGAACGGGAACTGGTGCAGGACAACGGGCCTTGCTGCACTCTTGGTTACGACACTCCCGGGGGATATGCTTAGGATAACTCTCACTTTCTTTACAAATCATTATGAAGGGTTTATGAGTATATACTTCCTCAAAGAAAACATATTTATGATTATGGATTATATCCATAGATAGTTCAATTTATGTTAAGTGTTTTATAAGTATGGGATTATGTATTTTGATTCATAAACTGATCTAGTTTATGCCATTGTTTAGAAATGGCGCCTAGTGGAAGAAATGGAAACCGTATCAATGCACGCACTCCATGTAGGGATTTCCCTCCTGCTCAAGATAATTATAGTGGGGCTGGTGATGCAACTGGTGCTGATCAGCTAATCACCGTACTGGGACAACTTACTCAGGTTATGAATAATAACCTTACCCGTATGGAGCACCCTGATCCGCAGCGTGGAGGATCAATGTTAGATCGATTCATGAGACAACAACCACCAACGTTCAATGGAAGTACAAATCCCTTAGTAGCTGAGCAATGGATATTTTCCCTAGAGAAAATATTTCAGGCTTTGGGGAGTAGTGAAAGGGAAAAAGTTACCATGGCAGTTTACCGCCTCACTGGAGATGCTGATCAATGGTGGTCATTGATTCAAAACATGAAGGAAGATGATGAAGTATCAAACATGGAATGGAGGGAGTTCAAAGATCTGTTTTTAGAAAAATACTTTCCTCGCGACCATCGAGCAGATATGGAAAGGCAATTTCTGAGTCTGAGACAAAAGGAGGATGAGAATGTCACAAAGTATGAGGCTAACTTTACAAGGTTAGCGAGGTATGCTGGAGATTATATTCGCAACCCAAGAAGTAAGATTGATCGTTTCTATGATGGGTTAAAACCATTTCTCCGTCGAGCATTAGTCTCACAATCCTTTTCATCGTACGAAGACATTGTCTCATGTGCTATCAAGACCGAAAAGGAATTCTCTAAGTCTTATGACTTTAAAGCAAAGCAAGAGAAGAAGAGACCTGCTGATCAATCTGGGAATGGAAATAAGGGGAAGAAGGGAAAGGTTGAATATCTATCTTGTGGTAAGTGCGGGAAGAAACACCCCGGTGCTTGCCTGAAGGGAATGGGAGTCTGTTACAAGTGTGGTGAAAAAGGCCACCAAGCTCATGATTGCAAGGGGAAGAAGGAAGCTACCAACGTTCAGTGCTACAATTGCAGGGAGATGGGGAATTATGCAAATGCATGTCCTAAGCGTCAGGAGAACTTACCTCAGAAAAGGCCAAGGGATCAAGGCCAGGCTTATGCTATCACTACTGCTGAGGTAGAAACTCCGAAAGACGTGGTGGCAGGTAATTTAATGGTTTCCTCAAGTTTAGCAAATGCATTATTTGATTCTGGATCATCGCATTGTTTCATATCTTCCCAGTTTGCTAAGAAAATTAGATATTTCCAATTTGATTTAATAAGGGAGTTGTCAGTTAAAACTCCTAAGGGAAGTATCGTTGCAACAAAGTTTTGTGAATCAGTCCCCATTAGAGCACATAAATTTTCTTTATCTGCTGATTTCATCGTCAAACCTATGATTGAGTTTGATATAATCCTCGGTATGGACTGGCTTTCGGACTATGATGCGAAGATTTATTGTAAGAAGAAAGAGGTTACGATTCTTGATGATAATGATAAGGAACACCTTATTTTTAGAGCAGAATCGTCACCACCTAATTCTTATTTAGACCCACCCCCAGTAGCTCAACTTAATTCAATTATTGGGGAGGAAGAGAATGAAGTAACTATCAGTGAGGAAAGGAATGTTCAAATAGAGGGTGTACCTATTGTGAAAGAATTTGTAGATGTATTTCCGGAAGATTTACCTGGACATCCTCCAGAACGAGAAGTTGAGTTTTCCATTGATTTGATTCCTGGATCAAGGCCTATATCGAAGACCCCTTATAGAATGGCCACTGTAGAGTTAGTCGAACTAAAGAAACAACTAGAGGAATTGAGTAATAAGGGATTTATTCGCCCTAGTGTTTCTCCATGGGGAGCCCCTGTTCTTTTTGTTAAAAAGAAAGATGGATCTATGAGGTTATGTATCGACTACAGGGAGATCAATGCTATAACGATAAAGAACAAGTATCCCCTACCTCGTATTGATGATTTATTTGACCAACTGCATGGAGCTCAATACTTTTCAAAGATTGACCTTCGATCTGGATACCATCAGTTGTGTGTAAAGAAGGAAGACATTCCGAAAACAGCATTTCGAACCAGGTACGGGCATTACGAGTTTACTGTAATGCCGTTTGGATTGACTAATGCACCCTCTGTATTCATGGATCTGATGAATAGAGTTTTAAAGGAGTATCTCGATGAATTTGTGGTGGTATTTATTGATGATATCTTGGTATACTCTAAAACCTACAAAGATCATGAAAATCACTTGCGCATTATCTTGAAGACTCTGAGGAGGCATGAATTATATGGGAAGTTTAGCAAGTGTGAATTCTGGCTTCAGGAGATTTCTTTTCTTGGCCATATTGTCTCTAAAGATGGAATCTCTGTTGATCCTTCTAAGACCAAGGCAATCCAAGAATGGCCAGCACCTACGAGTATAACTGAGGTACGTAGTTTTATTGGTTTGGCAGGTTATTATCGACGTTTCGTCCAGAAATTTGCCCGATTGGCTAACCCATTAACGAAGCTCACACGTAAAGGGGTTAAATTTGTTTGGACAAAAGAGTGTGAAGAATGTTTCGAAGAACTGAAGAGAAGATTAGTCAATGCTCCTATATTGACTCTACCATCGGGGAATGATGGGTTCGTTATTTATAGTGATGCATCAAAGAAAGGACTTGGCTGTGTCCTTATGCAGAATGATAGAGTTATTGCCTATGCATCACGACAGTTGAAAATTCATGAACAAAACTATCCTACTCATGATCTTGAGTTAGCAGCTGTGATCTTTGCTTTGAAGATATGGAGGCACTACCTCTATGGTGAAAAATGTGAGATTTATACTGATCACAAGAGTTTGAAGTATATTTTCTCACAAAAAGAACTCAACATGAGGCAAAGGAGATGGCTTGAATTACTCAAGGATTATGATTGTACGATACACTACCACCCGGGGAAGGCAAACAAGGTGGAGGATGCTTTGAGTAGAAAAGACCATGGAGTTTTGAACAATATGAGAATTGAAAGGGATCCAATTTTCATGGATCTAGTGAAAATGGACATGGGAATAACCAAGGAAGGTGAAACATCAATGCTTTTTCAAATGGTTGCCAAACCATCTTTACTAGAAAGGATTAAGAGTTCTCAGACCGATGATGACGAATTCCAAAAGAAGATTAAAGCTGTGAATGATGGGAGATTGAGAGACTTTGTGTATGAAGATGGAATTTTGAAATTCGGGAAGCGACTTTGTGTTCCCAATATACCTGATCTAAAAAGGGAATTGCTGGATGATGCTCATAGTTCCAATTTCTCTATACACCCTGGGAGCACCAAAATGTATAGAGATTTGAAGGAACATTTTTGGTGGGACAACATGAAGAGGGAGATTGCTGATTTTGTGTCAAGATGTATGGTTTGTCAATAAGTGAAAGCTGGAAGGCAACAGCCTGGAGGAGTCATGCAACCGCTTCCCATACCGGAGTGGAAATGGGACAATATTACAATGGACTTTGTCATGGGGCTACCAAAGACTCCTAGAAGGAACGATGCAATATGGGTTATTGTTGATCGTCTTACCATGTCAGCACATTTTCTTGCTATAAGAGAAGATCTACCCCTGGAACGTCTAGCAAGACTATACATTAATGAAGTTGTGAGACTTCATGGAGTACCCCTATCAATTGTTTCGGATCGTGATCCCCGTTTTACTTCAAGGTTTTGGAAAAGTCTTCAGAAATCCCTGGATACTGAACTTCATTTGAGCACTGCTTACCACCCTCAGACAGACGGACAATCAGAACGGACTATTCAAACCTTAGAAGACATGTTGAGATCTTGCTCACTTGACTTTCAGGGTATGTGGGATCAATATTTACCTCTGGTAGAATTTTCCTATAACAATAGCTTCCATTCGAGTATTCAGATGGCACCATATGAAGCGTTATACGGAAAGAGATGTCGTACACCAACCTGTTGGGATGACGTCGGTGAAAGAAAACTTGTAGGTCTAGAACTGGTGGAGGAAACGATGGAAAAGGTAAAGGTAATCCAAAATCACATCAAAGTAGCTCAAAGTAGGCAGAAGAGCTATGCCGATAATCGAAGGAAGGATTTGGAATTTCAAGTCGGTGATCATGTTTTCCTAAAGGTATCTCCGTGGAAGGGAGTCATACGTTTTGGTAAGAAAGGTAAATTGAGTCCCAGGTACATCGGACCTTTCCAAATTCTAGAACGAATTGGGGCTGTAGCTCACCGATTGGCAATGCCGCCAAGTCTCTCCAAAGTTCACGATGTGTTCCACGTATCTCTGTTGAGAAAATACATGCCTGACCCAACGCATGTACTCACCTATGAGAAATTAGAACTGGAGCCCGATCTGTCTTATTGCGAAGAGCCCGTCAGGATTCTTGATACAAGAGAACAAGTACTGAGAAACCGGACGACGCGTCTGGTAAAAGTTTTGTGGAGAAATCATAAGATGGAAGAGGCAACGTGGGAACCCGAGGAACTTATGATGAAGAACCACCCGAGTCTTTTTATGCAGTAATACCCTAGAAATTGCGAGGATGCAATTATTTGAAGGAGGGGAGAATGTAACACCCCAAGCTTCTACGGTACGTTTCCCTTCGAATAATGCGATAGCGTGTGTTGTACGCAACCTCGAGTTCTAACACACACCACAACTAATTAAACTAGCCGTTGTGAATAGTAATACCTACTTTTTGAAATCATATATATTCTATATTTCAAAATGGACTTCATTTTTGGATTCGGAATATCAAAATTAGCCTAGGGTGAAATTTTGGTACATTTCGGATAACTTTCATATTTTGATGAATAGTGAAAATTTCTAAATTTTAACTAAAAACAACTTTTTTAATCAAAATAATTAATAGTGATAAATTATGAATTTGAGTGGTTTTAAAGTATATTTAGAATATATTTTTACCATTCAATTTAATGTTTATCATTTGACATAATTTTACAATTAAACCGAACATAAACAAGTGTCAATCTTTTGATAGTTATTATCTCTTAAAAACACGCTTTTTGTTTTGACAGCGGGAATTAATTTTAAATTAATTTCTGCCACTTCTGTGTTTTGAATTTAGGAAAATGGATTCCATATTTGGAATCAGGATGTTCAAATTGTGTAAATAGGTAACTTTTATTTTTACACATTTTGAATAATTACTGCGGTAAATATTTTATTTACCATGGTTAAAGGGTAAATCCGGTAAATAAGGGTTAAAAAAAATAATATTATAATAATACTAAATTACCCTAAAACGTGTCTTAACCCTATTGGTTGATACATGGTCGACCATGGGCATCTTTGGGTCTATTTTGGGACCCCATGGATCCACTTGTAAGTGATAATGACACTTTATTTTAATTAAGTCAAAATGAATACAAAAATGACACAAGAATATATCTTTTAGAACAACAATTTTTACATAGGGTTATACATGTTGGATTTTCGATTATAAATATTCATTAGAAAGATAAAAAGATTTCCTACATAATGATATTTTATTTATAATTTTAAGACATTAAATAAGTTATTTTATTTTTGACACAATGATGATGCAGTAATTAATATAATAGTGAAAAATTAAAATAATTGATATTATAAATACCCAAATAAATATAATATGAAACTTTTAATGAATTAAACTAATTTTATAGGCTAATATGATATATTAGGATTGATTTAATGGACTTTGTTCGAAGTAATCAATCTGTTATGAGTTTCACAAAAAACAACTATTGAATAGTGTCAAAATTGACATAAAAGAGTTCTTAAAACAAATATTATATTATTAATTGATATTAAATTCCTAAAAATCTAAGGTTCGGCCAAGAGACTTATATTATGATAGGTTAATCATTAATGGACCACTTGGGGGTCGCTTGGATGTATATAGTAAGTTTATTAACCATATTATATAAAAATACAAAGAGACATTGTAAAAGTGAAACTAATTAACTTAGAGTTAATACTTAAAGATAAGGTTAATATAAGTACCCAAACCTGTCTAACTTCTATTGGTTGAGTGGTTTTCGACTTATCCCCACCTTAACCTTTGAATAATAAGCTTTGGAGCCATTAGAAACCGAATATGAATTTATTATAAATTAATATTTCTAACTTTTCCAAAGGTGCCCCTCACCCCTCTTATAAAAGGGCACTCCTCCTTCTCATTTCTTCACACCTTCAAAGCCTTTTGGTTCGGCCAAACTCTGCCCAAATACTCTCCCAACATCCCTCAATACAACCTAGAGGCCTTAGTTTGATCAGAAAGCCAACCTAAGGAGCCCTTTTGATCAAATCAAAAGGAAGAACCCGAAGAAGAGGTAATGATTTCACCACCCTTTTCTAAGTTCATTTCTTCTTCCACTTCTTCTTCCTTTGTTCTTACCATTCTGAAATAATAACTCAAGTATCTCACATATACTGTGATGTTATTATAAATATGGTACAATCATATTCAGTATTCTATCCACCCTTTGAATAACATGTCACCATACGTGCGTACGTACGGCTTACCGTCTCCACGTCGTGGTGTAATTGTTATTCAATATAATATTATTTGGATGGGTATAATAATGATGTGTAACTCATGTAAATAATAAATATAACATGTTAATGATTCTGTATATATGATATACCATCCATTTATATATTATTTTAATATCAAAAGAATGATATTGTCGCTCGTGCGTACGTACGGACTACCGTCTCCACGAACGCGATGAGATTCATTCTCCATCGTATCCATTCAAGTATAATTATCATTTGATGATTTAAAAATGATGTTTAAGGACTGTATATCATTCTGGATATGAATAAGATACAAAAACCATGGCTTATGTAACAAAACATATAAAAGAAAATGAGTAAGTTAACTCCCGAAACGACGATAATTCTAAGATATTATTAACAAATCAATGTTAAAAGATCATATATGATATCATATTAATATATATGATTCTTGTATAATTTAATAACAACTATTTCACCATTATACAGGAGGTTAACCTACCCCAACCAAGGAAAAGTACAAGGTAAGGGTTATTTCACAATCTCTTCATTATCCGAGGTTGTTTATATGTAATAATCTACTGGGATCTCTTTATCATCCACATCCATGTTTCTTAAAAATGTATTTCAAAACATTTTTACTATTTACAAGAATATGGGTTAAAGTCATTTATACATTTTTTTGACTTTTTATAAGAGGTTTATAAAGGAATATTTCCGTCGTTTTCAAAACAAGGTCCTTTTTAACCTTTTCGACAGAATTGAGGTAAGAATGTTTTTTTTAACTTATACGGCGGGTGCGGTTATTTTACGCCGTTATAAAATCTTCAAAGCTTTCCTTACAAGCTTATAAGAATATTTTCAAAGAAAATGTTTTATTTTATATGGATCTTAAATGATTTCAAAAAAAAGGAGATATTTCTTTAAAAAGAATTTTGATTTCATCTATGTCAACATCCTTTGATGGATTTTAAGATTATTTGAAGTTGATTTATTATGATACAAAACTTCTATATTGTATTGAAGGTTTTGTGATATGTTTGACTGTGGATGTGCTATTTTTATACCGTTCATAGTTTATTGTGAAAGTATTGACATTTCGTATGCTAGTTTTAATACGAATGTTTATGTTATGTTTAAACCTTTTCATATGGGAATGCATTGGACTTAATAAGTGACGGGTGGAGCCCGCTATAGCTCCTCGATGCATCGGTAGGTCTCATGAGACAAACTAGTGTCTTGGCACAAGGCCTTGACAAAATCTTATTTGTAGTCTTGGCACGAGGCCTTGGCTATGTGGTTATGATAGTCTGGCATTATGCATTCCAACATTATGAAAGTGGTTATTTATTTTTGCATGTGATTATTCGATTAGTGGAATATCCATGTGAATAAGTAAATGGCATTATTTCATTTTATTTATGCCATACCATGTTGAAAGTTCATGTTTAAAAGGCTTTTGTTTTAGTTATACATTGCCTTAAATGTTTATTCTTATTGATGAAAGTTTCCGCTATATTGTTATCCTTACTGGGCATTTGAGCTCACCCCTTTTCTATGTTTTATTTTTCCCAGGAAGTGAAGATGTAAGTTATGAATGACCTGCAGGGATATTATGAGGGGATTGTAGTGTGGACTGTGGAAACATTATGTTGTTGTAGTAGTTTTTGATTTTATGATGTAATGTAAAACTTATGAATATATCTAGTGTTTCCAAGGCTACTAAACCAATCGGTCTTTCGAGATTTGATCTTTCTTGTGATCATGCCAATGTTATGTAATAATGCACCGACTCTAGGAAACTAGGGTCGGGGCGTTACAGATCTCGATAGTTGCTAAATCACTACTTTGATTTTCATTTCTTTTGGAACTTACTTTGGAGTTTTATTCAATTTGTAATAGTTTTATATTAAACATGCATTTGTGATGGATTTGGGATTTCTTATATATATATATATATATATATATATATATATCTTGGAGTTGTTTTGGGGTCGAACATCATATCTCCTGATATTATTACTTTAAAATGGGTAATGCCACCAATTTTTTGATATTTTATACCCTTGGTGTTGGTTACCACCCTTGGGCCTATTAAAGGAAGGACCTACAGGTCATTTTCAACCTTTCTACATTTCCATCTTAGGAGGGGTATTCTTAGATGGAGTGGATTGTGACATGAAATTATTAACTTAAATTCAAATGAAACATCAATGCATAAATTATTTAATAAGAAAAATAAAACCAATGATATTTATAATGTTGAAAGTTGTATAATTTAAATGAATCATTGTGTTTCATCATTAATTAGCAAAAAATAACATGTAATAGATTTTTTTATTAATTATATTAAAATTACATAGTATTCATGATGTAGATAAAGTCAAAGTATTGGAATAGTGTCAAATTTTATATTAATGATATTTTATAAAAAATATTATTTTTTAAAGGATTTAAAATTTATAAAAATACTCTAATATTCCATGTTGTTGGAATATGTTTAAAAAAATAAACAAGTTAAATTAATATTACAATGGTCCTTCTATAAAATGTTTATTAACCCCTGAATATTAAAAACACACTTACCAAGGTAAAGGGTAAAATGAGGTTTTGTTCATTTCCTTCACTTGTGATAAAATTAATTTTCAAAAAAATGTATTTTTTAGTTTATAAATAATATTTCATATTTTTTTAATAGTGGGTAAAAATTATCTAATAATAGTGATTTTATTTATAGTCTTCAATATTTAATTACATAGATAAGAATACTTTTTTATATAGTGAAAACTAAAATACTAAATGTAATGAAACCTAGTAGTAAGTGAAGACATGTTTAAAACAAGTTTTTTTTGTTTTGGAGGTATTTCTTGACCATCTAACCCCATTACTCAATTCTTCATTTTTTTGGAGTCATTTTGGTTGATAGTTAGTTCCCATTTTTGTAATGTTTTGGGTATTTAACAAATTCCCACACACCTCACATATAAAAGTCCACACCTCTTCTAACCACTTCACACCTTAAAATCCATATGAATGGTACAATAACTGCCCATATAAATTTATAACTTCTCTACCCAAGACATTGAGAAGTTATTTTGATCATAAATACACCATAAGAAATATTTTGGTTCTTTCTTATGAGGGTTTTCTGAATAAGTGGTTTAGTTCTTAAATAAGAATTTTTTATATTATTTATTATTCCACCTCATTAAAATCATATCCAATTATAATGATATAACGAAAAAATTATCCCATTTATAATAATATGTTACTATGGTAATATAATAACCTAAATCATCCACATATTTTATAGAATCTGAAGGAAAATTTTAGATCTTTTGTATGGCGAACAGTCACCTCACAAACTGATGTTGTTCGTTCTTCATTATCACCTCTCATGGATTGTTATAATTATGTATTAATGTATGTATATTATATTTGTATCATAAATAAACCTATATATTTATAAAATCACATATGTTTATTAATTTCTATTCCTTGTGGGATAGGATAATGTCACTCGTGTGTACTAAGAATTACCGCCTCGCGAAGGGATATCATTTGTTTTTCACTAAATCTTTTCATAGAAGGTAATAATGACAATATTATTGAATATATTTCATATAAATGAATTAATTATTATGTTAAATAAAAATATATCATTTATTAAATATAATATTTCATTTTAATACTTACATAGAGAAATGATAATATCATTCATGCTACGTGTAGACAACCACCGCCTTTCAAGAAACATCCTGATTCATTTTTCATCACCACATCACATGGATGATATATATAAGTAAATTTAAATAAATTATATATTATGTGTGATATTATTATCATTATATAAATATAATATAAGACATGAATTCATTCCATAATGATCATTAAAAAATTGAAACGTTACCCATGTGTATGTGCATCCTACAATCTGCATTGTTATAATCTAATTCAATTTTTCCTAAATTTCTTCCATGATTGGATTTAAAATTAAAATTTATTAATAAATATAAAAAATTTAATTATTATTATTCTATATATGTTGGAATAATGATCTCTCTGACCATGGTTAACGCACCAAAACTGTTTTGGAAGAATTAACTGATTGTCCACAAAACACTCGACGTGCACTTAACTCATAAAGTATTTATATATTACCTTAAAAATAAATAAAATAAATTTATTAATTATATGGTATTAAACACATTTTTTAATTAAATCATTTTATTGATATATGTTTATTATATAGGTGTTAAACGATGTACATTGAATGTCTGGACTCGAGGCAAGGGGTTTCTTAACTAAAATTCCATTCATTATGTTAAAATTCTTCATCATAGATAATGTTATTCCAAGAATTTGTGTGAATTGAATTAGGAATTAATTATATTGTAATTACACTTCCATATTGTGGATTTAAATTTATCACACATTAATATTTCTTGATTTATGTTCAATGTAATGATATGCTCTTCGTAATGTTTTTTTAGCATTTTCCTACATTGAGGCATATTTTTATGATATGCACCTAATTTATTTTATTTAGTTTATGAACTTCCCCATAGTATATTTAAATTCTCGAATACTTCAGAATTTATTGTGTTTTATATTTCAATTTTAATTAATTCATCCATGTGTATTTGATTTGAAATTTACCAATTAGTATAGAATTTCATTACTCAATTTCTTATCATTGTGTAATATTAATTATTATTTAGCTTTTATATTATAATATTGTATATGTAAAAACGTTTTATTATATTATGATGTATCTAAACCGCTTTAATTTGGATTAACATTTTATGAACATAATAGATTTGTGGATTAATTCTCACTTCAATGTAATGATCATTAAAAGGATTGCCTGCCTAAAATTGTCTTCTTTGGGACATATGTTATTTTATACACCCATATTCCATTATGATGTGTATATACATAAATATGGATATGTTATATATTTAATATACTTATCTTAATGAAATTTAATGTTTTATTTGAATTTATTTTCCCATGTGGAATATAATTGGAATGTTACTCAAAGTGAAGAGGATGTTTTTCTCCAGAGTGTTTTTAATTATATTTTGATGGCATTTCCTTGAAACAACATATACATCCCTTGATGGTATTTATGATACATTGGGATATATTGAAATAATACCATCCTAATTTTTTATTTATATTTATCATGATTGTCTTGGAAGCCGTTTATTTTACATACGATAAAAATGTTTCCAAGAGATTATTATCGAAGTAATTTTTTCCACTTGTTAATAATTTTTCAAAGAGTTTTTTTTTGAAACCATTTCATTTACATGTTTTATTAATGTTTTTGATATATTTTTACAGAACCCATTATTTTTTATGGGTCAATAAATTTTCAATGATATTGTTATGGAACCCGTTTATTTCCCAAAGTTTTGTAATATTTGAAAGATATTATTATGGAATCTGTATCTTTTTTATAGGTTAATAACATGTCAAAGATATATTTAAGGAAAAAATTTATTCTCTATATCTTAATCATATTTCCATGATATTAACATCGAATATTTTTTTTGTTCATGGGTTAATCATGTTTTGAAAAGAATAATTGTTTTTTATAAGCTATTTTGATGATATTCACACTCTATGTAAATTAATTTTGTTAAGGATCATGTGAATTTTTATGTTGATGGGTTGTTATATAAAAAATAAAAGATGGGTGTGTTTTTTATATCCCCCCAATTCATTAGTTATGGAATTTGAATGTTTGGTTATTCCTTTTGTAAGAGTGATTATAACAGTGATATTGCAATGGTGTCCTAAGATACTTATACATTTTCTATAGGATTACTATTTTATTTTAATGATTCATTTATCAGGATTGATGTTATGAGGCTCATGAATATTTTTATAAAGGCTCATTCCTTTGTCAAAGCCTTATTCTAGGTTTTCATTTTTGGTGATCTTGGTTTTGAAGGGTATGAATACACTTATGTTATTCTCAAGAACATTTATTATGGCATCATAACGTTAGGCTCCTCTTATGATCACTAATTGCATCAAATTGTTAATGCATATTTTTAGCATTTCGATGATTTTAAGATCACCATTCATATGTTTCCTTTTTATAGGGTTATATATACTAATGTTAAATGATATGTGTCCAGAAATGTCTCTAATGTGATGAATTTTGAGAGAGACATTGAAGACATAATATGGAATTTGAAAAACTGATAATTGTGCGGAAAATACCACTTGAATCAATGGGTGTTTTTTATTTAAGATTTTTTCATAATTCCCAAAAATATAATCCAAAATGGTCCTTGGATATATAAGTGATCCAATATTTAATTTTGATGTTGAATGTTTTGGATGGTATAGATTAGGTCACATTTGTGAGTATCAAACCCATAAATTAACATAAAATATTTTCAACACCAAATCCAAGAGTGAAGGTTCTAGAACCTTATATTAATAACATTATTCATATATATACCCTGATATTATCTTAATTAATAATAACATTCTTCACATATTTTATTTTTTTAACCTCTTTTCAACATTGGTTTTGAATATCTATAAATATTTTTTGCATGTTTAATGATTTTGATATCACTATCCATAAATTGATATCAAGATAATATCTAATATATATTTTTATATTATATAATATATAGTATATATTTATTTAAAATGTTCTTATTTGATTTTAAATGTTCTTTATTTATATTATGTGGAATCTAAATTGATATTGACTTATTTAGATAATTTTAGCGAATAGAAATGTTACATTAATAATACATTAAATACATATTATAATATTTCAAGAACTTTATACTAATAATTATTTTCCAAATATGTCATAATAATATCAGTTTTCATGTTTCAAAATCAATCCATAATCATATTTTTAATCATTATTCATGTATAAGGATAAACCAATCCAAACTTGAACACACATTATCTATATTAGAGATTATTTTAAGACAATGTTTTCTTTAACATAATATCACTATATAAATGTCATGATGATATTATTTTTTTATAATTTTGAACCAAATTTGATTATTTTTAGATAATTTAAAAAAATATTGATTAAAAAAATGTTTCCCCATGGAGGCAGTAGTCTGCACGTACGCACAATTAGCCTTCTTGTTTCTCAAAACATGAGTGGCGTGAATGTGGATATTAAATTGAAATTTAATGATCATAATTATATGATATATCTCATATTTAATAATCATTAATTCATTTAACTCCATCCATGAATAATTTTAATGAAAAAAAAGACATCTCTCCATGCAGGTTGTAGCCCACACAACACAATAATGATATATATATTCTATATTGATGAAAATTAATCAATAAGGGTTTTATCACTCAAATAAAAATATATATGTACAATAATGATAAAAAGTTATCATATTATTTTTTTTATAATATATTTTTAACAGTAACATTAATAAGAAAATCGTAATAGGATATAACACTTAGGATAGAGACTCGACTTTTCCCTTAGAAGTTTCCTAAGAATTGAATGTGTTAGTCCAATTATGAGTTAACATAATATAAAGACCCAAAAAAAATTTTAATTAACATTATATATATTTTTAATAATACTTTAAAAGTTATTAAAATATACTCCCAAAGAGAATATTATTTTAGTGTATTTGGAAACATTGAAACATAAAAACTAGTATAGAAATTAGCTACATCATCTCCCACTAGGTTATTCATGATGGGAAACCTTCTTAGAAACATCAAACATAATACATATATTCAAAACCTAGGGCACTAAAACATAATAATGGGTGAGATCATATGCTCATTAAGGATAGAAAAGGGACATATGTATTCATAATCATGATCATAAGAGTATGATAACATGATCATAAAAATATAAGATCATACCATACATTTGAATGATCATAAACATGTATCATGGCAATAATCTTGGAAGTTCATAAGGCATGAATCATAAGGAAAAAAATAACATAATCCATGAAAGAATTATATAGGTATAAAACTTGGAATTGTGGTAGATTAATATGCATATAATATGACTTCCATAGTATTCAAGGCATCGCTGCCAAGACCATCATATTATTATGGGTTCACTCCCCAAACCATCTTGGAAGTCATGGTTCAGTCTTGTGGATATTGTTTTAGCATGAGTTCGATCCTCATATATTTTTTTTATTCATGGTTTACTCCCATGTCCATCTTTGTAGCTTGAGTTCACTCTTTATACCATCATGGAAAACATTGTTCACTCCCGTGACCATATTAGTATTTAAGGTTCATTCCCAATACCATCGTAGTCTATCTTATGAGATATAAATCATTACCCAATGCAATATTGGAATATCTAGGTCTCACCCACTTGATAATTAAATCATACATATATGTGACACAAAATCATAAAACATCATATCATAACAAATGAAATTAAATGGGTATTGTAAACATCTAATCTTATAATAACTTGTTGGAAAGAGATAGGTTTCATAATAATTTCATCAAATCTAAACCCGTGAAAAGAAGATTTATTAATAGGCATACATCTTATGAGAGAGAAAAAATTTTGAAAAACAAACAACCCATGAAATAGAGACAAGTTTAATAAACATATAACATGTGAAATAGAATCAAGTTTCATAAAAATATAACTCATTCGTAGAAATAATATCAATGGATCCATTAGATATTTTCGAAGAATAACAAGATTAATATCATATAATTTCATCTTATGTGGAAAATATTTTTGAAATATCTTTCAAATAAAATTCTTGATGAAAATATCATTTATTATTAAAAAAACACATATTAAAAACATAAAATATTTTGAGATCCATTTTAATGAAAATAAACATGAAAACATATAAATAAATCTTGAAAACATTTTGAAAACCATTTTCCACTAAAACTTATAAATGAATATTGAGAACATTTTGAAAAAAAATCATTGAAAACTTATAAAATAATCTTGAAATATCATGGGAATACATTTTCCAAAAAACATATAAAAGAATCCTGAAATCATATTGAAAACAATTTTCCTTGAAAAATTGTAAAAGTTGTTTAAAAATATTTTGAAAAAAAAATTCCTTGAAAACATATAAAATAAGATTAAAATAATTTTGAAAACATTTTTCATTAAATATATATATTAAAGAATATTGAAATAAATTTGAAAACCATTTTCCTTGAAAACATATAGAAGACACATAAAATCATTTTGAAAAAAAAAATCCTTGAGAACTTATATAAGAAGCTTTAAGAAAAATTAAAACAATTTTACATGAAATTTTTTAAAGGATGAATAATAAATTTTTGGAAAACAATTTTCCTAGAAAACGTAAAAACGAATCTTTAAAAACATTGGAATTTTTTTTTCCATGAAATAAAATTGAAAACTTCTGATGAAATATTGAATTTGTTTTTCAAATATTATTTCAAGTTATTTTAATAAACTTTTTTTTAAAAATGAACCATTTAAAAATGCAATTTAATCTTCAAAAAAATGATAGTGGGTAAATCCATACTTGTTATACGAGGTAAAAGTATATTCTATTTTCATGATAAAATGGAAAGAAAAAACCTTATTCGAGAAGAGACAAGAACATTACATTGAATAAATCAATAAAACACAAAAAGTTTAAAGAATAATTTTAATTATTATAGGATAATATTATAATATTCTTGGAAACCCATTTTTAGATAACTTTGTTTTGAAATAACACAGATTACTGATAGAAGGGAGGGTGAAGTTGTCCTTTCCTAAAAACACATTCTTAAATATAAAAATATACCAATGAGTAGAAAATGGTTCCAATACACGAATATATCATGAATAAAAAGTGGATAAAAAAATAATTAATGTTCTTGAGATACGGATCCCAATATTTCGTTAAAGGACTCATAAACATAAACAGTCTTGAAAAGCAATGGGATTGTTTTTAATAAAATTGAACCACATGGTAACTTTGAACCAAAATCACAATATAAGAAAATGAAATTATATTAACCATAAAATATGATGCAAATTGGTTTATTCATGATATAGCATTTCAATGTCATTATATAAAACTCAAGAAAAAAATAGAGGTGCATAACATGGCATGTTTCTCAAAGAATGATAATTGAGACAATCTTACCTTACCAATTTGGTAAATTTTGAAACATAATTCCCAATATATAAATATAATAAAATTGATATATAAATACCAACAATTTTATGTATAATAATCACAGAATACATCCATCGGATGTATAAAAACCACAAAAAAAGAATGGGTGGTGAATAAAGCATGTATCTCACTTAAATAAATTATGTAATGAAAATCGCTTACTTGGTGTCTTGACGCTCATAGTACCCCTAAAAACCTCATGTATAATAAATTTAAATTTACTATTCATATACCATATAATCATATTATTTATTATAACTCCATATATGTTTTTATTATGGCTTTGTATTACCTGATTTTTAACAATTCTATGTTATGGTTTCATTTCAAGAAATATCTTCATTGTTCTTCGAATGTGTCTTAATTTTTAATATATTTGGTCCTTATATTTATATCATGATTTATAGAATAAAATAATAATATTAATATCATTAATATTTAATATATTTGTATTATAATATTCTATATAATATAGACTTATGAAATGGAATACATTGTTCATGGAGACGGTAAGTCGTACGTACGCATAGACACTACTACCTTTTTTATTGTCATATTGGAAGAAATAAGGTAAATGAAATATGTGTGTATATATATATAATAGTATTATATTAGTTTTATTATATCATATATCTATACAAAAAACATCCTTAATTCATTCCATGTAGTGTTTGAAAGAATCACATCAATTTGAGGTGGCAGTAGTCCACACTTCCTCAAACGAGATTATCGTTTTTACACCAAATGAAAAGTATAAATATATGTGTTTTAAAAGGAAAAAATATTATTAAAGGAATAATAAGTAAACTATTATACATGTATAAATACAATTTCTATCATAATTTTCATCATGAGAGGTGATAATGAAAAATGAACAATCATTGTTTTGTGTGGCGGTAATTCATCGAACATTTAAACAGTATGTTCATTACCCATTATTTGGAAGTGTGTTTATGTGTAGGTAAAATCCTTAGAATTAAAAATTCCTAGAAAATTGAATATAGTTTTTTATATAATAATTTAATTAATTGAGTGTAGGGGGTTGAAAATGAAAATAAAATAAATGATCATCAGAGAATATGTTACCACTTAATCGGGTAACTCCTTTTAGTTTGGGAAACAAGCCTCCCTTGGATAGATTTATTCCCAATGGGAGTATTCACGGAGAATGTTAGATAAGTTTGTATCTTATTTTACAAGAGATTCAGTGAGCCTAATGGCATGAGAGTTTTGAGTTTGTGGGAGGATGTGAGGAATTTTTATAGTGGAGGAGGAGTGGAACAATTGTAATAGTTTGACAATGTAATTCCATACACGTTTTTCACATGTAAATTGGACCCAATAATTGAAATCATTAGATTAAATAGAAGATAGGGTCGATATATGGATATCATATGGACCATGTACAAGTTTATGAATTGTTTGGGGTCTTACATTTATGGTATAGTACATTGTTATCCAAAATTTTCTTTTAATAGTAAATAATATTAAATTCATTCACTAGTATTATTAGTAAAAAATTAACTATAACTTATTAGAAACTATAAATAATGATAACTACAAATATAGAATCAATTTTTCCAAATTTCATTGACATTAATGGAAGAAATAAATTTAAAATTAATTCCATATACAGGACGACAATGGAGGTTTTTAAAAAATTTATGATGATTTACTATATTTATATTCCCAATTTTAATTTGAAATGTACTTCAATGAACTAGATTTGATTAATTGAAAAAACTATTATCTAAAAACTTTTAAATCAATTTAAAATTTATTTTTTCCTTCAAAATAAATTATATGAAAAAATAATATTCAATTAAAATTTAATATTTTTAACTATTCATTAGACAATTAAACCTTACTGAAAAACACTAAAAACAGATCATAACAATATTTTTTAAGTTTTAATTGCAGAGATGATTATTATTTCAACAAATTAAATATATAATTTTGACAAAATTTGGGATTAAACTGGGATCACCATTAAAAGCCAGTAAAATACCATAACAGAAATATAGGGTTTAAGCATACAATTGGGTTTTTTCTTATTTTATGTATATCAAATATATTTGATGAGTATCAAAAATATATGACATGATATATAAAAATAATTTATATTAATATCACTAAATAATTATATTTGATTTAATTTATTGACTTAATATATCTTATAATAATAATAATACTTTCTTTTATATTCAATTGGTTATTATATTCAATTCTAATTAATATATAAATAATGAAATCCACTAGGTATTTTTATAAGTTAGATATACCTATTTTTAACCATAACCATAACATATATGTTATATCATATATTATTAAATAAAAAAAATTAATAATATATTGCAGTTTGGTAACATTGGTTCTTGTGTGTTATGCAAGATGTCGAGGAATGTCAATCTTGCACGTAATGTACGATAACCTCAGTGTTCCCTGTAGTGCAGATTTAAATTTTTGTTTCATGTAGTCCATTATAATTTGGTGTGGTGTATAATTCAATCCAATCATTGTTCTTTATTTAAAAACTATTTTCATTATTTGGTGAAATGAAAAATACCAAAGATATTATATTATTTCAAAAAAATTAATTCACAAATTCTCAGGGTGTTACATTCTACCCCCCTTAAAATTAATTTCCCTATAAATTTGTCTAGGTTATAAAAGGTTTAATATATGTATGTTTAATTCATTGAAACTCACATAATTTAATGTAATACTAAAACATCCATTAAAAAGGTAATGTTGGAACCATAAAAATTACACAAAGTAACATTAATTGGGATTCCACATATGAGAAAATAGTTTGGGCTTATTGATTAGACACAATGTAAATTGTAAAAATTTATAGGGAGTGATTGAGGTCATAAATCACAAACATGTTAATGATCACGAAATGTTTAGGGCTGCAAATTCATAAATCAGTGATTATATAAAAGGTAATATATTAAAAATGGTTTTAAGAAAATACACCATTTTATCATAATCCTAACATTAATTAATTATTTTATCAACCAAGAATATAAGAAAATATATAAACATTATGCATTCCTATAAAAAAACACACTATGTTTTTCTTTTATCTATTTTAAATACATACACAACTTCATAAAATGGATGTCCAGAAATTATCTTTTATTCATGATGATCTAAAATACAATTTTAGAAAATATTAATCCCCATAAAAGAATGAAAATTATAAGTATTTCTCTCTAACTATTCACTAAAATCAATATGGTTAATACATTAATCATTAAGCATAAAAAGTTAATATATTGGTTCATCATTAATAATTATTCATGAAAAATAATTTAGCATTAACTAGGACATCACATATGCTAGTGGTGAGTGTGGTCCCCTTATCATGTTTCAGTCATGGGTTCAATACCTACAACCATGCCATAATTTATTGGTTGTCACTCAACATACATGGTTTTCTCTTCTAAAACCACATTAATATATTTTACAAAAAAATAACATAAACATCCTTGAAATAAGGATAATCGATAAACTTACTTTTAACTATGGTTTTTATACAAACTCAATACAAAAACACTTCCTTAAATGTTTAACAGAATCTTTTCAAAATGGATTACCTTATGACACTTCTAAAAGATAAAAAACCATAATTTTATAAATAAATTCATGAAATTAGCTTATCACTGATCCCCCAAATATCAAAAAATATATCTTGGTTGTCACATTACAAACATGTTAATAACCTAATAAATATTCTATTGAAACATGGTAATAAACTATATTACCATAAATACTTCTAGAAAACATGAATTCTTCCTTATTCCAAAGGTTACATGATATATTCAATAAACTCTAGGAGTTTAAAACTTTTTCAATGATGAAATATATTTATTTTTCAAACAATCAATAATTATATATGGGGTAATCAATGGTATCATATTTACATTATCCAAATCAATCATCTCTTTATTCAAGTAAATCAAAATTTTCTGAACAACTTGATCACATTAAGTGTTACCTTACCAAAAGCAAAATGTCTCTTTTCTATGTATTCATCACCATTAAATATATAATTTTCAATCCTAATGAAATATTATACTATAAATAATTAAATATTTCATGTTTCATATATCATAATCATTGAATTCCAAGACATAATTACTTCTTTCATAAATCATTATTCTCAAATAATTAATTAGGATTAATCAACATATTCCTTAATTCCTCTTTCCATGAATATAAATATTAATAATTTCATAAGGTTCCACAACATCTATATAATCATGTTTCTAATTTTTAATGTAAATAATATAGTAAGAACATCACATACCTTTCACATGTAATTTCAAGTCTCCTTATCATAATAAGTATAACCAATACTCAAACAATGTTCCTGGTTAAATTTATGAGATTTTCTTTTGGAAAATTGATTCTAAAAATGATGATATATTCTACATCTAAAACATTAATTTTTAACCATGTATTTTTTTGTTCTCCCCATAACTAAAACCTGAATGAACTGTTTGAAAAACATTTATCCTATTTCTATACCAAATAATCCTGATAAATTAATTTTAGGGTTCCTAAATCATGTCTCCTACTTATTTAATTAATGATACAATATCTTTATTCTAGGTTATTCATATTCACCCTCTATATAAACCATTCATGATGGTTTGTAAATATATTTTGAATTCCTGAAGTATATCCACCAGGTGTGTCAAGCCTGGTCTATGACAAGGATCATTGTTAGGTACCAGATTACCCTGAGATAGGTCCAGGACATCTTTTCATAGTCGATAATCCTAGTGAAATTTATTCAAGAAAAAACAACCACTTTTAGTATCAAGATAATGATATATTATGGGGAAACCACTCACTCTATCCTTTAACTAAATTTCAGGACATTTTCTTATACATTTACTCATCCTTAGACTTATAGTTTGATATTTCCTAACAGTTCTCACTACGGTTTTCTCATCATAGTATCCAAATGCTAACTAATCCTTCTCTCTAATATCTATTATAGAAACCATAATATTTCATATAATAATATTATATGAATTTTTCATAATACATGAAACATTATACAAAAATATTCCCAATGACTATATTAGTTTAGTGCCATTGGAAATGTAGAAACATAAATAGTGGTATATAAATGAGCTAATTCATCTCCCACTAGGTACTTCTTGAATATCAACCTTATTAGACACATAATAAATAATACATATCATTATAAATTTGGGTAAGGAAATGTAAAAAGTGGTGATCATAGATGCTCAGTAAGGGTAAGAAATGTAGATATGAAAGCATAATTATGAGCATACTGGTATGAGAAAATTTTCATAAAAATAGATGATTATACCCTAGATATCAAATATCATAAATATGTTTCATGATATAAATCTTGGTATTTCATAAGACATGAGTCATAAGGAAATAACAAATATAACCCTTAAAATCATAATTTAGGAATAAAACATGGAATTTTAGATGGCGCATAAGCATATAAAATGATTTCAATAGTAACCAAGGAATCACCGACAAGACTATCTCTGTTGTATCCGTTCACTCCCCATACCATCATGGTAGTCATGGATAAATCAGTGATAATTTAAACAACATTATTTCACTCTTTATACCATCTTGGTAGTCATGGTTCTATCCCATGACCATCTTAGTATCATGAGTTCACTCCTCATTCCATCTTGGTAGTCATGGTTCAATCTAATGGCCATCTTAGTAGACAAATTTCACTCTGAGGACCATCACAGTCTATCCAAAGAGATATAAATCATTACCCAATGAATTAGAGGGAGGTATAAGTCCCGGCCATCCCATAATGAAATCATACATATGTGTGACATAATTCATAAATAATCACATCATAACCCATGAAATAAAATGGGTATCATCAACATGTAATCATATCATAACATATGGGAAAGATAACGGTTCATAATCATTTCATCAAATCATAACCTATGAAAATAAGAGAGTTTCATAGACATACAACCTATGAAAGTGAAACATATTTCATAAACATATATCCTCTGAAATAGAAATGGGTTTCATAATCATATAACCCATGAAAGATTAATAGGTTTGATAAACATCATATCATC
This sequence comes from Viscum album, assembly GCA_963277665.1. NCBI lineage: Eukaryota > Viridiplantae > Streptophyta > Magnoliopsida > Santalales > Viscaceae > Viscum > Viscum album. Next base: position 95,304,575 of record OY728136.1, on the reverse strand, counting down.
AAAAAATAACCCATTCAGAGAATGAATATGAATATAACCTTTAGATAACTTCCTATAATTTAACAATTAAAATCATAAAATATCATCATAGATAGAAAATAACTTCAAAATTCCATTCAAAAACATTTCAGGAGGAAAATATCATTTCTTCTTTGGAATATTCTTTTTAAAAGTGTAAAACCATGTTAGAACCATTTTATTCAAAACAAAAATGAAAACTTGTAATGATGTCATGAAAAAATATTTAAACAAATTTCCCTTGCAAATATAGAAAAGATGTTTGAAAAAATTAATAAAATAATTTTCCTTAAAAACATATAAAAGAAACGAAAAATAATTTTGAAAACCATTTTCCATGAAAACTAATAAAATAATAATGAAAAGATTTTGAATTCCATTTTCATTGAAAACTTATAAAATAAACATGATAACATATTGAAATAAACATTCAGTGAAATATTATAATATATTGTTGAAATTATACTGAAAATCATTTTCCATGAAAACATAGAATAGAAACATGAAATCATTTTGAAAAAAAATTTCCCCTAAAAACATTTTGAAAATAAATTTCCATCAAAACATATAAAAAAATTGAAAAAATCTTTTGAAAAACACTTTGCAAAATACATTGATAACTTAAGAAGAAATATTGAAAAAAATTAAAAACATTTCACCTAAAATTAATTTTTTTAAACATTATCATAAATAATACACTTTTAAACATGAAAAGGAAGCTTCAAAGAAATGATTATAGTAAATCATTACACGCTATACATGTTAAAAATAATAATCATTTCCCATAGGAAATAGTTAATATAATTCGTTGTACTGGATGCGATAATAATATTATAATGAAAATAGTTGTAATATAAAAAATGGAATAAATTAATTTAAAATATTATAGTAGAATAGTATAATATTCTTGGAAACCCCTTCTTAAAAAATATTGTTTTGAAGGAACACATATTTTTCACTGAAGAGAGGGTAAAGTCTGGATTTCATAAAAACATTCATAAATATCATATGAACTGAAGAGTGTAAAAATGTTAAGAATACCTAAATAAGTCATGAAAAACTAGAGGATAAGATTATTATTGAATGTTATTGAGATATGGGTCATATTATTTCCTTAAAGGAAGCATAATCCAAAACAATCATGAATAATGATGAGATTGTTTTTAATGAACTCTTGCCACTTGTTAACTTTGAACCATAATCCTCATTTAAGAAAATTAAATTCATTTCAGATTAAAATATCAAGTATAGAAAGAGATTAATTATATAACATTTCAATGGAAATATATACACCTCATATAAAATTATATGTGCATAACATTTCTTGTGTCTTAAAAAATGAAAATTGAGAAAAACATACATCAATGATTTGGTATATTTTGAAACATAAATCAAAATACTAAAAGATTATAAAATGGATATATAAATAAACATAATTTTAAGATTAATAACCATGCAGTACATCCTTAGGAGTTATAAAAACTAAAAAAAATGAATGTGTGGTGAATAAATCATTTTTCTCACAAAAATGAAATGTGAGATGAAATTACCTTACCTTATGTCTTGATTCTCCTCATACTCATGAAAACATCCTGAATAATAAATATAAATTTTTTATAAAGCTATAAAAGATCAATATTATTACCTATAATACAATATTTGGATTTATTATGGATTTATATTACCATCTTGATATCAATTCTATGTTAAGGTTTTACTATGGACAATATGTGCTTTGTTCTTTTAGCGTGTCTTAATTTGTTATATCTTTGGTCCTTATAATTATATCATGATCTACAGAGTGTACATAATGAAATAAATATCATTTATTTTCTGTATATTTTTATTATAATACTCTATAAAAAATCAATGTATGAAATGGAATGCACCGTTCATGGAGACCGTAAGCCGTACATATGCATGAACATTGTTTTCGTTTTTATTGTTGTATTGAATGAAATATAGTGAACAAAATTTGTGTATATAGGTATATTTATATATATATCATTATTATAGTTGATTAATTATATCATATATATCATATATATTCACTAAACCCATCATTAATACACTACATGTCTTGTGTAAATGAATCATATCTCTTTGAGGGGGTGGTAGTCCACACTTGGTCAAACAAATTTATCGTATTTACAAGAAATTGAAAGAATAAAGGGATGTGTTATAAAAGGATTAGATAATAATAATTTCTTAATAAATAATATATATAATTTATATAAATAGGGTATCCACCATAATTTCCACTGTGAGAGGTGGTAAGGGAAAAAATGAAAAATCGGATTATTGTGATGTAGTAGTTATCTATACACATAAATCATATTACAATTGGCTATTAAACGGGGAAGTCTATAAGTTTAGATTGAAAAGATAGCATGAAAACCAATTATATTTAATATACTTGTGTTTTTAGACACTAATTCAATAATGATAGTGTAGGGGTAGAGAAAAATTAATTAAATAAAGGAGCATGGGAGAAGACGTTATCGCTTAATCAGGTAACTCCTTTTGGGTTGTTCCAAAAGGTAACCTTGGATTTATTTATTCCTAGTGGGGGATATTATATGAAAGGTAGTTATTTTGGGGTATTATTTTAATAAATAATTGGAAATACTATGTGCTTTATGGGTATTAGGGTGTGGGAGGATCGGGGGCCTTTTTACAGTGGAAGAGGAGAAGGACTCTTGTAATATTTTGAAAAAGTAAATTATTTCACCTTTTTCATTTGTCAAGTTTATCAAATAATTTAACATAATATTTAAAAAGTACATGGTATAGATTATGTCAAGAAAATTCCCCTTAGACATGTTTATTGACTGTTTTTTTCCATACATGTAAGATTTATTACTTGGTTAACCTAATTTTTCTTTTTAATTATTGTAATTTAATTTAACATCATTCGCAAAAGTTTTTGGAAAAAAAATTTAATTGACTTTATTAGAAATTATAAATTAATATGATTCCAAAAATGGAATAAAATTTTCCAAATTCCAATCCCAAAAGGCGAGGAAATTAATTTAAAATTATTCCCTCACATGGCATGACAATTCAAATTTTTTAAAAATGTCCAAAATTTTGCTATGTTTTTTTTCCAAATTTCATAGAGAAATGAATTAAAATGACATAAATTGGACTATTTGATAAAAATATTATCTAATTAATTTTAAAACTAATTTAAAATACAATTTACATTTATAAATAAATTAGATGAATATAAAGTTTTAAATTTAAATTTTGTATTTTCAACTATTTACTAGAAAATGAAACATTATAGAGAAAAATAATTACCTAATTTATATGTCTATATTTAAAATTTTATGTTTACTTTAACATGTTAAATCAATAAAAGTTCAAATCCTTGTATTTAAAATGGTTTATCCATTAAAATGTGGTAAAAGTTCCAAAATAAAAATATTGGTTTTAAGCATAAAATTTCGTTTATTCTTATCTTATCTCAGTCAAATCTATTGGATTTATATAAAAAATAATTGAATAAATGTATAAAATATATATTATATTGTTATCACTAAATAATATTAATTATATATTTAATTAGGGTAATTCACCATTAAATAATGACAATATTATCCATTATATTCAATTGGTTCTTATATTCTATTTTATTTACTTTGTAACTAATGAATTCAACCATGTGTTTTTATAATTTATTTGATCCAATATTTAACTATAAAATTAATGGATATGTTATATCCTATTAAATTAAATAACAATATTCTTAATAATATATTATAGTTTGTTAACACTCAGTTTTTCATGTTAGAGAATCCCTCATGGAATGTCATTCTTGAATGTAATGCATGTTAACCACTATGTTCCGTATAAAGAATGTTAAAATTTATGTTGCGTATAGTGCATGATAACTTGGGTTTTTGAATTACACAGTCAAATTATATTTATTTAATACAAAAATATATTTTCACTATTGTTTGAAATGAAAAATATCAAAAAATATAAAATTAATTCAAAAATAAATATTCTAGAAAATATCAGCATTTTACACAAAGGATTATGTATGTGGGAGAGGGTTATAGGTAGAGTAAAGGGTCATATCATCAAGAATTAATTCTATGGAGAGTTGTAACTATTATGGGTGGTAATTATGGCCACCCCATTTTTATTACATAACATTTCCTTACGTGGTAGAAATAGTTGATCTTTTGAAGTTTAGTTTATTGAAAATAAGAAAAATAGTACATGAAAACAAAATTTTTTTTCTAAAACAGATTTAAATCAAAATTCATGGTTTGAAATTTTTTTAAATTTTTTTCATCTCATATTCTGGTGATATACATGAAAGTAATAGGGTGATCATGAAACTCTATAAGGGAATCGACAAGAGATATATATAACATGTGATCTAGAGAGAAATAAATAAAAAAATGAGGTATAAGGATATAGAATGAGCAAGTGGAATATAATAATAATAATAATATTAAAATTAATTAGAAAATTAAAAAGTTGCTATAAAAAATAAACAGGACTTTCATAAGCATATCACCATGGTTTGTCACTAAGGTGTCACCAATGAAAATTATCAAGGTGATTCCCTAAGGTATCAAAAAACATGTACTCTCTAGAGATTAAATAATTTCCTTGAATCAATGGAGAAATATAATATATCATCAATCATATTTATAAATTTCTTATCAGCCACATAGATCATAAAAAATTATTCCACTAAAAACCAATGGATAAATAAAGAACGTGATTTTTATCAAAATTGTGGCACACAAAAGGGATTACAGACATGACCATTGAATCATTATTTTCCCACTAAAAGGGAATGTGGGTATATTGTGTGAAAATACCAAAATCAAAAAAATAATTTCCCATATTGGTGAATACCCATGGATAATAAAGTGGGTTGGGTATTGACAAAAGGAAAATGAATGATAATTTATTAAGATCAAAGAGAAATTTGAGAAGTAAATTCAAGAGCATGAGGAGTACAATATGTGTTTTTAGAATATATAAATTAGGAGATTAAAAGTTTATCCCACTGATAAAAAATAATTTTGGAGTACAGGTATAATCAAATTTGATATAAACGATATCAACCAAAACATTTGAAGATATATACAAAAAGAAGTTTTGGAATTGAAGAGAAATGAATGATAATTCCATAACATTGAAGTGTTACTCTTAGATATTGAGGAATAGACCTTAGGGGATTTAATGAAACCTATATGAATCCTATGGATGATAAACCACATAACATCATGATGGATGTATTAATAGTGATAATAAATGGATAATGTTGTGGATATACTTAGAAAAAGTAAAAGAATTGTTAAATAGTTTTTAAATATAGGTATTAACAAACTAGATAATGGAAAATGAAAAACTATAGGCTGAATCATATTTTTTCTCATGGTTATAGATATATGTGTCAAATTTTATATTATTTTATCTCAATAGAACTAGACACAAATCTTTAATAATTTTATTTTCAAGGAAAATTAAATATTCCACAATGTAATGTTTAAAAAAATCATACTTTCCTTTTTTTCACATCAGAATGTCACATATAGTTTTTAAATTGATTAAATATATTAAATAATTAATATTACTAAAATAAAATGATTTAGGTCATCATTTGTTTTAATAATTTATTACATCATTATGAAATAAATATGATGTCATAAAATATACCGAAAAAAACTGTATTTTTTACTAGTCATGAAAAAATAATGTATTTAGAAAATTATCATAAATTATCCCCAACATAATTTATAAGTGTTGATTTCAAATATAATGTTTATTTTTAAAATAATTAATCAATTATTAGGATAATTTTAACTTTTAAATACAAAAATATTTATTAATTTATAAATAGCACCATTCAAGGCATAACCAAATTTATAACACTTCTAAAAAATTCTCTAGGAGATTATAAAATTATTTTTCTCATTAATATTTTAATATGTATGGTTTAAATGACTCTTTTACAAAGAATTTTATTAACAATACAAGTTAATATTAAAAAAGTTTATATACTTTCTAAAAAAATAAAATTATTTTTTATTTGCGTCCAAAAATCAAATTATCAAATTCATCTCAATTAAACATATATTTTATTAAGAAAAAAACTGAAGTAAAATTTGTGAAATAAAAATTTTATTTATACAATATAATATAAAATTTATGTAACTATGGTTTGGATACATTACCCCTTATTAGACTCACAAACTTTCTAATGGTAAGGTCTGTGATTGTGGTAGTTTGTGGGGTGGATCAGCTAACATCAACTGAGTGGAAATATCGACTAATTTGAACTTCTCCATTAGTATATTTATTCCAAGATTCACTTTTTGAAGCATAGATTGTACTTGATCGGTTGTGATTCCTAGTGATGATACCTCCCTCTCATGTTGTATATACGAGATTCAAAAATTGACTCTATTGGTTGAGACCATTGATTCTCCTTTATATATTAATATCCTTTGTCACTAATAATTAAAAACACGAATTATAGTTGTAAAATTATAATTTGAAATTCTCCATTGTTTGTTTTAACTATTCATATTGAAAAAAATTTATATTTGACTATCCAGTATATAACTCTTGAATCTCAATGGTTTATTTCCCTTTATACCCTAAAAATACAGCTACCTAATTTCACTCAAATGTCACCACAATTTCTTCAGAATGATATATTTTCTTGTCTTTTGATATTTATTGTATTAAAAATAATTTATTCTTTTCTATACCATTTTTTGTGGGGATGTTGATTTTAGAATATTGGGGTGATCCATACTTCCTTATTTTAGTTATGGTATTTTATATTATTTTTCCACTTGTAATGTTTGGTATTTTAATTAGTTTCATAGATAACTAAGGTAAATATAATTGTCAATGAGATTAAATTTTTTTGCCTCTTATTAATTTTTTACGTCTATATTGTTATATAATATTTAAAAAACATTTATTTAGGAAACAAATATCATCTAAAAAGTCTTGGTCATTACGTTCTTCCCCCCAGAAGAAATTTCATCCCCAAAATATCAACTCATTCTCTCAGTTGAGAAAAGGTGAGGATACATCTGTTTCATTGAATCCAGTAGCTCCCATGTCGCTTCTTTATATTTTTGGATCCTCCAAAACACTTTGACAAGGTGGGAAGTATTACTATAGAGAAACATGTCTCTACAGTCCAAGATCTCCTCCAAATTCACATTGTAGGAGTGGTCATGTTTTGTAGTACCACCTATGGATTTATTATATATGAGGGATCATGAATGTACATCCTTAAGATAGATACATGGAATAAATCATAAACTTGAGCCAGATTTTTTGGATGTTCTAGCCAATAAGCCACTTGTCCCATGTGATCAAGGATCTTAAAAGGTTAAATATAACTAGGTATAATATTAGCTTTCTTTTGAAATCACATGAATCTATTCGACGATAATATATGAAGGAAAAATTTTACCCAAATATAAAACTCCATTTCCTTTTGACTCTTGTCAGCATAACTCTATTGTCGAGTGAGAGCAGCCTTTGAATTTTGTTATATTGAACGATCATTTTCTGCCATCTCTTCCAAAATACTGGGCCTATATAGCTTTCTCTCAGGAATTTCATCCCAATATGTATGAGTCCTAAACATCATTCCATATAGAGGTTTATATTATTCCAATTCAATAATTATTGGAACGTATTTTTATATGAGAAATAAACTAATGGGAGGTGTTAATACCATCCACCTTTATATTTCAATATGTGTGTTCTCAAAAAATCCTCAATTGATTAAATTGTCTTTTCAAATATGACATCAGTTAGGGGCTGATCGGCTATTCATAATTTCTATTCGGTAATAAAACCATGTTTAATAATTCTCTTGAATTTATATGTAATCCTTTGATCATGATCAGAAATGATAGAAATTTGGACCCCATGTGACCTCACTACTTATTTTACATAAATATTTGAATATTGGTCAAGATAGAAATGTTTCTGAATAGGGATGAAATGGGAAGTCTTCATTAGTTGATCCACTATAACCTATATCACATTATTTTCATGGGATGTCTTTGGGATATTAGTGACAAATCCATGGTGATATTATCCCTCTACCATGTTGGTATGGGTAGTGGTTTTAATTCCTCTTTAGAAACTCATTTCACTACTTTGACATGTTGATATACCCTTCAACATATAGTGTAGTTGGATATCTCATTTATTATATTATCCCACCAATAATGATCATGATATACCCCAAACATTTTAGGGCTTTGAGGATATATTGAGAATGTAATGTTATGAGATTCATCGATCATCTCCTTCTTTATCTTTGGGATATGTGGAACACATAGCCCTATTTGAAATTTCAATACACATGTATGATCAATATTGAACATATTAAACCTTCCATTTTTCGTAGCCTCTGTCTCCCTTTGTAACATAGGATCATATATTTGATCTTTCTTGATCTTATATAGTAATTATGGTTTATAAATAATTTGGGATAGGTCTGATGATGTCCCTTCCATTAAGATTCTCAATTCCAAATTTTCAAGGTCCATGCTCAATGGATATCGTAGAACCCTCCCCTTTTCAATCACAATAGGGTCTTTTCTACTTAATGAATTATCAACATTGTTTTCTCCTTCAGATTCATAACTAATTGAATGGTCATGGTCTTTCAGAAGTTAAAACTCTCAATTTTGTCTCGGGTTCAATTCCTTTTTCATGAAAATATTATTCAAAATTTGGTGGTCCATTTGTATATCACATTTCACTGCATAATGATAGTTCCTCCATATATTTAGAGAAAAAAAATAGATGTTTCTAGCTCTAGGTCATTCAAAATATAATTCATTTCAAGAGTCATTAAATCTCATGATGCATAAAAAATCACCTTATCATTTTTTAGGAGGACGCACCAAAGCCACTTCAGCGATGAATCTCTATAAATAATTAATCCTTCTCTGATATAGGGTATTCTCAATACAGTTGAACATAAAAATATTTTTTTTCAGTTCTTGGAATCATTCCTCATGCTCCATTATCTAGATTAGCTTATCCCATTTTCATGTTAAAATCGTTGGTGGAACTCAATGTCATGAAATGTTTTCCAAAAACATCCGATAATATCCATCTAAAATAACACATATATGAATCCTACATACCATTATAGGATGGGGCCACTCCACTATATCCCTTATCGTTTCAAGTTCACCTAAGATTCATTCACTAGTTACAGTGTTCCCAAATAATTCAACAATTTGTTACTAGAATTCACATCTTCTAAATTTTCCTAACAGCTTATCATTCCTCAGAGTTCCCAATATAACTCTTAGATGGTTATCATTATCCTCACTTCCATTGTAATATATCAGAATATCATCAATAACAACTACGATGAAATTTACAATGTACTCTTGAATGTTATTATTCAAAACTCCATAAATATCATAGGTTTATTAGTCACGTTGAACAACATAACATCAAACTCATAATTCCGATATCATTTTTAGAAGGCAGTCTTTGGAATATATTATTTCTTAAAAATCAATTAATGATACCTAGATCCTAGGACAATCTTTAAGAATAATTTATCCTAATTAATCTAATCAAATAAATCATCAATCTATAAGAGAGTTCACTTTTTCTTCACTATGATCATATTAATTTCTTTATAATTAATGCATAGTCGCATTAACCCATCCTTATTCTCCATAAATAGAATGGGTTCTCCCCAGGGAGACACACATGGTAAGATAAATTCCTTCTCCATATTATCTTGAAGTTGTTAATTTAATTTCTATAACTCCATATTTTCCATTCAATATAGGCTCTTTGATATCATCTTGGATCCATGTATGGGTTCAATGGTGAACCCTACTTCTCTTTTCAAGGGAGGTATATGTAACTCATTAGAAAAAAGATCAATGTATTCCTAGACTACAGGGGAATTCCCTATGATTATAATTTAATTTCCTTCTCCCACTTCACTTATCATCTCCATAAATAATGCTTTGAGAGGTTCTCTTAAAAAAATATTAGGTCAATATATCTCTCCTTTTTAATAACTATATTTTTTCCATTCAGAGAAACTAAATGTTCCTTTATTCTACAACTGATCATAGAATTATACATCGAGATACAATCTATTCCTAGTTTTGTGTAGAATTCCACCACGGTAATGAATAATATATTTTTTATTATATTTTACTCACCAAAGGTAATACTGTTGTTTATATACATTTTTGATTGTGGGATAAAACTTATAGTAGTCTGGATGGATTACTATACTTCATGAAGTTTAAGGATTGATTCTATATTTGTTTCCAAACATGGATTAAATAAAGTAATGTGTAAAACCATAATTCGAAAATGTACTTTCTAGCGTGGAGAGAACAATTAGTATACCGGCCACCACATCATTCGAAGCCTCTACGTCATCTGTAGTGATAGAAAACGATCTCCACTTCTCTCTTGGACTATGGTGAGAATTACTATGGTTTCCCTATATTATCTGCTGATTTGGACATTTATTGGGAATGTTACCAAGTTGTACTCACATGAATCATTGAAATTCTTTCTAGCCATGAACCATCTTCCCTTTTTCATTTGTGTTGAAAATTTAAGGATTCACCTCACTATGATAGATTTGAGCAATATGGGCATATCTTTAACACTTGTATCAGTTTAAAACCCCATGTAATTTGTTCCTTGAATTCCTCTTACCATATTTGTTTCATCTTGAATGTTACACATTCTTTCCTCCCCTTCTATAATCAAATATATTGGAAGAGTTTATCTCCATTCTATATTATTTTAATTCTCTCTATGTGGAACTTTTTTCTATCAAAACTCCAATTTAACTATCATATTATTCTAAATTATCTCCCCATTGCTTTCATAGTCTGAATTTTCTATATTTTCCCATATATAGGGTCCTATTTAACTAAATAATCTATCATTGTTTCCCTTAGGATTCATATGAATGATATAAGAGTATCATACAAGTCTTATAATGTTTTTCTCCTAGATCCCACCAATTCGTTATCCGTTTAATTTAGTTTAAGGAATTATATATCCATTTTCATTCACATCAAATAGGAAAAATATTTATTATAAAATATTCCCCAGATGTCTTCCCTCATAAAAATATTGATCTATATTATTAGCTATATGTTTTAAATCTGTTTCCACCATGGATCATCCTATCCTTCTAATCGGTATGATTCCAAGGTGAAATTCTCTTTCTCTGAACAATGGATTAGATAAAAGATATTTTCTATAGAGTCTATCTTTCTTCAACTACCAATGGGTCAATTTATCAACTGAATTAGGTGGTCGTTGATGTATATATGATGAAATGGAATGTTTTTCACCTCAAGGTGAATCTAATCCATTGACTTGATTCTGGATAATTTTCCTAACTTGAGTTAGTTGATTCATCATCAACATGATGATTTCCATTCCAAATACCATTGTAATGTTTTCAGTGCATCATACATTGCACTCATAATTAACACAATTCCTCATATTTCCCACAGTTTTTATAAAATAATAAAACCTTACTGAGATATCTGTTACTTTTACAAATCTTAAAATTCTAAAGGGATTTTATATCATAAAACTTCGTGCATAAAATGTTAATAATATACTCTAATAAAAATAAATTTTTATATATATCCTTTATAAAGGGTCCTGCAAATATTTTGATTAAAAAAACTTATCCCCCAGGTGTCTCAAACCTGGAGTGCACTATGGCCTTTTTTCATGAAGCAGTTTCGGTTGATGTCAAAATCAAAGTGGATTTTTGGGTGTTTTCCATAGATTGATTTATTCCAAAGATATATCCACTAGTATTGTCCAGAAAAGGAATTAATTTTATTGACACCAATTACTTAACACTTAATAAAATACATGTATTCTTTCTTATATATGTACTTGTATCTTGGTTTCATACTCTTGCTTTCAACTCCTATTTTCCAAAACTAACTAAACAATCCATTGATTGAATCTATGGAATCTAACTTTTTTTATGACATAAATTTTCCTTATATGGTACAAATAAAGGATCTTCTAATGTTTAGTTTTTTGGAAATAAGGTACATAATACAAGATAACATAAAAATGTATTTAAAAAAAGAAATTCAACTTCATGGGATTACTCTTTCTTAATTATACTCCATATCATATCCTAGGGACATACATGAAAGGAAAAGGGTGATCATGAATCGCAGTAATGGAATAATAAATAGATGCTTATAACATGTGATCTGAATACCTATCAACATGAACATGAGGCATAAAGATAAGGAATAGGAAAGATAAACATCATAGTAATAAGAGAATGAATCATAACATAGAAATGTGTATACAATATTTAAATGTGAAATTCATAAGCATATCACATAGGTTTGTCAACAAGCTATCATAAATGAACATTACAAGGGTTATTCCAAAATATATCATAAAATATGTCATCTCTTGAGATTAAATTCTTCACCCAATACATTCTAGAGATATCAGGTTTCACCCTTCAGATATATTAATTTCATATGATCTACATAGATCATAATAAATTACTTCATTAATAACTCATTGTGAAATAAATAATGGGTTTCTTATCATATTGTTGGCATGAAATTAAACATTAATAAAATATTATTACATGATGTTATCCCACAAAAAGGGAATATGGGTTTCTTATGTGTAAGTCCCCAAATAAAATAAATAATTTTCTCATATAGTTGAATACCATTAAAAAATAAATATGTTTCATTTCTTAGAAAAGGAAAATGAAATTTATTTTCTTTGGTAGTTAGAGATATTTGATAAGTAAATTTGGAAATAAGACAGTTATAAAATGTGATTTTAAAAAACATAAATTGATAGGGGAAAAGGGTATCCCATTGATATAAAATAATTTTAATGTAATGGTATATTCAAAATGATAATAAAATTGATTAGAGATAACATCCAGAAGTTATATAAAAAATAGGTTCATGAATTGTAGACAAAGGATATCCATTACCTAGAATAGTTACACCTATGTCACGAGGAATGGAACCTTGGGAGATTATGGAAACCTGGGTGGGAAACCTTTGGGGGAAAACCAATAGAACGTCATCAGGGATGTATATGGAGTGGATATAAATGGATAAATTGGTTGGTATTTATCGAAAAAGCAGTGGAATTGTCTAAAAATTCCAAAATATAGGTATTAGAAAACTAGGTTGTGGATAATCATAAACCATTGTCTTACTAGTTTTTTTTTCTCATGGTTTGGGATATTTGGTTCATATTTAGATTATTTTAACCCACTAGAAAGAAAACCCAATTTTTAATACTTTTTTGGCATGGAAAAGTAAATATTCTATAAAGCAATGTTTCTAAAAAACAAACATTCTATTTTAGATTTTTGAAAGTCAATTACTGTCATAGATGTTGATTAAATCATTTAGAATAATTAATATTAATTAAATACCTTTATTTTTTGCATGGATTGGGTTTAATTAATTGTTACATCATTATGACATAAATATGATGTCATAACAAATACAAAAAACGCAAAACTATATTTTTTACTATTCATGAAAAAAATATGTATTTTAGAAAGTTTTCATAAATTATCCCTAACCTAATGTTGAAATACTAATATAAAATGTAATGTTCATTTTTTATGATTACATATCTATAAAAGATAAATTTAAATTTTAAAAATTAAAATATTTATTTATTTAAAAATACTAGTTTTTCAGACACATTCAAATTTCTAACACATAAAAAATTTCCTAGCCCATTATAAAATTATTTTGTCACTTATATTTTTATAATTGTGTTTTAAAAAGATATTTTTATTAAAACAAATATTATTCAGAATGATTGGGTTTAGTAAAAAAAGTATATATTTTGTAAATATATATATATATATATATTTCGTCTGTGTCTAAAAATGATATTATAATATTCGCCTAAATTAAACATATTTTATTTTTAAAAACAATGTTAAGAGGAATTTATGGAATAAAAATTTTATTTATACAAATGAATTTAAAACTTATGTAACTAAGGTATGGAAATGTGACCCCTTATTACACTGTCATACATCCTAAGAGTCCTATGTGCGATGGTGGTAGTTTCATGGGGTCTCTCATTGAACATCGACTAAGCGGTATTATCCACTAATTTGAACTGCTCCCATAGGATATTTCATTAAATATTCACTTTTTGAATCACATCTTCTTATTTTTCAATCGAAAACTTTTGTGATGATACCTCCCCCCATGTTCTAACAAATGGGATTCCAACAGAATGACTCTACTAGTTGTGGTCATAAATTCTCATTTCTGTATCAATTATCCTTCGTCATTACTACTTATTAACAATATTTATAATTTTAAAATTATCAACCAAGGGTATAGTTTCCAATGTTCATATTGACCAATGGTTGTATTGACCAAAAGTAGTATTGGAAAACAATCGTATTGTCCGATGGTAGTATTGACCAATGATCATATTGGCCAAAGGTCGTATTGGCCAATGGTCGAATTGGCCAACGGTCATATTGTCCAATGGTCATATTTTCAAACGGTCCTATTGGCCAAAAGTCGTATTGGCCCACGGTCGTAGTGGCCAACGATCATATTTCCAACTGTCATATTGGGAAACAGTCTTATTGGCCAACGGTCATATTGGAAAACAATCATATTGGCCCATGGTCTTTTTAGTCAAGGGTCGTATTGGCCAACAGTCGTATTGGCCAACGGTTGTATTGGCCAACAGTCGTATTGACCAAGGGTCCTATTGTCAAACAGTCTTATTGAAAAGCCATCATATTTACCAACCATTGTAGTGACCAACAACCGTATTGACCAATGGTCCTATAATGGTAAAATCCTGATGGTAACATTTCCCTTTATTCCCTATAAATACGACTTCATTACTTTACTCATAATTAACTGAAATTTCTCCCTAATGTAATATATACATTTCATAAGATATTGATTGGTTTAATAATATATTTTTTCCTTTATATATCATTTTATATGGGTGATATGATTCTATAATATTTTGATAATCCATGTTTTCCTATATTATCTATTATATTTTAATTTTTTTGGCCAGTTGTAATGTTTGGAATTTTAATTGGTTTCATAGAAAACTAATGTAACGATTATTTTTAATGAGCTAAAATTTTTTGGTTTCTATTTATTTTTTACTTGTAAAATATTATATAACATGTGAATAAAATTCATTTCAAAATAAAATATAATTTAAAATATTTAGTTTATTGTATTAATGGTATCCTTTTATAAGGAAAACGTGGTAATTTTTGGAAACACTCATCAATTTTCAATAACTTAATGACACGTTTCCAAGGATAATAGCTCTAAAATTTCAAAATTATTGAGTGGGGGTTTCTTTGGGTTGATCATGTAACAACGATGTGTTTCAAAAAATGTTTTAAAACTGTTATTTATTTTATTTCCATCAAGTTTTTACATTTTACACATTTAATTTTAAACTAGAAAACTTGTTCTTAACCACATGATTTTATTTTTTATTATACATATAAAAAATCATATAACCAAATTTCTTATGATGGAACTAAATTAATAATCTATGTAATCCAATTATTTTTCTTAAATATTATAAAATTAACTTTTCAATTAAACCATATAATGAGTAGAAAAAAGGTTTTAGTAGAAAATTTTATTTATACTATTATGGATTATAAATCATATTTAATATTGATTTATAATTAAATGACTGTGAATATATTTATATATTTTTTCATATATAAAATTCTATTAATTATTTAAATTATTTCAATTTATATTATTTTCTATAAATTTCTATGTATTAAATAATGTAATAATTTTAATATAATTTTTTCACAATTATCATGTTATTTAATGTTAATCATAATAATGTAAATTTTATAACCAAAAAATAAATTTTAGATTTAGAAAAAAACATTATAATTATTAAAAAAATATTATTATATGATTATTAAAGATACTTTCTATGTATAGTAAAACTAATCTTAAAGTTAGCACATGTCATGCACAGAACTTATTGTTTTGAAAATGTTTACTTTTAAGCAAAAAATATTTTGGATTCAGATATAATTATCAAATCCTTTAAATAATATAAATTTAAAATAATTATTATTATTAAAAAATTATTTATTAATAAATAAAATAAATAAGAAACATTATTTCATCATGTTATTAATAATTAAAAGAATTGTAAAAAAATAGTATTCACTAAACTGCTATATAAACTCTTGAAATGATCAGTAGAGGTTTGTAAATTTAACCAAGTATTTTTAAATTATAGATTGTTATTTGAAATATAAAATTTTATAGAATTTTTTTTACAATATTTCATTTTATTCATATACTAAAATAATTTCATAAAAGTGAAAACTGGAATAAAAATATTAGTATAACTATTAACCATAAAATAAATTATTTCTGAAAAACCTCAAAAATTAATCCTAATATGATTTGATATTTAAAGATCCCCAAACAATGTAAATTTTTTTAATATTGACAACCTAAAATCTATAAACATAAATTTAAAATAAATCCATGAAATATCATGAAAAAGAAAACTTTTTATATAAAATTATTTTTGTGTATATCAACTATTATTTGAAACTCAGAACTAATAATAATTATATCCAAATTGAAATATATACATTTTGTTAAATACATCTAGACTATAAAGAAATATTTTATACTTTACTTAACTATACTGATTGTTTTCATATTTTAATTGATTATATATATTTATATATATTTCATAATTTTGGTACTATTTTGTAAAACTCTTTATTTTATGGCTACCTATTATCAGTCTATTTTTGTTTGGTTTAAATAATCTTTGTAGTGCATACCACAAAACACTATATTCAATTAAGGAGGATAAAATTAGGTCATTAAAGTGGTACGCTATAATAGTCAACCAATGTGGGGATGTGATATACTAGATCAGTATAAGGTTCCCAAAATTAGTTATTCAATGAACATAGTTATATGACGTATGTATTGGGATACCATGGTGCTTAGAAATTATAATAATCATAATATCTATATTCTAGTAAGATCATTCATACTCGGTCATTATTTCTATTGAGGGGGTAATGAATCCTAGCAATCTCAATACACCACCCATCTAGGTGGATCCATTGAACACAAATTGGTTATGTTTCCTATAAATTATCATCAATTACTCATTAAAAGTATTTACCAAAGTGTTTACCATGTTATATACCTAATGATCCTTTTAGGATATTTTTAAAAATTAATTTCTATACTGATATTATTTCTTCAGAATTAAGCCAGCGACCGATAATTTATAAACCCACTAAAGACCCCATTAATGCACTTCAAAATATTAGTGGTCATATAGCCATATATCCTCACATAATCATATGTTAATTACTCTTTCTATTCTAAAATACATATCATATAATCATACAATTTTTTGTTTCCCCTTTAAATTATTTCAGAATGCTCATTCAACTTTCTCTTTTGAGACTTGTATACTGAATCAACTCGATAGTATTACAATTAAATGGATAATAAAATTCCTTATAAAAGATATATTCATAAGGCAATGTACCAAAATTAATTTTCAATTTATTTATTTATTTAACATTAGTCTTCCTAAATAAATTACTCTAGATATGTTAGATGCAATACTGATGATAAAAAATAAGGTTTTCACATGATAACCATTCAGAGTGAACAAACTCTATAATCATTATATAATGATTAGATATCATGTTTAGTATTTGGATTTACGTAACATGGGTGTGGGAATATTCCATGAACCAAATCCATTATTCAATATTCTATTTCACAAAATTGGTTAATACAATTTGACTAGGAGAATGATTACTATCTATTGAAGTTGAAACAAAGAGTATAATAGTATACATTCTATAAATAAAAGTTGTATCTTCCAGAATGGGAAGTTTTTCCTGTGGAAATGAAATAATAAATTGTATAAATACTTTGAATAACCTATTTAAAATTTCATTTTGTTAATAAACCTTAATAATATGTGAGATATAATAAACAATGTGAAGATGGAAGATAAATTGATTTTTTAAGATTAAAATGACATTAGTGTTAGGTTATAGTGTTATAACTATTTTCTAGTTAAGTGATGGTATTTTGGAAAGATAAGCCTCTTGACGATATGGTTGGTGAAAATAGATGATAAAATCTCATCTTCACCATGTCTATATGGTTTTATGATAATGGATATATCATAATTAAATAAGTTCTATAGGTACAACTAGAAGTTATATGATCAATGTATATAGTTTAGAATAATTTCTACTAATGGCAGTTGATGAGAGAAAGATACATTATCAGTAATAGTAACAAAAATAATAGTGTTGTTTAACGATGGGGATGAAAATTGAGGATAATTTATATGCATAATATTGAGGAGAGACTATATATCAGAGGATGAAGTGACATATATGAATTTTTTTAATTTCATATACGAAATTAATGTACTTGAGGTTGTGAATTTTAATAGAAATAGTGTTTAGTGAGATGAATATACCTAGATAAACATGAAAATCATGAGTGTAGCTCTAAGGATATATGATTTTATTTATAGATATATGTAAATTTGATGTTATAGAGTTTATATAAGTATGAATTTCTCAAAATATATAAAAGTTTAATTGGTAATTTTCTTTGAATGAGTGGAAGGATGCTTGTGAGGATCATATTTTCAAGGCAGTCTCTCTATGGATATGTAAAGATAGTAAAACTAGAGGAAACATATTGGATAATTTAGAATTTATTTATAATAATGGGTTGATGAAAACAATTTCTAATTGGTTATTATACCAAATTCCATTTTTTATGTGTGGAATTCTTAAGGAGAAAATGAAACTGTATCAGGTCTATTTGTGTTCAGTGGTCAATTATAGAAGATTTATGTTATGGTAGTTCCACAAATCCTATATTATAGAGGGTATTTTATCTTGATCCCTTTTTTCACTATCTTATGTTATGTTTGGACATTGAAACTGGGGTTTACATAACTAAACACATAATAATTGGTGTATATAAATTGTTTTCTAAAGATTAACATGGGGTCACTCAATTTTTTTTGAGAAAGTGGTGAAGCGTTGAGTGAAACCCAATATAAAAAATTGAAAGATGAATCTAATGATCAGTTAGATAAATGTATTAATGATTTTATATATGTCTTATTATTGTAGAAAATTACGATATAATATTCCTTACATGTCTGATAATCCATCTTATAGGGGATGGAGGTTGTGGAAGGCGAATCTAAATCACATAAAATTAGAGGAATTAGTGTTCTTAATTTACGAGTAGAGGAACCAATGGATCAAATTCATAAAAAAATTTAATTATTTTGATGAGGCTATAATATATTTTATCATCTTTGATGAGATTACATGGAATTGTGGGTGATTTTTACTAAAGCGCATATCAATGGTGTATTTAGAAAACTCATGGAGAAGAACCATGAGGTTGCAGTTACCAGGAAAAACCATAGAGGTTTAATGATTGTATCCAGTTCTTGATTGTTTTTTGGAATAGTGAGAGTTTTATAAGATATTATTCATCATGAATATGTCAAATTCCCAAAGTGGTGAGGGTAGCGGTGAATCATGGTATGATGGATTAAAACAATCATCCCTTTGATATTATTTTTATGTTAGATAAAACCACCTTTTCTATTTTTCTTGGAGATATATATTTATATATATAGAAATAAAAATCATCAAATATATACAATAATTTTACTTCGATCACCATAATCGAGACAGTACAAGGTGTATACAATGTTGATGTATTAACGTTCCATAATCCACTATGGCGCATTTTTTTATGAGGATCAAACTAGAATCTCTTTCCCTCTTATTTTAAAATCAATCACACATTTAATGGTCGCTGATCTCTTTGCTGAAGTGAATGGTCTACTCTCCTAAAATATCTTCATGATGATCTATATCAGTTATCAATTGGTTCACACTAAAATGAGTATGAAATGAAGCTATGTTCTCACCTAAGAGATGAATTCTATTTTATTCCATAAAATTATTGGTGGAAAACATCATCTTAATCATAAAATATACTTATAAGAACATGAATTCACAAAATACAATTTACCCTAATATCCAACATCATGAAATATTTCATCATGAACTTATAAGATGCTCCACACACTCCAACCTTACAGAAAAATCATGTGTGAAATTGTGGTCTTCTCCATACCGTTCAATCTCGTGGAATACCCCTTTATGAAATCCACTCCCTGAATGGTACTTCACACATGACTTCTGTACATAGTTGAATTTCACTAGAGAAAATATTCAAAAATTATGTTCTCTCTCTTAAAGAGTTAATTACAGGTCCCTAAAATTGAAATTATAATAAAGAAACCACCTAAACATTTAATTACTATTAGAACCTTCACATAAACTCATATAGTTCATTATTGCACACCATACCATGATCTAGACCTCATGGTTCATGGACCAACATCATGGTCCATGAACTCTCTTCAAATTGACTCAATAAACACCTTTAAATAATAGTGTACCCCATTCTACTTTATATCCACAGTCTCCATTATACCTTGGGACCACATAACCCATTTCGAGGCTCTACAAATTTAACTTGTGGTCCTCATACTCTACATCATTGTTAGCATGATTTGACCTCATGATCTTCTAGATGTGAACATACTTCGTGATTCTGAAAACATGATCTCAATGTTTGTGTACTCAACCCCATATTTTGTATATTTTACATTATAGAAAAAATTTATTTATTAAAATAACATTAATCCTTACAAAAATTTCCAAAAAATTTATCAAACAATTTGAAATGAAGCAACCTTCAACATGTTAATTACAAGAACCACTAAACTCATTCAAAACCACATTTTCAACAATCACAACACAAAAACATCACCAATAAAGATTTTTTCCAATGATCTATCCCTTTGGGTTTGTCGATAATACATTAAAACAACATAGAAAATTTTATTAAAAATAATCATGAACAATTTCCTATAATCACCACTCACACTCTACAATACTAGATAATGATTAAATACTTAATCAATATATACTCCAAACCTACATAAAAGAATATCAAAAAGATAAATATGAGAAAATTAAATGTTTTTCAATGAAACACTACTTTATTTATATCATACATTGACTATTTTTTGATATCAAATGATTTTGAAAGCTAAAAAAATGTTGGTAGTGATGAATTCCAATTTTAAATTTCAGATGATGATGCCATTGATAATAAAAATTCATCAACCATACATCCTAACTTTATTCATGAGAAACGTAGTGGTAATTGTGTCATGATATGTATTCATATAAATAATAACTTTCACATAAATAGAATTTAATCTACCTCTATTTATTCACTCCCTCTATTAATTAATTTTCTCCACTCAATAAAAATATTTCTCCCTATATTTCAATAATTAGAACAATCGTTACTTTTTTGTTATTAACTGGGAAATTGACATATATAAACACACATAAAAAAATATACTATACCTAAGAGGGTGGGGGTTTCTCATCCACATTTCCTAAGTATGAGGATTTAGTAGCACTATGAGATAGAACTTATCTTGTTCAAATGATTCTTTATGTTGGAATTTTTTAGGATGTTTGTGACTTGAAGTTATATAGGTATATACACATATTTCACCAACCCATGTTTCATTTTTTCCATGATAAAGGTATAGTTTATTTCAATTTCATTCATCCTTGTGTGATGGATACTTTTTTTTCTAAAATTTATTAAATTATAAAAATTGATTTCAATTAGAGACATCACATCAAACACCATGTCCTTATGATACTAATTCGTCTAATGTAATTTTGTGTAATATTGAGTCACTAAAATATATTCATCTTGTTTAGTACTCATTTTATTGAGATGTTGTTTATTTATTATCCATGAAATATTAAATCGTCCAAATATTGAAGGCACTACATAATTTTTACTTAACATCATTTTCTCAACTAGCATAATCAACTTCTCTATAGCCCAAACAATCTTGCTTTGATATACCATTATATAATAATCCAAATTCTGTTGTTCATATAATATATTTATATATTTAATTTTAAAAAATAATATGGATTACATTAGTACTACTTTGCTATAATGACTTATGTCATGTTGAAAAATGAATATTAGTTCATGTAGTTGTTAGATATAAAAAACTCCCAATTGTATGCCCATATTCTTGAACATAAATCACTTTTACTTCATCATCCAATGAAAATTTCATCTAGGTATTAACCAATGTTTTTGTATCCTTGGAAATTCCCCATTAGAAATATTTTTAGAACCTCCGAAAAATATTTTTAATGTGAAATACATTTATCATTCCCTCTTTGAATCACCTATAGTTTAGGGAAAATGACATATTTCCTATCCATAATATTTTTGACTCACACATGTGAACTTAGAAAACTAATATCACTACGATTAAATGGATCAAAAAAATATCATTTCATTGATATAAATAAAAACATTATCCCTTAATAACTCTCATTATCGACATATGGATTGTAATAAACTCCACCTCACTAGAAAACTGAGATTATAGAAGTTTTGATCAAGTCTTGAATACCATGATATTAGTGTTTGATTTGTCCCATTGATTTCATTCTTTATTTGAAATGATTTTTTATCATATTAATGAACTAGAAAGTTTAGTATTTAATTTATACCTCTTTTTCGAGAATCCTGTTCAAAAAAGATGACATGACAACCATCTTTAAAACATTGAATCACATTTTCACTATCATAGTTAAGAATGATATATTCTTCTACAACCATTCCATTAGTGTATATGTATCATAAAAATATATTCCCTCATTCTAGTAGTACCCCTTAAAAAAGATTTATTTCTAATTTCATTCCATATTCATTGATATTTTTTACAAATGAATCATTTATCCCTGATGATTGTTTTTTATGTCAGCCTTATAATAAGCTCTCAAGTCTGATTCTTATCAATATGGTAAAGCTATTAATTAATTACCCAAACCCAATTCTAATCTTTTGAAGCTTCTATAAAACATTTTGGATCTACTAGTTAGTAAAATTATTTCTTGATAGATACTATATTTTTTAAATTTATTTCTGTGTGTGTCTGATCATCGATGATATTATAGTTATCAATTTTAGCTTATCTCTTTGGATTATTTTTAGATAGAGGTTTGACTTCATCCTACTCATCATCTAAATCTTCCTCTATTTTCACATCAGAAACAAGTTCTCACCCTAAGCTACCTAACTAATCATAACTATCATCCTATAATTGTTGAATACTTTTCTGATAATTATACAAAATATCCACTAAATTGACACTATTTATATCAAAAACCTTTCTTAACCACTTATTGAATAATTTTCATTCCTTTATTTTCCCTAAATAGCTAATAAATATCCCTTTATATCCACTGTATTTGAACTTCCTATTATTGTACTTATTGATAATAAATAAATTAATTCAAAATATTTGAATATACATCAATGTATAATACATTACATATAACAAATACTTTGTAATATTTCCTTCTTTTTGTAACAAAAATTCTCTGTTTCATATATAGAATGATTCCAACACTATAACTTTACAGAAATTCACTTGTTAGAAAAATCCAATGAGTATGATTCCGGCCATCTTGTGTATGATATAATTTCTCCTCTCAAAAACCTCATTTTATTGATGGGTTCTCAATATAGATACATGGTTCTTTATCCCATGTATCTCAATATAATCTTCCACATGACTATTTTTGAACTATGTATATTTATAGGTTTTGAATTTTATAATTATCTAACTAATCACCTTTTTAATGTCTATGTGATGTTGTTTTATGAAACTAATCACCTATTATTTTTGTATTCTGACCAAAATAAATGCAATTTTGACAAAATCATCAATAAAAATAACATAATATCTCATCCCCTTAATGGGTCTTGACGAGATAGGTCTACACACATAAATATGAACCAGTTCAAACACTCCTGTTAAATTTTATTCTTTTATATTGTATGTATTTTGAGAGATATTCCATTATTGTAAATCATCGCACATGTGAGTGATATCAGATGATTGTTTAGGGACATATTAAAATGAATTATAGTTAACCAGATCATCTAAGGATAGTTGTATTAAATGGAGAATTAATTAATTCCATAACATATTTCATTACTCCTTAGATAGAAAACACATATCTTATTCTCTACACACAAGGTAGAGATTCACCTTTGTACACATCCCTCACATCACCATTCTACTATATTTTATCATAACAATATTTTTTTTGTATGTGTTAGTGCATTCCCAAAGTCACATAGTTGACTGGAATTAATAAGGTTATGACTGAGGCTTTCAATGACTAAGACATTTGAACATATCATATATTTACCTCAAAAATTTTGATTTATCTGATATAAAAATAATTAAACCATAATAATTTCTAAACATAAGGAAGCCTTTAATGTCTCTCTTGAAGCCTACAACAAGATCCTCATTTCCAATATTGTGGTATGTGCTTCCATTATTAATGATCCATACACCAGCTCGATATGATTCATTATGGGAAATCTCCATCAAATCTCTCTTATACGTTCTTATATTTTTTATCCATGAATTTGGAAGCACTACTAGTTTTGATTGAAATGTTTTATCCTCTTCATAGTGTGATGAATCAAATTTATCATATAAATCAATTTTATGTTTTCTTCCCTCTTTATGATTCCTCAAGGTGATTTCTTTTCCAAATTTTGGTCTTTATCAACACATTCAAATTTACTATTGATAATAAATATCTAGATGTATATCATAATCCTGTACTTCATAAATAGTTTTCTTCGAAAGAATTATTGAAATATAGAACTATTATTAGGTTACATTGTTTCCCTTATT
The DNA here is from genome assembly GCA_963277665.1 of Viscum album. Classification (NCBI taxonomy): domain Eukaryota; kingdom Viridiplantae; phylum Streptophyta; class Magnoliopsida; order Santalales; family Viscaceae; genus Viscum; species Viscum album. The sequence continues at coordinate 95,279,564 of OY728136.1, read as the reverse complement.
CCCCTATGTACCACTTTTCCATGAAACATACATTTTGGGATTATCCTATTTTTCAACAAAATTAACACGAAATAAAAAGATAATTATTGTGTGTCATCACAGATTCTATAATTGTCCCTTGAGTTCTATGAATATTATGATTTTGATTCATACTCAAATTCACCTTCTAATTTTGAGTTATTGTTTGTGGCCTAACATCAATCATCACCAATTTTTTTGATCAATACACATTCCATCATTTTCATTTGAATGTGAATTTATCTTTTTTAGTCCATTACCTATTTTACTAGACCTCTTTGATCTAATTTAAATTTTTATTTATTCTATATGATCAACATTCTCAATATTTCATTGGTATTCAATAGTCTTTCCCAATATTCATCTTTTCATCACATATGGATGACATCCTCTTAAAGATCCAATATGTTCTTTACATGGAATTTAAAAAGATTTATTAAATCATTGATATCCATGGTATTTTATTCGACTTTTATATTATACTGAAGAACATCCATCATTTATTATACCTTTATTGATTTTAGATCTCAATTTATGCCTTCATATTGGAATTTTCCACTTGTTGTTTCTATATATAGAGTTTGGAATTGTAAACCACTGATTTTTATTTCATTATTTTTATTCTCCATCCATATGCCTCTTAATGGGAAACCTCAAATTCCATCTTTAGATCATGTATTCATTCCATTTCTCATTTATCATCATCAAATTATTCCTTTGTATGTGTGTTTTCTACAACAAATTCCATATAGATATCATTGTGATCTTTGTAGTCTTTTAATTCTAGCAACTTAAATTCTACTAAACTTTAATTTTATTATAAAACATGGTTTTTTTATTAAATAAGTTTCATTTAGTAATTTTCATTATTTTATTATAAGATATATATTTATTAATATTAAAATCTTTGTCCACATATTTTTTTAGAAATTTATTGGGGAAATTTCTAAAAATGTTCCTAAATATTCCACATCAAAAATATTTGTGTGGATGTTTTCTGATAAACAATCCTTTTACTGTTATTATACTTGATAAATGATATTAAATGAATCCATCCACCTCTTCTTCTTCATGGAATTCTCTGGGGTTGAGATTCTTCATAGCCATAAATTCCACCTCTGTATAGTTAACCTTTTCCATAGACTCTTTTTCATCGTTTCTCATCTCAAAAGAGACAAGAGTTCTATAAAAACTAGCCAATGTAAGATCCTTTGGTTCCTCGTCCTAATTTAATTTTTTTATTGTAACAGGGTGGAAACCTTCTTAGGACGTGCATGATAATCCTTCAATAATTGAGGATTTAATCTATAATACATGTACCCTCCACTACAACTGTAACTTGGTTAAACAATGCATCAATATATTCATTTGGATGAATCCTCTTGTCCACATACATTCTCCAAAAACTGATAGTTTGGCTACTCAATATTTTGAATGTCCTTTTTAAATATTTATTATCCTTTCTGACATGTAAATTTTTTATATTCATGATATTTCCTTTATATAGATGGTGTTGGATAAGTATCCCCCTAAATAATTTCTTCCTCTATAAAAAGTAGTTCTACATCTATTTATTCCATAGTTTAAAATTATTTCTATCAATGATCAGAATCCATTTATGATTAAGTACTTACATTTTTCTACTAAAGTAGATTTATCTATTAGTAATAGTGTCAATTGATTGACTCATTACATTAAAAACTCTTATGAGAGGGGATGAATCTGGGTATGGAAGATTAAAAAAACATTCACTTTAATATTTCCATACCATTAAACTGAACACTCTTATATATTCTCCTCATTGTAATATATATATATATATAATTAAAATAATACAGGAGGCATTATAATTCTACTTGGTTTAGCCGAATTGGGCTAGTCCAAGGAGAATATAAAGGCTACATGCTGATGTATTTGAATCCACTATATCATTATTCATATAATAGTTTCAGAGGAAACTCATTTTACCACCTATTTTATAGCCATCCACGAATTGAAATCACACGTCTCTCTCTAATTAATTGAATCATTTAGTCTTCATATTTATCCACACAATGATATATGTTTGTTCTTATTTGGATGACATTTAAATAGGTGTGTAATTAAGGTCTGGTTTCCCATGAGAGATTAAATAGAAATTACCATTCATATAAATTCTTGGAAGAATCCATCTTATTTTTGAAATATTCTTCCAAAAACATGAATTACCAAAAAAAATATTCACTATAACCTCTATCCTCGTAGACTACTTCATTATGGACTCTCGAGATAATTCATATACATCAACCCTAAAGAAAAAATCTCACCATAAACTCTATTATTATGGAAGACTCCTATATGAGATTTTGGTATTACTAAAACACATATACATCATAGAATACTCCTTCACAAACTCCCCTCGACAAATTTTATTTCATAGGAAACCTTTAGACTTAACTAAATTTCTATTGAGATGATATTATCTATCGTAATTTTAACCCATAAAAAATATATTATGGGTCTTTTTTATAGTAAAATATCTCCAAAAACCCGACTAAAAATCAATTACTATTTAGGACATTAGTTAAGCTCATCCACTTCACTATTACACCTCATACAGTAAGCCCAACCTCATAGTGTATGGATCAACATCATGGTATATGAAATCTCATTAATGGTAGGAAAAAAAATCTATCAAATGACGATGTACTCAATTCCATTTTATATCTACATACTCCATTCCTCCTTATAACATCATACTCAATTCAAGGATCCACAAAAATACATCCTGATCTTCATACTCGGCTTTAAACTCTATATGCTTTAACCACAAGATCTTCTAACCATACACTACCTTCATCATTATTTGAAATTGGAAATTCAGTCAATGCTTTCTAACATATGTAAAACAATCATATGGTGGAAATAAAATTCAATCCTCCAAATTTTTAGGGCCAAGAATTTGGAAAACAAAAGGAAATAAAACCTCCTATAAAACATTAATTATAATCCCCATTAAACTTTTTCAGAAAAAAAATTCAAAATGATTTCTCAGTAAACCCAAAAACCCAAAAACATCATTGATAGATATTTTTACCAAAAATGTAGACCATTATGTTTGCTGAAAGAACAATGAAACTACTTATAATATTTTTAAAAAATACTCATTCACCTTTTTTTACAACCACTACACACTCTCTGTGACACAAGATGGGGATCAAACACACACTGAACATGTAATTTAAGACCACATAAGATAATATTTTCATGATAAAAACCAGTTGCATGAAAATTTCATCAATACAACACTTCATTCATGATACGACCGATTGATCCTTTCTCTATAATAACGAATATTGAATGATTATAACATTTTTTTTGGTGATTTATAAAAATATATATAAATTTAAGCATTAATAAGCTCTAAGAATGAGCACTTACTAAACTATATTTTTTAATAGCTTTCATATTGAAAACTTCAGAAAATAATTTCAGGATATGTCTCTTTTGAAAGGACAACTTCAACATTTCTTGATTTTAAACTCTCATTGTTTCTTCTCCCCTATCAACATATTTTCTTTCTTCATAGATATGTTTTCTCCCGATTTTTCAATGAACCAATAGGTGTCCCCTTTGTAGTATGAAAAATGAACGGATCATTGATCATCGCATAGGGAAAACACGTCATACCATGAGTAGTAGTGGTTCCTCAACAAAATTCCAATGTATGGGGATTTACCTGGACTCTAAGAGAAATTTAATTTTATTAAAAGCCTTATTTGGGAAGGGGCTTTGTTAACATACATGGGACTTGAAGTTTAGTTGGTACATACTTTAGTATCTCCAACCCATGTGACACTTTCTCCATGATAAATTGACATTTTATTTCAATGTTCGTTAACTTTATGTGATGAATATGATTTTCTTCTAAGATTTATAGACTAGAATTATCATAAATGATTCAAATCAATGACTTCACTTAAAATACAATGTTTAAAGTTATTCTTCATCAAATGTTATTACATGCAATATTGATTCAACATAATATATTTTTCTTCGGATTTTCACATAGAAATGTTGTATTTCTACTTGATAATACAAGAAATAACCTATATTCCAAGATAAAATGAAATTATTCATTACTAATTCCTTTCATCTTTCAAAAATGATTAATCAATATCATTAAAGCCTAAAAAATGTTGTGATTTAGTATTGTACTACAAGAAAAAATTCAATATTCTTCTAATATAACAAAGTATCATTTTTACAACAATAAGTGCCTTAAATTAGCACTAGTTTAATCCTTGTTATCTAGAATATGGTAAAAAAATAATTGTGTAAGGTCTCTATTGAGTATAATATGTTCTCAGTGATCTTCTTATATTCTATGAAATTGGCCACAATTTCTTCACCATCCCTTGAAAATTTCATCTTGGAAGCAAAAATAGATTTCATATCCATGGAATCATCCTTTCCAAATCATCAAAAACAGCCTTGGAATATTTATATTCATAAAAAATGTGCATTTCAATCATTGGATCGCCTATAGAAAATGGAAATATGTTAGGTCCCCAATTATTAACATTTCCAACTATAACTTCATGAACTCAACAAACTATTTTCATTATACTTCATTTGACCCACCATATATTATTCCATCAACATACACCAACTACATCATCCTTTGACCAATAGAATTAGTAACATATATATTATAATCAACTACCCTATGCTACAAAACTAAGCTTCTTTTATTATTGATCTAGTCATCATTTCCATGAACCTAGTCCATATTTCATTATAAAAAGATCAATTTCATATAAAATATATTTATTCTCATATTTGTGGACATTAAAAACATATGTCTATTCAATGTATACCACATTCTCCAGAATTTCATTCAGAAAATATTGACATGACATCCATCTAGAAAACATTGAATTGACTTTTCACTACTACAGTTAAGAATATTAAAATTATCTCCTAACTTTTCATTGGTTCTAATGTCTCAAAAACATTGATTCCATTGATCTAGGAGTACCGCTTGAATAGAAGTCATGTTTTTTTTTGAATTACCATTCCTTCTGAATTCAACATATTGTGGAATAAACATTTGGTACAAATTTTGTTCTTGTATATCGTCCTTGAAAAAACCCCCGTGTATAAATCATCTTGATTTAGTCAAGAACTAAATTAATCTCTTAATACTAATTCAAACCCTTTGAAATTTTTTTAAACCATTTTGGATCTACCAACGATAATAAATATTTTCTTTTAAGACACTTCATTCTACTCATCTATACAATTAATTTCTGATCACCTATGATACTATTATATTCATTTGTTTCTTGTATTTTCTTATTATTTTTTGATATTGGCCAACTTCATAATGATCATTATATAAATTTTCATCTACATTTACCTAGAAAACTTGTTCAGCCCCTATTAGTCTTAACTCCTCATATTTATCCTCCTAAAAATATTCAATGGTTTTATAAGAATTCTACACAACTTCTACCACATTGACATCATTAATTTGAATTACCTTTTCTTGATTCTTATTTAATAATTTACATGTTTTAATTTATCTTTGTTTCAAAGTAATAACCCATAATCTCCATGTGATTTCAACATCATGTGTTTCTCCTTCCAGTGAATATAACACAAAATTGTGAAGATTTGAATGTACACCAACATCTACTTAATTCCATAAAACTACTTCTGGTGCCTTCACATTATTGAGACACAACAAGGAACTATTAAGGATATATATTTCTTCCAAATCTACTCTAATATGTCTTTTTTCAATGAACATTATTTCCTCCATGCTATTTATGATATTATTTCCCCCTTGAACATCCCCACATTACCAAGGGTTTCTCGCTGTAAAGACCGATGTATAATCCATTTCTTCGTGAGATAATACTCCAATTTTTTTTATTATGAAATAAGTATTTTTATTAGTTTATGATTTTAGGATTTTAAATCCTATAATATTCTAAAAATCCTATGATATTATGTTATGAAAATTAAAACTTCTTATTTGGGAGTGGTGATCATTATCCATTCCATTCTATTGAAATCACTAATTATAGTAATGTAATATCTCCTCCCATCAATTGATATTAGTTAGATATATGCATACACATCAATATTAAGAAGTTTAATCCTACTTATTGAATTTTATTCTTTGTTCCTTTTACATTTGTTTACTGATCATACCTTATTTCCAAGAATTTCACATGTAAATATTATCACATTATATATTTTGGGAGATCTCAATATATATAGAAATTCACCAAATCATCCATGGATGGTTGGATCAAATGAACAATGTATTCTTACCACAACATGTTTTATTCCCTATTTTTTAAAAAATATATATTTTTCACCATTAAGATACTAACATACATTTACATCCCCTATATAACCATTGTAAAAAAGTTTTCCATGATAGTACATATATTCTTTATAAAGATTATTGTAATTTATGAGTCATATAGTTTAATGACACTAATAAATTCAAGACTACGTCCATTAATGTCTAATACATTGTCACATTTCACATATCATCCCCCTAAATGAATCTTTCCTAGAGACAATAATGTTTAGTATTTCATCATTACTAAACTTGATGACATTTTATTTATTTCTCTTGATTCCCAAGAAAAGATCCTTATTTACTGTCTTATGGGAATTTCATCCACTATCATTTTTCAATGAACTATCTTTATTAAATTCTTTAAAAATGAATATATCAAATGACCATATGATAAATTATTATCTATTTTTTCGATATCATTGTATATTAACCTAGTGTTGATTAACATATTTGATCCTATATAGATTATGAAGTACTAACTTCATCATGAATATATGAAAAAAGATTTTTATTTTCAATCTACTTAATGATTCCTCTTTGTAATTAATGCACCAACATCTGATCTTCATCAGTCAATTCCTCTAACATTCTAATTAGAAATATCTAGACATGTATCAAAATACTCCACACCAGAAATAGTGACAAAAAAATTATTCCTATAATACTAAGTACTACCCAACTTATGTTTTTTATCGTGTTCCATTTAGTACATCTTAACAATGGGACATATTTTTAGAGAATTTCCCATCTTTCCATAACAATTACTCCTTATATGAGGGGAATTATTATGATTAATTAATATATCACTAGTTTTCCCTCCTGTTTTTTGAATATTATAATACCAAATCATTCCCAAATATACCATTACCATCAATGGTGGAGCTTGGGGTTTAGTATCAACTATCTCTTCTTTCTATTAATGGTCAATGCATGCACAATAGTTTTCATTTTAATATAATTTTTTTCTTATACTAATACTCCTTTGTTATTTTAATTAACCTATATTGTCAAATTAAATTTTTATATTCCCCATGTGATCTTATTTCCTGATATTTCATTAGAATTCAATAATATCACTTGATCTTCAACTTTTCAACACAGGATAAAAAATTCCTCCTTAATAACATTGAATAATTTGACATGATATTTCTCCATGATTTTCAAACCTTCAATATCCATGGTCTATTGTTTAACATTATGATTTTACTCACCAACCACATATGACTATTTGAGGTTTTCATATTTTAGATTATCAATTTATTCCTTCCACATGTACTTCTCATCTTTTTTACTTCTACATATAGATTTTGGCATCGTGATCCACTATTTTGGATTTAATTTTTTGTATCTCATAACATCAGTCTCTTCAATAGTTAAACCCAATTAAACCTGGGGATCAACCCTTAATTCCATTTCCCTGTACATTTTTTCTCTATCCACATGTCTAGGTGCTTCCCACAACATCCACTATTGCATTTTCTCTTTGATATTTTCAGTCTCCTATTCCCCTATCGCACCAACTTCGGAACAATAATTTTATTATGAATGTAGGTTTCTATTATTAAAATAGTTTCATTTTGTACTTTTATTACCTATTACATTATCTGATGGTTTCATTATAGTAATATCTTCATCATCATCATCTACTTGAAATTTCTTAGGACACTTAGATGCACAGTTTGCATCATTCCCACATCAAAATCATATGAGTAGATGGATTCTTTTAAACCTTCATATTCACATTTTCTTATCAGAATCATTGATGGGAAATAATTCATCCTTATATTATTATTTATGTCCATCCTCCATGGTGGGATTCATCATGGACTTAAATTCCATTATTTTAGGCTTCATACACTTCGCATCAAACTTATCGACATTTATCATCTTGTAAGTGACTATAGGACTAAGAAAATTTTACAACATTAATTTCTTTTGATCCTTGTACTCTAGTGTAGATAATTTCTTAATTAAAGAGGGTGGAAATATTCACAAGATATTGTTTGAAATCTTTATATCATTGTGGGTTTTTATAAAATGATGCATTCCTTCAAGAATTGTATTCCCCTCATCCAAAATAGAGTAAAAAAATTCATTTGGGTGCATATTTAGGTCCACATATGTTTCCACAGAACATGCTATTTACATTCTCTAACATTTTAATCATATTTATAAATATTTATCTTCTTTTAACATGTGGAATGTGATAATTTTCATGACATTATATTTATGTATATTTTGTTATAAAAGTATCCCCTGAAAACATAGACTCTTTTAGCCTCGACATTCAATTATCTTCTATCTAATTATGATAAATACCCATTATCTATAGTTCCCAAAATACCAATCATCGCATTTGTAAAAAAATCACCCATAAAGAACAAATTTAATAATGTGTCTAATTCTTTCACATTTGAAATGTGTTTCCATAAAAGATTATAATACCTTAGTTATTAACAATTTCAATTGATTACACAAAGGGAGATTTAATCATTCTCTCTAATACCATTTTTTGGCCCCACTAGGGGGTGAATCGGGGAATTAAGAAATAAAATGATATCTTATTTGATCGCATTCATACTTTATACATTGCTCTATTCATTAATATTCTCTCTATAATATAGTTTTGTTTGGGTTTCCTTGTGTGAAATGGTTTCTCTCATCATGCTACTATTGTAAAATTCCATGAAAACCCCCAATGATTCCCCCATCCATAACTGAGTATAAACCTTCTTTCTAATGGTCAATAGACATCTTGGTTTTCAGGACCAGTGACTCTTGGGTACTCGATTTGGTCAATAGGATAAGAGTATCATCTCATAGTACCCTTTTGGGGGGAATTATTTCTTACTCTGTGACTCTCTTATAAATTTAAGACATGTTCATGGATCTCTTGTTAATCGCAATACAGGATCATTTACCCCAAAAAAAATTGTTCGTTGGTTAATTATCTTATTATACAAAGATATGGAGTGTCATTAATGGATATGTCAGTATCTAAGGTTATTCATCCATCTCTCGAATAGTGAAAAGAATTTTTTTGTGTTGTAACCATATAACCATGTGCTTCTGACTATGTTTCTATATGAGGAGGAGATTGATGTTATGAGAGGGGATTGATCCATTATGTGGAATCCTAAGTATCCTAGATATTTCAAGAATCAAAACCCACATAGTTCATTGAGGTTCTTGTGACTCTCCCCATGGTCTATTCCATTTTATGAGAGGTATTAATTCATGGTTCCCAATGAGGTGTTCGTTCATATCTCCCCAATCCAACGTGAGTTATGATTGGTGTGAGAAATAAAGGGTATAGACGATAAACCTTATAGTACATGGATATGCTACTTTTATATTGGGAAAGTCCATGTTTGAGTTTATCATAGAGCTTGTTGCTTGAAAATTTGTCCTACATATCCTATTTATCGTGAGAATTAGATTCCTCATAGTTCACCTATACCATGTCATACACTTTGAGGCTAACCTATGGATCAGGGGTTACACTCTAAGGACAGATAGAGTATTCATATTCAAGGATTTCCTATTGACATTGACATCTTTCTTATATGAAACTGCATGACCTAGTTGTCATGTTATGGGGGTCATCATGCGACCTGTCTCAACACACATATGAGGTGTCATGAGAGATAGTGTATCAAAATCTATATGGTATCACATATCATGGATGACGACTTTGGGAGACATATTAATACCTGGCCTATGTGTCTGGAGTGTGTCTTGAGTTTCAGTTTACTTAATGAGAGGACATCGTGAGTCTCTACTGACATTCCCAGTGGGTGTCATAGGTCATGAATAACTTGGCCAGAGAGTATCATGAGTCTCCACTTGCATGCCCAGATGGTTCCATGAGTCTTAGTTAACATGCATGGAGTGCATCATGAGTCACAACTATCATGCTCGAAGGCCATTGCGAGATCTTGGTTTTCATGTCCAGGTTCATCGGTGTGACTCGGTTGACCTGAGTGATCACTATTATATGAGTCTGACATTGTGCTCGGAGCACATCGTGAGTCTTGGGTGATGGAACCAGATGATTTTCAATATTAGAGTGCCCTCTATTAGGGAACTGTATGGTGTTCCATGACATGCTTGGAGGGATTCTCATGTCCCCATTGACATGTCAATAGAGTGTCATGAAATCTAGGCTACATGTCTAGAATCTCCGTGAGTCTTCGAATGACACATGCGAGGTGTATGAGGGACATAGATAATGTATTCCTCTAATGCCTCCTGCATTTGATCTTATTTTCATACCTTGTATTGTTGGTGACATGGTTGCATTTGGTGTCCTCATATCTTGAGTCTCGCATGATCTAGTAGGGATACGATAAATCTATTATTTTGTTCTGAGTTTGACGATGACAAGCCAAAGGGCTTCTATGAGATGATGTGGGTATTCCATAGAGGACTCGTACTGCCTTTTTGGTCATCGGGGGTGCATCACATGTCTTTCAGAAACCACAAACTCCTCTTTTCATTCCCTGTTTTAATCTCCATTGTTTTATTTTAAAATTTTCTATTGTCATTCCAGTTAGAATGAGTAATATCTATAATTTTTACTCTATTTTTGAATGATGTCTTGCGTGACCAATATGGGTCATTTGTAAAGTGTCAGAGGATTTGGTGGATCAGTCAATCTGATTATCCTTATAGCATCATGGGCTTTTTTGGACAGTTAAAAGGACCTTAATGTGGTGAGGCCAATATGCTAGGGTGCTTCTGGGTGGTTTTTTTTGTCTTGAGTAATGTTTGGGATTTGCGTCTCATATCATTCAGTGATAGTGAACCACTCTCACCTCCTCCCTTTCATATCATTCATTTTTATTTTACAAAGGCTTGGAGGTCAATAGACATTTTTCATATATTAAAAAGGGATTTTATTCCTCCCAATGATCATTTGGAATATGAGAAGTGTGACCATTAGGGGAGACTTCCTTTAGAACTACATTCTCCATTATTTTTGTAATACTTTGGATTTTTTTTTAGGTGATTTCCAATGAAAAACCATGTGACCTAGGGGGTGATGTTCCATACATAGAGCCTTCTTGTGACCTTAAAATGGTCATGAGATCTTTATCCCTTTAGAGGATCATGCGATCCTTGAGTCTTCTACCACCCTCTTTTTAAATAAATTTATTGTGAAAAAATAGTCATATTCGAGTATTTCTTCCCTTGTGATTTTTTAGGTGCAAATTTGGTGGGCGTCAACAAATTCCCCCCTCAGGAGAGATTCCCAAGTGGATAATGATTGATTTATGAGGATTTTAAATGCCTTTTAAAGGCCTTGGAATCAATGTGAACTAGTTCTCTGAGTGACATTTGTTCTAACGAGTGACTATTTATATTTTGAAAGATGACAATATAAAGGTGGTGAAAAAAATTTTATCCCACTGAACAGTTATTTTTAGAGTTCTTAAAATGTTTCTACCGATGAGAGACCATTCCTTGAACCTTGATCATGATACATGTCCATGAGGATTCGTCGCAAACATGTTCCAATGAAGCTCTTATGCAAGGATGCTTTTTTCTCAGATGATCATCTTCCTCTAATAGGAACCTAATTTTCAGTTATTCCAAAGGATTCGACAGTGAAGGATATGGTTTTCGTGAGGGTTTCCGGGGATCCATTAGCTCTATCATTACATCATAGGTGATTCATGTGACAAAGTTCAAGTTACACATTTGTGAATCATCAAAGGGGGCCAGGCGAGGCGTGTGATGGCTTGTAAGAGTTATGCTCCCCATGATTCCTCCAGATGAATAGTGATTCATGAGATCCTTGATGTCGTTTGAGGAACCTTGGGAGAGTCATGTGATATGCATGATTCAATTTTCTAATGATAAATATTAATTTTATCAATACTTTGTGTTTTCATTGTCTTTACATGTGCAACATACTTGTTTTCATATGGCTTCTTGTTCTCACCATGGGTCCCCAGCTGCAGCCAATGAAAGGGTCATGATCACAAAGAATCACAATGCGGATCTGCTCTATCATATGTGTACTGATAATGAGATATTTCAGAGGTTATTTTCATCTAGAATTCAGTGTTATCCCTTATCTGGCCTACTTATGCTATACAAGTTTTTCTTTCTTGATGATTCCGTTATACCTCCATCAGACATTAACATCCCACTTTTATAAGTATCAAGCTCAGATGACCATGTTCAGGAAAAGATTATCATGGACGGTCAGCTGGTTACAACTCAATATCATGGATCACCATATCTGTTGGCTATCACTCCAATGAGTCTAAATGGACATGACCTGACTCAAAAACCTATCACCCAGAGATGCTCAAGATTATTCGACACTTCTATGGATTCCTCTAGTGGTCGGTGGTACTCAAAATGAGATCCTCATCCTAGAAGAATTTTTTCTGATGGATGGGCATGGCCATTTTTGGGTGATGCAGAGGTGTTCAGAGTTTTTTGAAGATTAATATAGGGTGCACCTCGAAATAGCCATATGGATATTCCAATTCATCATTTCTCACCAGCCAGACCACCTATAGGAAATGATTAGTTGATGGTGTCCAGGTACCAACATGTGCCATCTTTTTTATGGTGAGGTGTGTATCAGTTTTTGGGATATCTATCAGCATAGTGGTGTCCCCCATTTTTGAGTGATGTATGTTGAGTTTCTTCCTATTGTTGACTTATGGGACAATCCTATACAGTATCTGGTTTTAGAAAAGGATTATCTTCCCACTTTTAAGAGAGATTTTGGGAGACCGTATATAGTGTGCTCTCTTATTTTCTTCATCGAATGGATTAATATTTTTCAATGTGGCAGCGAGGTTAGACCAAATGTTATATGACCCCATCGGTTACCTTACCAACATTTCTATGACAGCATAATTTCGTATTGGGACATTCTAGAAGCTGGGGATTATACTTTTGAGGTATATCGGGTGAACCCAGAGGTTTCTTCTGACCTCAGGCTAATAGGTTTTATTATTATATTTCTAATTGGTTGGCTCTTCTTCACTAGGGAAACACAATGATGAATTTGTGTTATCACATTGATAATGGATGCACATCATGCAGAAGAGCAGAGCCTTAACTTGGAGGTACCAGTTCTTGCACGCCCCTACCTGATTCTAGGTTATATCCAAAAAAGTAGCATATCCTATACGACAATTGTTCATATCTAGTTATTTTTTTGATTGATAGGGGAGAAATTTCATATTTACAGGTATTAAAATAACTCTAGAATCTCAGACCCCATTTTCATATCTAGATTGTTAATGATTTTCAGGCTTCATCTGATGTCCTTAACCATTGCATAAGTCAAAGGATTGTTATGAAGATCCAAAAACCTATAGATTTGTACATTCTGTGCAATGAGCTATCTGGTTATTGATGAAAATAGTGGATATCTTGATGAGAGATCTTATAATATCTCTCTACATAAGGGATCCTTACTGTCATGGTGGATGAGATTATTATAAGTGAAATATATACATTATATCTTTTTTATCAACAGTTAGTCTGCGTTCAGAGAGTCTCCCCCATTCCATTTTCCTACACATGATGGGAGTGACACCCTTGCATCATCCAACAATTTTAGAAGATTTTATCCCACCAAAATACAAGAGTTGCGATCATATTTCTTCCTACTATCACTCCCAATGTTCTCACCTAGTATTATGCCTCAACCTAGAAGATTACTTATCCCAATGGGGTGATAGGGAAACTGGTCTGACATGTGGATATTCCCCTTGCATCGTTGATTCTTCTATTTTGGGAAGTAATGGAGTTAATTGAGGACTTGGGTGTGGTGTCAAGAAAGTGAACTTAGTCTGATGATGGTTTTTCTGACGAGAAGTCAAATTCTGTTGACGATCTCATCCCTTTGTTGTAGGCTACGAATGATACACCTGTTGAGAAAGAAGTTTATGGGGCTTCTTTCACTATTTCATCCTTGATTCAGCTAGTTTTTTGTCCCTCTACTGTAACCTCTTGCATGGCTGCTGATGCTCAATCACCCTGTAATATGATCTGGGAGTGCATCCATGTGTTGATTACTAAGACCCCTCTAGAGGAATTTTTCATTCAAGGGGAGTGTCTATGCATATTATTCTATGATCTAGGGGCATATGGTTTTGATCAAAAGCCTCTGTATGAAATTGTACATCCAGTCATCCTTGCCCCAAGGGACTTGTCCCTGTTGTAAACGTGTTTTCATGACATCGAAGATGATGAATCCCTTTCTAAATACATTGGGGAGGCCTTAGAGGCACTAAATCAGGGTCATCAGTTTCCTTATAAACTGCTTGACCATATGGATTCATGGAAAACACATATATGGAGGTATGAAGAGATTATCATTCATATGAAGTCCAAACTTTCGACATCATCCACCTCATTGGCCACCACTTAGAGGATGGTTAAAATTTTGACTAGTATGGTCGAAGTTCTCCACCCCGAGGAAGAGGGGAATGATGTGGGGAAGGAAAGTCTCCAATGTTTTATTTCCACCTCCCTCCAAGTACACACTGGTATGGATAATTCTGCTGACCATCTTTTTTTTATAAATCAATTTTTCCCTTATTTTGTCACATACTTATGAACTATACATCATTTCCTTTTTGTCAATGTTTCATAGAGAATCCAAAATGTAGAGGTTCTGAACCCCTTTTATAGTGAATGGATGATTTTTTAGTTTTATTTTTCATGGGATTACAATTCAATTTTCTACCTTGAATGACATCTCAAAAAATTTTCACCATGCTATTGACACCCATCCATTTATTTTTGATGAATGAGATTTACTGTCAGTATTTGAATGCTGAGATTATTGAGTTCACCAGATGTGTAGAGGGATCATCTGGGTAGGAGATATGTCCATTAAATTGAGTGCTTTGCATATATGCGAAAATTAGAACAACTATAAATAATTTTATCTCATATGTAATGTTTTGTATGATTTAGTTCAAAGTAGTTTCGGTTATACCATCTGTGGATTTAGATAAAGTACATTTAGCATAGAACTTCTAATAAATTAGTTTAAGGTATTTTAGCTCGGACATTCTGTTTCATTAGTTTAAAGTCTTTTAACTCAGGCCATATGTTTCTTTATATTAGGTTCTTTTATTTGGGAACTTCTCTTACATTAGATTAAGGAATATTATCTCGGACCATCTATAACTTTATATTAAGGTATTTTAGCTCATATATAATGTTTCGTTAATTTAAGGTCTTTTATCTCTGACCTTCGGTTGGTTTAGTTTATGTTCTTTTTGCTCAAACTATCTATTTCTATAGTTTAATATCATTTTGATCAAATATTTTATTTCATTAGTTTAAGGTATTTTAGCTTGGACATTCTGAATATGGTCATGGAATATGATGCATATACTATAAGAATAACCCAAAACAGTGTGGTAATTTGAGCCCAACTCCAGTGTTGTTGGGGCTAACAAGGATCAACATGTCCTTTTCTAGAGAGACATATTTGGCTGACATCCATAGGCATGTATGCAGGGTCCATGAGCATATAGGAATAGTCAGGTAAAGGGAACATAATGTTGGGTATCTTTTTTATGTTCTATGGATGATCTATGAGGGTAATATTAATGAGGACAAAGTTCTAGGGATACTAGGTCCACCTAGATAGTTGAGTAATGGATGATGTAAATCATAATAAAAAATCCAGAGTCTGTGAAAATGAGAGGGTGAAGACATTTCGGGTATGTCCTATGGACTTTTGATATTCCACATTACACCATACTACTTCATAGGCTCACAAGGATCAATAATATTTTCTGGAAAGAAAAAAATTCATTTAGTGGTTGGGTCAGGACCTTTATGCATTAGTAAGTTGGCCATGAATAGATGATCTCCACTTATTTTTAAGGGATTTGAAAGGTTTTTGAGGAAAAAATGTTTACATAATGATGTTGAATATGTAATAAAATCCATCCATGGTGAATTTTGTCAACCAAGGGCAATTAGCTCTTAAATGAGGCTCGAACTCTATGCCATGTGGTTTCGTATCATGAGACATGGGCCCACAAGGGTTAGAAAATGAACTATCACAATCCTTCCGTGATGAAGGATGCAAAACATGGTGATGTCACTTCAAGGATATTGAATCCTCTAGGATAGTATGGTACAAGGACTATAAATCAAGATCTGGAGTGATTATATCAAGAGAAATACATGGGACAGTCATGCATGGAGTGGTCCAAACATACTAATCTATTGAGTGATTTGTTTATGATGTCATGGCTCTAGAGAATTGGAATGTACTTTTTCAAATTGAGGAATTTTGTTGACAGCCGTAGGAACATCTGTAGGAGCCATGTGCTACCATGAATATTCCTGAAAATGGTCATTGAAGTCAGATATCATTTACAAGGTCCATGAAAGTTTATGGTGATTTGAGACACCCTAACACATGAACTGTGGTTTGTGGAAGATGTAAAATCCAATGAAGAATTAAATTGAATAAAGGTTTTGTCACACCTAGAGAACATATTCTCACAGTAAGGAGATGTGATAAATATTGCCCTAACTTTTTCGAGGACCAGGTGGTCTAATGAAAATAGTTGGATTTTAGTAGGGTTACAAGACCTATGAGATATGTGCATTTATGTTTGATTGCTAGTTTTTTTACTAAAATACAAGGATGAAGAGTTTATTAGGAAGTGACTCAACTTTTTCTCAGGTCACCCTTTTTTGGGTTTCTGGAATGTTGAGATTTGTGTCCCTTTCTTTAGTAGTTTGTGGTCATTCGATTTGGAATATTATGCGATGGAGTTTAAGGTCGTAAAACAACTACAAAAGTAAAAATAGTTTAGGGTCCTGACTCACATGTATGAAACATGGAAGTTGTGATGCATTATATTAGTTAGGATACCCAGGGTTAACGGTGCTCCAACATCATCTCGAGCATGTAAGGGAGATGAAGTAAATCAGGGCTTGAGTTTCTTAGGTCTTGAGTAATGGCATGGGATAGTAATATATGGAGTAGTTTAGAAACTGTAGGGTGTTGGATGCTTCCACTATGATGTTATGGATCATGATAATTAGAATTCTTTTTTTGGGTGTCAAATATGGTTGATGCCCATAGGCACAAACGTTAGATCCATGTGCATACATGTATAGTCAAGAAAAGTGTCTTTGAAGCTAGATATACTTTTGAAGGGACATGGAAGGGTTTCGATGGCCTAGGATACTCAATACATGAAGTGAAGTTCATGGATTTGAGGTTCTCTTCGAGGATTGTGGGAGAAACCTGTAATCTGGTTGACACGGGTATGCCTCTTGTGCAACATTGATAAGAATCAATGATGGTACATTATTTTCCATGCAATATAACATCTAACAGTAAGGATATATTTCCATACATTTTAACATCATGTGATACGTATGTATTTTCATGCAGTTTTAGGTCATGTGATAGGGACATATTCTCGTGAAATTTAACATCATGTGGTATGCATGTATTTCTATACAGTTTATCATCTTTCGGTAAGGACGTATTTCCATATTGATTCATCTCATGTGGTAAGAATGTATTTGAATGTAGTTTACAATCATTTAGTAGGGACATAGGAGAACACATTTGAATGATTAAAAATTATGTGGTTTGGACCAAATATGGGGACTTGGGCGTCACTACACATCTCATGAAAAAGAGAAACATGCCACACGATGTTATGGGTGGTTGTGCTGTATAATATCTTTCGGTGAGGACCATGCAACACACTTTAATTTTATGTCGCAGGGACATATATAGATAGTCTAGGGTCATGTAGACTTGACAACAATGTAGATCTTCTACTGTGGGGGTGTGTAATGTGGTTCCATGAATCAACTTGACATGAATGAGGACTGAAGAGGTCTCAACCACACCACACTACACTTCAGGTAGACTCTGGACAAAGGACCAAAAAGAGAAATGACTATGGCTATACCTGAACATAAAATGTATGGTCGTTGCTACATATCTCATGAGGATGAAAATCAAGCCACAATTTTTTTGGAAGAAATACCTTACATGAGTCTAAATCATAAGTAAAAGAGGGCATTATCCTTGTTGGAAGTTGTTGCTGGGCCTAGGATTGGAGATCCCTACATCACTACATATCCTGTATGAGAAAAAATCAAGCGAACCGATGTTATCTACATTCCATGAATAACGTCATGAGGTGAGGAAGAAATTGGATTGAAGGGAATTGGTGGGGGAATATTGGTCAGGCCCAATGATATAATCTTGGGCATCACTACGTTTACCTAAATAAATGGGAAGAAAACTAGAAATTATTAATTTTAAGGTCGCACAGTTTAGTGTTGTGTGGTGAGGGCATATGAAATTCCTTTCATGGTCTTTAATTCATGGGTGTAATGGATTCATCATATACCTTCATTCCTTGTTTGTGTTGGAATGTCCCCACCATAATTCATAAGCTCGTGTGAGTAATGCTCGACATGAGAAAAAAGGAACAACAAGGGTTCCCTTATAATGTAGAGACAAAAGAGGGGTATATCATATGATTTTTGAATGATGTAGTGGTTGGATCATGATATGAGATCAATATTTCCCTATTTATCCCAGTGAAAATGGTAATCATGGCATATGGAGTTCTAGATGTCCCATGTAGTTTAACATCATGTGGCGGGGATGTGGGTGACACGATGTGAATCGACATGGGAAGTTGTGGATCCGAGGAGTTCTATGTCATGCAGTAAGGACATTGGTTAGGAAATTTAAAATCTTTCGGTAATGATGATATTTTTATAGTTTAACATCATGTGTCCAAGATGAAAGATGGGGCTTACTCTGATATGGACACCGATTTTCATAGCAGCTATGGGATGTATTTCTTGAAAAATTTCACATTAGGGGGTAGTGTGACATATTCACCATATATAGTGGCTAGATAATAGGCTTCATTATAATATAAATTGTTTATGATGTAAGGTCCTTCACACTTGGGATATAATGTTGGGAGATTCTTTCATGGTATCATCGTGGTTCTTAGAGTTAATACTAGGTATCCTAGTAGTAATGAGTTGAGGGGATCTTTTTAATTGAAGGCTCATGCAATACGATTCTTGTAGAACTCTTGGTTGTGCAGTGTGCACAACCTCTTCTCATCTACTCATTCTAACATATCCATCCACATTTGAGATTTTTCGTCATATGAGAGTTGTCCAGAAACAGCAACTCAGATTGAGGGGAGATCTATGGTTAACGTTGACTCGGTCCCATACACTAGTGAGTATGGAATTTCTTGTATTGGTGTATGTTTGGTGGTACCATTGGCCCATAATGTATGTAGGATATTATCCAGACCGGAATTGTTATCCTTTTTCACCATCTTATGGATTATTTTTTATAGAGACTTATTCAATGCCTTTATCTGTCCAGTTGTTCATGCATGATTGCGAGTTGAGTGATTAGACTCGATGTTTCACTCCTGGTAAAGCTTCTTCAATTATGTAAAATATAAATTGGTATCATTTCCTATCAAAATTGTTTGAAGGACTCAAAACAATATGATGTTATGGGACTTCAAGATGTTGATGGTATTCCTCATCCCGACCTCATTGAGGTGTATTTTCTTAGATCACGTGGAAAAAAGTATATATTAGTAAGGATGTACTAGAATTGTTTGGTTTTGTGGAAGGGGACATAGCCACTCGACATCCATCCCCCAAACAGAGAATGAATAAGAATATGTAGCAGTATTCCGAAATTTGGGGGTTTATTGACAAATTTTTCATGTATCTGTAATGCTTTTAGTTTCATGGTGAATTTTACATAGTCCTATATCATGGTTTTCTAGTAATATCCCAACTTCGTGATTTGGTCGGAGAGTCTGATTCTAGATTTATGGGTGCCACAAAAGCTTGTGTGGACTTCCCCCAAGATGGTGATAAATTCTTTTTATACTATACTCATGAGGATAATTACATCAAAGTCTTGGTTGTAGGGGGATTCTGGATAATTTGGATCATCCCACGGAGTGATGTTTGTTGCGCGACACTGAATCATTTCCATTCCCTCAAGATCTGCTGGGAGTGCTCAATATCAATGATACCCAACTATGGGATTCATTCATCCAGGGGTGGTAATTGGTTTATCAAACTCTAAGGTGGTGTTGACCTGGTTAATCTCTTCCATATCAAATACCATGATCAATGAGACTATCCTTCAATGTGTAATAGAGAATCTATAAACCTCCTGGTCTAGTTCAGCCAGGATGGTGGCTTTATTATCCAAGGCATCTCCATGAGTGTTCAGTGATTGGGGGACATAATATAGTGTGGATTCAAAGGGTTATTCCTCCTTCAGTCTCCTAACATACCATGTGAGGGGGGATGGTTCCTTTTTCTTGATAGTATATTCACAATTTTCTTGATTTATCACTAACTCTAAATCACCTCTGATGTTTAGTTAGGCTACGTACAGCTTTTGGGCTAGTTCCAATCTGACTATGTGGCCTTTATATTATAAATCAATATTGGTATGGCCTTAAGATAAGGAGAAAAAGTAGGGAAAAATTACTCTATCTAGGGAGACAAATGCAATCTGTAGACTAACACAGTAGAGATTCGAGTTATCCATTTTGGTACCTATAGGACTTTGAGAGGATCCATAAAATTATATATCCCATATATATGGAGCGTCATTGGAATAGAAGACTTTTTAATCAGTGATTTCAGTGTATTTAGGTATATTCTATGAGGTAGGATGTGCTATGAGGAAATTAGTCAAGGCATCCCCTTTCTCGAACTTCTATGGTATGATATAAATGTCATATTTCTAAAGGATAAACCCTCATCAGGCCAAGAAACCATTAAATGTGGGATGGTTAAGAAAGTAATTGAGCATATCAATATATTATACTATGTGGAATTCATGGTGTAGAATGCAGTACATCAGGTTTTTCACTGTGAAGATTATTGTGAGGTAGTTCTTCTCGACATCAGAATATCGAGTATTACCACCTAGAATCTCCCGACTAAGGTAATATATATTATTCTCACTTACAATATCATTATTCCATGCAAGGATAGTTAGCATCAAGGATTCCATGGTAGCCACATATAATATGAGTGGTATTCCCTCCACCAGGGGCATCAAGATGGGTGAGTGTAGCATGTAATGCTTGATAATTTTAAAGGCTTCCAAACATTCATCATCCAATTAGGTTGAAGACTCCCGTAATCATTATCATGGAGAAGGGTAGATCATTTTCGACTAAGTTGGCAATGAATCACCAGATTTAGGTTAGGTTCCCTTAGAGTCCCCTTATTTTTTTCTTGTTCGCGGTGGAAACATTTAAAAAATAGCACAATTCTTTTATGTGTCAACCTCGATGCCACAATGATGGACCCCAAATCCAAGGAACATTCTTGATGTTACCCTAAAGGCACAATTCAGTGGATTATTTTTTAGACAGTTTTGTAATAGCTAGTCAAATATTCCATCAAGGTCAGTGAAGTGGTTACATTTCTATAAGAATTTAACGACCTGGTCATTAACATAAAATTATAATTTCCTCACTAAAAATGGATTAAATATGTGTTGTTTGGCTCCCTGATATGTGACACCTTCATTATTTAATCCCACAGGAATTACCTAATAGAATAAGATCCCTAGAGTCACACTGATTTTAGTGGATTCACCTTCTCTAGGGGACAACTTGATTTGATAGTAACCTGAGTACTCGTCCATGAATGAATTGGATTGGAAGTCAACAGATACATCGATCAAGAGTTCTGTGATTGGTAACGTGAAATAATATTTTTTGAAATGATGATTATGGTATCTAAAATGAAGGAGGACCCTAATCTGGTTATTTTTATTCATTATGGGGATGATGTTGGAAAGAAATCTCAGTTATCTCACTTCTTGGATGAAGTTGTATTGGATAAACTTGTAAACATCTGTATCTACATTGGTGGTGTGAGAAGGGTGTATCCCCCAAGATTCAGGTTTGAAGCCTTGGTGTCCATCAGTTAGTCTGAGATGGTTTGTATAGACATTTGGATCTAGTCAAGTCATTTCTTTGTATTTCCCAGGAAACCCAAATCAGTGTTTCTTGAGAAATGGTTTGTACATCTCTTTCTCTTTGAGATGATTGATGGCTCTAATCAAGGTAGTCCAGTGATCTTCTTATGTCCCTCGGATTATCTACTTTAACTCATCTATGGTAGTAGAGGAACCTTCCTAGAATTTTGTAGGGGAGTTTCTGAGATCACCATCACCTGCTTCTATGTTTGTGGAGATTTATATCGGGGAATATGGCAGGAAAGGGGCCTCTCCATGAGTATCAAGGTGAGGGAAGCCATTAGAGGAGACATAACCATCCTCTGCTATCTAAGTTGTTGTAAAAAGATATTGGAGATGATTTTCATTGAGGATAGAAGAGTTTTGGACATCCAAGATCAAATATACTTCCTCGATCATGTTTATGTGGAGAAAAAAAATAAATGTTGATCATGATCTAGGGGTTAAAAGGGGAGGATCCTAATGCATTGTGAGCTTCACCCTGTATAACATCATATGCCACTAGTTTCATTCATCCCCTCATGTTCAAATATATTTGGCATAAATGTATCAACAAGCCTTGATGGGGGATTTGTCACCATGTAGTACGCAGACCTTTACATTGATGGGGAACTTCATATATGGATGGAATATATATGGTACCACGTGATGGATATGGAGCCATGGTCTTCCAAGAAAGACATTGTATGTGTTATCTTAATGTATAACCATGAATCTGACATCTGATGTTAGCTCCCCAAAATTGGTATTTGAGTTTCATCTTACCAAGAGGTATATTCTCACTCCTTCTATATCCCTGGATGGTCAGCATTGTAGGGGATATGTCCCATTCATTGTATCCCAATCATTTGAGAGTTCGAATGGGGATGAGATTGATTGAAGATCCATTATCAATCAGTGCCCATTGAAAATTGAAATTATTGAGTCTTTCGAAAAAGTATATGGGTATGATGTGCCCTTTGATGGCCTCCTTTTGATCTTGATCAGTGAATGAGATAAAAACATAACATTATTAGGACATAGTCTCCACTCAATATAACACTATGGCAGTAACCTCTATCTCAAATTCCTATAGGAGCCGGAGGGCTTTAAAAAAATTTTACTCCCTGTGTTATTTTGGAAGATAGAGCATATCCAGGATTGAGAGTATAGATGTAACTATAGATACCTATTTAAGAATGACATAATTTTGTTCCAGAGGTTAGCAGTTCTAGATATGGGATTGCTCCTGGGTATACGGTTTAGAGATTAGAGTACCTGAGGTAGATGGACCTGGTGCATGTACCGAAGATGATGGAATATATATTATCAGTGGTGAAGGTTTTTTCAGATTTCCTTGTGGTCCAGTTTTACCATATTAGACTCTTAATAGGTGGTTGTCCAATACAATTGATTGCGGGTGACTTCTAGAGGTTTCCAAGGAACCTCCTCACCTCCTTTGATAATGCTGAAGTTCCTACCCTCGGGTCTTAGCTACATATATGTCTTACAAAGGGCATGATTAGAATATTTTGTTTTTCCATGTACATGTTGTCCCCTATATCGTTAGACTCAGTGCATGTAACCTCCCCCCCCCCCCCTCGATTATATACGAGATAACCATACTCAGGGGGTGGGGGGGGGGGGAAGACGCATCATTAGAAAAGGGGCCCGTCAAATGTATTGTGTTAGAAGAACAAAATATGGGATCCTTATTTAATGAGGGTTCTATATGGTGGTACCATGCTCATTTATACGATGTCATAGGGAAGATATAATTGAGGGTTAAAGACTACTTTGGAGGAGAGTATTCCTCTTTCTCTCATGTTTCATTTTCCCGTTGGTGGTCACTCCCACCTTTGGGAGGTGCATCTAATGCCTCTTTTTCAGAAACCGGAGTTACCGCCGGCTTTCCTAACTGTGCTCTCAATGCAGAGTGGGCTTGATCAATTGAACCTTAAACCATCTAGTTATTTAATTCTCACTCACTTCTTGCTAGGAACTTCTTCAATAATCCACTTATTCTGGTTGGAACACAATTCTGCAAGCCACTTACTCTGAAAAATTGTTTAGCACCACTTTCCAGAATCATTCATTCCTTTAATAAAATTCTTGAAGATGAAATAATTTTGGATATTATGACCTATCCTCTCGTAGAAGGGTTAGTAATTGGGATAGTTAGTGGGGTTGACCTCATTGAGCTTCCTATATTGTAGAAGCATGAGTAGGTTATTATCCATGACCAATAAGAAATAACAGGGGACCTATTCATCCCAAATGGAGTATAACATATTCATTTGTTCATCAAATCCATGACAAACCTGGTGTCTCTAATCATTTGGATGAGGGCAATTCTTTGGTGGTTATCTCTCAATAAGTGGTTTCGGGTGGTTTAGGCCCTACCTGGCCATTTGGACAAGAGATGCTGCTAGTTTGAGAGTGAGAGCTACAACTTCTCCTCTAGTAGACCAATTTCCCTATGACGTGGGCTTGATTCAAGCATTAGATTAGGTAAATTGAATAGTCTATTCAATGAATTTGGATTTTCATAAAATTCATTGAATCCACCATGATATTTCATTAGAATGAGGGATATCTTCACCCCACCCCTCTAATTTTTGGCATATAGTTCAAACTATTTCACTCATTAGACAGGTATCCTGAGTGAGTAGGTCATACCATTCCTCATTGCTATAAAATCAGAAACCCTCTATTTTTTTCATTCCATGTTGTATGTCAGGTTGACTATCATTGTCTTCCATAGTGTAGAACTGAATTGGTAAAGGAACTGATGATGGTGGTCTTCCCATCCTGACGCAAATCCAACTAGAAAACTGTTATTCCAAATGAATGTTGGCCCTATATGAGTTTTTATAAAACACATCAGCCTGGTTGTATCCTATTGATCATGAGGACCCATCAATGGCTACATCAGGAAATTATGTGTGTGAGATGTTCTTTGGGATTTCCTAAACTATCGTAGGTAGAAAAGTTAGGATTTCCATTGTTGGGAGGGGTGGGAATCATCGACCCACTCAAGATTTGGTTTCCTTTATAGCTTCATAGGCTTGTGTCTCCCTTCCATGGATTCCATTCAAGTAGACAAGGACTTAGTTATGTTAAAAATATCCAAAGGAATGTTCCCTAGACTATCTCTCACCCATGGGGAGCTAGCTAGGGTTGATAAGGTGGACCTGGTTTTAAATTCTAGTAGTTTTCAATTCTTCACAAGACTGAATGGTTATCATGATGGATGAGAGTTTATTGTCTCTATAGAGGGAATTCACGGTATTTTTGACTTCTTCATGCATGTGGGATGGCTGCTTTAGTCAGAATTCATTATGATATTCAGAAGCTACTCTTGATGACTGATTAGCTATGGGAGGGAGATCATTTTTCTCTGCTTTGAGATGATTCCCTTGAGAAAAATTTCCCTCTGAGTAAATCCTCATTAAGTAGTAAAATGACATTTATTTCACTCCCATATTGAGAAAAACATTCCTCCAAGGAAGGAAATTAACTTTTCAGGGAAGGTGATCATGATATGGTAATACCCTTCACTTTGGTAGCATTTCATTATAGAGGTGGAAACTCAATATTTGGAATTTCTAGGCTTTCGATCCATCTATGATTCTTGGTATGTGTAGCCTCATTTGGTGCATTCACATTACCCTCTACCCAAAGTACATTCTCTATATCATTCCCCTCTTTATTTGCATCATGAATAATACCTACCTTGTTGACCATGATGACATTCACAGAGGGATATCAGTAAATAATGGTCGTACCATTTCATTCTACTTAGCAAAATTATTTTATACAGCTTCCATAATAGTCCTTATTTGATCCTCTGTCCTTATTGGGGTTCTTTTTATTGTGACCCTGATGTGGTATGACAATTTTCACTATATGTTCATCCTGTTTTAGTCCATTAATATTGAACCTGAGTGAGCGTCCAATCAAGGATTCCTAATGAGAACTAACAGGTAGAGTTGCTTCTCATAGTGGGTGGGATATTGACTATAGATTCACATCCACTAATCTAGAAAATCATGATTCCATTTACATTGGAAAGGATGATGAAAATTCTCCCAGCCCTGAAGGGTGGGGGTTATTCACATCCATAGTTTTCACTGCTTGATCTAATTATAGAGGATCCAATGGCTCTGGTTGGGGATTTTATGACTCTTGAGCAAGACAAGATTATTTAAATTCCCCCATCCCTATTGGGTGATGTTATTATGGAATCAATAGTGATTTCACCGGGGTCCTCTTAGGGGATGAGGAACCCAGGGATGGTTATTGTGATATAAATCCCCCTAGCCCAGTGTGTTAGGGTTCTCTTGCAGCTGCTACCAATGAGTCCCAAATTCTTTCTAGAATTGTTTATTTGAGAGGTAGAAGTGGTGGTAGATATTTTTCCAACCAGGAATGTTGGGTTTCTACTAGATATCAGATACCACATCTATAATAACATCATGCTTGATGTGGTTTATTTGTGCTCGCATAGGATTCAGGTTCGACAACGACCTATGATGATGATAATTTCTCACAGGAAGTTTTCTAGGTGTATCAACTTATGTTTCCATGTTTGAAATGTCTTCTTGTAATTTTGAGGTGCCTATTTTGATGTTCTATTGGTTATCCTCTTGCTCTTCCCATAGTGTCAAGGAACTGATGGAGTAGAGGCATTCTATTGGCGTGGCCAACTGGACCAACCACCCTTAGTACCCTAATTTCGCCATAGGCTATAACACTGTAGGATTTAATATATGAAGGTCCCTCCTATTCCATGGGAGCTGAAAAGTGTAATGCTTAATACATTCCCAATCCTTGAATACATATGCCCAAAGTTTCATTGGAGATCAGCTTTCGAAGAGTCACGATGTAATGGTGGAAAGGGTGTTCTAGAAGAGTGCTATTATTTTCCGTTTTTGGATCCTAAGTGATGAAGATAGTAGCCAGGTCTAGCTAAAAATATACTATATTGATTTTATGGAGGTGACACATATATCCCGGATAATGTTGATGTCGATCCCTTAGTTGATGAAGAGTGGAACATATATTCATGCATAGGTAAGGCATAAAATCTATTTCTAGATCTTATAAGATATCATAGTCAGTGGTGGAGGGGGTCCAGAACATGATGGAGAGGCAATGTATTGGATAACACTCTACAGATGTCCATGTTAGCCTCTTATTCATCAAATATACATGCCTCTATCCGATCAGACCATAGAGGATGTCTATGATGGTCGCTTGCTGACTAGAAAGGGGTGATATTGGAAGTTGATGGGGGAACCGTTTACATTTGGCCTTGAGGAATTGAGTGCCTCTCTGTATGATGGTGTCAGGCATTTGAACACCTCTCCATACAGAGGTATCTAGGTAAGGGGAGGACTACCCAGTCCATGGTAGATATATTAGTTCGGAGGTTGACCATGGTGGATGTCAGAAGTGGAGTCCCTGTGATCTATCCCCACACTACGACATGGAGGACTATCATGGTAATGGAATCATTATACTTCCACTTTGATTGAAGTGTCGATGGACCCTTGTGGTGTTGAGAAAATTTCTCGAATGACCTCAAGGACACTAGTATTCATCATAATAGGGATATGGGAAATGTTCTGTGTCGTGGTCAGAATATGTCTACCTAACTTTTGGAGTTGTGTGGGGGTATCTTCCTACTATTTGACAGTTTCTAGAACATGTATATTACCATATAATGTGATTTGAATATGAGCCTAATTTCCAAAATATGATGGAATTTCCTGATTAGATGTATCACTATTAACAAGAATGTGAGCTTGTCTCAAGGTGATTGGAACACTCACTTGGTGAGTCTCAGACAGGATGTGAAGATGGACTAGATCCCAAGCCTTTGGGATATGAAATTTGAAATTCATGGAAGGAATATGATCATACCTCGAGGTGTGTGCTGCTATCACCAAGTTGGATCTGATTTTATCAATATCATGATCTAGGTATGACCATTATTTCCTTGTCGGAATATGCAGACATACCTTCAGAATGGATGATTGGATATGATCCTTCCCATGTGTTTCCATATAATGATGCTTGCACAGTTGTTCATCAGATAATGTAGGGGTATGCGTTTGAATTCAATGATTTATCAAAATATTCTTAATAGATCCATTGATAGGATTATATATCTATCTCGATAGGTGTTCCACACTCACATGGGAATCCTTGTCTAGAATGGGGATATATGCCCAATCCTAGGCCTTTGGAGTATGCCACTAGGATTTTTTTTGTCAGGCATGTGACCCTTCTCGGAAGCGTGTTCCACTCTGACCTAGTCTTCCCTTATTGTAATGAGGATATAATTCAGATATGTTGCCTCACCCTTTATCAGGGCATGCTGGTAATCCTCCCAGGTAGGAATAATTGTGTGTGCTTGCCCTGTTACAACCACATGTTCATGATGATCAGAGTTTTGGGCTTTCTAATCTAGAGGTATAGGATTATGTGTATATCCCTTCATCATCATTAGTACCAGATTATGTTGGTGGAGTTCTTCCACTGTTGCTAAAATGTATTATCATTTTAGTAATGTTTATATAGTGATATGGGCCTTCACGTTTTTTTCTCCACAATAAACTAGAATATACCATCTATTAAAGAAGAGATATGAATCCACATATGTCTTCCTTACACCATCAGGGTATGCTGATGGGTTTCGTACACATGGGTTGGATATGAGCCTCATTCAGGCTGGATGTGGGAATATATCTGCAATCATTTTTAGAGAGAAAAGTGATATGACCTAAGTGGTTGGTCCATTATGAAGGTATTTATTATTAGTAGGAATATGGATATGAACTCTTTCATGGGGATCTGATAGCTTTCTCCTCTGATAAGTCTTCATTATCGCATGTTCATGGGTGTCATAGGGGTCTATGTGTCGAATAGTACCCCCAAAAGTGACTAAGGGGTATCGGTGGAATGGTGTTGGTGATGGAGGTTAACATGAGTACTCATGGATGGCTCATGGATAGGAAGGGATCCACATTCAGCTTCAAGGCCCACCTTCCTCAGATATGGAATGTGGAGATGGTTGTGCTGCATGGATAAAATCCAAAAGATGTTTATTATGGCAACGAGAGCAACATGTTTAGCGGAAACCCTCCCTAGGTGAGGTGGACATGCCAACCGTCATGTATGGAGTAATTAAAGATATCCTACATACTCAAGATAGTACCATATCAATGGTACTCTCATGCCATAATATTATCAACATTCAATTTTCACTACCATGCATGTGATATGGTCTTGCGAGCTGTAGATGTTAAAGTGGTAGAAAATTTTCCAGAATAAATACTGCATGATGATGACATCATCTCGAATTGGGCTGCTAAACTAATATCTACAATTATTAAAATGATAAAAATCAATTTTTTTGATAAGTGTAGTATCATAGGCATAATACTCTCAAACAAATATTCATGGTTAACTCATTAGTTCTTTTATTCTCGATTTTTCCATTCCACTCATTTAGAATTATCTAAATGTGGGTGAACTTACGAGAACCCTAGTTATAATAGATCATTTGGATGGTTATGATAATCTTATTTCATTATGTATATAGTGTTTGGAAAAAAATTTCATGATGCATTATAAACCAATCTCTCTATCATCACGACGTTTCACATTGGTTTTAGAGTTATTATTGGAATATAGGGGATAGAAAAATGGAATGATATGAAATAACTAATCATTTTTTCATTGGAGAAATTGATGTCCAGTTCACCATTTTTGTTTTGTCAAGATTTTGTGGTGTGCAATGGTTTTTCCCTTCAGGCTAACATTATCAGTATCCCCAGAAACTCTCAATAGTTCCCTTATTTGTAATTGAATACAGACCTTCTTTCCATAGGTGTGTGGTCATCTAGGTTTTTAGGCCCAATGAATATTGGTGACAAAAATTGTTCAAGATAATGGGAGGTAGGGATCATCACACCCTTTGGGGGGGGAGAATTATTACCTACTTTGGGAATCTCTTATAGATTTAAGATACCTTCTTGGATCTCTTTCTAATCATGATGTGGTACTATTTAATCTGAAAAATGGATTATCGGTTTATTCACTCATTAGAAAAAGATAGGGATCCTCATTAATAGATCTGTCGGTATATATCTGAGGTTATTCATCCATCTCTCAAACAGAAAAAATCTACATTACGTGATGTAAACATGTAAGAAAGTGCTTCTGAATGTGCTACCATATGAGGAGGCGATTGATGCTATGAGAGGGGATCGATCCATTATGAGTGTTCTTATATTTCCTATATAAATAATGAATCAAAACCCACATAGTTCATTTAGGGTCTTGGAACCTTTCCCAAGGTATATACCCTTATACGCGGGGTATTCATTCATGGTGGGTAAAGAGGTGTTTGTTCATATCTCTCTAATACCATGTGAGCTATGCTTGGTGTGAGAAACAGGGGTAAATATGATCACCTTTGCTGTATATTGATATGAGAATTATATATTTTCATTTTTAATAATGGTGGATGGAAAGGATCTAGGGCCTCAGAAAGTCATCCTACGTATCCCAATTATGGAAGGAATCTATGTCCTTGTAGTTCACCATTTCAGGGGAATACACACTATGGTTTCCCAATGAATCGGGGCATAAATACTGAGGAGAGACAGAGTTGTCAAATCTTGGGATGCCTTGTTTTCAAGGCCAACTAACATGGAGGGCATCACATGACAAAGATGTAATTTCATAGGGCCCCTCATGTGACATGGCTTGACACAAATATTAGGTGTCATCAGATCTAGTGTATTCCAATATGAGGGGTGTCCCGTATCTTGGTCAAAACATCTGGGAGAGATTGTGAGACTCAACTGACATGTCTTGACTGTGTCTCGAGTCTCAACTGAGTTTCCCAAAGTGTGTCGAGAGTGTCATCTTACATTTCCGAAGGGTGTTATGTTTCTCAGAAGTCCTGCCCGGACGGTGCTGTGATTCTCAGTTGACATTCCCGAAGTGAATCCCAAGTCTCCACTGACATGCCCAGAGGGTATTGAGAGTCCCAACTGACTTGCCCGAAGGGCATTATGAAATCTTGGATGCCATGTCTAGGTGCTTTTGTGACAATCACATGACATGAGCGAAAGTCATTATATGAGTTAGGAAATATGTATGAAGGACGTTATGAGTCATGGGTGATTTACCTGGAGGGTTTGCAATATCATATTAGAATCTTTGGGGGAACTGTAGGTTATTCCCTAACATGCCCATTGGGCTTTGCATGACCCCATTGATGCGTTGAAAGAGTGTAGCAAGATCTGGGAGATGTGTATGGTGTCACTGCGTGTCTTCAGATGACACATGTGAGGTGTATAAGGGACTGTGAGCATGTCTTCCACTTAATCCATCGGCCAGTGATCTTGGTTCCAACCCTTGTATTACAAGTGCCTTGGATTCATTTGGTGTCAGCTTATCTTGAGTTTTGTATGATCTGGTAGGATTGTGGTACAACCCATTTATATCCCTTGAGAGATACTTGGTGTGACCTATGAGTGATCGGGTGACATGTATTATGCCTAGTGCATGACTACTCTGATTGTTTGCCACTGTATTACCTAACAGAAAGCTATCTCGTAGTGTTATCTCATACTTTGATATGTATGTCGAAGTCAAGAGATGGATATGGGGATTCCATCATAAAGAATCCAAACCATCCTCCCTGTTTGGGTGGGAAATTTATAGGCCTCACCACCTCGGGTTATCACTGGTTCGTGTGGTGTATCAGGTGCGAGTCCAATATGGAGCTAGCAAAGGGTGTCTTACACCACATAGTTTAATGAGCCGTGGTCATAGACAGCTTTTTGCGTGTTTCCGAATTTTCCAAAATTATGAGTCTCTTCCTTTATCAAATTATGGGTGATTATTGGAGACTTTTATGATCACGTAGGTATGTCTAATGACTTTTGTGTTGTCAAGATTACTTGTTCAAGGGTCCTCATGAGGCATGAGTGTCTATTGGATGATTCTCATGATAACTTGGGTGAATTGACTTGGGGTCTCATTGGATAGCATTCAGGTTGCACTGGGTGTTTCGCATGCCTTCCAACTACCATGAGTTCCTCTCACATAACTTATTTGTATCCTCTTTGTTTGATGCAACAAATAATGGGAGAGATGATCAGTTAGATATGTGTTCTTGAGGGTATTTCTTCCATTTAATGGAGTTGTTTAGTCTGACCAATATGGGTCACATGGGGGTGCACAAATATTTCATGGGTAAATCTATTCATTGCTTCTAAGGGAGAGGATGACAAGATAAAGGTATTACGTATGATGAGGTAGGCATGCCACTGAAGACTCAAGGTGCCTTTCAGGGCATTAGGGGTGTGTCACATGTCTTTTAGTGTCCATGAACTCCTATCACATTCCCATTTTTAATCTCTTTTGTTTTTTTACAATCATACAGGGTTACTCGAGTTAGCCTGAGTAACATATAATATTTTCCTCAATTTTTGGATGAGTTCTTGCACGACAAATATATTTCTTATGGAGAGTGTGTGACGATTTGGAATATAGGTCCCTCTTCCAATCCTTAGATCATCGAAAGGGTTTTCTGGAAACTTGCGACGAACTATATGGGGTTAGGCTGATAATCTAGGGACTTCACCAAGGCTTCATTCTATCTCACTAACATCCCCTTCATTTTATTTGACAAAGTTTCAAAGGTCATTTGAGATTTCAATGATATCACCAAAGGATTTTATTCCTCCAAATGTTGATTTAGTGCATAAGATGTGTGACAACTGGGGGCCTATTCCATTACAACACTATTTTTCATTATTTCCTCAGGATTTGGGATTCTTTTTAGGTGAATTCTAATGAAAAAACATACCGCCTATGGGGAACTAATTAGGTTGTCTAAGAAGCATTCTTAAGAGGAGGCAGCTTGTTGAAGATGGCTTATTGAGTGGGGCTTCACTGGACTAGCTTTGGGTGATGCACCTTGTGCAGAGCCTTTGTGTGACCTTGAAATGTCTATTCTATCGCGATCCATTTAGGGTATTATGTGATCCATGATTCTTAGACCATCCTCTTCTTCATTGATTTTATAGATGAAAATAATACACATATTTTGGTATTTCATCATTTGTAATATTTCTACTGAATATTTGGCTGGAATCAATATATATATATATACATATATATATATATATATATATATGAACTCTTGTAAGAGACACACCAATTATTCTTGGTTCACCCTAACCAGGCTAGTCCATGGATTGTATAAAGGTGATTTGTTGATGTACCAAAATACACTATAGTGCACTAATTTAAAAAATTTCAAAAAAGATTCACCATCTCTTCTAGTTTATATCTATTCACACTCTCTTTATTGAAGTGAATGCACTAATACTCTAGAAGAACCCCCCGATGTTACGTATTATTTTTTATTTAGTTTACACTAAAATGGGTGTGACATGAAGCCATATTTTCACTTGAGATATAAAATCTTCTTTACCATGCATTTGGATTCATTGAAAACAAATTATTCTTTATGGAATATTCTTTCATGAACATGACATCATGGAACACTTTTCAATATGACTTCGAACCTCATGAACTAGTATTGTGTGATCTCTCGAGCTACTATATTCACTATAACCTTGTAAGAAAAGTCTAAACATAAAATAAAATTTATAGATGACCCCACCATAAACATGTGAATTTTTCTATATACTTCAACCTCACAAAATCCTCCATTGTGAACTCCCATATGTGGATTGTACATCGTAAACAATATACAATGATAGCTAAATTTCTCTTGTAATGATCATCTATGTTGAAACCCTCTCTATTAAATAAAATATTAATTGTACTTTATATTGTTTAATCACTCCAAAAATCACTAATCATTAAATTAATATTCAAACATTCAGTTAAACCCATTTTTCTTATCCCAATATCTCATACCATGAACATTACAATGTGGTGCATGGATCGAATTCATGGTATGTGAACATTCCTTCAGGATAGCCCAAAAATATCCATCAAATGGATAAGTAATTCATTCCCCTTTACATCCACATACTCAATTCCACCAAATGAATTTACACTTCATTCAAGGCTTTCCAAACATACCTCATGGTCTACGTACTATACATGTAGATCCATATTCTTTAATAATAATAAATTACAGAGGAGAAATTACATCACAATTCTTCAAACATTACTGCAGAGTCCACATAGTAATCCTTATAGTTTGGGTGTTCATCTTCATTGAAAACATTACTTTACCAAAATAAAATTTTAACCACAAAAGTTTTAGACCTAAAAACATGTAAAACACATATAAATGACACCACCTTCAATGTGCTATTTCCCTGAACCATAAATGATTTTTAGATCACTTTATAAACACGATTAGTGATCAAATAAAACACAAAATACAAAAACATCATTGAGTGGTATTTTTCCCCAATAATATGATTGTATATTGTTATCAAATTTTTAGGAGAGTAGACTTGGAACACAAGATGGTATCATAGAGTAGATGATAACATCCATTTGGGATGTTCCTTTTATAAATATCCCTTTCTGAAAGTTTAATATTTTATTTTTATCTCAATTAAGAATTATTTAGGAAGTCATAAGTGACCACATCAATTTTTGAAGAGGGACAAAGCCTTGTCACAATCATGATTCTTTTCAAAGGAGCAGCGATGCATATTTTTTTCTGAATATGTGGAAATGAATTTCAGTAGGTCAACCGAGTATCATATGTTATCTCTATAATAGTGGTTGATGAATGAAGGATGGGGACCAAGATATAATACCGTGGGGTAAAATTACCATAAATTCCCCTAGTTTCACTAATCTAGTTTACTAGAAGTTTTTAGGATAGTTTTATTGTATATTCACTAGTTCAAGGATTCACATCTGTCTGTAATATAAATGTTATAGATAGAGGTCAGTTATAATGGTATCATTATAGTTAATTGCATATTTCAACTCTTAAATGTTGTGGAATCTTGGTGGTATAATATTCATAAACATAAATTATATTAGGATAGTGGACATTTACACGATACATGGAAATGCCTTATTGATGGTATTTCATGAAATTTGAATGTAAGATCAACAAAAAAAATTTAGAGGAAATTTCATGGGGGCATTTAGAAGGTTTTTTTGATTTAAATTGAATTCGTGATTTTATTTTAGATGAATCAAGTGACCCTATGTTTATTGATCATAGAATATTGTGATCATGGTGGGGAACCATGGTGAAACTGTTGAAAGGATGAAGAATGAGATTTGACCAGTGGGATATTAGTGAAGTCATTTAGAATTTATTTCAAGTGTGTGAATGTTAGGTTAATCATGTGATGACAATTATCAAGTGGGGTTTGTTTTTCTTGTGTGATAACTTTTGTTGGGTCAAGTATGGTGTAATTTAAAATGTATGTTTATGGAATATATTCTTGGTGAAAATAGATGAAGATATTACACAATAACTTTGAATGTTAGGATTAAATCCAATGGATGTAGCTAAATGATAGTTGTATAGTAGTTGCAGCATTGAAATTTTAGGATTTATTACTCCAGTTCTGGAGATGATATCTAAGCAGTTGAAGTGGGGAATATTTTAGTTCAACGATAGTAGGAGTGGTGGTATAAGTCATTTTCATGTGTGATAATTTTAAAGGAGGATCATTCAGATGCATGAACATGAGCAGATACTATATTCTATAAGATAAAGTGATGTAAATGAAATGTGAATATTTTAATTATGATCTGGAATTAGAAATGGAAGTGGATTTTAATAAAACTAGGATCCTAGTTAAGAGGAAGTTCTGAGATGAAAATTACTTGTTTGAGTGTAACTCTAATGATACATGTGTATCTTCGTAGTGATTCATAGAGGTAAACTCATGAAGTGTAATGATGTCCACACTGATTATCTGATGCAACATCAGAGGATGCAATTAGATTGAGTGAGTTGAATTATTCTTTGGAATGGATCATGGTTTTATTCTATCCATAGAAATCAAAAGTTCAGGAAAATAGGAGTTATCGACTAGTTTTTGTAGAGTTTATCTATAATAATGGTCCAAATAATGCATGTTATTTTTAAATCCATAGTGATGTAACAATAGTAGACATAACTCAGATGGGGGAGAATGAGATTACATCCATCCCTATAGAGGTACTTCCCCATAGATTTCATTCAATATATAGGATTTGTGGTTAGTATAAGATACAATTCTTTGAGTAAGGCATCTAGAATATTTTGTAAAAATGGATTACCTTGTAACTCATGTTTGGAAAGGATACCAAAAGATATTCCACCCTTGTAACTCAATTTAGACAATAATTTAAATATATATAGTGTTCCCCCATGGAGTAAGACTTATGTCTAAACCACATAAATTTTTGTGTGGTTATTGTGTTTATGTCATGTACATATTTCTTTCTTGTTCATTGTTTAAGGAAGGTTTTATCATCTTGAATATAGAGGTGAATTGGTTCTATGGATTAGATTTGGTTCAACTTATATGTTTTGGCACATCAAATTCATGGTCATTTTCTTAATCACTAATGTTCTCGAATAATCCTTCAATATTTTTATGTTGTGATGGTTGATGTGACTAGTTACCAATAGTTAATTGTGGAAATCCCTTATATGATTCATTACATCCACTTTACACAATGATAATATACATTTTATTAAACACCCATTCCTTATTATAAGATATATTGTATTTAAACATCTAGAATATTATCTCCTAAACGAGAGACACATGATCATCCAAATATGATTATATCATCTCTACAATAATCATAAATATAAATTTTACCCATAATACTGAATCATCTTTTGATAGGATTCGGTGCCCACAAGTTTATAGGCCTTATAACTTCACTATATTCCATCTTTCAAAATTTTAATCAAATATGTTCCAAAAG
This sequence comes from Viscum album, assembly GCA_963277665.1. NCBI lineage: Eukaryota > Viridiplantae > Streptophyta > Magnoliopsida > Santalales > Viscaceae > Viscum > Viscum album. Next base: position 95,242,179 of record OY728136.1, on the reverse strand, counting down.
ATAAATTTGTATTTAGAACCACATTTTTCACACCAAATGATATATTTTACCTTATTAAATAATCAACCATATATATAAAATTATGCTCAATGTGATTTCTTAATAATACATTAAAATTTACATTAACTATAACACTTTATTATAATATTTAATGTTTCATTAGTGGTTGTCAATGTGTTACCTATGATTCATATGGATCCTGTAATCTATATAAGGATATTATAATCAAAAAAATTCCCATGACATTCCCTTGAGAAATGAATATAATTATGAAGAATGGTTTATAATTATTGGATGCTTAATACCCAATGAAGCTACCCATAGAGTATGATTAATATTTCATACATCATGGGATTAAAATATAACTTTTATTCAACAAATACATCTTCCTAACCTACCATGTATCATACCCCATCATTATATACATCCTCATCATAAAAATTAACTTTCATGAATCATTTAGTATCTGAAGGAACATCTAATATATTTTGGCCCACATTCTCAAATCAATGTTCAAACTTATTTATATATAATATTTTTCATGATAAGCCCACTTGGTGTTGAGTTTTTTATATTTTAGATAAGTATGAATTTAGTAAGCATAATTTTAATATTTGTTTAGAAGAGATACATGGAAGGAGTTTAAATTACCCAATCTTGCTGATGAGAACATGGAATAAAGTACCCTAGTAAGGGGTCATTATTAGTCGAGTTGTGACAAATGAAAGAGGTTTGAAGAAAAACCTTATATATTGGAATTGAGTTTCTATCACTATTAATATTGAAATAATACTTAAATAGATATGTTTCAATTGGATATATGATTTTAAATCTATCAGTATATGAAAATGTAGTTATATTATTGCCAATATTTTTAGAGACTAGTTATTTACCACTTATCAGAAGAAATGGTTGAAGATGGTGTGGATAATTCTACATTTACTGTGAAGTTATTCAGAATTCTCATATTTCATAAACAATATGGTAGGATATTTCATTTCACGAGATTGATAAGATCGAATGATGATAATTGTTCCATTGTGTATTGTTGCTTACTGATTTTTCTTACTCGATGAAGAATCTTAGAAGATAGTTGGTATTTTCATAAATTCCCCACCTGTGAATATCATGTATGAAGTATGTTGTCTATATGGATATATATCTTTGATTATTTTAGAATTATAAAACATATGTTAATAAAAAATAGAAAGGTATTAATTATAAAATCGTGAAATAATCACCATTGAATTTTTGGATAAGTTTTGATAATGTTTTGAGTTCCAAAAACATTAAAATATGAGATGAATGTTTTTTGAATGTTTATTAATTTTTCAATGTTATTGGATGTTTTTTAGATGTATTAATGTGTATGAAGGTTTTTTGAATATTTTTGAATAAGTATGGAGATGAGATCTAGTGATTATGTAGTTATATATTACTATTGAATTTAGAAAAGGAAAAAAATTACATTAATATGTGAGGGTTATCGTATGAAATATGTAGGGGTACTCAGTGAGGAAAATTTGAAATTTTCTTATGGAATTGTAATAAAACACATAAAGGATTATATTACATGATATATAAAGGTTAACATGTATTGTTTTATATGCAAGGGATTATATAGAAGGGTTAATAGTTAGAAAAATATAAATATTATTGTAAAATATCTCTAAATCTTAATAAATGATACTCCTATATGATGAAATTTGTGAACTATCATCAGTGATTTAATGAATACGAATATAGCTATAAGTTTTATTCAAGTAATAGGTTTGGATAATGGCTATTGAAAAATATATATTTGCTATGATCCAAAGAGAATATGATTACACCGCAAAAACTACCTATGAATGAAAAACAAAAGAAAAATCTTATTCTATATGTTGGGATTCAGTCACAATAATGGGAATATTATATAATATGTTGTGCATTAAATTGCAAATTGTGGGATATCATAAAAAAATAGTGTTTATTCATAAAAATTTGGAACAAAAATTGAATAGAATGGAATATTTTTTCCTTCCATAATAAGAGATTTCAAATCACAACTACGTAGAAATAAAACGAATCTACAATATTTGATAATTCTTTATTCTGCGATAGTGTCTCTGCATGCTATCATGAAAAATATAATTAATTAACTACATATTTTAGGGGGATATAAAGTTATGGTAATTCAGGATATCACATGGAGATTAAAATAACATTCTTATAAATATACTATATATGATTGATTAAAATTTTTTTACGGTAGGAAGTGGGGTATAATTGATGTTATAATATTTAAGGGTGTTTATATTCACTGTGTAACCCAAAATTATTATAATATATTATCTTTTGGGTTGAAGAAGAAGAAGTATAGCAGAGAGAGAATTCATTTTGGTTACCACTAAACGTCATAATCATCAATGAACCTCAGGAATCCCATACTATGTTATATGGATATCTGAAGGGCTGAATACTTTAATGTGTATATACCAAAAGGGATGAATTAATGTGAGATAGTCCTATGATTTATTAGTAGTAAAGAAAACAAAATGTTAATTTCTGAATTTTAAGACTGTGATATGATATTATTACTATAGTGGAGACTCAAGCTTATTATTAATCATACTTCAATGATTGTTTGAATTAGACTAAAATTTATAGAGTAAGTCCCAGTTGGATTTAAATATAGAATAATAATATGTTGGTGCTTAAATGTAACCTGGTTGGTACATAGAGTACATGTTTATTTATACACCCTTTAAAGATCTTCTTCTTGATAATATAAGATGAGTTGTGTGTGTCTGGGATAAAATAACCAAATAAAAAGGACATAGTCTTTCGCAATATAGGAGAGATCCATTTTCAAATTCTTATGTGCCTTAGTATTTTGGCTTCTATTTTTTCATTACAGGCATGAAAATTAAAGGTGAATATAAAAAATTGTGCTGAGATTTATTCATCAATTAGGTGTAGAGGTAAGATAGGAGAAAAATTTAAATTATTAAAAAATTACTCAAACTAATTTACATCCTTTAAATGTGGCTGTACTAATCCTGGTGGATCAACAATTTTTATCAGATACATGGTCCATTTTATGATTGGATTTTCACATTTTAAAGTATTTGAGACATTTATTTTCACATCAAATGTAATCATGAATTGAATAAATGGAGAAGATATTTCAAATATTGATAAAAATATTTCATAATCAAGATTATAATTAAAATAAAGGATAACGATTTTAAAAGGATGAAGAAGTAATAAACCTTAAGCAGAGTGAAATTGAAATAAATTTTCAATTTTTATATTCATAGTAATGAAATATCTAGTATAGGAGGACAAAATATTATGGATAAATTCTCAAACAAGGAGATGGAAAACACATTTACCTCGTATATTTCATTTCCCTGAATGAAGAAGATGAAACAGAAATTTCATATCTATATTTTCTATTAGATAAACCTAGAATAAGTGGGTAGGATCACATATCTAAAGAATTTATGATAAAAATATATAATAATTCCAGTGATTATTTGATGAAGACAAAACATAACCATTACAGAGATGTTGTATATTTTATTTCTTCATCTATTAAAGATCTATAAGAGGATATTTACTATCACAAAAAATATAATCAATTGATAATTTAATCATTGGAAAAAAAGATTTTGTCATGTATAAAAAACACTAAACATGTTTATTCCAAAAGTTCTTTAGATTTACCGCTTAAAAACATGTACTCCAAAAATAAGATGTATTTTCAAAATTAAATCAAACACAATGAGGAATCATAAAAATATCATTAACATTAACTATTTGAAGAAAAAAATTATTTCATCGATTTAATAAATTCATTATTTAATTTCAATGCTGACATGATAATGGTTCTTGACAATAGATCACAAGAAAGAAGAATAATACCTGAATATTTTGAGGAGAATATTAAAATGATCAAAATGATAGTGAATGTATATTTAATTCAATAGTGTAAGTGAAAAATATCCTCAATATGAAGTATCTTGAATTAGAGAATGAACTTCCAAATCGTGAAGTTTCAAGAGTTGAGACCTTAACACTAGTTGAGAGAAATAAAACAACCCTTAATACATAATAAGGGGAAATTTTTACTAAAATGACTATATTTTACATGAATCCATTTTGGAAATATTTTAAAAACTATTAAGTAAAGATTTACCATTTTTAGACAATATTGTTTTTCTAGTATTGTTTTTTGTAAATAGTGCATCTTCGAAATAGAATTCATGAAAATTATGGATGAATAAAGACAATGAGAAAGCCACTACTAAATATGTACTGTATGTGACAATGTTTTATTAATATTCACTCTAAATTAATCCTAATTATTGGATTAAATGAAGAAAAACTTTCGTCTTATCAAAAGTGGTAAGAATTCAATTTAGAATAATAGAAAAAGAATTTTATGTGAATTCCAGTGTTGTGGAATGTTTGGTCATAATGAACGTGAATGTTGGTATAATATGTGAACCCCAAGAACACATATAATTCATTCATCTAGGGGTATAAAGGATGAGTTGATGTATTTTCATCATAAGATAGACAAGATTCTGTATAACATAGTCGTATTTGAAGGTATTGAAAAATAACAAGAATTATATAACAAATGTGATCTTAGTAAATACAAATTATTTTTTAAATCAACCTAGCATGAGAAAAAAATTGAGAAGCTAATAACAAAAAAATTGACAAAGAATCAATAGAATAAAGAGGATAATAATATCTTGGGTTATTATAAAAAAGAGAATTTTTTGTAAAGAAATCCCAAGAAGATTGAGATGGGTGCTACACCAAGAATGAATAATTTAATATATTATTTTTGATGATGACACACCATGGAATTTTAAGAAAACTCCATGATTATAAGTGGTGATATAGAAAATATATAGAAATAAATTATTAATGAAATACATGATTAAAACTAAACAATTGATTTGGTGAGAAGAATTTCTATGAGACCATGTGGAAAATCTAATGAAGTTCAGTAAATTTATAAAGAATGCATGGTCATTTGGTCCGACCAATTTGAGATGGAAGGTAATATGGAAATAAGATAAGAGAAAAAAGTTGATATAGTAAACCATACAATTATTCATGATGAATAAATAAAAGTTCATGATATGTTACCAAAATGTGATGACCCAAGACAACATGAGATTTTATAGGTTAGGTACATGCGAGATTTTCAGATTTACAATATTTTTTATTTTATTAATACCTTAAGAATAAATAATAAATAAGTTTAGTTTATCACAAAACAACTCATGTGATTTGGTAACTAATATAACAAAGTACATTATATAATAATAAGTAGTTGGAGAATGAATGAAAGTAATGTTTTCCATGATGAATACTATTTTGATATTAAGAAATGTGAAATTGAATATTTCTTCAATAAATGGATCTGAAAGGAAAGAATTATCTTCGATGAGAAGAAACTATAAAAATTATTTATCTCACCATAGAGTGAAGAACTTCCAGCTTATTATCATATATTTTTTGATTATTGTTTATATGTAGGGAATTGAAGTACATTCCATATTATCTTGGAAAAAGGAAACATTTCAACAACGTTCACTGACTATTTTAGATATTATTGATTCTACCATCTTAGAGTGATATAAATATTTTATATTCTAAATATTATCATAACAAATAGGCCCACCATGACAAATTTATTATATATTAATTCCCTTGATGAGGAAAGGTTTGAGATATATACATGAACAATTTATATGGAGAAAATTTATATTTCTAGAAAATATGAGTGGAATGTATCATTTAAAAAGAATTATTAAAAATTCTCTCAAGCTTATCTTGAAAGAATAAATTAACTTGTTATGTGGTAGAAGATAAATTTATCAATGACATGAAAATGTTATTATTTTGAGAAAATTGAATCCAGATTTCTAAATCTAAACATTCTATTTGTTTTGAATGTTTTGAATGTGTGTATTGAGATGAGGGTAAGAATTCAATTATAAGAAATCAATAGAATATATTCAACAATTGGTATCAAACTAAAAGTCTTTGAACAACCCATGGGAAAATAAATATGAAGCGGTATCATATTTTTGTTTGAATATGGATACCTCGGTAATCTAAATTATTCCTCCTTATTATCTACACTGAAAATTACTCCTAGACATAGAGTAATGTAATTGATGGAACGTAGCTTTAATATAATTGATAACACCTTCTAAAAGATTCATTATATTCATTATCAATAAGCGGATAGGAAATAAAAATAATGAAAAATATTGGCACAAATTTATATACTGGTATTAATAACAAATCCAAAAATGGAGAGTGTGGAACCCATTTGTTGTTGAGTATCATATTTTTACCACAAGAATGAATTCTATAAACCTGATGTAATTTTTTTTAAAATAGATTTATGGACGTATTATAGAGTACCCAATCATGTTGATGGGAAGTTGTAATAATTTTCTCAAGAATGGTTCCATTATATATTGAGTTGTGAGTAATGAATGGGAATTAAAGAAACACCTTTGATTTTGGAAGTGAGTTACTACCACCATTAAAATGGAAAAGGATAATTATGGTGATATCATTACTCTTTAGATATTCATGGAGATACATTCATATTTTGAAAAGTATTTATATTTATAAAAATATTTCATGGACAGTACCTTTCTACAAATCACTGGAGAAGTTGATTAAAGATGGTGTGAATGTTGATTCTAGGAGTATAAAGGTATTATATATGTTCCTAATGAAAAATCAATAGGTAATTTTGTTAAATTCAATATGATTGAGAATACTGCAAGATGAGAATATTTCTAATTAATGGTTCTTAAGGCATCAAAAGTTCCTACTAGGCCTATGACCATCTCATCTTTTATCAAATTCAACAGATCATATGTAATGAAATGAGGATGAATTCCATTACTGATGAAATTTTGTTTCAAAGAATATTGACAAATGTTTTCATTGTAACAATTAGAGTGTATATTTTTTGTTTGAACATATAATTTATTTATATAAAGAATAAATAATTTGATCTATAGTTTTGGTAACTAGAAAAATGTTTAGCATCCAAAAACTATTTGATTATATTTTCATTTCATTGATGAGGACTCAAAGTACAACCCCATTATTGGTGATGCACATATGATCCCTTGATCATAAAATTCCACTGATTTTACTCTCGGATATTTAATCATGGAACTTTTCATTCTGCATCGCTCCCTTGATCACATCCAGGATCCCTTTGGTCTAGAAAGTTTGTCTCTTGATCTCTTCAATAATAGTGAAAGGATTGAAGGAAGATAAAATATCTTGAGATTGATAGAAAACCCCAAGTGAAATTTTTCATTAACAGAGAATCATCTATGAAGGGGAACATTATGCACAATGACGAACCCTTAAAATTTTCATAATTGACTATTTATAATCCCGATGATAGGTTTTAATATATTTAATTAATTACATAAAGGACCATAATATCATAATAATCACAAAATGAACCCCATGCATTGTAAAATAATAATAATATTTTTTTAATTATTATCACGTGCTAAATATAACAATGATAAATAATATTTTATAGTTTGGTAATTGAATATTTATCGACATACTAAAAACTAAGTCGGATTTTACTCCTTGACAATTATATATTTTATGAATAAATATTTAATTATGTATTATTAAATTAATAAATAAATATTATATTCATGATCTGGAAAAAATATTTATTTTAATATTCAAAAAATTAATAATTATTTATAAATAAATAATTATTATCACATTGGGAATAACAAGAGATAAACAAATATTTTACATTACTTAACTTAAACAATTACATTGTAAATAAAAATTAATTTTATATCATTCACCAATGAATTATAAATAAATATTAACTCTTAATTCAGAGAATAATATTTATTAAATATATTAAATATAATAAATATATAACTGAGAACAATGAAAACACATTCTTTATGACCCTATAGACCTCTTATGTAGTGGAATTAGGTTGTATTTCTTAAAGTCGAAGAAAATTGTTTTTTGTAAACTTAAAGAACACATAGTGGAAGATTATATGTTCAAATAAGAACAACCACATATGAATGCTTATTATGTAATTCAATCAAATTGACTTGATATCACATTAAAAAAAGTTACAAATACATGTCAACAACCTATATTATTGATATGTATTTTTTTGAATATTTGAAATAACCTTTCGTTAGACCATGGACATGATGTTTATTGTGATGATTCCATTTCAATCAAAGGGCCATGATATCAAATTATGTAAACATTTAATTGACAAATCCATCCCCAACATATTCATTAATAATATATCCTTCATGATGCACTTGACAAACACTACATTATGTGAACATCCGGCATCATAGTGTTGGTCAGAACATCAAAGTACACGAGTCATGAAATATATTAATATTAATATTTAATTATATGGATCATTAAACATGTACATATATTGGAATTGGTAGTGACAACCAAACATGAGGAATTATTACGAGAGAGTCTATTTTCAAAATCACCCATTTTTGAGATTACAAATTGTGAAATTCATGAGATGAGCTATCATCTGCTTACGTATACTCCTGACTAACATTCATAGAATTATGTTCCCCATTATAGAATTATATTCTACCATAAAACTATGATTAAGAATATTTTCATTTCATATCAAGGTTCTTCTAATATCAGGGAATTGCATGTGACCATTTCAATGAGAAAAATATTCTTGGATAATATCTCATTAATGTTACATAGAGGAATATTCCATATGTGATAAAGAATTTATTACTATTCAAATCCCTCAATATACAAGTAATATACGGTATAAAGTTGTTGGTTCAATGGGACAAAGTCCAAAAAACGCCCATTTATACTAGAGATAATTTCTAATGACTTGTTTGTTCCCACAATCTAAACATTCCTCCACTACGTATGGATACAACTTACATTACAAGAATTTAATTCCATTTATAGTATTATTTTTACCGCAACACATTTTCATTAATATATTTACTAAAAATTTACATCCTTAAGAAAACCCTTTAGGTATTGATGTTACCCAGTATCCGTCTCTTCTTCCTATGTTAGAAATAAAACATCTTAAATATGTCTGTAGCTGAGTATTAGCACAATAATGATAAATTTATTACTTTTTCTAAAGCCAAAAATATGACTAGGATGTTACTCAAGCACATGTAATGATTCCTCTGAATCCAAAAAGTACTCAATTATTGTATATATTGAAATTGTTGGATGTAATAAGTTTACATATATATTAACTTATCCTTAGTGATATACTGTATCAAATTGATCTAAATTAGGACTAGTGTTCAAATCCATTGATCTATAGTACTCATACTTCTCCAAATATCAGGATGTCATCATGTTATTCTTTTTTCGAGCCCTATAAATTAGTTCTAACTAATATTTGGTTCAGTTATACTTGATCTTTTTGATATTCAAAAAATGTGATTCATTTTGGTGTAATATTAAACATCAATATATCACAAAATATGAGACAAATTCCTAGCACATAAGCTTGAGAAATTATTTTACCTAAATAATCATTTCTGATTCCCACACATGTTCCCATTAAATGAGTATACTCCACAAAATATTCATACATTAATTTTTTCTACTATTATTTTTCAATAATTTATCAATATTTGTTCTATGGATTAGTTTACCAAATTCATGGATCATGTTTATAAACCTTGTTCCCTAGAACATGGTTTCTACATTAACTAATTCATAGATACGATCATTCCATTGTATTACTAAATTATAATCACATAACGTTTTCCATATGTTACAAATATATCTATGATGAAAATTATAACACTTAAAATAACTTGTTAGAGACACATGAAATATGTTTTCTCCAAATCAATAATTTATGAAAAATATGACTGATTTATCCATAAATAAATTTATTTATTTCTCTTATATCATTGGATTTTCTTTATAACATTGACCATTTTTATAGATTCCATATAGACATATTTCAGAGTGTCTCTGTTTGGTCACTTCATATAGACATATTCTATAATGTATCATCCAAATGAGGTGTCCATGACAATCCATATCCATATATGTTGATCAATAAATTATACTTGAATAGTTAAATATAAAATGATTTTTAGGTCATGATAATTTGTGTATATGTTATTTCATAGACTAATCCTTTAAATAATCAATCATTCATTTTTGGTACAAACTAGTACCATCAATGTGTAGTTTCTCTTGAATACTCGCCCAAAATATCAAGTCTTGAAAACATCCAAATATAGGGTCCTAAAATCTCAACACGTAGAATCCATTAGTGGATTCTATATACATTTCAATCTTATCATGTTTTTATTTACACAATATTTGTAAAAATAATTATTTTAAATGAACAATATATATATCACCAACCACGGTGAACAAAGACCACCTCGTTTGTTATGGCATCAAATGTTGTGTGTGTCTTTAGAATTACACCTCCCACAGATCTTAGTAGAGAAAAACATTCCTATGAAAACTCACATGATTCCAAATACTTAATCTGTAGAAGGTAAGTCTTCTCCAACTACCCTTAATGATATTTTTTCCTTATTGAAACATAGTTTTTAATTATTGAAAATTAATATCATTAGTGGATATAGGATAAATAAATCTAACACACAAAGTGTTTGATGTTCACTTGTAGTTGAAAACTAGATTTTAATCAATCGTTTTCAGAAAACACATGACATCATAACCTAATTGATTCTTACTATATTACAATTATAATATCCATCAGTTAATATGGTTGGAATATGGTATTTTTTTTGCTCCAATACCTATAAAAAATGTCTTCGATTAAATTATTTAAGACTTGTAACATATATAAGACTCATATATTATATTCATTTTACTATAATCATTTTTTATGTGTATATGGAAATTTGATTTTGGGAATACCATTACAATAGATTTAAATGATTAATGATAACTTGGATAAGATTTTCTCTTAAAAGTATGCACAGGGGGTCCTTAATCTTGACCATGTTCATTCATTTATTTCACTGAATGTTTTAAAATTTCAAAAAGGAATCGCACAACATATATGGATTTACCTATAGCATTATAATACTTCACGTGGCCTTTCTGAACTAAGTATAAAATATATGCGGCATACCTTTATTTACAAATTTTTATTTGTCTAAAACAATATAGGTAATTTTTTAGAATTCTTTATGTCTTTGATCAAAATAGACTAAAATTATTTTATAGTTATAAAAAACCAACTATTATCAATTTCTCTTCGAAGATAATTATCTTGACACTATTACGTAATTTAGAATTATATTATTCATCACATATTACAAGCTAGATATTTAAGATTATATATTTCCTAAATTATTAATCTAGTATGAAATACCAAAACAACCAATATTTCAAATATGAAATAATATCTTATTGTGTCTAAAATATACACCCAGATAAATATTTTTGTTAATACTCAAGTGCAAAAATATTTTGACATTGATCATTCCACTGTGAAATCTATGAGTACTTCATTTCTCATTATAAATATAGGAATCCTCATTATTCAGTTCCTTTGATATTTCACATTATATCTTGTAATATTTTTATACTAATATGGTTTTTATATTTCAAATTAATATAAAAATATATCTTTTTGTGAAAAAAATCTACCCAAAAATCATATTAGAAAAAATATGTTTAATGATATATATACCTGAAATACAATATTCGAATTTACCCTTCTTCAATCATAATTTTTCTTCCGAATACCTTTCTTTCCACATGAGAAGAAAATAGGTGTCAATTTATTACCTTCCAATTTAATATGTTTTTCTTTGAATAACATCATAAAGGAACCATTAAAACTAAAATGGACATGGACCTCTCAAACTCTTTTTTTACATTATTAATATGGTATGTTAAAACATGTTCCATTAAAAATATATCAATCTAATGAAGAAGGGTCAAATGATTATTTAGTGATTTATTGGTGTTTTGTATTTTGTATTGGATGAATATATATAATTTTTGTAGTGAGGATGACCAACTTTGATTAATGGAAAATTTATTATCCAATTGAAATCTCAATCTTGATAACATATCAAAATAATCTATTTTTTATTAAATTACCAGTAACTAGTTATCCTTTTTCTAGTTTACACTAATGAAATTATCAAAAGTATTTTCATTTAAATATTCATATCGAGGTGATAAGGCTTCATGGTGTAAGAAATAATGTCATTATGTTTCATTATCATCTATCCATACATAACTCAGAGTATTATTTAATAAACATCCTAATCATCCTCCATGAATCTCATATCTACATCCTTCCCACCATCACAACTAACTAAGGTAGAAGATCATAAATATGGATTCCAAAACATTGTATATGTTCTTTGATAGTTAATTAAAGTAAAAAATATATTCCATTTTAGGAAATTTATGCCAATGAGGGCACTCTCTATGTTATGAAATTCCCATAGTGCTTTTCATGGTTTTTTGTAATTTTCAACAATAAATAATGCATATTATTAAAACATCACTTGATTACAAAAACAGTGAGAAGAAATAAATTATTTATTTTATTAATTCTATCACTATTTTATTATAACCTAATAGAACTCACCATTGAACTTATAATTTCATATCAAATGGAATTTTAAGTTGTTAGGATCCATATTTTTTTTCTCATCAACCATAAAATAGCCTCATAAATTACACATGGGTATTGAGGTAGTTTCTCTTGTCCATTGCAGTCCTGTTGCTCTTAGATCTATTGATTAGTCTCCACATTCCTTCAATTACAACTCATATTTCCTAATCATTTTTCTCCAAGATATTTGAGGTCTAGGAAGGGAATATCCTCTTGATTTTAACTTTGTTATGTCAACATAAACCAACATTTGAACTTACCAATAAAAATAAGTGTCTTGTAATGGTATATTCAAACACATAGAACTATGGTTTCATTATTGTAATGAAAGGATTAGTCAATTTCAATATTTTATTGGCGGATTATTGTTTATTTTTTCTAAACATTCTTATTTTTACTATTTATATGTATTATTAATATTATTTATATTTTACAAAATAGAAAAACCAGGTGTCGATAAAATATTTATACATAATATTTTTACTTCCAAAGTTGCATATTGATCCAATTATTTTTGTTACCATAGTCCTGTATCTATTCAATTAACCTTGCATCATATTGAAATAAAATATATAAACCATGGGAAGATTATGAGATTTAACTAGTGATTTTCTATTTAGAGGAAAATATAAATAATTGACCCTATGGGGAAAACTCCTTGAGCTAGTCTGGGGTTGTGTAGTAACATTCCACATTTTTCATGTGTATCTACATGGTTTGGCTTCGCCTCTACTCTATCTGGAACAAACTCCACACTCATGGGATTTCTATCTATATCATTCATTTACATCACACACAGGTGAAATGAATAAAGAGGGGGTTTATAGAAAATATACTATGGGAACATAGGCTCATACATAATAAGGATGGTTTGATGAATCATATTGTATCAATATAATTTAATAAATATAATACATTCAATAAACTTTGAAATAATGAATTTAAAAAAAACACATATATAGGTTTCTCTAGGCTCATGATCATCCACTTTTTGTTGAGTTAATAAGGTTTCCTTATGACTTTTTTATTCCTTCATGTTTGGGGATATTGTTGAGTTTATAAGGTTTCTTTATTACTCTACCATTCCTTCATGTTTTGAAAATCACAAACATCTTATCATAAGGAAAATTTCATTTACCCTATCTTTTACTTTCTTAAGGAAATTTTCTTTCCCCAAGGGAATTTATCCTTACAATTTTTCAATTTTTCGTATTATCTCTATGTAGAAAACTCGGTTTTTTATCCAAAACCTTGGACTCTTATAAGTTATTAGATATAGAGCATTCTGTTTTCAGGTTCGGAATTATCTGAATTCAAGTTCAGAAACATTCTATGTTCTGACTCTGAATTCTTTGAATTCATGTTCTGAACATCCTGAGTTCAGACTATGAGTTCTCTAAATTTAGAATCTGAACTTTTTGAGCTCAGCCTCCGAGTTCTCTGAATTCAGACTCTAAACTTTCTGAGATCAGACTCTGAGTTCTCTGAATTCAGACTCCGAACTTTCTAAAGTTCAGACTCCAAATTCTTATTAATTCAAAATCTGTATTTCCTTGAAATTCAGAGTCTATAATTCTTTAGAATTCAGGTTTCAAATTCCATTGAATAAAGAATCTTAATATATATGTGTTATAGACACTGAAGGATTTTTTGGTTTGACTCCAAACCTGAATTTTTCCTTACATTCCGAAACAATGAATTTGGTTAAGCAACCATATTTTTTCTTACTCTTTTTTCGTTATAAAACATTGTTGTGCATTCAGTTACTAAATAACCGTTGTTTGAGTAACATTTGTATAGGTCCCTCTGATATTCAAGGAAAAATATGACCGCTGGAGGAGGGAGTCAACCGTTGAGAATTTGACTATAAATAAGAGCTCATTTGGATGGGCTCAATATTGTTCTACGACTCCATATATTACATGCTACTGAAGTGATTTCTTGAGAGATAATTTGATGCTTTTTGTGTACTAAACATGTTGTTCAGAATTGCTTCGTGTGACTCTGAATGTTGCTGAGTACATTCGAGGGATTTCAGGGATAGGAAGACAGAGGTGGGGACTACCTTGAAGTTGAGGGCTTGCGGAGATAGCAATACAGACTCTGATCTTCATATCGAGGGCTTACCCTGGTGTGGGTAAGATTCACTTTCTTGAATGTATAAATCAGGGGATCATTATCCAATGATATTTGATACCCTTCTCTATGGGTTAAAATATTTACTACTTGTTACTTTTATTGTTTTAGGTTTTCAGTTTTATTTTGGTTGTTGAGGAATGTATAACTATCTTGTACTTTGTTATACATGTATTCTCTGATTTATTGAGATTCGATAAGCTTTATGGTAGAATCTTTATCTTTTTAATCTTTTGTTAAGTTTCATTTCTGTAATCAATTTTTCGGAATTAAATTCTTGGAATCACATTTTTAGAATCAATAATGTTTATAGAAATTAGAGGTTTTGTGAATTTACTTTGTTTAATATTGTTAAACAATAGAAAGGTTTTTAACTGTCTTTATAAGTTCTCAAAGAATTTTTAAAGTATACAATTCATCCCCTATTGTATATTGATAATCTACATCATCATTTCGATCCTACAGTTGTTATCATAGATGAATATCATACTCCATACTAACCTAACAATTGGCATCTGAGCAGGTCTCTGAAATACCTATATTCACTTATATATTTTCTTACTGAAGTTTTTCATTGTTCTATATTTTCCTTGCTTAGGATATCTTTATCCTCGTTTAAAAACTTTTATTATTGACATATTTGTGTGGAAAGATTTTCATTAATATGACATAATGAATTTTGGTTCCATAGACTACCTTAATCCTACCAGACCACCTATTTTTGATAGGAATGATTATGAATATTAGAGAGATTGTATGAAGACTTTTGTTATCAATACTAGAGTAAAAAACATTGTAATGTTTAATGGAGATTACAAGATTCCTGATAAGTATGTTAGAAACATTACTAATCAAGAGAAGTCCAAATATCAAATTAACTATAAGGTTCGCAATACTTTGTTGTGTTCCATGACCCGGAATATATATAGCCAGATTTCATCCTGTGAAGTTGAGAATTGCTTCTGGAAGAAGCATGAAGTTACACATTTTGGTACTTCCAAAGTTATTGAAACTATAAGAGAAATGATTAGAGCTGAGTACCATGATTTTTTCTTTCCTTATGAAGAACCTATTTGTAATGTACAACAATGATTTATGACTATTGTCAATAGCTTGAAATCAATGGGTGAAAATTGTTTGGATGATTAGGCACTTGTAGACTAGATGATAGACATCATGCCTAATGAGTGAGAATTCAAGAGAACAACTATAGATGATAATAGGAATGTCTCGCAGATTACTCTTGATGAGCTTTTTGGAACTCTTCTTCAACATGAAACTAGAATGAAGAGAGATGTTGATAATGTTAAGAAGAAGAATCGGAATGGAAGTGTTTCTTTTAAAAATACTTCAAATCATATTAAATCCAAGAATCCTGAAAGAGTTACAAGATCTAAATTAGGAAGGTTGTTATACAATCCGGATCTAGTGAAAGTGAACATTCTGAGAACAAACTAGCTAATCTTGATCAGAGGATGAAAAATATATTTGGGATGAAATACATTCAATATAGATACAAGAAGAAAGATATAAAGGATAAGAAAGACTCGGAAGTCACTAGTTATGAATGCAAAAGAGCTGGACATATAAGGCCTGATTTTCCAATTCTTAAAAGAAAAGAAAGAAAGGAAAATCTTGCTGAGAGATATAAAAATATATACAACAAAGCTAAATCTAATAAAGTGTTGAAAGCTAATGACAACTAGAGTGCCAGTGGTGGAGAATCTTTTGATGAATCCTCATATTACGAATCTTCTTTATAGAAGAATCTTGGTCTAATAGCCAGACTACCTATTGAAAAACATTGGTTAATGGATAAGGTACATAATGCTGAATTAATGACCAATGTAACCTTGAATGCTAATTATAGTGATAGTAAATATTATGAATCCTTAGATGAAGAATCTTCTTCTGATGATGATAATACTTTACCTACCTATGAAGTAGTGTCTAGGAATGATAAGCTTCTAGAGAATGAAAATTCTAATGTAAAGAAAAAGCATGATAAGGAAAATTCTAGGATTTATATTCTAACTAAGGAAATATTAGATCATTATAAATATCTTGATAAGAAAACCCATGATTTCGAAAGTATTTCAAAAAACCTTGAGGAAGTTAATTTGAAAAAGGATAAACTTTCAAAGGATCTAGAAAAAGTAATTTCTTTGAAAATTTTTTTTGAACCTATCTCTAGTGCCAAAACTAATGTTTTTGAAGATAAGAACTTAGTTATTAGTCTAAAGTAAAAATTAATTTCCTTAAGTAAGTGTTTTTCAAATTTTACCCTAGGTAAGTAAAATTTTGATTATATGTATTCTCAAATTAGACATCTAAGAAAAAATTCCGATCTTGGTTATACTAGATCAAAAATTATTTTTCGTAACAATTATTTTGTTCCTCAAAGTGCTCAATTATACACTAAGGGTCGGTGTGGTTGGCATTGGAAAAAAATATCATTAAACAAAACCCAGACTTTAGGTTTTCATAAAGCGTATTTCTCTAAGAAAATGTGGATACCTAAAATTTTTCTTTTTGAAGTTCCCAAAACCAAAAATGTTTGGATTATGAAAGTATAAAATTATTATTTTCTGGAAAATAAATGAAGTACCAATAGAAATACATGGTACATGGATAGTGGTTATTCCCGGCATATGACTGGTAACAAAAAATGCTTTGAAAAGATTATCAAGATGAAAGGATGAAAAGTAAAATTTAGAGATAATGCTAAGGGAGAAATTATAGGTCTAGGTAACATTGTTGTTCTCGTAAAAACATAGATTTCAAATGTTTTATTTGTTAAGGGTATTAAGAACAACCTCATTAGAATAATTCAATTATGTTATGAAGGTTACCTTGTGAATTTTAGGAATGACAAGTGCTTAGTACACAATTCCAAGGAGGAGTACATTCTTTCTGCCAACATTCAAGAGAATGCTTACACAATAAACATCGAAGACCTTTGGAGCCAAGATATACCTTGCCATAGTGCAATTGAAGATCATTCATGATTGTAGAATAGAAGGCTAGGACACTATAACCTTAGGAACCTTTGAAAAATTTCTATGAAAAGAATTTTTAAGGATCTACCTATGATTATATTTGATTATTCAAAAGATTAGGATCCTTGAAAATATGGAAAGCAACATAAATCATGTTTTAAATCAGTCTATGATGTCACAATCACTAATACATTACAGTTAGTTCATATGGATCTTTTAGTTCGAACACAAACTAGAAGGATTGGAGGCAAATATTATGTATTTGCCTTTGTGGATTATTACACTATATTTATGCAGGTCTATTTTCTAGCAATGAAATCTAAACCTTCTTCTTATTTCAAATTTTTTACATACCAAGTTAAAAATGATAAAAAACTTCCTTTGATAATTATTCATAGTGATCATGGACGAGAATTTCAAAATTATGATTTTGAAACCTTTTTTAGTAGAAAAGGAATTACTCATAACTTCTCAGAACCCATAACTCCTTAACAAAATGTTGTTGTTGAAAAAAGAAATATAATTCTTCAAGAGATAACAGGAACCATTTTGAGTCAATATTCTAAAGCCAGAAATTTTGGGCGGAAGTGGTATGTACTGCTTGTTATACTATAAATCGTGTTTTGTTTAGAACTTTTCTTAAAAAAACTCTTTATGACTTATGGAATGGTAGAAAACCTAGACTTTCCTACTTCTATGTTTTTGGTTTCAAGGTATTCATTCTGAATAATATTGATAATTTTAAAAAATTCACACCAAATTCTGATGAAGAAATTTTCATAGGCTACACCTTAACTTATATGGCTTATATAGTTTTCAACAAAAATACTTGTACTGTTGATGAAATAGTGCATGTAAAATTTGATGAAACTGATCCTTTAGTTTTTAGACAACCTCAACCAACATCTTCGGATGTGTTTTAAAAAACTGATTATCATCCTTTGTTAGAAGATCCTTCTAATACGGAAAATGTTCAAGAAAATGTTTCTGAAGCATTTACCACAGAAGAATTTCTACCCTATGTTGATGAACAGTTTTTACAAAACCCAAATAAGATGTATTAAAGAATCATCCCAGTCATTGTATCATTGGTGATGTAAATAAACCTGTAAGAACTTTGAGTTACTTAAGAAATGAAGTTGAACATCTATAATTCCTTTCCAAATAAGAGCTAAAAATCACTGATGAAGCTTTAGGTGATTATGATTGGATAAAACCTATGCAAGATGAGCTAAATAAATTCGAAAGGAATAAAGTCTAGACCTTGGTTGAAAGACCTATGGAAACTTCAGTTATTAGAGTAAAATGGGTCTTTAGAAATAAATGTGATGAAAATGGAATCATAGTAGGAAATAAATATGGGTTGGTTGATAAAGTCTATAATCAAAAAGAAGGAATAGACTATGATGAATCCCATTCTCCAGTAGATATACTTAAATCTATACGTATCCTACTTTCCTTTGCAGCATTCTTGAATTTCAAACTCTTTCAAATGGATGTTAAATTCTCTTTCCATAATGGCTATGTTCAAGAGGATTCTTTTTTTGAACAACCTCCAGGTTTTAAATATAAAAAACATCCGGAACATGTTTGCAAACTTACCAATGCTTTGAATGGACTCTAACAAGTCTCTCGAGGTTGGTATGATAGAAATATAGAATTTTTGCTTCAAAATAATTATGTAAGGGAAATGTTGATCCAACCCATTTTATAATGAATGATAATAAAAATGTTTTTATTATTCAAATTTATTTTGATGAAATTATATTTTGTTTAACTCTGCAATCTTTAACTAATTCCTTTGCGGATCAAATGAAATTTGAGTTTAAAATGAGTATGATGGACAAGTTAACATTTTTATTTGGTTTTCAAATTTCTCTAAAACTAGAAGGAATCTATATATCCCAACATAAAAATATTAAATATCTTCTTAAAAAGTATGGATATGACAACACTAAGAGTATATGTACTCCCATTTGTACCTCATATTCACCTGATCTTGATGAAGCTGGGAAACTAGTAGATCAAACATCTTTTAGAGGTTTGATAGGGTGTCTACATTACTTGACAGCTAGTCATCCATACATAATGTTTTCAGTATTCTTATATGCAAGATACCAATAAAATCCTAAGAAATCTCATTTAAAAGCAATGAAAAAGATTTTTCACAACTTAAAGGGAACCTTGGATCTAGGACTCTTTTATACTTCTGGAAATGAATTTGTTTTTAAAAAAACCGGATGCTGATTTTGGTGGATGTAGAATGGATTGGAAAAGTACATGTGGAACTTTTCTTTTCTTAGGAGATTCATTATTTTCTTGGTCTTGCAAAAAGTAGCGCTCAGTAGCACTTTCCACTACTAAAGCCAAATATGTAGCTGCAGAAAGCTGTTGTGCTCATGTGTTGTGGATGTAACACACACTCACATACCATGGTTTGAGTTTTACAAAAACACAAATTTTGTGTGATAATACTAGTGACATTTCCCATTATAAAAAATCATGCACATCACTCTCATGCAAAACACATAGATATTAGGAATATCTTTCTTAGGGATCACACACAAAAAGGGGATATCATTCTTCAATTTATCAGAACACAATATCAGTTTGCTGATATTTTCACAAAATCATTACCCTCCAACAGATTTGAATACATTAAATAGAAGTTGGGAATGATAACCGTAAGGTAATATTCCACATTAACTTCCTGTTGAAACCAATCTCCTTATAGCAACAAACTCTTTTTCAAAGGAGGAGTACATTTGCTTGTTAGTTACTTTCTAAATTTTCGTAATGAAGTTTTCTAAATTTTCATAGTGATTATTTTATAAATTTTCGTTGACAAGATTTTCTAATTTTTTGTAATGATGATTTTATAAATTTTCGTAATGATTATTTTCTATGTTTTCATAAATAATTTTTTATATTTTTTTATAGTCTAAAATTTTTCATGGTCTAATTTTTTCGTACATAAAATATTTTTGTAATGAATTTTTTTGTACTTCAAATTTTTTCGTAATGTAGATTTTTGTAGTACAATATTTTTTTATTTTTCGTAATGTAGATCTTAGTAGTTCAAAAAAATTAATAATTAAGATTTTTTTACTTCAAATTTTTTCATAATGAAGAATTTTTTAGTACAAAATTTTTCATAATGAAGATTTTTCTACTTCAAAATTTTTCCTAATGAAGATTTATATAGTTCAAAATATTTCATAATGAAGAAATTTATAGTTCAAAATTTTTCGTAATGATGTTTTTTTGTAGTTTAAAATTTTCTCAATACAAATTCTTCGTGTTTTTTTAATGAAAATTTTAGCAGTTAGACTTTATGTAATAAATTTTTCTTAGTTTTTTTCCGTAATCAATGTTTTGGTAATCAAAATTTTTGGAATTTAATATTCTTCAAGAATAATTTTCCTCAATATGAATAATCATCAAAGAAATCTGAAAGGTATGTTTCCATTCTTAAATTTTTGTAATCATCTTTTAATTATTGGTATTTTCATCTTTTTTCAAATTCTCGTATTCTCTTTTTATTAAATCTGAATGTTTTTATTCAAAAACCTCAAAAGATCAGATTCTATCAAAACAACATTCCAGTTATCATCTCAACTATCAGATCTGATTACTAGTTTTCTCAACCATTGGATTGGGTATCGAAGTTGAACCATCACCCAAATTGCCTATATAAAGGACCCCCAAATAGTTGTCCCACATAGAAACTCAAGCTCATGCGTGCTGAAGACGTTCCCTCCTACATAAGCTTGTTCAGAATTTTTATGCTTTCTTCCCCTCTCAATGTCTATCGAAGTATCTTCCCAGAAACACATGTCAACTGTCAAGCCGATTTCTGAATGGCGTATTTATAGTGAAAGGTTGGTACATCCAAATTTCTTTTCTAAGTATGATTCTATCATTAAAAAAGAACATCAACATGAATGGATGGGAGAGTGTATGAATATCAAAACCAGGAGCTTGGGGTCTATTTTATCAGGACTTGTTGGTTGAATTCTATGAGTAATCATGTTTTTTCAAGGATGAAGGAAGAGATAAATACTATTTCCAGAGTTATGGGAAGACTTATGCTCTTACTTACACCAAGGCAGCCAGTTTTATTAGAGTTACTTATGAAGGAGAAGATGAGTTTTGTTCTCATATGCTTTCGGATGTTCAAGGAAGAATTGTTAAGGTGAAGGCTATGAATTTCCTCAGTCATTCTTATTTTAAGACTCCGAAGATTGTTCACCTATCTACAAATTTCCGGATACTTGAATTGTGGGTTCAAGGATTCATCATTCGAATAAAAGGGGACTAGGATACCTTAAAAAAGAGTGACATGTATATCCTTGATTTCATATTGAATCTAAGAAATATTAACATGGTTAAGAATATTTTTATTACAATTGAGAATATAAAGAGTGGAAATATGATGGCTCAGATTATTATGAATCCAGCCATTCTCTCAAATCTGATTGTTTAGTGTATAGAGTCCTTCAAAATACCTAGTACTTCTAAGACAATAAATTGCAATGTTTTTCGGGTAAGTGATGAAACTATGAGAATGATGAATGTTGGATTTTCTAAATAATCTAATGAATTTTATGATTTTCTTGAGGAGGAGGCAGAAGCCATATCGAAGAAACAGGAGGCCTCCGAGACCTCTAAGAGGGGAGGAAGGAAGAGAAAGCTGATGGAAGTTGAAGGGAAAGTAAAAAAGCCCAAAGGATAAGGAAACCCAATCTGCACCACCAAAGCCTAAAAAGAAAAAAATCATATCCAGATGAGGTATTAGAAAAATTGAGGGAATCCACGGAGAAAAAGAAAGCATGGGAGCCTATATATGGCTTGGATACTACTGAAGAAAAAGATTTAAAGGAAATGACTGCTGATGATCTTGAAAACAAGAAAAAGAAAAGAAACAAAAGAAGAAGGCGACTGAGGCACAGATTGTGAAATCTCTTCTGAAGGATGCAGAGAAAGCCTCTAAGAAAATTCTGGTACCACAATCCTTCTTAGTAAAATCTTTTCCAGAGACACGGGAAAAGAAATTTTTGACTCCAAAAAAATTTCAAGTAGAAGAAGTAGAAGAAGTGGAAGAATAAGAAGAATCTAGGGATGATACTGAAGATCTCATAAAGAATGTATAAGATTTTTATAAGAAGGATAGTCCATCTAAGAAGCTTTCAATCTGAACTTCTCAATCCAAATCATCAAAGCTTGCTACTCCAGGGAGGATGAAGAAAAGGGTGAAGGCGAAGTTGACAAACCATCTGAAGAAGAATGTATCAATAGAGATTTCATTCATCTAGAGGCTGCTGACACAAGGGATGTGATGGAAGAGATAGATGAGGATTAAATTGTACAACTCTCCGATAGTGATCACAAATCCCCTAACCAAGGGGAATCCATTCTGAATGTAGATAAAGGAAAACTGGTGGTTGGTTATACACCTAATAATGCTGTTGTGAAGAAGAAAGATGTTGGTGGTTCTTCAAAGAGGAAACTTGATGATATAGAGAAAGAGTCCTCACTATGTAAAGTCTCAGATTCTTAATCATCCTCTTTTGTACATGATTTTGTAGTTCAGTATTTGAAGAAGCCTATTGTCACTATTCTAATATTTCCCAGCATTTACTAGAGATGCCTAATGCTTCAACACTCCCTAAATCAAAAATCAGATTCAGTATCCATGGTGATGGATAATTGTGTCAAGCATGAGACATACTTCAAAAAACATTTCATAAACTATGATTCCCACAAAATATCATGCAATAAAATGACCAGTTGGTTGAGGAAAACTATATAAGACATGAGAATTATTGATGAGTTCCAGGAAAGTGTCAAGGAGGGATTAGACACTGAAGATGTAAAGATCAAGGATATCACAAGTAGTTTTGAGGAAAACTAACCCTAGAAGAGAATTCTCAGATTCAAGAAGTAAAAGATCTGAATGGGAAGTTGTATTCAGTTTCTCAGAGATGGAAAAGTTAAAGGGATCTTAGGATTGAGATAGAAGAAAATCATGTCTAGCAAGAAGAAGCCTTGATGGCTCAGGCTGATATTCTTAAGGCTTAGGAAGAAATAATCAAATCCTTTGAGAAGAAAACTGAGGATCAGGATCAGATTCTCAAGAAAATAGTAGAAGATCACATGGAGTTCAAGAATCTCAAAACCATTATGAAGAAGTAGATGTTGAATGCGAAGGAAGGATAATATTGTTCAATTCTGATCTATTGTTGTATTCCTTCCTTGTACAAAATTTTTCCAATCCTAATGAAATTTTTGGGTTTCTCTTCATATATTTTTTTGTCTAGTACTAATATTTCAGTGACCATATTTTATTTTCCATTCCCATTAATACTTTTTGAAAACCACAAAGGGGGAGAAAGGAAAAAAGAATACTAAGAAAGAAGAAATTTCCCTAAGTAAGAAAGAGTTCATCTAAGGGGGAGTTCTTATCCAAGAATATTTCTGTATATAAGAAAATGATAAGCCTTAATCCAGAAATCTAGAATATGATCCTTTGTGTGTCCAAAGCCTAAGGGGGAGTTACTCGTATTCATCTATGCCCATGTGTTAAGGGAGATAAGTTTTACTTTCAATGTTTGGAAAAATAGTATCTTATTCCTTATATTATTTTTCATAAGGATGATTATGCATTCCAAAAAGGGGAAGATTGTTGAGTCAATAAGGTTTCCTTATGACTTTCCATTCCTTCATGTTTGGTGAGATTGTTGAGTAAGTATTTTTTCCTTATTACTCGACCATTCCTTCATGATTTAAAATTCACAAACATCTTATCATAAGGCAAGTTCAATTTACCCTATGCTTTACATTCATCAGGAAATTTTCCTTACCCAAGGAAATTTATCCTTACCATGTTTTTCATTGTTCATATTATGTCTAAGTAGAAAAATCAATTTTGTATCCAAACCTTGGACTCTTATAAGTACTTAGATATAGAGATTTCTATTTTGATGTTCTAAATTATATTAATTCAAGTTCTGAACTTTCCAAGTTTAGACTCCGAATTCTATGAATTCAAGTTCCAAACATTCAGAGTTCAGACACTGAGTTCTCTGAATTCAGACTCTAAACTTTCTGAGCTCAGACTCCATGTTCTCTGAATTCAGACTCCAAAATTTCTGAGTTTAGACTCCGAGTTCTCTAAATTCAGACTTCGATCTTTCTGATGTTCGGACTCTGAATTCTTATTAATTTAGATTCCGAACATTCTATGTTCAGACTCTGAATTCTTTTGAATTCAGACCCCATAATTCTACAGAATTCAGGTTCTAAATTCTTTTGATGACATAATATGAATATCTATGGGTTATAAACACAGAATTCTTTTTAGTTAGACTCTAAACTTTCATTTTTCCTTACATTCTGAAAAATGATTTTGGTTCAGCAACCATATTTTTGCATACTCTTTTTTTTGGGTTATAAAATGATGTCATGCGTTATGTTACTAACTAAACATTGTTTGAGTGAAACGTGTATAGGTCCCTCCAATATTCAAGGAAAAATATGACTGTTGGAGGAAGGAGCTGAATTTTGAGAATGTACCTATAAATAGAAGCTCATTTGAATGAGATCATTACTATTCTACAACTCTAGAGATTACATTCTACTGAAGTGATTTCTAGAGAGATAATTTTATCCTTTGTGCATACTAAACATCTTTTTCAGAATTTCTTCATTAAAATCTAAATGTTTCTGAGTATATTTGAGGGCTTCCAGGGATAGCAAGAAAGAGGTTCCGACTACCTTGATGTTCGAGGGCTTGCAGGGATTGCATAACAGACTATGATCTTCGTATCGAGGGCTTACCATGGTGTGGGTAAGACAGACTTTATTGAATGTATGAATCATGGGACCCTTATCCAAGGTTGTTCGATACCCTTATCTTTGGGTTAAAAAATTTTCTACTTGTTACTTGTATTGTTTCAAGTTTTCTGCTGCATTTTGGTTTTTGAGGAAGGTATAACTATCTTATACATTCTTATAATTTTATACTCTGATTTAATGAGATTCAATATGCTTTAATGTTGAATCATCATATTTGTAAACTTTTTTTAAGTTTCTTTTCCAAAATCACTTTTTCGGAATTTCATTCTCAGAATCACATTTCCGGAATAAAGAAAGTTTGTAAAACTTGGAGGTTTTGTGAATTTCCCTTGTATAACCTTGTTAAACAATAGAAATGTTTCTAACCATCTTTAACTATTCTCAATGAATTTTTAATGTATACAATTCTCCCCCTCTTGTATATTGAGCATCTAAATCATCTTTTCGATCCTACAGTTGGTATCATAAGAGAATATCAAACTCCATACCAAACTAACATTTGTGAACTATGTTCAAAATTGAAATATTTGCATAATATTTTTTTCAATTCATTCTATTGTTTATTTAAAACCCATATGAATAAATCAAATGAATTATCTTATTAATCAATTAATTAAATTTATCGTAATATCCATCCAATCAGTCCTAGAGACACACATCTTTATTGATTATGAATAAATTAAATTAATTAATATTATTTTAAATTTTAAAAAATAAGTACACTTGTTGTACTTAGACCAAATTTGGCGAGTACCTATTAGAACTGGTCAACATGTATTGAGATTGTATACATTCTACTAATGTGGAATATAGAATATATGTTTTTTCATGTAATTATATGGTGTGTATGAGTCAATATATGACACATATATCAAATGCTAATTAACAAAGGGTGTACCGCATTTAATACAGTTGGAGTAGTAGAAATATAACAACTCTACACGATATGTAGTTCAGAATATTATATAGAAAATAATTAATAATTTAACATCATATAAAACCAATCATATGAAATGTTAGTGTAAATAAATTCTCGCATAACACATAATGATGAGGTTTATGGATTGATAAATTAATAATCAATTTTACACATAAAAAGGTTGGGTACATGGATTGTACATCTAACCACACATCACGAATCATACACATTGTATGTTCGTGATACAATTCTAGAAATTTTGAATGTATTTTTCTATTGATATTTCAAAGGTATATGGTTTTTAAAATTGGTATACACTATCTAACCACATTTTGACATTGATTTCCATCCCTATGAGTCACATAATTAATTAAAGACTTAAATTTTTTGAAACATTTTCCACCATAAAAACATGTGGACTATATAATGTGTAAACTAGTTACATAGTGTCTTGTCAGACATTCCACATTCCAGCTTATTTTGGAAAGAACAAGAATTTTATTTTCTACATATATGTGTTAATATTTTATGATAATCTGAAAATACCATTGTATGTCTTAGTTAAATTTACTCTAATACATTTTGGGTAACTTTACACTACACATCATGTAACTCTATATTATCTGTCAAAAATTTCCATCTCCTCTATATGTATTATTTAAATATTATAATTTAAAAATTAACCAAATTTGGGTTATATGAGTGAACATATTGATTAGAAGAAAAGACATCCAAAATATGATTAACACAATATATTTCCTGTAATGAAAAAATCATTTAAAATTGAAATTGGTCTATAATAAATAAATAATTTCAAATTAAATATGATAATTTTGATACCACTTTATTGTTCTAGATGAAACAAATGAGCCTATTGGACCTATATTGAACTATTATTTTTTGAGATTCAACAGATAATTCATAATATAAATGAATATTTATACATGACTGATGATATTTTTATGATGAATATTGAGAAAATATTTCATTAGAACCAAGAGACAGAATATATTTCCTATTAATTTATAATTAATTTATTAACAAGAAGAAACACCCCAGTCTTGATTAATTTTTTTATATATAAATTTATAATCCAAGATACATTTGGATTTAATTTTATTGTGATGAATATTATGCAAAGTACACCCCCAATAGCAGTAATCGACACATGCTCCTCCAATATTGGAACATCACTAATGGTACTTTGGGTACTAGCATGATGGTATTGATAATCTTTCGTCTCTCACTAGATCGCTATGACGATTACTTCAATATATAATTGACACTTTCTTGATCACTCTATCATGAGAGTAATGGATGGAGGAATATTAAATCTCTCAATATTGAGAGTAAAACCATATAGATGTTTTTCATTGAGAGATAATTCTATAAAAAGAATAATGTTGTAAACAATGACCAACCCTGGAAATTCTCATTAAAATAAATTTATTGACCCATAGATAGTGTTTAATATATTAAATTAAATTAATAAGGTCAATTAATAAAATATAAAACCAAAAATGATCCCTATGCCATGGAAAAATTATTATTAATATTTTATTTCATGAAATTCACTAAATTGTACAATGGAAAATATTATTTTATAGTCTGTAAATAAATATTTATCACTAGACAAATAACTGGGTCTTCTTGTCCTTCTTAACATTTATTTATTTCCCAAACAAATATTTCATTAAATATTATTCATTTAATATATAAATAAATAGATATTATATTCATACTTGGTAAATTAAAATATTTATTAAAATATTCAAAAAATTAAGAAAATTATATATAAATAATTAGTTAGTTTTTACCTTGAAAATAACAAGAGATAAATAAATATTACATATTAATGACTATATAAAATTAATGTATGATTTAATATTTATTAAATGTTTTTTAATTATAAATTATAAACTAATATGACCTCTTGATCTAAGGAATAATACTTTTTCTAAATATTAAATATAAATAATATTTAATTGGGATTAAGAGAGACCCATTGCATGTAACCTTCTAGGCCTCTCCCTAAGTGTAATTAATAGGGCATTCCTAATTTAAAACATTACCATATAGAAAGAGGTCAACTAACCAATAGAGGAAGAATTTATACAGTAATTAAAACAACCAGATATGAATAATCACTATGTAATATAATCTATTTGTCTCAATATCTAATCATGTATGGTGAACACTTGTGTCTTCAACTTATATTCCTAATATGTATTTCTTTGACCATATTAAATAAAACTTTTGATAAACCATGGCCCTAGATTTTAATGTGAAAACTCATTTTCAATAAAAGGGTTAGTATATCAACATTCATAAAGATGCAATGGAAACTTCCTTCTATATTTTATTCATTAATAACCTTTCATTCAAAATGTATCCAATGTACCATACTTCCCATGAAGATACGATGTCATAATTTTGTTTAGTGCATCATATTACATAAGTCCAGGAAATCATTAATAATAATATTAATGTATATGAATCATTACACACACTCAAACATAGGATTATCCAATGACACGCAAAAATGTAGAATTCCTATTGGTGGGTCCATTCTCATAACGCCCCTTCATGATTATTTCCATGTAAAAACTTTATGACATGGAGTCTCATCAACTTATGAGTAATAACCTCTAAAAGTAATCATATTAAGACTCCCTCCAAATAATGTTATCCTACAACTAAACTAGTTTTAACAATATTTTAATTGTATATCAAGGTTTTCATCATAGAATGGAATTTCACGTTCTCTTTTAAATACAGTATATATTCTAGGGAATTTTCGAATGTCACATAAAATAATAATAAATACGTGTTAATTGTTTTTTAATATTCAAATACATTAACATAAAGGTAATCCAAAGTACAAAGTAGTTGGTTCTAGGTCACCAAAACTAACACCAAGGAGTAATGATATTGAAAAATATTTTGAGTCTATGAAGATTTTGAGAAAATAGTTGGTATCATGATGAATATTCATTGTTGTGAATGTCATCCCTGAATTACTTTTTCTATTTGAATATATCTCTTTGATGATTTTTTTAACGATGAAATGGAGATGTAACATAAAAATATTTGGTAATAATTGTAAGTTTGTAAAAGAAGAATATATATTTAGTTATGATTTAATAATATTTTATGATCAAAATGATTGAAAAAATTATCAGAACGGATATATAAAAGTTTTATAAATTTTGAAGTCATTTTAAGTATCCTGAGGTAGATTTTATTTGAAATGGATGTTCTGAATAAGTTTTAAGAGATATGTACATGAATTATAGAGATTTTGATGTTCCATATTATAGGAGAAAACAATAATTTAAAACACCTTATTATAATATATAAGGGTTATCATAGGAAATATGTTAGTCTACTTATAGTGAAAAATTATAAAAGTATTCATGAAAGTGAAATTTGATATTTAATGGTTCCTCTAGATGATGAATATAGTTTAATATAGAATATTTTATATGTGAGGGATCATTAATAATGGTTTTCAATTAGTAAACTATTAATATTAGGGTACATTACTTCTATAAAATACTAAATTAGATGACCATATAGAGAAATTAATGAGCTATAGAGTTTTAAAAAAATTATGCTTTATCGATTCAATAATTATTTAAATATCATGATTACAATTATAATCATGATTCAAGCAATTGGTATCAATAATAAACAATAAATAAATTTTATTTTATATTATATAAGGAGATTAAGATCAAGACACAAGGTATTCTATGGTTATAAAACATGCCAGTGCTGGTTCTATAAGTTGAGATGCAATCACACCAAAAGAATAAGGTCACACTATGGTGCATGATGAAGAGTGTGTTGTGGTAGAGATTTACAAAATAGTAGATATCATGAATGCTTGAAACACCTCTAAAATGAGATGAAATATTTTTTCATGTTTTAATAGTATTTTTCAAGACATAATTATGAAAAAATAAAAATAAGACCAATAATGAGAAATCCCTTCACGTCATGATAGTTCCACTACATTTTATCATAAAGACAAGAAATGAAGTTGATGAGAATTTTATAGAGATAGAAAGATTAATTAATTTTTTATATCAAATTGAGATTAAATAACCAAATCTTATATATATTTATATGTTATTGGTTTTCATATATTTTCAACACTGGGTATAATATAGAATTTATGTACTCAGATTGATGGTTTTTTCAAAACAAATTTATGAAAATTATATCCCAGTGCGATGCTGAATATATAAGAAAATATTTGTCCAAAAATTGATTATATAATACATTCCTCCAAAAAAATTATGACATTTCTGATAGATCATCCAAGAAATGTCCCTCCCACTCTATGTTTTTACCTATTTTTGTGTCCCATGGTTAATCCTTTATTTTTTTTCACAGGTTTCAGATGTTTTATTTATAAATTACATGTTTCAACATTTATCTACCTCATATTATTCTAATAGTATATTACACATCATGTGAGAACATATCAATGGTCATATGCGATGGTGATTTGGTGATTTAGGATTATTATGTCGGATGATTTAATATTTTCATTTTAAGGATTCATATTCATTTTGTTTGATTATTCCTTGGGAGGTGCCTATTGGTTTATGTCGTCTACTCATTGTACGTATTCGTTCTCAATTATTCCCCTTCTATTAATCCCTTCATGTTTGACCCAAACATTATCAATCATGAAGGTACCTGTGGTTGGTTAGGACCAAGAAAGGGGTTTGGTAGGTTTTAGTGTATATCCATCGATGTGTTGTCTTTACATTCACCCCATTTCTGAAATATTATCATAAATGTTTTGTTGAATCTTTCAAATCCCATATTTTTGGGTTAATTTGTATCTTTACGGCCTTCAATCAATTACTTCTAATGGTTGGCGTTGTTTCTTGGGTGGGCTAGTTCTCATTTTGTTGTAACTTGATGTCAAAGTAGAATTCTCTCTGGTGGTGCTTCATGATGGAATCATATTTATGGGATTAATTGTTCAAGTTTATAGTTTTTTTCTCTTTATTAATGTTTTTGGTTGATTAATATCCACATAACGGTTTAATGTTGGTTTTGTATTTGAATTTTTTTCTCGGATAGGTGATGACGAGATGGTGGTTAGTGGTTTTTATGAAGGTGATCCACACCATTTTTTTGATGGGCCAAATGGTTTCAATGATTTGGAATGTTTTATATGGTGTGAATGTGTGGATAAGGATTCTAAGATTTTGGAAATATTCAAAGATTGAGGTGGCACTAGGTTGGCTAAAATTACCACCTTTTCATTTATTGTTTTAATTCTGAATTGTGAAATTATTATTTATGTTGGTTTTCATTATTTTGATTTGGATGATGTACGATTTTTTTATGGTTCACATGTAACCTCATAATGTGGTTTATGAAAGTACCAAACAATTGTATTTTTGGAGAAATGATAGATACCTGATATTACTACAATATTGGAATCATGTGTGTCTAATAAATGTGGTATCCAACACTTTTATGGGCGATTAACTCATACATTGAGGATGAAGATGAAGAAAATAAAAGTGAGAATCTATTACCGCAACCTATAAAATTTTAGACAATCAAAGAACTCTAAGAATCACATCCTATGATATCTATATATCATAAGGGTTGAAGCATATCATATCTATATATAATACATACTAGAGTACAATGATACAAACTTGTGATTATAGTGAAATTGAAACAACAACATATTAATATTTTTATTTGAGTAGGGAGTTTATCTCCTATTAGTCATGTATAGACATGAGTTAATGATAATTTATGTTTAAGGATGATATAGTTTAGTCTAAAATTTTTAGAGGAGGGTTTGGTTGGTACCAGATCTGAAAAGATAGAAGTTTGATGCTTACATTTAACAAGGTTGTTTGTAGAAGTAAAAGATCAAGGATATACCCCTTCCTGATATTATAATTGATAATAAAAGAGGATTTATTGGTAGTGGAGAAACCACCCCTATACATTGGGGACATAGTCATCCAAATTATAGGTGAAACCAATTTTCAAATTCATTTGTGAATTTTTATTCTTTTTATCGGTTTATCATTTCAGGGACGAAAACATATTGTTTTTTGAGAAAAAGAGAGTGAAATCCATTCACTGAATAGAATTAAAGGAAATATATGGGAAACATTTTTGTATATAATAATTCACTGACAATAAATTCACTTCCTCTCTCATTGTGGCTGCACAAATCATGGTGAATAAACTTTTCACCTGACAATATAAAGACATATATACTCAATTATCAGAGTAATATGATAAAAAAAATTCATATTAATGGGAAGTACTGACATTATTAGATCTCCTACATAAGGATTTTATAGTAATATGTTTTAATTTCTTAAAACATAGTTTTACAAATGCAATTCCATTAAACCATTACCATGTCACAACATGAATGACTAGGATTCCACTACTAAATACTCATTATAATGTAATGAAATCTCTATATTAAATAGTTAGAACTCATAGTGAAGATTTCTATAAGTGATTAATTTTATTAATTGATCGATGCTTAGTTTTGAGTGACTATGAATACCAATACACAATTCTTCCACTGTAATATAATTTCATAGATTGGTGACTTTTTTTTAAAATTGAAATTAACACCTTGATCATTATAAATTATGTTTCTATTATATAATATATACACATATACATGATTTTCTATAAATAAAATTTATTAATTACTTTTATATAATTACATTATTCAATAATAAATATAAAATTATTAACCAATTAAGGATTAATAAAACTAACTTGATCGTGATATTTTGAATATATGAATAATTATCCAATACTAAGGGGGAAAACTCCATGTGTCCAGATTAGATGAGATTTTAGTAATCGTCATTCACCTTTTTGTTACCATGTATGTATCTAGAATTTAATATCACCACTACCAATGAATCATTCATTTTTTACAATGTTACTCACATGCAATTGTGGAGTACTAGATTTATGGTTTTTTATAAAAATTTACCAACATCACATTGGTCCATATATTATTAGAGATTAGGATGACACATAGGTTATCATTAAATAAATAAAAATTAATTTTTATAAATTTAATAACTAATAACCTATTTTTATTATAACAAACAATTACAGACATAAATTGGACATTCAACTCAATATCAGTCACCATTACTTGATATACAATGTTGTGTAGGGATATTTAATAATTTTTAACATACATTCATATTATCATCTAATTAAACATTAACAAAAAAATTTAAATGGTAATGATATATTATCTAGTTTATAACATATCAAGTAAGGATAAAAAACCAAAATCTAGAATAAAATATTGATAAGGCTCGATTAGATCAGGTTATAACATCAGTGATTTCACCTTAGTAGTTGTTTTTTTATTCACATGAATTATAACATTTCACAACTATACTATACTGAAATCATCATTTTTTACAATTGCAATCCACTTTTAAGTGAGTGGTATGATGGTTATGGTAATATTTAAAACTTACAATGGAAATGTGGGTCCTTATAGTAGAAGAGAAAATTATGGTACAATGAAAATCCATGATGAAATTAAGAAAATATTATAATTTGTCAATGAAAATACTTAAAGATACTAAGAATGTATTGACGATTCTAGTTCATGATTATTCGATAATCACATTACCTTCATTTATTATTGTTATTGATCCTTTATTTTTCAAAATGTATATATTTTCATAAATAATTTAATTATACATTCTGTCATATACATAGTTTAAATAAATCATCCAAAAAATTATATTATTAAAATAATTCACATAAATTATCAAAATAATGTATCATTTAAAACAACAAAATATCGTTCTATTTAAATCCACAAAAAAATTAATTTAATAAAAATAAAAATACCTATAAAAATTTTGTAATAAATTATAAAAATTTAAAAAATAGAATAAAAATGAAATTATACCTTAGAGAAGACTACAAGTAAAATTTCAGAATGAATCTAACCCATTGCTCCAAAAATAATAGAAAAAGTATAAGAATAGGGGAGGTGTGGGTAACAATTTTTATAAAGGGTGTTGAGGTAATGTAAACCAAATTCATGCTTCTTATTTTAGAACTCAATAGATTCCATAGAAATTATTCACGTATGTTGATCGGGCATTAAATTACTTATGTGAATTGTGTTCATTAATACAATGAAATTAATTTACTTGATAGCCTTATGTAACACCCCGAGCTTCCATTATACGCTTCTCATTCAATAATGCAATAGCTTGCATTGTATGCAACTTCGAGTTCGAAAACACAACGATTAATCAAAGTAGCCGTTATGAATAGTAATAACCACTTTTTGAAATTTTATAAATTTTATTTATCAAAATGGACTTCATTTTTGGATTTGGAATATCGAAATTAGCCTATGTTGAATTTTTGGTATTTTTCTGAGAACTTCTAATTTTTTATGAATAGTGAAAAATACTTAAAAACAACTTTTTAAATCAAAATAATTTATAGTGATAAATTATACTATTTAGTGGGTTTAAAGTATAATTAGAATATATTTTTACCATTTTATCCAATGGTGGTCATTAGAATTAATTTGACATTGAAATTGGACATAAACAATTGCCAATCTTTTGATATAAATTGTTTCATAGAAACACGCTATTTTTTTGTAACAGCGGGAATTAATTATAAAATTAATTAATGAAACTTATATGTTTGGAATTATGTAAAATAGACATCATTTTTTAATTCGGAATATCAATTATAGCTTAGGGTGAAATTTTGACATTGTTATGAAAAACTTCAATTTTTGATGAATAGTGAAACCACTAAGTGGTAGTTAAATAACTGATTTTTCGTTTAAATGAAATATTACCACTTCTGTGTTTTGACTTTAAAAAATCCGACATACATGGTTTTCATTAAGAAGTAAAATGTGGTTCAATGAGATTAAAATAATTTTTTGGTGAATAGTAATTTTTAAGTTCTTAATCGTGATTAGAGGTAATTAGTGTAGTTTAAGGTAAAAATAATGTTTTAATAATATGGGATGAGCTTGAAACTTTTCCTACTACTATTTGATGAGTCATGGCCGACCAAGACAACCCATGGGTCAACTTGGGGACCCCATGGATCTACTTTAGTTGGAAAATGACATTAATATATATTTATTTAGTGTTAAAATTAAATTGAGACAAACATGAGTTGTTTTACTAAATTAGTTTTTAAGTGGGGTTACACAAGTCCGAATTTTGATTATAAATATTCATTAGAATTATAAAAATATTTCCTACATCATAGTATTTTTTTATATAATTTTTAGACATTAAATAAATTATATTAATTATGACATCATTATGATGCAGCGATGACCTCATTATTTAACGATTTAAATAAAATGGAAAGATAATGTAAAATCCAAAGCGTACACTTGTCAAAAACCTATTGGATGAGTAGATTTCGAACCCTTATCATCTTATCCTAGAATTATATAAGTGTGGGACCTCTAAAATCCCAAACTCATTTTATAATAAAGTGACTTTTCCTTACTTTCAAAGAGTGCCCCTCCTCCCCACTTATAAAAGCCCCCCACCTCTCCCACA
The DNA here is from genome assembly GCA_963277665.1 of Viscum album. NCBI lineage: Eukaryota > Viridiplantae > Streptophyta > Magnoliopsida > Santalales > Viscaceae > Viscum > Viscum album. The sequence continues at coordinate 95,205,951 of OY728136.1, read as the reverse complement.
TCATTCACACTTTCAAGCCATTTGGCTCGGCCAAACTCTGCCCAAATACTCTCCAAAATTCCCCCTCTTACTCCTAGAATCCTCACTTTGGGCATAACTCTTCCCAAGGATGCCTTTGTCTCAAATCAAAAAGAGTTACCCGATTTTTTAGGTAATGTCTTCTCTAATGTTGTTTTGTTTTATTTTACTTCTCCAACCCCTTAAACTCTTTTCATTACTTTCTTTTGTAACAACAACAGTATCTACAATATACTAGGATGTTTTTATGATAAGTATTTGGTTTACACTTACACACACCTTCTTCTAATGGTTAATGAACATACTGTTTCTGTGGGTGGCGAAATACTGCCTCACGAAACGATGATTGTTCAAATTCTTGTAACACCTATAATGGTGGCCATTTTGATGACACTATTTTTATATATGATATATATATTCTGTTTATTTTTTTCTTTATGCTTCTGTATTTTTCATTTATGGCATACTTTATGATTTCCATTATGGGTAAACGCGATAATTTCATTTTAGGAAGTGCGGACTACCGCCCCCTCAAAGTGATGCGAATCGTTAATGCCATATGTGGGATGTATAAAGGATGGAGTAAATGATATTATATATAATATTATACTAGAAATATATTATACCTTTATATAATTATGATTTCATTCCATTAAGTACGAAATAGAAATGAAAGTAGTGTTCATGCGTACGTACGTCTTACCGTCTTCATGAACGGTGCATTTCATTTCTTACCTCTAAATGTTACGTAATATTATGAATGAATGTATATACTGGATATATATGATATATATGACATCTAAATCATGAATATAATTCTGGAGATAATGGGTATTCTACCACATAAACAACTTGTAATTATAAGAAGTTTATTGTTGACTCAAGTACCAAAGATCGACAAAATGACCGTTATTAACTTAAATAATTACATAATGTTCATAACATGGTAATAAGTGATATAAAAGGAATAATGAACACAAAAAAGGTTCTTAAGTAAATAGAAATTAACTCTAGTTTATTATTCAGGAGGTTAAAGAACGGTCGAGTCAGGACAAGACGCAAGGTAAGGGAACTTCTTAACCCAACTTCCATTCTTTGGGTTAATCTCATACTTTCAAATTATGTCATGATATTATTATGTATTATTTTGTATTTTTTACTTTCTTTATGTGTAACTATAGTGAATACACATAATAGATCTATTTTATTTTAAAAATGATCTTTTTAAGGACTTCGTCTCAATATCCTTCCATTGAGGCATATTTGGTTTTATACACAACTTTCTTTTATACGGTGTATAAACCCCTTTGACTTTTACGTTTATTCAAAACGAATCTTTTTTTTACGAAGCATTTTGTTAAACGACAAAAGGAAATGTTTTTCTTTCCGTACTTATGCGGCGACAACGACTTCTCCGCCGCCGTGACCATTATTTGAGTTTCGGCTTCCTCTACAAGCCATCATTTTTTTAATGAAAAATAAATACAAAATTTTAACTTTCTTTTATTTTGGTATTGAAAATGGTTTTGAAAGCGTTTTTATTATATCAATGTGTTGTATTGATATCTTGTGATTGAAATGTGGAAATTTTATGTTTCCTTTATGCATGTTTCATGTGATACGATTATGTCATGGTTTATGATATGTTTAAACCTATTCATATGAGGAATGCATTGGACTTAATAAGTGACGGGTGGAGCCCGCTATAGCTCCTTGATGCATCGGCAGGTCTCATGAGACAAACTAGTGTCTTGGCACGAGGCCTTGACAAAATCTTATTTGTGGTCTTGGCACGAGGCCTTGGCTACGTGGTTATGATAGTCTGGCATTATGAATTCCATCATTATGAAAGTGGTTATTGATATTTCATGTGATTATTCGTCTAGTAGAATATCCATGTGAGTAAGTAAGTGGCATTATTTGATTTTACTTTTTCCATATTATAGTGAAGTTCAAGTTTAAAAAGGCTTTTGTTTAGTTATACATTGCCTTAATTGTTAGTTTTTATTTATGAAAGCTTCTGCAATATTGTTATCCTTACTAAGAATATGAGCTCACCCCATTCAATGTTTTAATATTTTCCAGGATGTGAAGAAGTATTTTATGAATGACCTGCAGGGATAGTCAGAAGAAGATATGAGTGTGGACTATGAAGACTTTGTTATTAGTTTTCCACTTTATGATGTAATGTAACGTTTGCGAATGTATCTAGTGTTTCCAAGGCTACTAAACTAATCGGTCTTTCGAGACTTGATCTTTTGTGATCATGCCAATGTTATGAAGTAATGCACCGACTCTGGGTAGCTGGGGTCGGGGCATTACAGTTGGTATCAGAGGCAGTTTAGTACTAACCATGGAAGATAGATTTAGACAGACTCTGATTAGAGCACATAGACCTAAGATGAACTTTGAGGATTAGTATAGAAGAACTCCTGAAAATTTTGGTATTGTAGAGATTTTGTGAGTTTTCCAAGCAATACATCCCTGTCTGGATACAAGCAGGTAGAGGCGGCTCTGGCACAGATGTACCTAGGGGTAAAACCCGAAAACACCGCTTTGAGATAGACTCGAACGGGAACTGGTGCACGACAACGGGCCTTGCTGCACTCTTGGTTACGACACTCCCGGGGGATATGCTTTGGATAGTTCCCATTTTCTTTACAAACCACTATGAAGGGCTATGAGTATATACTTCCTCAAAGAAAACATTTTTATAATTATGGATTATATCCATAATTAGTTCAATTTATGTTAAGTGTTTTACAAGTATGGAACTATGTATTTTGATTCATAAACTAATCCAGTTTATGCCATTATTTAGAAATGGCGCCTAGTGGAAGGAATGGAAACCGTATCAATGCACGAAATCCGTGTAGGGATTTCCCTCCTGCTCAAGATAATATTTGTGGATCTGGAGATGCAACTGGTGCTGATCAACTTATTACCATACCGGGAAAACTCACTCAGGTTATGAATAATAACCTTACTCATATGGAGCACCCTGATCCGCAACGTGGAGGATCAATACTAGACCGTTTCATGAGGCAACAACCACCAACCTTCAATGGGAGTACAAATCCTATAGTTGCTGAGCAATGGATAAATTCCTTAGAGAAAATATTTTATGCCTTGGGGAGTAGTGAAAGGGAGAAGGTTGTCATGGCAGTTTACCGCCTCACTGGAGATGACGATCAGTGGTGGTCGCTGATTCAAAACACAAAGGAAGATGATGACGTATCGAATATGGAATGGAGGGAGTTCAAAGAGCTTTTCTTAGAAAAATACTTTCCTCGTGACCATCGAGAAGATATGGAAAGGCAATTTCTAAGTCTGAGGCAGAAGGAGGATGAGAATGTCGCAAAGTATGAGGCTAACTTTACAAGGTAAGCAAGGCATGCTGCAGATTATATACGTAACCCAAGGAGTATGATTGATCGTTTCTTTGATGGGTTAAAACCATTTCTCCGTCGAGCATTAGTATCACAAACCTTCTCAACATACGAAGATATTGTCTCATGTGCTATCAAGACAGAAAAGGAATTCTCGAAGTCTTCTGACAACAAAGTAAAGCAAGAGAAGAAGAGAACGGTGGAACAAGAAATGGATAAAGGGAAAAAGGGAAAGAAGGATTTTCCATTATGCGATAGTTGTGGGAAGAATCACCCCGGTGCTTGCCTAAAAGGAATGGGAGTTTGTTATAAATGTGGAGAAAAGGGTCACCAGGCTCGTGATTGCAAGGGAAAGAAAGAGGCTATCAATGTTGAATGCTACAATTGTAGAGAAACGGGGCATTATGAAAATGAATGTCCTAAGCGTCAAGGAATCTTACCTCAGAAAAGGCCAAGGGATCAAGGAAAATCTTATGCTGTTACTACAGTTGAAGCAGAATAACTAATGTAATGGTGCTTTTGGACTCATGGATTATATTCTAGTTATTAGAATAATGTGATATATATATAAGGATTGTGCTGCAGTACTTGTCGATTTCAATAAGGTTTTAATATGATGAAGGTAATTATATTTTTAGTATGTGACAATAAGAGAAACTTTACTTTCTTTGGGGAATCTGATAAATTGATTTTGGAATTAAGAGACCTTTTAGAGAAAGTCTGGACATAGGTATTTTGGATAACTATAAAGGTTGGAGTGGATTAAGTTGATCTTTGGATAGTATTTTTTAAGGTTAAAAAATTTATGAAGATTATTTTTGGAATATTATGATACTCTAGTTTTAGGAAAAGGACAACCTGCAGGGTGGGGCATAACCCGTCGCGTCGGACAAAGCTGCAGGAATCGAACCCACAACCATAGTGCGACAGGCCCTTATTTCCTACCACTAGCCTACAGGATGTCCCTGGTTATTACAAAATAATTTTACTAATCTAAATGGTATGTGTTAATATTTGGAACCTTATACAATTAGGATAAGTATAATATTTTTGAGTTCTATTATCATTTTGAGTGAAAGATGAGTTGAAGGTTGAAACTCTAATTGTCAAGCATAAATATATATATACCTATCTCTTATTCAATGAATAAATTAATTCATAAACTTTAGTAAAGGGATATTAAAACAAAAAAAATGTGTTATCCTAATACCTTATGTTTTGTTGAACTGAAGATATTTTAAATCAACATAGATTGAAGGCTTTGAGGCCCTCAATTTGACAGTTGATTGTGATTGATGACCTCAATCACTCCCTACAAATATTTATGTTTTTCCTCCAATTATATGTCTCTAATTTCCACCAATGTTCTCCTTATCGAGATCATAATTTGGTGGTGACTTTCTTATTTCCATTTCCCTCTTATTAAGGCTAAATTTTATTAATATTATTTCCGATGTGGGTTTTCCACAAAGGTATTTTCTCTTTTCAACCTTTTATTTTAAAAGAAAAAAATTGCAAATTGCGAGGACGCAATTTATTGAAGGAGGGGAGAATGTAACACCCCGAGCATCCATTATACGCTTCTCATTCAATAATGCAATAGCTTGCATTGTACGCAACTTCGAGTTCTAAAACACAACGATTAATCAAAGTAGTCGTTATGAATAGTAATAACCACTTTTTGAAATTTTATAAATTTTATTTATCAAAATGGACTTCATTTTTGGATTTGGAATATCGAAATTAGCCTATGTTGAATTTTTGGTATTTTTCTGAGAACTTCTAATTTTTTATGAATAGTGAAAAATACTTAAAAACAACTTTTTAAATCAAAATAATTTATAGTGATAAATTATACTATTTAGTGGTTTTAAAGTATAATTAGAATATATTTTTACCATTTTATCCAATGGTGGTCATTAGAATTAATTTGACATTGAAATTGGACATAAACAACTGCCAATCTTTTGATATAAATTGTTTCTTAGAAACACACTATTTTTTTGTAACAGCAGGAATTAATTATAAAATTAATTAATGAAACTTATATGTTTATAATTATGTAAAATAGACATCATTTTTGAATTCGGAATATCAATTATAGCTTAGGGTGAAATTTTGGCATTGTTATGAAAAACTTCAATTTTTGATGAATAGTGAAACCACTAAGTGGTAGTTAAATTACTGATTTTTCGTTTAAATGAAATATTACCACTTCTGTGTTTTGATTTTCAAAAATCCGACATACATGGTTTTCATTAAGAAGAAAAATTTGTTTCAATGAGATTAAAATAATTTTTTGGTGAATAGTAACTTTTAAGTTCTTAATCGCGATTAGAGGTAATTAGTGTAGTTTAAGGTAAAAATAATGTTTTAATAATATGAGATGAGCTTGACACTTGTCCTACTCCTATTTGATGAGTCATGGCAGACCAAGACAACCCATGGGTCAACTTGGGGACCCCATAGAGCCACTTTAGTTGGGAAATGACATTAATATATATTTATTTAATGTTAAAATTAAATTGAGACAAACATGAGTTGTTTTACTAAAACAGTTTTTAAGTGGGGTTACACAAGTCCAAATTTTGATTATAAATATTCATTAGAAAGATTAAAAGATTTAATACATCATATTATTTTTTATTTATAATTTTTAGACATTAAATAAATTAAATTAATTATGACATCATTATGATGCAGCGATGACCTCATTATTTAACGATTTAAATAAAATGGAAAGATAATGTAAAATACAAAGCGTACACTTGTCAAAAACCTATTGGATGAGTATATTTCGAACCATTATCATCTTAGCCTCGAATTATATAAGTTGGGGACCTCTAAAATCCCAAACTCATTTTATAATAAAGTGACTTTTCTTTACTTTCCAAGAGTGCCCCTCCTCCCCACTTATAAAAGGCCCCCACCTCTCCCACCTCATTCACACTTTAAAGCCATTTGGCTCGGCCAACCTCTGCCCAAATACTCTTCCAACTTCCCCCTCTTACTCCAAGAAGCCTCACTTTTGGCAGAACTCTTCCCAAGGAAGCCTTTGTCTCAAATCAAAAAGAGTTACCCGATTTTTTAGGTAATGTCTTCTCTAATGTTGTTTTGTTTTATTTTGCTTCTCCAACTCCTTAAACTCTTTTCATTCCTTTCTTTTGTAACAAAAAAAGTATCTACAATATACTAGGATGTTGTTATGATAAGTATTTGGTTTACACATACACACACCTTCGTCTAATGGTTAAAGAACATACTGTTTCTGTGGGTGGCGAAATACTGCCTCACGAAACGATGATTGTTCAAATTATTTTAACACCTATAATAGTGTCCATTTTGATGACACTATTTTTATATATGATACATATATTATGTTTATGTTTTCCTTATTCTTCTTTATTTCTCATTTATGGAATACTTTATGATTTCCATTATGGGTAAACGCGATAATTTCATTTTAGGAAGTGCGGACTACCGCCCCCTCAAAGTGATGTGAATCGTTAATGCCATATGTGGGATGTATAAAGGATGGAGTAAATGATATTATATATAATATTATACTGGAACCATATTATACCTTTATATAATTATGATTTCATTCCATTAAATACGAAATAGAAATGAAAGTAGCGTTCATGCGTACGTACGGCTTACCGTCTCCATGAACGGTGCATTTCATTTCTTACCTCTAAATGTTACGTAATATTATGAATGAATGTATATACTGGATATATATGATATATATGACATCTAAATCATGAATATAATTCTGGAGATAATGTATATTCTACCACATAAACAACTTGTAATTATAAGAAGGTTATTGTTGACTCAAGTACCAAAGATCGACAAAACGACCGTTATTAACTTAAATAATTACATAATGTTAATAACATGGTAATAAGTGATATAAAAGGAATAATGAACATAAAAAAGGTTCTTAAGTAAATAGAAATTAACTCTAGTTTATTATTCAGGAGGTTAAAGAACGGTCGAGTCAGGACAAGACGCAAGGTAAGGGAACTTCTTAACCCAACTTCCATTCTTTGGGTTAATCTCCTACATTCAAATTATGACATGATATTATTATGTATTATTTTATATTTTTACTTTCTTTATGTGTAAATATAGTGAATACACATAATAGATCTATTTTATTTTAAAAATGATCTTTTTAAGGACTTCATCTCAATCTCCTTCCATTGAGGCATATTTGGTTTTATACACAACTTTCTTTTATACGGTGTATAAACCCCTTTGACTTTTACGTTTATTCAAAAGGAATCTTTTTTTTACGAAGCATTTTGTTAAACGACAAAAGGGAATGTTTTTCTTTCCGTACTTATGCGGTGACAACGACTTCTCCGCCGCCGTGACCATTATTTGAGTTTCGGCTTCCTCTACAAGGCATCATTTTTTTAATGAAAAATAAATACAAAGTTTTAACTTTCTTTTATTTTGGTATTGAAAATGGTTTTGAAAGCGTTTTTATTATATCAATGTGTTGTATTGATATCTTGTGATTGAAATGTGGAAATGTTATGTTTCCTTTATGCATGTTTCATGTGATACGATTATGTTATGGTTTATGATATGTTTAAACCTATTCATATGAGGAATGCATTGGACTTAATAAGTGACGGGTGGAGCCCGCTATAGCTCCTCGATGCATCGGCAGGTCTCATGAGACAAACTAGTGTCTTGGCACGAGGCCTTGAAAAAATCTTATTTGTGGTCTTGGCACGAGGCCTTGGCTACGTGGTTATGATAGTCTGGCATTATGCATTCCATCATTATGAAAGTGGTTATTGATATTTCATGTGATTATTCGTCTAGTAGAATATCCATGTGAGTAAGTAAGTGTCATTATTTTATTTTACATTTTCCATATTATACTGAAGTTCAAGTTTAAAAAGGCTTTTTTTAGTTATACATTGCCTTAATTGTTAGTTTTTATTTATGAAGGCTTCCGAAATATTGTTATCCTTACTGTGCATCTGAGCTAACCCCTTTCAATGTTTTAATATTTTCCAGGATGTGAAGAAGTATTTTATGAATGACCTACAGGGATAGTCAGAAGAGGATATGAGTGTGGACTATGAAGACTTTGTTATTAGTTTTCCACTTTATGATTTAATGTAACGTTTGCGAATGTATCTAGTGTTTCCAAGGCTACTAAACTAATCGGCCTTTCGAGACATGATATTTTGTGATCATGCCAATGTTACAAAGTAATGCACCGTCTCTGGGTAGCTGGGGTCGGGGCGTTACACCTTATCTGATCCATATTCACACAAGTTGGAGGCTTTATTTCATTATTGATGTTCAAGGAATAAAGGACCCATTTTTGAAATTATTTTTTAACGTGGCCCATATGAATATTTATTCCTTATGTAAATGATAAAAAAACCTCTGGTGGGTGTCACCCTTTCTTTGGTGCAGAGGGAGAAGTGTTTAAGTTAATCAAAATAACTCATGATTCAAATATCAAGTTATAACTTGTATGTAATTATCTCAATAAATAATAATTTATTTTGATTTTTTAGTTAAATATTTTTAATTTCTTTCAATGATATTTCTTTATTAGGGCAATGATTCGTGATTCTTACTACTATGAAGTAATGTTGATCATAAAATTAAGGTCTCACATAAAAGATTATGGATGTTTGTAAAAATAAACATTTAAAAACAGATATTTTATACCTTGATTCATGTATGGTTTGTGACTATTCTATACTAAAATATGAAAAATTATGCGTCGTGAGAGTCATTCATGAAAGTCTTTAAATCTAGGGGAGTATACATCCTTAAAAAAAATGTTGTATTTTTCATTAAATCATTTTTTAAAGAAATATTCACACTATATAAATTATTTTAATTGAGAAAATGATATACCAATAAATATAAAAAAAATAATAAGTTTATTTACCAAGAAAACTCTCTAATATGGAAGAATATTTACTCTAGATATTCAATGATTTCGTAAGATAGTATTACTATATGACATGGGTTAACAACAAATTATTAAAGACCAATTTGTTTTATGCTTGATTCAACTCATAATATCTAGTTCATAAAGTTTGTTTCATACAATCTTCCATTGTGGAAATATGTATATATATAATAATATTTTCTTATATTTTTATATCTTATTAAATGACCAAGGGAACCTAAGGATAAAATTTATATTCATTTTCATACTTTTATAAATGAATAAAATAGATTTTTATTTTCAATCATTGATTGATGAGTCTAATAAAATATGTCTCATTTCTGGAACCGCAAAAATTGATACCTATCTTGGGCAAATAGTGGAGATAGGATTAATCATCAATACGTACATCCCATGGGAAATAGGTTAGAAACTAGAAATAAAGTAATAAAACACACATATGGGAGGAATTACTCTTAATATTTCATATATTAGATAATTAATACGCTGAACTACTCAAAAATGATAGTAAACCAAAACAAATCCCAATAAATTTAATTTCATACCAAGTTAGACTAACATGAGAAATACCACTAGTAACTCCTATTATAATGACCATGATCTCTGAAAGACCAATATATATATATATATTGTGGAGATCCTATAGGTATAGTTATCAGGACCCTCGCCCACTAAAACAACTCCTAAAAATGTTAATGAAGCATACTAATGACCCCAATGAGTAAATAGTGGAATCAACTCATCATATAAAAAATTGTCTAAATTCCCATTCTCACTGAGTCTTGAAACCATATATTGCACAAATGTAGGTACGTAGTTTCAAAGGTATATATTTAAGAATGGAAACCCTCATCCATCTTTTTACTGAACCATTCATCATAATTCCTAACATCCTTCCCCCTAGTGCTTCCTACAAACTATAAGTCAAAGTGTCCATCAATAAAAACATATCATATCCCAAACCACAAATGAAATTGATATTACCATAACATAACCATTTTCACTTAATAAGATCAAGATCCACTATATCCCATATACATATGAACTAAAAAAATAATCCATTACACCTCATGCATAAATATAAATTTAATAATCATAATCCATTATAGCAAGGATACCTTCACATACTGTAAAATTAAGCTGCCATAACCCAATATACATGTATGTGATAACCAAGATCCATCAAAACCCATATGAAAATATATATTATAATCATCTGACACTTTAGCCTGGATATTCTTATAAACAGACTATGTCTAGAAGAGAGAGTAGAGTGTGAGGAATAATTAAACATCTGTATCCACATAAACCATGATTGTAGGTGAACAGTCAGACCTCAAGGATAAATATGGGTTTTGGTCACCCCATTCAACTTGGGTTGTATATCATAAGATATGAAAAAAATAATGAATATTATATCATGAAACCTTTCTAGGGAAACAAACTAAACTAGATTGAACATTAGGTAACATATTGTATGAAAACATCGCTTCAATCACAAATGACAAGGAAGATAATCCATTTTAAAGAACTCAAGAATTAAATTTCATTACAACCAAAGACTATTTATTAATAATAAATTTATAATATTTTATAATATCATAATGTCAATTCTAGATTGATTCAAATTATTCATCTAATGTCATTGTCCCTTATTCAACATCATAATCATAGTTTACTTATGTATGATCATTATAAATTACCAAATACATGTTCTCTATTATTAACATATTATAATCATCAATAATGTTTATAAACCATTATCCCATAAAATATTTCAACATTTATTACCATTCATAATCCCGACTACTGAGACAAGATTTTTTTACTCCATGGTAGGATATAATCAAATGTAAATAAGTAATAAACAATAAGAGATTTTAATACAATAATAAAGTGGCATGAAATAAGAAACTAGAAATTTTATATGGTTCATAACCTAAGATAACCATCCCAACATCATTCCCAAATATTTTTCACACTAACCACAATATCCTATTATAAATAGTTATAAAATACTACCATAAATAGATAACAACAACTCCACCCTCTTCTGGTCAATCGAACATACTCAATTTCATATAAAATAAAAAAATCGGATCAATATTAAAATATATATGAGTGTGTCTAGTAGGACATAATAATTCAAGAAAATATAATTCCAAAGAGTAATCAATGATAAATTAATCAATTCATGTAAGATTAGGGAATTTGAGGACTAAATTTAGCATATCATTAATATTAATCCCAGCAATCATTATTTTCTTTTACCATCATTGTTGATAAATTCATTATATGTGTGATTCAAAAATCAATTAAACCTACTATAACAACATCTATTAAAAATAATATTCATCCTAAAAACATTGTCAAGGAAATATTGTATCATGGTAAAAACTTGTATAAAATAATGACAAAATCAATGAATTCCCCATTTATCAACATCTAAGTGTTACCATCTTTATGTTTTTAATTTACTTTTAAGAATTAAAAATTGTTAAGGATGAATAAGTAGTTAAATCATACATAATCATGAATTTTATAAAATAATATGATACAACATCATGAGTTAAACATAATCTCATTCAAAAACTTTTGATTCCATTTCATTTCTTTAATTCCATATTAATATTTTCTTTAGGTAAATATAAAATAATTACCCATTGGAAACCTCAACATGATAATAAGACATTTTCATATAATTAAAATAGGTGATGTCTCAAATTCTCTATCCCAATATGAATCTTTGAAGATAACCACACAATAATTGAAGAATAGAGGTTCTACCACTACTAAATTAATTGGTAACCACATTTGGACTTAATCACAGAAACCCATTATAAAAACATATAAGAATATTGTCCAAAACAAGAAGAAGCTTCACTATTACAACCCGTGGGAAACTGAAAAAGAAGATAATTAAAATAGAAGAGGGCAGCTCAGATCATGAGTGCTAAGTCCCCATGAATAAAGAGGTTATAATCCCCAATAGATATGACATAAGGGAACTATGAAATATCTAGGTTCATATGGGGAATAAGGGAGTGTAATATATATAGAAACAATAGAATGAACAACCCCAGTTGATAGAGAAAACCCAGCAAACCCCACAATAGCATGGAGAATATTGAATGGGACAAAATGGTCTTCGTTAAGCCTGATCGAAAACACTAATTTTCAAAATAGTTATGCCTAATTATTTTAAATGGATATTTTGACTATTTTAAAATAGGTCTACCCCACACCAGGATGTGAAGGTACAAAAAACAGTCATGATGACCTCCACCATGACTATTTTCAATGAACATTCATGAAATTTAGAACATCCCTCAACATTTATAACAGTATTTAAAATCCCAGCCACAATAAATAATCCTCATCACCATAGTGTAACACTACATCTTCTATTGACATAGGGGTTTCACCCTTCCCTGTTTCCCAAAGAGAAAACCTCCAGAAACATTTAGGCACATTACTCACCAATATAGCCTTCAGCATAGTGTGATGAAGTATATACATCACAACATAAAATGTAAAGGAAACACATAAGGGGAAAAAATCTATATATAAGGATATTATGATGATACATTATGGTTTATAAATCCCTAAATTCATTACACTGAGGCAGAACACCTCCATGCCCACCAAAAATGGTGCTACACCTCTCTCTATTTTTCACAAATACTTCATTAATATCACCCCTTTCACAACACCCATCTAAATGGTGTCCACTACGATAAGGTCACTCATAAAAATAGATATTTTGAATAATGACTCCACTAACTCATCAAAATTATCAACTATCCATGTTCAGAACATGACCACAACATCTAGGACAACCGAAGCCTCTTTTGAAGGGTTTCTGGAGCACCAATATACCAACGATCAATCTCTCACCTAAGAACCACCTTCAAACTTATTTTAGACCAAAATAATACCACCAATTACTCTTTGAGATTTCAAATCACCAGAGAAATGACAATGGAAGGGTTTATGAAAATCTATTCCCTTATATGAAACACCAGTTAAATGATTCCCATACTCCAAAATAAAAACTAAACATTAAAAGAAACCTAAATTAGGGGTTACAAAAAAACCATGTGAGATACCACTCATGAATCACACTATAATAATGAAACACCTATCTCATCATATGGAAAGGTATAAAATGACCAATTATAATCAATATTTTTCTCACTAAATCCCAATTTATATATATTGTCTAAAAATAAATGAACTAACACCAAATATTTACAAGTAATTTTTATTCAAATTCCAAAGAAAACACCTATAAGACACTGTGTCGCCATAGAACAAGATCCAAGGGAATAACTCTACGATAAAACAACTTCTTCAATGGTAAAGATTCTCAATAAGACATTACATGACCATTGATTCATATGAAATATCAAACCCTCCCTAATTATTTACATGGGATTCATTATTATTTTATAGATAAATCCATAATACATGGAAGATGTTTTTGATCAAATACATTTTGGATGGAAACTCAAATCAATACACTACATCAATAGCATGATCTAACACTGCAAACAAACAATAAATCAAGGATAAAGATTACTCCCATGACTCGACCTTCACTTCACATGATGAGGAGAGACCATTTAGAATACATGATCCCAAATATATAACTCTATGGGAATCCCCCTATGATCATCACAAGACTGATAATATTTATGGGTTGCCTTCACCTGCTTGTGGATGACCATTATGTTATGTCAAAAGTCTATATTAACATATTTTCATTGAATATCACAATATAATTTACACTGAATGATATTTTACTTGATTTTGTTTTTTATGTTCTATTAATGTAGAAATTTAATTATAATTATTTAAATTTTAAAGACCTAATGTGATTGAATATTTTTAATCAATGTGAAGTCACAATGTATATTTCCAAAAAAAGATGTTTCTAATTCTGATACGATTACAAATGAACATGATGATCACTAAAATTACTATTTTTAGTTTTTAAAAAATCATCTATAAATTAATTTAATATTCAATGAATAGAAGAAGTTGTAAACATTTAATCATAAATATGTGGATAATCTAACTGTTTTGAGTACATAAGATTGTTCTTATTTGAATTTTTGTTTTAATAAATCATCCAATTGTGTAAGGACTCATTGTGAAAGATATAATACTTTATTATTTTAATTATTAAGTTTTATCTTCATGATTGATGTAATTATGGGTGAGAAAGTTTCGGTTTCTAATTGATATGATCAACAAGGATTCAGAGATCAGAATCTACTTGTTCATAAACATCGAGGATTGATAAAGATTAATGTTTTACTTTTAACTGATCATGCTGAACAAGGATGATCTTGAGGATAGATCATATATTCAATGAAATTTATAGAATATGTTAGTAATTTTGATCTTGTTTCATCATAATAGAGATATCGACCAAGATCATAGTGTAGAACATGAATATGTTAAATCCAATTACCAATCATCCTTCCCATTTGGGAAAAAAGTAAAGAGTTTTATCGATAGGAACTACTATAGTAATAATATCCTTATTTGAGTACATGTACATTAATAAGATACTCCATGTTTTTTATGAGTACTATATTTATATTCTGATTCTTTTTATTTTTCTCAAATTTTTTCTTTTATCTTTTGTGAGTTTAATTTTCACTATGGAAATAACATATTTATACTCTAATTTCATTTTATATTATATTGTCCAAAAAATTAAATCCTATACTGGGTGAAATTATTTGAGTTTTTTTACAGCATTAATTCACTATGTTCTCAATGATTTGTTACCATTTTTAACTCAAAAAACTCTTTGTATCCAGTCCTTCCATGATAATCTTTTGATCACTACACTTGGTATCGACAAAA
This sequence comes from Viscum album, assembly GCA_963277665.1. Classification (NCBI taxonomy): domain Eukaryota; kingdom Viridiplantae; phylum Streptophyta; class Magnoliopsida; order Santalales; family Viscaceae; genus Viscum; species Viscum album. The sequence continues at coordinate 95,190,705 of OY728136.1, read as the reverse complement.
ATTTGAATGAATGGGAATCCAATATAACTATTGTTGATAATAATAATCATATAACTAATAATTGTTTCCGAAAATTTTATTACAACCCTTATATAATATCAGAATCTCTTGAAAATAGATTTTTATAAAGAAATGAAGAAGAATGATGTTGTATTTTCATCAACTTCTAGAGGGTTAAATTCCTGATAAAATATTTTGAAGTTGTGTACATCCAAGAGAAAATTTAATTGAAATTTAGATAATAGTTCTTTTGAAATTATTGAGGATTAGATTAATTATTCTTTTAGGCGGATCAATAGATTTATGGGAAATAAGGACTTTTAAAAAGATAATTGGAAGGGTATGAAAGATAAGTATGAGGGAAAGGATTCTATATATGTTATCTATTACGAATGTATGAATCCTGGACTTAATATAGTATAATTTCAAATGTTAATAAAGAAAAAATAGATTACATGAGAACTTCACAAAGGAAAGGGAAGGATGTGTTAAAGGATATGGAAGCTTAGAGTGCTTGTAAATCCTCATTTTATACTAATAGTTCATTATAAGATATCAATACCACCCAGAAAATCACTAGAGTTTTTGAAAAGAAATTATAAAATGAGACCCACTTCACTATAATGGTACCCCCATATTCCCATAAGACTTCATTTTTTGATTATTCTTTCCCTTTTTCTTAGGATGATGATGAGGATGACACTTTATAACATGAAAATATATCTAAATACGAGGATAGTATTGAGATAAAATTGTTAACAAAATAAAATGATTAAGATAAAGTAAATATTTCTAAATATGGCAATATAACTTCCAAACATAATTCTGAGTTTTAAAATAAATAAACATCTATTCTGATAAGTAATGATAAAATTAAGAAGTATGTGTCTTATTTCATTGATATATTTTAGAGGATCTATATAAACTATCCAATTTTTAAATAGGAAGTATTTAAATTAAAAATAATGTTATTATGTCTATGAAATAAATATTAAAATTTACTTCCAAAATTATATCCAAAACTATTTCTATCATCTTTGGATGACTAAATTGGGTTTTTGAGGAAGAAATATAAATACAAATGTTTGAAAAAACTTCATGATTGCTTAAATTATACAAATAACATCTTGGATAATTTTTATTAGTAGTTCTAAATGGATCAAAGGCCTTATATTTTTATTCAATTTGGAATAATACCATTTTTAACTAGGTTGATAGGGAAACCATACATAACCCATAGTCCTAAAGTAACCGGGGCTAGTTTATGGACCATAGGCCTAAATATCAGAAAACCATAGAGCTTACCCTAACAAACATCTAGTTTTATGATGGTGTCTATCTTCCCACCTCACAAGATTGATTGGGTAGAATTTCCACATTCATAGATTCATGAAACATGTTCCTGGAAGATATTGTCAAACCCCTTATTTATTTCCCATATTGTAATATCTACCCTATTTTCTTATACTTTCATTAATTCCTCTTTAGGGGCCAGCTCTCATTTCGATAGATCGCACTCCATATCCAAGAAAACATATGTCCTGACGTCTGTATGGACAGAAGGGCCAAACAATGGCCCAAAATCCAAAATTTGGTGAATAGTTCCTCTACTACAATACATGCAGAGTATTGTTATTGTAACTTTCTCACTATGTTGAAGACTATGGTATGGTCAATTTTTTAGTCAAAATATTTTGTTCCAGATTGATCTATTTTTTATTAAATTATAAAAGGGTTTACATTTGAAGATAAATTGTTCATTTAAGAATGTCCAATAATTTGTAACTCATATATAATGCATATTGAATGAAATTATAGAAAATGAATATAGGGGAATTCGGAAAATTTGGGTACTAAATGTTTTTTGATAACTTTTTTCGAACTAAAGTAGGTATAGATTCCAAAAACATTATTTTCAGTCAAATAATTAATTTATGTATGTGAAACCAAAATATCTATTAATTGGTAATAATAAAAATTTAGATATGGAACTTTTTACTTCTATGTATGAATTTTATATTGGAATTTAGACTTTAAGGTTGTATTCGATGATTTTCCACAAAGGTGTGCATAGTTTTGCTGCATGTGTGGGATGGTTTTTCCATAAGAGTCGTGTTGTATCCCCACATTTCAACTTTCTAAACATGGGAGCCATAAATTAAATCATTGGGGATATTTTCTCATTGATCGAAATTGGATGATGGGATGTCAGTCTCTCCTTCCATGGATTCCTCCACTAAATTCGTCACCTTGTTTGGGTCTCCCTTAAAGATTAAGATGTAGTTAATGAAATTCTTCCTATTGCTATATCATTTTAGATTCTAGATAATTATGTTTCATCTTTCATGACATTACAAAGGGGTCGGGTCTGGTCTGTGACCTTTGTTTAGGATAGTAGACACATTGGGAATCGTGGGCATGTGGGGATGTTGAAACACTTGTACAGCATAAATTTAAACTTATAAGTGGGATTATCGAGGGTGTGGAAGCCCAAGGAATCCCATGATAAATGTGGGGAATTGTATTATGGAGGAATATATATGAGTTTTGCATTATCTTCCCATGTTTTACATGTGGTATACCGTGAGTTTAACATCTAACGAAGACTGATCAGACAAATCAAAACACTGATGGGAGTGGATCAGATGGGTGCATCCCTATGAGGGTGCACCTAGAACATTTATTGGATGGATGGGTATGAATGCCGAATAAAGATGAACCTAGGATGGTGTGTCCAAAATGGGGAAGGTTTTATATTGTGCAGGCTGATTCGGACACCACAAAGGGTAGATCAGATGATGGTGGGTCCCAAATAATTGATGCCAAGGTTTACTATTTTTTATGATTGAACCTCATGGAGGCTTCCTACATACCCAATTTTGAATACATGGATCAAAACTCATGTATTTTGAGAGGGAGAGTCATTGGATTGAGGTATACACAATAGAAAACAACCCGAAAGAATGTTGGGGCGTACGCGTTGTTAGCATCCCATGTGCTACAAGGACAAATGAAATTCATGGGTCTTACAGATGGTTAGCTACCCATATGGATGGATTGAATTCACCATGATGTGGTTGCCAAGGTATAATTATGATGGAAATTGATGATGGGTCAAACGGTGGAATGAATTCGGATGATACCAAGATCATGTATGAAGGTGGGGGTATTGGGCTTGATCCTCATGGAGGTCTCCGACATATCCAGGTGGTTAAGAATTAAAGTCAACATAGTTCTGTAATAGGGCGATGAGCCACCTAAGGGGGGGATTTTGAGAATGGATGCCTGAATGGGGACACGAAGGAAATGAAACCAATAGTTTAAGGTGTGATCTTCTCGAGACACAAAGGTTTAAGGGAGAGACCAGGATGAAGAGTGTTTTGGGCATGCACTTTGGGGTGGCATTCTACATACATTCCCCCAAAAGGGAAAAGATCAAAGTCCACGTATTTCATGAATGGGGCATGGGATTTGGGTGTACACAAAGGATAGTAACCCGAAGACATGTTGGGGGTCATGTATAGTTATCATCCCATTGCAATTTGGACTCTCTTGGTTATTGGAGTTTGCATTGAGGGTCAGACATACACACTGAGATGACACAGGGACTAGTCTAACACCACAAAAGGGCAGACCAAAGATCTGGGTCCCATACAAGGTGAAATTGAAGTTTACTAGGGTTTGGGTTTGAACCTCAAGGAGGCTTTTTATGTAACCTATTGACGAGATAGGTAAAATAACCCAGTTTGTTTGAAATCATACAGTTTAATGTCATGTGGGATGAAATGGGCTTACAGTTTAACATCATGTGGGATGAGGGTGAACCAAAATGAAGTGTTCGGGATAGATGGGTGATGGGCTTCAACCATAGGGAGGATTCTTATATACCTGGATAGATATGGGAAGGGATAAAATTATTGGTAGTTTGTAATGGATGTCAATGGGGCTTACACACTACAATGGCTCAAATATTTGTCCAACCCCACTAAGGGGAGGACCAAGACGGTTTCATGGTTGATGCTTACTCTAATACCACATTATTGATACTAGGTATGAGAATCAAGAGGAAAAAATTGACCTTACATTCATGTTATCAATGGTTCATTAGTGAGGAGTAGAGAAGGTCTTACACGTGGTTAGAGGCTGAAAGAGTATGTCGCGGAATACGTGTGGCTAGAGGCCCAGGGAGAAGAAGATTGGAAAGCTCCAAGAAGGTGTCCATATGTATAAGGTGGATATGGCCACTATACAAGGGGAACCCTACCAAGTTATGTCAGATATTATGCAAAGGATTCCTGAGGTGCACATGGTGACAAAGATTTACAGGAGATGAGGAGTGAGAGGGTGCTGGTTCCCATCCCATTCATGGGCCTCTCGAGATTTTCAATAGTGTGGTGATCACAGTTTTCCATCATGTGTTTAGGACGTGGGGCTACTTGTTAGTTTAACATCCTGCAGCTCAAACGGTGGGGACTCACTCCTCATACCTAGGACGTACTTTACTTGAACCAACACACACATGGGGAAGGGAAGGTTCAAGAATGGTTATGGATTAATGTTCTTTTGGAGTGATTTATTGAGGTGTCCACATTATTCTTTCAATGAAAAGAAGAAATAGTTGTAAGTGTGCCAATGTTAACAAGAAAGAGGTAGCAAAACACAACCCAAAACAATATTCGAGGGACTATGAAATAATTGCATGTAATCCTAGAGGGTTGCATAGAGGATGTGCTCACGAGAAAGTGGTGTTTTTCACAAGAGGAACTCAGACATGCTACCTTAAGGAATGGACAATACATGGATCACATAGAAAGGGGTGCAAGTAAGATTTAGGATTGTGAGTAAGATGAGGTCATGCATGCATAATTAGAGTATTCATGAAAAATAAGTGGTAAGCGGTGAAATAAGCACTAGAAAAGGGAGAATATTTTGTTCAAGATGGATCATGTGTGCACAGTTAACATGGATTAAAAGGAGATGGGTGAGGATCAAAATCAAGTGGGCCCACCCAAAGAAGGACCCTAGGGAGACTTTCGAACAATATCAAGTAACATGAGGCCATGTATTTTGTGTGGTTGCAGATGGGTTGGTATTATACACACGAGAGTATAATTTCATATTCTAGAACCTTAAATGATGCTTGGGGGTTTGAAAAAACTTCAGTGGTGGCGTACAAGGGCACATGCATGAATGCGGCCTTTGAAGTTGTATTGGCCATGTATGATCTTGCATGTGGTCCATTTTCTAGCTTGTCATCTTTATTTCTTCACCATTGTTGACTTGGAGGTTTTTTTGAATGGTGCGGTTGAAATTTCCATTTGACATGGTATCATGTGCACATGTTATTTCTTGTGAATTTCCATCATCTGAGCCAACCTCATATCTTGTGTGCGCTTCACTTAGGTTCCTTGAGATTGTTCTCTAATTAAGAATATGCTTTAATTTATATTAAATATGTTTTTCATGACCTTCAATAGAATTCATCCCTAAAACATTCCCCCCTCAATATCTAAGTTGAAAGGGAACCAAAAGGTTTGTTTCTGACGGTAACACTAAAGAATAAAATTGAGATTAGATAGTATATGAAAAAAGGGTGCTTTAGCGAGAAGAGCAGTATCACCAATGTGGATGATCAGGTCCATGACTATAAATAGGATGGTTACCGAGGTTCCATACCATGACATTCACATAAGAAAGGTGATTTTCCTCTCATGCATGAATGATCATTTGTTCTATGTGATTGATCTTCAATCTGGTTGGTGATTTGCGTACAACCCCGTTTCTTTCGTCCTACAACCAATACTTGCACACAGCTCTTATATCCATATTTTTTCATGGATAATGTCCAACTAGCATGAAAATGTATTTATTTCATTCCAAAAATTCAATACTTCATGTAAGACCCTTTCTGAATTCTAAGATCTGATGGAAATGGGTGTTGAACAGACAGATGCCTAGAGGGAATCTATTACTGTTGTACGGAAGACCGAGATGATCACAAACCCTCATATTATTTATGGGAGGAGAGTCATATATGATATTGATATGATCATTGGGGGGATTAAATTATCTCCAAATGACTACATTATGAGAAAAATTCTACCGATATGGAACATTTGTATTCTGTAAGATGTACTGTTGCCGAGTTTTTAGAATGATATTGTACGGTCGTGGGTGACACGCGAAGAAAACCATCCATGGTACAAAATCAGGAAAAACAATAACCATTCTAAGGAAACATGGGGCATAACTATATACATCATGAATTTGAAATCAAGGACTATTGTGGGGGGTGATCTAGTTCCTAATAAATCTCTAGTTCACTATACAAGTACTTTTAGGAGTAGTATCACTGATCACTCCAATGGTGGAAGGAATGGGATTTTAGGTCCAGGGGAAACATCACAAGTGAATGTGAATGAGATTATTTGGAATGCCGCAATACAAGGAGTTTGTGGTGGAGCATTGAAACGTCAGGTTTTCCAGGATATGTGGACATCGCAGCTCCATTTTTACCGTCAGCAAGACCTGGTGTCGTAGTTATTCAGTCAGTGGTCCCCTAAAACAAATTCATTCCACATACACTATGGGGAGGTCAGTATCCTCCATTGGGATATCCATCGTATCAATGGAATTCTACTAGATGGTAACCAGTATAAATATTTCCGAAAAGTGGGGAACATCTGGAGAATGTGACATAAACCCCTATTCTGACATGGCATCTGTTGGAGAAGGAAAATGAGAAGCTGGGAATCAAGTAGGTCTTGGAGGAAATATCATATCTAGGTTGGATATGCCAGTTTCTGCAGTAGGACAAGTTAGTGAAAATTTAATACCGAAGTAAGAATTTATTGATGACATCGTAGAGGGGTAAGGTAGGATCATACTGGACGGTTCTGGAGGCTGGCAAGTACCAATCACGGGGTTTGAGTAGAAATGAATACCGAGATCCAAATGTGTGATATGTTCGGATCCATGATGCATTATAGAGTGGGTGGATGCTTCTAGTTATGGGAACAATAATGGGTTTCTTCCCATGGATATTAGTGATGGTCGATATTTTTAAATCCAAGAACAAGGTCAATTTGAGAGTGCCGATGTTGTCTAGGATTTACAACATTATGGGGAACATACCCTGAGGGAGTACACCTAGGAGAATATGCAAACAATTCTATAATCATTATGATTGGATTTCATCTCACTATGATGGAAATGACATCCAAAATGCCTTCCTCCCATTAGGTGATGGTCTGCCACTGTCCCAACTAAATATTTCTAGAGTTTGACTATTGACGCTTAAAGAGGAGTTGAAAAAATATCAAGATCGAAATCCATGAAAACATAAATATTCCACCATTTTGAACCCTGGAAAACCAAATATTGGATTACATGTGAGGATCACAATAGAAGTGGAATAATATTCAATGTATCAGAGGAGGGGTGCTTGTAGCCCAGATTGATTGGAAAATATTTTGTAAAACATATTTTCTATAAAAGTTTTCTAGGCTGTTTGGATGCTTGAATAAGATGCAGAAGAAAGTATAAACATGAGTATTGGAGGAGCAGTAACCATGTATCCTTTTCCAAATGTGGCTCATATTCACAATTGATGTCTTGGGTGAAGTCATTAAATTTCCCCAGTAATATTAATGTCGACGTATCAAAAGAGTATGTCCTCCATTAGGTAGTGGAATATCTAGAAGTGATTCTACAGAAACAAATTCTTACCAATTAGGGGGAAATCCTAGAGCCTGGATGATGAGAGAGTGGACATGGTGCTATTGGGGATGTTAGACAGGAGGCGAGCCAGGTGACTAGATCGGAAGAAGCTAAAACCTCTGCAAAATGGGCGTTGAAAAGTGAAGTCACACCTCTATCTTCTAAAAAGAAATTGTCCCAAAGCCGACCCTGTGGACCAGCTAGGGAACTCCCTAGAAAGTGACTGAGTTACCTACTACATCCCCCCACTGATCGCATATTCCAATCCTTATGGTCATATTGGGGGACTCTATGACAAGCACTAGTTCTAGAATCCCTATGGAAGAAATTGACGGACAATGGTATCGATCTTATAGAAATTGGGTGTATTCAGGAGGCGGATATATCATAAATTCATCACCAACATACGTACTATATGGGTATGGATTTTTAGGAATTCCAGCTAGGGAGGTAAGAATAAATTAATATCCTAGTGAATGTGATGCTCAACCAGGAGCTCAACCATGAAAAAAATTAAATCTATGGATAATAGTGATGATGATGATGATGATGATGATGATGATAGATAAGAATAATAAGGAGAAGACGGGGAACCTAGAAGCGAGGGACCTATAGGTGAGATACCTAGAGGTGGGAATCTATAGGGGATAGTGGCCCTCTAGGGAATCCCATGTGAGAGCGGTGAAACCATAGTCTCTAACATGAAACTAGCTCAACAACTAGAGGTGAGTCCCTAATTTTATCTCTATTGGACTTTTCCATATCTAAATAAGAATCCACTAACCAACAAATTCCCTTTTGAGGAAAATATCGATGATGATAATAATAATGTTCCCCATGTGTGGGATGAAAATGTACCAATGTATGTGGAAGGACATCCCTAGGAAACTACGTATGGAGTTGAGTAGGGTGAAGAATCGACCATGGATGTAGCAGGAAGATGGACAAACAGAGACCTAGTGGTTAGCAGTGCACCAATAGGAGGGGCTAAAGTGACGACTTCAGTTTCTCATTCTGTTACTTATATCCAAAAGGAGATGGCTCTAATCATTGAGTTAACAAGTGATGTGGTATCTCCCATGAAGATAACTCCAATAGCATCTTAGGAACTCAATATCTCTGCGCTTGGCTCTTGAAAGACTTAATCATTATATAACATTATATGTTATTTGATAAATCATCTGACCAAGGTACCGATTCACTATGTAGTTAATGAAATATTCGATGCTTGACAAAATTTTGAGTCTGGAACGTCTGCGGGAGACTCGCCAATGATTGCACTAGTCCACACAGAACCAACCATTCAAACTTGTCTATCCCTTGCATCCAATTAGTAAGAAGATGCAATAACATGTAATGTTACTACCATGGTTGTGATTTTGGAAGGTGGGAGAAAGGTTGTCGATGAAGAAAGGATGCCAAAAGTGGACCCTACAGCTTAACACCATGCTAGATTCATGAGTACCAGACCACATATCCGGATGAGATGGATGATTCTGATCCTGGAACCACTGAAGAAAGTCGTCTGACATGACTCATGGAATGGAAGTGCATAAAAATATTCCTTGGTTAAATAGATGTTGAATGGTTGAGTCTTATGGCGTCACATTGCATGTGGATGCGCTTTCTCAGTGCCAGAGGGGTGGATTCTCAAAGTCTCTATATAATAATCCGAGAGTATCTGGCTAAGAAGATCCAAGAGAGTATCTAATGCTCCAATGCATCATGGTGTTAGAATAGGTTAGAGAATATCCAGAACTGTATTGAGTCTGAGTAGGAAGTATAACGCCTTGATGAGTAGGAAAATGAACAAGCTGTATTTATCTCAAGCCAATCCAAGCTCATTGAATGGTTGAAATCCTAGCTGGCGGATTCCTCGCAGAATGTCGCACAGTCAAGCCTCCATATGGTTGAATTCAATATTGAGCATAAGTGAATGCAGGACAAATACAATGACCTTTACTATGTAGATTCTGATGAAGAAATTGAGCTCAGAGAGTGAGATACAATCCAGGAGGCTACACGTCATAATGTTGTGGTACTAAAGCAGTCCATTGATGGTGTTGATCCATAGGGGTAGTGTTTTGGATGCACTTATGAAACATATTTCCATCTATATTTACTTACCCCAAATTTCATGCATATCTATATAGTTCTCTTTCTTGACTTAATTAGTGTATCTCAATCATTACTATGGAGTAACTACGGATAAATCCCTAATCTCACATGGGTCATAAATTGTGTGGGAATAAGGGAATACTGCATAATCATCCATTTTTCGTATGAGAGTGCCAAATAAACATCAAAGAATTGGGTTCCACTATTTTTAAATTGACTCTTAGAGTATTCATATGGAGAGAGTTCATGACTAAAGGTTAAGGTTCCTAGAACATCAATCTTTTCTCTCTAAATATGCTCTATTGCATGGGAGGGGTAATACCAGGGATGTTAAAATCCATCCGAACAACATGGAATGTGAAGTGTGAGTCACAATACCAAAAATTAGGAATATGGAGATGACCAAGAGAGAATATAAAATAACGTCATACCTTATTCAAAATGGAACAAATATATTTTTAGCTTGGAATAGGGAACAAAATTGCGGCCAACCACATACCGCACTAAAAAACATGGGGACAAACTCAAAATGTCATATGATGCCAAATGGAACATTTTCCTAGGATGGTAGGTTAGCCAATGTGGCATGGGGCCAGATTGGTAGAAGGTTCCCTTATACGTGAAATAATAAGAGGATCCAACTAATGGGAAAACAAATCATAGAGATAGAGTGATGGGCCCTTCAGATGGGGTCCAACAAACTTGAAACTATGGTTCCGTAACAAAAGCGCATTGAAGGTATGTATCGGTTTGAATGAAGATCAAACCTATTTATAGAAAGGAACTCCCTGGAAAGGAACTGGGATGTATTTCACTTTCACATAATTCAAATAATGTAGACATACACAAAGGAAGAGGCATGAAATAGTTTATCATTATATAATAATAATGTTGCGAATAGTTTAAGGTCATATCACATGGACTCGGGCTAACAGTTAAATGTTGTGTTAAATGGAATAGAGATTCCTAATTTAGGGTTATATAATTTGGACTGTAGTTAGGGGATAAGAGTCAGGAGTTTTAATGAACTTATGGCTAGGCCCAAGGTGAGATTCTTGGGTGTCCATATGTATCTGCCAAGGGTAGGAATCAATCCATATGTAGTTATTGAATTCCATGTAGTTTAATGTCACAATGTATGGATTTGAAAAACTAAAAGGGAAATTTTCGATGTGGTACATAACCAGACGTGATTGAGGACAAAAGAAGTCCACATGGCACACCACACATTCTTAAAATGTGACTAGGGATAAAATGACACAAGGATGAAAGGGGTTGTGGCTGGGCTATAGAAGAAGAGTCTTGGAGTCAATACATATCCCCTAATAATGGGAATCAACCCCCATGTTGTTCTTAAATATTGTATTACATATGAACAAAACCAAAATGAATGAGAACCTCTCAGGTGAGGAAATTAATAGATATTATCCATTTTAATGTCATGTAAACCAGGAAAATAGAAGTCTTAGTTTAATGGTTATAGAGTTAGGACAGTATAGGGTGGAGGGGTTCCATATTGAGTCATGGGGAATCCCATCATGAATGTGGGAAAAAAGAAGTCCACACCTACCCGCACCTTCCCAAAAAAGAAAAACCCAAACTAAGAAGGGGGTGAAGAGGGAATGACTCTATTGCTAGACCTAGAGTAAAATTACGTAGGAATCACTACATATCTCGGAGGGGTGAAAATCAAGAGATATGCAGTTCATGGAAAGTGGCATGGATGAGGGTCAATTTAAAAGGGGTATCATCTTCTCAAACAAATACATCGTGTGGCCAGGTTGTTTATTTGCACATAGCTTATATGTGAAAGGAATATTTTAACATCATATGATAACGAACTATGAGATCCTAGTTTATGGTTTTAGAGAATATACCAGATCAATTTGTGGTTCTTCCATGTAGGCACAAACCTTAACCAAATCCCCCAGTCCACCTGATCCATGCCTTGTGTGGGAAACAAGGGTGGAGATGATTTTTACAAAAAAGTGAAGTACAATGTCAGGAACGATGGTGTAGAGTCATGGATTACCCTAAGACACTGTTTCATCCTCTTAATGTGAAAACATGCACAGAGGGATAACTATAAGGGTGTTAAAGTTCCATATGGACATGATGAAATAAAAAGATATGTGTATCATGAAACCAATATTTAGGGCACAGTGGGGTTTTCATAATGATGGAGGATAATTGTTAACCGTATATCGTGTTACCTGAAGGGGAAAAAACATATGAGGTCGGCTGCTGTACATATTCATAATGTGGAACGTATCTCAATGTGTCATTAAAAACCTTATGTGACATTGGTCCGAAATGGTATGTGAGACATGTGGTCGAGCATCCATACCATTCAATGGTCCTTTCATATGAAAATATTATCCAAACTGAAGTGAAGGGACTCATGAAGAATGGAAATGGGAGGAAAGCATGCCCACGTACAATCTACAACTCTAAGTCCTAACCCATAGTGCATGTCAATTCATTTATGGGAATAACAAAGGTCTAGGGGCCTTGTAAATGGAGAAAAACCTGAGAAAAAGAGTGGTGGAATGGGAAACGATAGGTTGATAGACCTAGGGATGTCCCCAAAAATGAAGTGATCGGGAATTCCAATGTATCCCATAAGGAATTGAATCGATCCACGCGTAGTTCTTGAATTTTAAGTAGTTTAACATCATATGGTAAGGATGTATGAGTAAGAACAAGGTTTGAATGTGAATGATCATGGAATGATAAAGAATTTTTTAATGTGAATGAGGATAGGAGAAGTCACAACCACATCGTGCACAATTAAAAGGGGGAACCTCAAACCAATGGCCCTGAGAAGATCAAGGGACCTGGGGTAGGACCCAAAAGATAAATGTCTGGGAATTCCTACATATCCTACGAGTGAATGAATCATGACACGTATAATTCATGAAATTCCAAGAAGTTCCACATAGTTTGTTAAGAACGTAAGGTATTTCAGGATGTTCTAGAGGGAGGGGCACATGGTGAATCAATTGAAAACCTAACGTGAATGGGGAAAAAATAATTCTGCATCATACCTTACACAACCCTTTAAGAGAACTAAATCCAAAGGGGGACCAAGGAGATTGAAATATTTGTTGTGATGGACATGAAGATAAAATTTTTGGGTCTTCATATGTATCCTTTGAGGGCACGAATCAAGACACACATTGTCCGTGAAATGAAATGTATTTAAACATTGTGCATTAAGGGGAGATTGTTGAAAGGGATACATTACACTGTAGTTATAATAAGTATGTTAATTAAGACAAAAAAAGTCCACATGTCTTCATGTGCTTCGAGATACTTAGGATGAGAGGCTAGATGGATGGAAGAATTTGCATTACCTAGGGCTGGACCTGAATACAAAATGTCTGGGAATTCCTATGTATCCCATAAGGATAGGAATGAAGCCACATGTAGTTCAAGAGATATTGTGAAGTTTAACATCATTCATAAAGATGGAAAACATCATAGTTGAAGGTCATAGATCTTCGACTGTATATGCCGAGTTTAATGTTGTGTGTGTGGAATGGAAGGAAAGAAAATGTGAATCATTGTAACAGATATTTGGGACACGATGGGGATGGAGATAATGACAGAGGATAACCAATGACCATGTTCACAACATGGAATGCATACATTGTGACCAGGAATGAGAAAACAATTTAGGGTCAAACCCTTTCCATATTCGTGATGTGGGGCCTATCTCAAATTTCATTTGAGAGCATCGAGGACATTGATCCAAAATGGTAGGTGTGCTAGGGTGGAATAAGACCAGACTACGATGGGGTCCTACCTGATGTGAAAGATAATGAAGTCCCAACTTAAGGGAAAACATTAATCATGTTGTTATTTTTGGTGTTTAGCGTCTTTTGGTAAGGATGAGGGTGTTCGTAGATCAAGGTCGTAGAGGTAATACCATGAGGTATGTTTAACGCTATCAGTATATCATTATATAGGGCAAGGGTGATGGGAATTTAACATCATGAAACAGATGGATCACACAGTTTAGTGACATGTTATAAGGATGGAAATGATCTTATTTTAGGTTCATAGAGCTTGTAACATAATTTTTATTAACCATTTGCAGTTTATCATTATACAGGATGATGGTTCTACTCTTGAGACGTACTACTTGAAGAATGTTTCTTTGGTTAGAATAGTGATACGCTCACCATCCATGGTGACCAGAGAGTATGCACCATTGGGCTAAACCTTGTGAATTATATAAGGTCCCACCCACATTGGTTCTAATTTTGGTGTCTTCCTGTCGGGTATCATTTTCGTTATCACAACCGATAAAACATCCCCTTGAAGGAAACAATGGAGAATAACTTTCTTATAGAAAGATCTGGCTATCCTATTTTCATGCCTCTCTAGATTGTGCATGGTAGGAATCTTGTTCTCATCGAGGGATTCCCGTTTAGCCGAAATATCATTTGAAACCACGTCTGATGTCTACTGATTTTAGACGGTTGGGCAGCGTGATAGAAAATGAATCCCAATTGGTAGGACTACCTCTGTTCAGTTCACCCTGGAATATAGGGTCACATGGGTGGAATTACAAGTCATCATTTGGTAATGGCAGAGAGAAATGGGAAGCTTTTCTGTCCAGCTCATCTTGTTTAGACAAAAAATCTTTTTCATGATTTTAGATAGGGTTTTGTTGAACTCCTCAATCTTTCAGTTTTCTAGCAGATGAATTCCAGATATATGAGTAGAACGGATATTGTACATAGAATGCTAATTTTTATCTTGGATACCAAGAAATGGGTACCTTTATTAGTGAGGATGGTGTGAGGGACTTAGAATTGGAGGATGATATTAGAGCCCATGAAATCAATGATATAATGGGCCTTGACTTCCTTGATAGAATTGCCTCTACCCATTTGTAAAAGAAACCTGAAGCGGTTATGATGTACCTATACTGGCGAGCTCTCACTGGTGGATACAGTTCCATGACATCGTGCCCCAAACTGAAAAGGTAAATGTGTACATAGTGGTATGGAGAGGCTCCAGTGGCCTATGCACAAAATTAGCATGGAACTGGAATACATAAAACCTCATGGTGAACTCAACACAGTCATGGACCATGGTGGTCCAGAAGTATACCCACCCTCAGATCGGATGAGAGATTTTTTTACCATATTTGATGAGCACCACAGGAACTGATATGAAATTCCTATATAACTTGTGGACTTTCATTTCAGTAAATGAAATGGAGGATAATCGATTAAAACCCACATCTATAGAGGATCTACACAAGACTATGACCACTCAGGATGGTTAAATGCACCGTGTGGCATCTGATTCAATCGCGTTCAGCTAGGTCGGGCATGATATTGTCATGTTGGAGATACTCCTTAAAGGGATTTGTCCAATCAGTTGTCTCTACCAATACAATGGATAGGGGACCTGGAGGTCCTGATGTGGATTCACTGGTAAAGAGATGACTTACATAAAGACCATCATAATCATTTGGATTGATGTGAGTGATGACACATTAATGCACCACATGGATGATAAAATTTTCCTAGCCGGCCTCTACAAGAGATGCAACAAGGCTGGACAAGGCATCATCTCGACTGTTATCTGATCGAGGAACATGAATGACCTCCGTCCAGAAGGTAACTATGCCATTTTCTACCAAGTGTTCTCTAACATGTTTAATATATTTGGATTCCTGACGACATAGTAATCATTGCTATTCTTGATGACCATATCAGAGTCCCCTTTCACATGTCGGTGGGGAACATCAATCTCAAGGGTCGGTTTGAGACCATTGATAAGGGAACGATACTTTTCCTCGTTGTGGGTGAAGCCTTTTGAGAAAAAGAATGAATAGGTATGAACAACCTCTATAGGCATAGTGAAGGCAATACAGAGGCCTGCTCTGTTAAGATTGCGATCATTGAATCTTATTGTCGAAAGGGATTCATGAAGAACAATTGAATTGAATTTGACAATATGGAATATCTTGATCAATATAGAGGATACCCTCGTCTAAAAAATCATGATCTAGAGACTACACTTTGGTGGCAGGATGGGAACTAAAAAAGTCTGCTAGCACCTGACCCTTAACAGCTATCTACGGAATGAACATGATTTCAGACTCCACAAGGATCACTACCAACTGAGTTAGATAGATTGTCAATATGGGGCATGTCAGAATATACTTTAATGGGTCTATGCAAGACACTAGTTGTATCTCCAAGTGCTATAGGTAATGACACAATTACTAAAACATGAATACTAGTGCGAGACAACTCTACTCGATAGGGGAATATCTAGTCCTTGTATCAAGGAGCACACAACTGAGATAGTATAAAATTTTCTCTCCCCCTTCGTTCTTCTTCTAGGAAAGAAGGGATGCATGGGATTGTTCTAGGGAAGTCACATAATGGACTAGAGGCTTTCCAGATATGGGTGGCATTTGAATCAGAGGATATTTTAGGAACCATATGATCTCTTCAAAATTATCCTAGAAATCATTATCCCACTAGTAGTCGGAACCTTCATTGATGAGGTTGGAAAAGGGATTACACTTTCCAACCAGATTTGCAATAAATCGGTGTATATTTACTAAGTGCCTTGAAAGTCTCAGAGCTCCTAAATGTTTCTCATAGATAGAATCTAAAAAATGGCATTGATCTTCTGTAGATCGATCTCTATGCCTCTATATCTGACGACAAAGACTGTGACCTTTATAAAGGTAACCCCGAAAGCACAATTCAATGGTTGCATCCTCATATGGAGAGAGTGGAAGATGTTGAACACTTTCTCATGATTTATGATATAGACCTGATGCTGGTGGTATTTGGCCACTGAATCATCCATATAGAACTCCAACAATGTCCTGAGGTTCGACTTGAATACACTGTGAATGGAATGTTGGTATGTGGGTACTACATTCTTTAGACCGAATGGCATTACATGATAACATAATGTACTTTATGGTGCTCTGATGGTGGTAGACTTTTAATCTGCATGGGCTATTAAAATATTATTATATCTTGAATACTCATCCATTAAAGAGAGTGCATTGAATCTAGCAGTAGTGTTGATCAATAGCTATATTATAGGAAGGTGTAAATCATCCTTCGGATAATGGAAATTGAGATCCCAAATGTCAATGAAGACTTTGATCTGTCCATTATTCCTTCAGACAGGGATAATATTGGTCATCCATTTTTGGTGCTAGACTTCATTAAAGAAGTTGGATTTAATGAGATTATCAACTTCATCTTCAACCATGACACTATGAGAAGGGTTCATCTTTTTGGTAGGTTGTTTGAACCTATGATGGTTTATCGGGAGACAAAGGTGGACGTTGAAGACCTGAGGATCTAGTACTGGAATCATTTCATAGCTCTAGGAGAATACATCTTGATGCAACTTCAATAAACCCACATACTACTGCTACTCTCCAGCAGACATGAAATCTTTGACCAATATCGGTTTCAGATCTATATCAGTTTCGAGGTGAAACTGTACCAACTCATAAATGGTGGTGGAGACACCTTCTTCAAATGTAGGAAGAGCGAAATCCAAACTCTCTTCACCTAATATAGCTATAATTTTATACCCCATGGAAATTCATCTATGATGGATGATTCCAATGGAATTCTCATTCCGACCTGAGCAGTGGTGGAACCTTCATCAGCGGATTCCCGCGCTACTGAAATCATGGAGACAAAAGATGTCAATCCAATTTCTTTAGGCCTTCAACACAATGGTTCATGCTTGATAATATCTAATCAATAGTGGATTGTCAGTTTAATTATGTTCAACATAGCCTGAAAAAACAAGCAAGTATGATGTATTTCTATTTCCATGGGGGGAACATCCTGATACCTTATATGGGTATGGGGTTCTGGGATCACTCTTTCCAGAATCATATAGGAGTACATGGTGATATTATTGCATTCCATTCAATGGGGTACATGCCTTCCCCTTGTCTCATAAATGAAAAATCAATTTCCCATGTATGGGGTTGTGGCCACCAATCAGTGAATTGGGCGGATGTAGGCATCATCCAAGTCTGTCCATGGATTGGCCACAATTGTAGTATTCTCAACATCATTGGCTTGAACATGTTCATCTTTTCTCCTATAGTAGTCAGAATCTTGGTAGAAGGCTTTACAAGAGGCAAAGGGAGGTGCATCACCTTAGAGCACATGCACTTGACTATTAAGAGAGTACATAAGGAATTTGTGATCAATGGAGTGGAATGTTGTGTGTAGATGGAGCAAGGGTCTACCCATCATCAAATTGTAGGTAGTTTCCTCGGAGACAACCATGAACTCCATACTGGAAATCAGGCAACTAAATCAGGTCTTCAAGTGGATTTTTCCAATAGGAATATTCAATGTCCTATCATAATCTTGAATATTAATGTTAGAGGAATTTAAATATGTTTCAGAGAGCCCCAGATTGCAGAGTGACTGGGTCAGGATGATATTAATCCAAGAACCCATGTCGATGAGATAGTCTCAGACATCCATGCCATTGGACTGACCTGTATTGTAAAATTGGTGGATGTTCCCCTCAATGAGATAAGAATCATCTTTTCCTGAGAGTTATATGATTTCCTAACATTCTTCATGTTTATCATCCTCAACACAAAATTCCTTTGTGGCTACTACCTCTATTTCAAATTACCGGGGGCATCTCAGAACCTTCACGAGGGCTTCAAACATGTCTTCATACAAGCAATGAGCCTAGAGAATCAAGAGATTTTCATGGATGTTTCCATGGTTCTTGATAACATCATTATTTCATGTCAGGGATACAGTTATTCAAATAGGTGGTTTCTCTATTGTAGGAGGCATAGTGGGAACATTAGGTTTGACTGGTGGATTTCGGCTGGTGCTAGGGGGGATCCCATTCCAACTAGAAGATTATCATTGGATGAATACTAGATAAATATCGGATGACTGTGGCGTACCCTCTACTGTACTTGGTTGATCATATCATGGTTATGAAGGATCTACATGGTCGAGAAGCACAAATGGTGAGGGAAGTGGACTTGATGAAATAATCTTAGAGTACTATGCATGTTGATTCCTACATTGAACCTATTGTCTGGACTTAGTTGGATGCATGGATCGGTCATAAGCATTGGACAACGCACTGTTATGGTTCAAATATCCATAATTTCATATACGCTGACATAATATACGAACATTAAGTGTTTTTTGGAATTCCTTGTATTTGGGGACCATGTATGGGTCCACTAGCTCGATGGTTTTCACCAAGGAGTACTCCTGATCATCAATTGAGAAATCATAAAATTCTAGGTAAATTCATGGGTCAATCCTCATCCCTGAGGGAATAAAATCTATACAATTATAGGATGGATTGGGTTACTTCCCCATATACCATCTATGCCTGCTCTCCTAAGATGGATACAAATGAGATGTTGATGTAGAAGTAATAGAAAAAAGTATAAAAATGACTTCCAAAAATTCTAGTTGATTCAAACATTCCTGGATAATACCATGGGCATAAGTGACTTATTTTCATGATATATGATCTTCATAATTCTGAGACCTGCAACCAGAGGCTAGTTACCATTCACCATCGATGTCGCAATCATTCTTTTCAAACACACATTGCCACCTGTGTTGGGGTTGGACCCAATATAACTATATTATTATTAGCCATCTTCAAAATATAGTATTTGAACACATAAATCTTCTTGAGAGAGTGTCTAGGGAACCGATTATAGGTTTAGTAATTGGTGAAATTAGTGAGATTTGCGTCTTTGGACCTCATGAATTCTAGCAACCATAGGATTTACTAGTCTAAGGAACTCCATAACTAGATGGGGACCTATGTTTCATTGAATGAGTAGGTTCAGTTTCTATGATCTTGGAATGTGACTCTGGGAGCCTGTCCCTGATAAGGGGATATGGCCTAGTGAGAAGGTGAAACCTAGTTGTCTCTCCTAGGTGGCGGTGGTGCATTACACAGTATCGCCTGCAGATTCTAATGTGGGAAATAATGAGCCAGAGGCTGAGCCTAAAGTAGTGGCCCTCGATGAGGCTGTGGAAGTGGCTATACCAAAAACAACTCCAACTATCTAGGGGATTCTATTTTTATAAAAAATTGGTCTTGAACTTGGTGGCTCTTATAATGGGAGAATCTGTAGGCAATGGGTGTTCCAGCTGGGGTTGCTGCAAGGATTCCTCTAGATGTTGAGCCTTATCAGATAAATCTTTGAATCCAAATGGGAAGTTATGAGTTTTAATATAAGGAACTAGTTCGGTTATCACATTTTCTATGCACATTTTTAGTAGTTATTCCTGAGTCAGCGACATATCGAGTTAGTGTGTGGGGTCATTCCACCTGGTAAAAAATTCTATGACTCGCTAATCCGTCATTTCTTACTCTTAAAGAAGTTATCAATACTAGTCTTTTTGGTGGGTGAACTGAACTGATATAGAAACTACATGCAGAGATACTCCTACCAATTTATAAAATAAATAGGTTACTGGATGTTCTAGAAAAATTTGGGCCCTTTAAGTGTTTTTCCAAAACAACAGAGCTTAGTGGCTTCATCCTACACTGGAGTTCCCAGCATGGGTCGACATTTGGCAATAATGTGGGCCAGAAGTCACAGCAGGTTTCCCATCCCATTGAAGGAGGATAAGTTAGTATTTCAAAATCCTTAGGGTGATGGCATATCATCAACCTATGATGGACATAGTTTTCCATCATTTGGGATCTCCACCTATCCAATTTCAAGAGCGTAGAAGAAATTGATGAGAGCACTCAATGGATCATCTTGATAATGATTCCTATCTTGGAGAGAATTTTTAACAACCATAACATTAAATGGTTCTTCAACATGGTAAGTTGGATGAGAATCTAATGGAGTGAAGCTTGGAATGAGCCAATGGGACACTATAGGAAGCTGTAGAGTGGCCAGTGGAGCATAGAGAGTGGATGGTGGAACCTAAGTCAGGTCCTGAGGGAGGTTTCCACCAAACATAGGTGGATTAGGTGATGCATTCCAGGGACATTTTTTATAAAGAATAGCCTCTACCTAGTCTATATGTGTAGGTTAATACAGATCACCTTGTCCAATTCGTCGGGGGGAGTTTTACCTTCCCTTGCTGCCTTGGTAAAGGATGGTTGGGGTCATACTGGGGATCACCATAATCTACGCACCATTCCACAACATACTCATCAATGAGCTTATCAATGATCCTTCTCTGTTCAGTGATCTGTTGATGTAGCATGGCCTTTTTGGGATCATCTTATGTCTTTTGCAATAAACCTGATGGATCAGAGGGCTTAACAATTCTAATGTTCACTTTACCCTTGTTGGGGTATCGAAAAAAAGATAGTGACTCATTGGGTTCTCTAAGGCCAAGTGCCTTCTTTTTTTGGTGTGTGTGTACACCTGTAGGGTTTGTCAGGTGTTGTGCCACCCTAGTGGTTGTTTATCTTCTCTGGACCCTGTGTTGATTCACATTCCTAGGTATATGTAATAAACGACCATGTCTAGTATGATGAATCCTAATGGAATGTCATTTATATCATTGGGTGTACCTGGTTGGTGTGGAATATGACTGAAATGCAGGGGAACGTACTACCCCTGGATATGGATATAGACATGTGGGGAAGCCTCCTCAATACATCTATGGAGAATAATATTGATATGGATGGATCATTTCTAGAGAATACATTGAAAACCAGGTGGTGATGGGTGCTGATCAATATCGACTTCTACTAACATAACCACGAGGCACTGCTTGGAAATATCATCAAAGTATTATCGACTCTTTGGGAAAGATACCCATCGACAATGGAGATAAAAATTCATCAACACTATGGATTGACAGAAGCACACAACAATGTCCTTGGATAGGGAAATTGTAATATTGAAGCCTGCAATTGATATTGGATAGAACATCATGGGGAGATAGTATACTATGAGAATCTACAAGAGACATCTCAACTCAGGCTTGGGATATAGCCCTTGGTTTCCCTATTAATCGACTAGGGGAGGTTGAGGTATCGATATCAGGACTGATGTTAACTGGTTCCGTGGTAAAATATTTGGTGGAGAGTACAACGCATGAGCTGAAAAACCACTGAATGATGGTCTATATTTTAGATAATTCTCTGACTATATCATCAGATCATTGTTGGATAGATTACTGACCATGCATCTCATGATGGTGTAGTCGTTGGTGGTGGTGGTTCATGCTGGTCATCGACCAGTCCTCAGAAATTTTCTCTATAATCTCCGGATGAAGTGAAAAATGATCTTAGTAATGATAGGGAAGATTTTACAGAAAAACCCTAGAAAATATCCAAATATTCCTCCTCCGGTATGTTTATGTGGAGGGATTTAGGTATCTGATGTGTCTCTCTTTCCAAGAGGACAATGCTGATACAATGAGTTCCTTCCCTAGACACTGATACAAGGGATAAAGGTGAGGGCTCCATCATCGAGTCACACATCCCATTGAAGCCTGAAAATAATATAGTTTTGAGCATGATCTGTTTCTTTTTATGATTATACCTTTGTTGATGATGACCCTTCCGCCTGCCCTAGGGTTATTCAAAAGGGCAGGGTAGATTTTTAGTACGAGAGGGTCCTCTATCTGGGTCAATGTCGGATCGAGGAGGAATTCAACTCAGATGAAATGGGTTGCAGGGAGTACCTAGAAAAATTTCAAATGAAACACAAGTAGAAGATCTGTTGCGATGGATGTTAGGGAGAGGAGGAACTTCTATCTTATTAATGATGTCGTGTGAAGGGACCCTTCTTGAGCTGATGATGATGTACGGAGGAGCTTCACAATGACAACCCAGTATGTGGGGATAATTACCATACCTAGGATCAAGTGCATGGAGGGGAACTTTGTGTTGGATTTGAGGGTGTAAAGGATCTCCGCTCTGTCGGACAGTTGTATGGGGGGGACCCTTATACTTAATGTCATCATCATGGATTGGTCTTTAATAGATGCTGGTTACACCAGCATCCAAGAGAGTCAACCCAGCCTGCACGTCGGGTGGTTGAGGCCTCACCCCCCATCAGAAAAGTAGTACACCTATTCTTTTCTAACTGGGAGGTGATAGCACTTGTTAGTGGTCGCTCGGGCCAATGAAGCCGTAGAATATCAATCCCCTTGGAGGGAATTATCCAAAGCTTGTTCCCAACATTGGCATCGAGATAGCCGAGCTATAGCCGATTGTACTCGGTTATGGAGTAGTTGCTCCTCAGTTAATGGGACCATCTGGTAGTGCTTCCAGGGCTTGGTGAGATCCCTCCTTGATGGCTCCATGGATGAAGTCATATTCGGGAGTACATGGACACCGCTTACTTCATTGGCATAATAGATTGATTTATAATATCATTTCAGGGAGAGGCTCCCAAAATGATTGTAAATCGACGTGGGGAGCAGTGGCTCCCTGTGGGGCCCTTGGGGGTGGCGTTGAGGGTGCGGTACTGAAGCCTCCATTTCTTGACGGGCTATACCCCTCATCGGGATGACCCCTTCCAATTCATATTGATAGACAATAATGTCTATTACCCTCCTATGGACAATTTTGGATTGGGATACGGGGCATGGGTGCCCTATAGTTTTGGTAGTGGATGATTCCATGGAGGTGGTTGAGCGGTGCAGGATTTCCACATTGGTATTTCCCCTACCTCTTCCCATATGTCTGTGGGTGAGAGGTGATTGGTTTCGCATAGCTATAGCTTTTCTCTTGCAATGATGAATGTTTTAGCCAATAGTACGGATAGTTTGAATGAAATTCCCCATTCCCTAGCATTGTTGAATCTTTTATGTCTAGATAGAGAGATCCACACAGACAATATCATAGACTATGATGATATGTGATTAAATTCCCCAAATCCTGGAATGTTTCATGCCAATCCGACTATTTACATGGTGAGACCTCATTCCAGACTTCTAGATTTAGTGACATACTTATCTTTTGATTCCATAGACAGTACTAATCCTTAAATAGAGGAGAATAAATTAATATCGGAAAAACTGTTTCTGTTTATGATGCTTTTCCACCAGGGTTCACCTTGTTGTGACACATGTGGGGGACGCTTTGGCCATACTGGTCACGTTGTTTCCACACATACCTAATTTCTAAAAGTAGATGCCATCAATCTCCTTTTTAGGTATGTTTTCTTCCTCATCGAAATTGGATGTGGGGATTTCGGTCTCCCATTATATGGATTCCTACTTGGCATTTTCACATAGTTTGGGTCTCCCTTAAAGAATAATACATTGTTAATGAAACTATTTCTAGTGAAATATCGTTGTGGAAACCGGTTATTTATTATTCTAATGTCATTATATTGCAAATGTTTCAAGTCCGGGAAGTGACCTTTGGTCTGGAGAGTACTCATATTGGGCGTCACTGGCATGTCTGGATGTTGAAACACTGGTACACCTAGATTTTCTACTTATAAGAGGACTTATCGAGTGCAATGAAGCCCATGAAATCCCACAATGAATGCGGGTAATTATATCCTAGAGGCATATCTCCATGTTTTTACTCATCTTCTCTTGATAGACACTGGGTATTATGTGAGTTTAATATCTAGCGTAGACAGATCAGACTGATCAGAACACTGATGGGAGTATATCAAATGGGTATATCCCTAGGAGGGAGAACCTATAATGTTTACCATAAGGCTCGGTCAGAATACCCAATAAGGATGGACAAAGAATTATGTTCCCATAAATGGGATAGTTTCACACCATGTAGGCTGATCTGCACAACACAAAGGGAGGATCAGATGATGGGGGGTTCCACCATAAGGGACACCAATGTTTTCCATTGGATGGGACAGATCCTCATGGAGAAATACTAAAAATATTTTTTAGAAGATAGGGATAAAAACACAAGTATTTGTAGTGGGTGAGTCATGGGATCAAGGTGTACACAATGGTCAATAACCTGAAAGCATGTTGGGGATAATGCAAGGTTAGTGGATCAGGTGCAATAAGGAGAAATGAGATGCATAGGGCTTACACATGGTTTGCTACCTGAATGGATGGCATGATTTCACCAGGATGTGGAAGACAGAGAGATATAGGGATGGATATGGATGATGTGTTTGATGGTGGAATGAATGAGGATGGAACCAAGAACATGTGGAAGGTGATGGTATTGGGATTGATCATAATGGAGGTCTCCTATGTATATTAGTGGTATGGAATCAAATTCCACACGGTTCTAGAATGAGGTGATGAGTTTCTTAAGGAGGATTCTCAAGAGAATGGACTCTTGGATGGGACTCGAAGGAAATGTAACCAACGGGTTAAGTTATTATCTTCCCAAGACACAAAAGCTCCAGGGAGAAACTTGGATGAAGTGTGTTTTGGGATTTCACCACAAGGACGCTTCCTAGGCACCATTATCTAAAAGTGAAAACATAAAAGTCCACATAGTTTTAGAATGGTACATATGATTGGGTGTACATAAAGGAATGAAACCCGATGAAATGTTAGGGCTTATGAATATTTAGCATCCCATCACCAGAGGCACACTCTTAGTTAGAGGAGTATGTATTGAGTGTGGGACATATGCATTGACACGACATAGGGACTGTTCTAACACTACTAAGGGGTGTACCATGTATGTGGGTACCGTTGAAGGGTACATTAACGTTTACCAATGTTGGGGGTTGATCCTCTGGGAGGCTTCCTATGTACCTTGTTTAGGTGATAGGGAACAAACCCCACACAGTTTGAAAGCATATAGTTTCATGTCATGTGGGATGAAAGGGGTATACAGTTTAGCGTCATGCAGGATGAGGGTGAAATAATGTGAATTGGTTGGGACCAATGGTATATGGGATTGAACCTTAGGGAGGATTCCTACATACCTTTCATGAAAAGGGCAAGGATCAAATTCCATGTAGTTTAGAACGGAGGGGGATGGGGATTATACACAAAGGCAGCCCAAGAACTGGTCTGACACCACAAAGGGGTGGACCAAGAGTATTTCATGGTTGATGCTTACTCTATGACAACTTGATTCATGATTAGTGTGAGAAATATGAGGTAGTAATACACCAGATAATGATCTCTCAATAAGTGCGTCATCGAGGAGTAGAGCAAGGATTACACATGGTTAGCGGGCCAAAAATGATGTTGTGGCTTACGCATGGTTAGATTAACAGGGAGAGGAAGGTTGGGAAGCTGAAGGAGGGTGTCCATATGTACAAGGAGGATGTGGCCATCGTACAAGGGGCACCCTACCACAGTGTGTCTGGGCTTATTTAAACAATACCCAAGGTACACATGGTGAAATATCACTATGAGAGAGGAGTAAGAGGGAATTGATGCTCTTCTCCTTTATGGTCCTCTTTGTAATTTTACTCATGTAGTGATCACATTTAATCGACATGTGTTCAGGATGTGGAGTTTCTTGGCAATTTCATTTCCAATAGCTTAGATGGTGAAGACTCTCTCCTCAACCCTACGACGTACATAACATGCTCCAACCCGCACATGGGGAAGGGAAGATGTATGAAAGCCCATGTATTAACGGGGTTGTTGATTGATACATTTACCAGTCCACATTAGTGCGGATATTTGATGAAGAAATAGTCATTAGTGTGCATATGTGAATAAGCATGAGGTATGAAAATGAAACAAGAAACACCATTCAAGGGACTAAGAAATCACTACATGCAATCTTGGAGGGCTTCACAGAGGTAGTACGCACGATATAGGGGTATTTCACTCAAAAGGGACGTAGAAATGGGGCCTTAGGGTATGGAAAATTCATTGAATACATAGAAAGGGGTGCATGAAAGATTGAATTCATTCCCAAAAGATGAGGTCTTGCTCCAAACATTGTAGTCTGCACGCAAAATGAGGGTTTATGGGTGAAAGAGGAACAACAGAAGGGAACATCTTTTGAACAAGAAGTATCCTTTGAATGACATTGATTTGGATTAAAAAGATATGGCCAATGATCAATCCCTAGTGGGACCACCCATAGGAGGACCCTTGGGTGACCTGTTTTGAAAGATCTAGTTCATTGAGGCCATGTATTTCGCATGGTTGCAGAAGGGGTGGTCTTACATGCATGAGAGTGGCATTTAGTCTCTTGAAACCATCCCCCAAAGTGTGAGGGTAATAATATATTTATAGGAAACAACTTCATCAGTGGCTCACTAGGAGACCTATGAAAAAGATACCTTTAACGTTGCATTGGCCACACATGATCATTTTTTTGGTCCTTTTTCTTGCGCACCGACCAGATTTATTTAGCACCTTGGACATGGGCATTTTTTGGAACAACGCCAGAGATGAATCAATTTGGCATCACATTGGGCACGCATGTTCTTTCACGTGGATTTCCATCATGTTCTCTAACCTCAAATCATGAACATTCCTCCCTTTAGTGCCTTGAAATTGTCCTCTGATTCAAAATATACCTTTGGTTTTCCTAAATATGCTATTTCACACCTTTAAATGGAATTCAGCACCAAAATATGTATTATCTTTTAATTATATGAATATTTTTGGTTATACTTATATAATTCATTCTACATTACAAATTGATTCTTTATGCATTAAGAAATTTGTTGAGAAGGAGTTTTTTTTGGATTAATTTGATGGGTTTTCTTCATATTGATTCTAACTCCTTTAAATTTCACGAGAATCTATATTTTTTAAAACAATTTTATAGATAATTACTATTTTGTTATTAGACTTGAATTATGATAACATGCATGATTTTTGAACAACTTATAGAACAATATTATAAAAATGATGATCTACCAATATAATGGAAGATAACATCTAGGAGTTTTTTTAGTTTATTCTTATCTTATGAAATTTGAAAATTCTCGTGTTCTTAAATTTTCTATATTGGTATGTTTTTCACTATTTCAATAATTTAACTGTGTTAGTCAACTTTTTTTAAATAAAAAATTTTAAAATTTTTTAAAAATTACTTCACATTGTTTGGTGTAAGGTAAACATTCATGATGTATAAAAAAATAAATTTCTATTGGATTTTATACTAAAGGTAATTCTTTACAGAATGCTGATAATTATAATATCTTTTTTTGATCTTATCATTTAAATCATTTTTTTAAATAAATAGTTTCTTTTTTTGTGCCTTCCTAGTTTTCGTTCTTATTCCATATATTTTAACACGACCCCAAGAATGATTAAGGTGTTCTTATGTTATATTTTCTTTAGTAAGAGGTAGAAGTATGAATAAGATTTAAAAGATATGAGAATTGTATCTAAGGGGGTTCTTGTATATGATTCTGTTAGTTCAATAAGGAGAATTCCATCTACTTATAGAAGGTTTTAAAACCATCATTGCATATCGTATGGGAGAGTAAGAGTAATGGTACATGTTATTGTGGAACATCCAATTTGAAATTTTTTATAACCCACGAGCTACTGTATATGTGGATAGTAGGGTTGAACCATGAGTACACGCGATCTAATTCACAAAAAGATTCTCTTTTGGAATCTTTCAGGTTTGCGATCAACTGAGGAAATTTTTTATTGAGTTCTTTAGTTATTTTTTTATCAAAAAATTATGAAACAAAAATAAACAAATAAAATTGAAATTAAAACAAGTATGGTTTAATTCAATCAAAAACATGTGTCTGGGATGTTGAAGTTGTAATCAATCAACTCCAAATCCATGAAAAAAAAATTCTTCTATGATTAGTTATTTAACTTTATTAATAATAAATTGTTCAAAAAATTATAAATCATTTTTATAGGTTTATTTATATCTCCTTATTTATTTTTAGTCTCCTGCTCTAGTGTTATAAAAAAATTACCAAACACAATTAAAAAGAAAACCAACCTGTGAAATGAAATAGGTTGTTTATTACAAATAAATTGTGCCTATTTAAACTATTATTGATCCAAAAAATTACCTTCATAGTATTAGAGAATCAATGAAGGATTAAAATAGCCAGTTTTAATTTCAGAAATAAATTTTGTGAAACTATAATTTACCAAGATTAAAAGATTCAACTACTTATAAATTCAATTTAAATATTTGCCATATGAAAAACTTTCTACATGGAATGCATAATAGTTCAAATTATTTAGACAAATTCCTAATATGGTAAAAATTATCCTGACATAACACATTAAAATATATTAATTGTAATAAAATTATAAGGTCTAAAAAAATTTACATCTTTTCACAAATAAATTTCATATCATTTTTCGTAATCGCCACTCATAGAAAGGTTATTCTCATAAATATCTAAATGCATTAAAATCTATACACCATTTGACATTGAACACCAATAGGAAACCACACAATCGAAATCACCTACTAATCAGTGTAGGTTATTATCATAAACGAGGATTTGAGGTGTGAAAACTGACAGGATATGGAGGCACTACACATTGCACAATGGGAGAAGGTGGTTTAGAAGAGGGTGATGGAATGCTTAGGGAATGAAGGGATTTGGATACATGGAATATTTCTCTACTCATGATCTAAAATAGGGGGAATGTTGGAATGATAGTAGAATTGAGGTGGCATTAGGTTTTATTTCCCATGTGGGAGGCATAGTGGGTGTGGTGCGTAGAGGGGGGCTGCAAAACCTAGTATTACATTAGAGGAGGGATGGTTTCTGACTACTTATTGATGGAGAAGGAATGTGACATGTGGGGTATATAGAGGATAAGGGAGATAAAGAATGAATGTGTAGATGGTGGAGTATTCACTACATGGATGATGGATGTTCCATTTGAGGAGTATTTATAGATAGATTCACCTGCACTCTTAGGGTTTTTAAGACCCCCTGAAGAATAGATAGAAGATAAAGTGTGTATGTCCAAAAAAAATTTAAACAAATAAATTCAAATTTTATAATGAAAAAAATTATAATAATATAATATATAAATAATAATTATTATTATGTAATTATATAAATAAATATTATAATAATTATGTAATATAATTTAAATTATTAGAAAATTTTATATAAGTATATATATATAATCACTTGCAATTAGATATACTAAAATAAGAATATAATTATAAAAAGTATGATTGTACATATAATAATATTAATATAACAAAATATTAAAATAATTTTATAATAAAATAATAATATTAATAATACAATTATTAATACTATAAATATTTATAATGATATAAAATAAAATTTAATACTAATATATATATTTAATATATATTATAAAAAATAGTAATAAACTAATCATAAAAATAATATTATCCAAACTACAAAAAATAATAATAGAGTGATAAATATCATATAAAATTATTATAAACTAATAATAATACTAAAATACTAATATTAATATATATTTAACTAAAAAATCTAATAATAATAAAAACACTAAAAAACTAAGGAAAAAATTAAAAGAAATTGAAATTGGTTATACTGTTCAATTAAAATATGTAATAAAATTATAAAAATATTAGTGAAATACATGAACGAAAAATCCATCACACTTAATATTTTACAAACTTGTGGAAAACAATCAGAAATAATACACATTTAGACCGGTACACAAATCAAAACATTCAAATTACAATGTCAAAATAATTCAATACCTTTTATCTATAAATTATAATTCTTCATTTAAAATTCCATTTTTCAAAAACGACATCCTTTCAACTTATATACATTCCAAAATAACTACATGCATCTACGAATCAACTTGGTCATTCATTCTATAGCTCTCATCTCTCAAAATAATTAATTTTCAACGTTATGAAAAATTCACAGAAAATTCATTCTTACCATAGGCTTTCCATTAATTTCATATCTGCACTAGTGGTAATAGAAGGAATTACATAATCTCAAGGACTTCACATTAGGAACAAATTTTTCTATGCCTATTGGGTGGTGGGTTAAAATATTTGATAATTTAGAAAAATAAGGGGAATCATGAAATTAATTAATGAAAAGTGTCAATCCAAATTTCTCCCTCAAAATATCACCCCCCGCACTTAAACCAAAATTTTTTACTTGGTAATGTGACTATAAAAATGTATTAATGGTTTTAGCCACACTACTCACACAAACCTAATGGATATGTATGTAGGTGAGTATCAACTCTCAGACCCCCTGAAATATATAAAAGACAATATCCCATTAAAATGCACACAGGTAGCTAATACTCAGTATAATCTTAGTGAATGCATGTCTTATAGAAAACACTCTTTCTCAATTGTAGTGATTCATAACATTAATAGGTATTATTAAAGGTCATGGTTACCATGTGATGACCACATATGTACTAATTTTTTGAGCACGATTCTATATTCCCATATAAAAATATAGGTTATTAACACAAATACTATGAAATATTACCCATATTATTAGGGTGGGAGAATTTTGATTCTGGTGTAGAAATGACTCATGGTCCCTCAAACAACCCTCTCTATGAATAAATATCTCCCCCAATCATATATTGAAAACCATCCTAAAAACATTCAAATAATGGGAAGGGAAGGGTCGTAGTTGTGGGATCATTTGAAAAAGTATTCTTCATGGATTCTAAGGGCTAAACAATAGAGAAAATGTAATGGTGGATTAGTGGGTTAAAGGGGGAAAATAAATCAAACAAATTCCTTAGTAATTTTTATTATAACTTCCAATAGTCCTATAGAATTTAAGTGAAAACATTGACTATTATAGAAGATATAGCTTGGAAAATATTCACATAATAAAAAGAGAATCAAAAGATGTTGAAATAAATGTGACAAAATCATCATGGGTGTGAAAATATAATGTTGGACAAAATATATAAGCATGAGTGAGAATAAGTGTCTAAAACCGAGTTGTAAAGAATTATTTCCAAATAATGTACCGATTTGAACAATCATATAATTCATGGTATCAAGAATCAATGCATTTAAAACAAGAATCATGTTCTTAAACTACCCAGTGAAAAAAGTGGTATGCCATTGACATTGTTATGAAAAAATAAAAAAACATTCTTGTCAATTCAGAAAATACAAGAATTTTATTCTTTTTTAATATTCATGTTTAATTAGTTTTACATGGTGTTTTTGGATGCCTAAAATTTTATAGAAAACAATTCACTTCCATGAGTAAGTGAAGATATATGTAAAAATGCTACCCAGTCTAATGATTCTCCAAAAAGTATGTGCCTATAAAATCTACAATTAGAAAACACATATCCATATCAAATTATAAATATAACACCACTGATCACATAGATGAAATTATACATGTGTGATAATAACAAGTGCACTAAATTTCAATAGTAGAAGAAAAAATTATTCCAAACATGTTGTATTTATTTATTAAAACGAACTAGAACTAGTAAAAATGATGGACAAAAACAATACATGGGTTTCTTATAAATATGTACTATTATTTAAATATTCATCCAGATGAATATATAATTTCCTATCATTTAGGTCTTTTGAATCAGAATTCATCGGCCACTTCTCTATGTTAGAGTAAGTGTCTCCTAACTGCATTAATATTTTCTTTATATTTAGTCCCTTTCACTTTTATATAGGGAAAAACTCATGGGGAAATTTCCCTTTCTTATTATCCATTTGATATATTTCATGTGGATGATTTCGCAGATTCATATCTATTCAGAGAATCACACGATTCATTTTTCAATAAATTTTAAGAGGGAATTATACATTCATATCTGAGTCATAATCATGGTAATTTAAGTGGTGAATCATATATCATCTCAGATTGCCTAGATCAAGGAATTTTTTATTTAATTGAACCAAATTATAGAAAGAGTGTGTGTCAATGTGTTTGTATATTGAGACCATGGAATGTTGAAGAACATACGTTGCCTACGTATTATTTCTAAGTGTAACATCTTCATCTAGACGACAACCCAATCATTTTTAATGATCTTCAGAAATGACACCTATTGTATTTGAAGATTGATAATTTTTTATTGATTAAAATTAACCTTAAATGGATGCATATTCCAATCAGATATTTGAATATTACCATGGGGATAATAATTTGTGGCAGTGTAAGGGCATTGCTAATTTAAGTTTTTCTTTTATTCCATGACTCAAAGTATTGAGTTGAGGAGTAGAACATTCTCTCCCTGTGGAAAATTTATTTTCTAGATCCATTAATCATGTAATGATCTATATTTCAATTTATAAATCATATAATTATCATATTCTTCCCTCATTGACTTATTAAATTCATTTTTCAAAAGAAAACTCTTTTCTTAGGTTGTTCTGAAATATAATTTCATCTTCTTCATTTCTTAGTAAGATTTATGTTCCAGTTAAATAGGGATATAGAAAGTATTTCTAATGGTCAAACAATATGGGGAAATTCAAATAAGTTTTTTAAAAATTCCCATTATCCCTAAGTGTTTCATCAAGTTCAGTGTCCCAATATGTTCGATATATACTGACATTTTTACCTAAAATGACCTTAATATTTCTATTTGATACCTCATCTTGTCCATTTAACAATTGATGGTATATGAGTCTCATGTAGTGGTGATATCCATTGTGATTCAGTATCTTCTAAAAGAGAGCAGTATTTAAGTGTGTACCATGGTCACTGATGGTGAACCTGATAACTCTAAACCATGAAAAATGTGTTACTTTAAAATTTTAGTGATAGCTCAATCATTATTTCCCCCAAAATCATTATCTGCCAAAAACATTGATACTTTTTCAACATACACAATATTGTATTTTTTAAAATTATTTAGAGAAATGAACCATGAAGGTATTTCACATTTGTCAAAAATTTAAATTCCAATGATCAGATGTTATAACATCTCATGCTTCAGACATACATCTCTAGTTCATTGGAATTTACAATAATTCATTAACAACTCATGATCATTCTGATTAATGGTGGTCAAATACCAAAAAACATTGTAACAATTATCTAAAATTACGATAGATTCATGTTTTCTTCTCAATCTTTTAAAAGATGGAAGAAATTCGAAAAACTATCTACTTCTTCATTGGTGATATATCTTCTAATAATTCTATCTATAAAATCCTTGTAATGTAATTGATAATCCCAAAAATAAGTAAATGATTCATTCAAAAATATTTTTCTCTATTCCTTTGATAATTCTAGTTGCACGACACAGGAAGCTATATAATTAAAAATATTTTTGTACCATGTTTTTATTGTCTTAGTGGTATACAGTTTTTCATTAGAAAATTTTATATTGAATATTTTCATATTAATTTCACTTGTTCCATTTTATATGTGTGTTAAATGGATTTAAATAACACTATTTGTTCCAATTTTCTCCTTGAATTCTACTTCAAATTGTTTATGTAATAATATCCATTAAGTGATTCTTATAATGGCATCTTTTTTGGTCATTAGATGTTGTGAGTCCTAATGATTCCTATACCCACTGCTTTGAAGATCTTGTGATATAAGAATTTATTGAATTAAAATACCATAGTTAGAATCTCTTTTACAATATTTTTTGTAATTTTGTTGAGCCAAATTCAATATGTGGCTAGAATAACAGTTCAGTATTAATATTATTTCTTTATTTTTTCACAAGGAATCACAAACATCCTAGTCACCAGAATCATACATTTACTCCAATGGTTACTTCCAACCCATTGAAATCATTATTAAGGCCTCGATCTAGCATTTCCATAACAATTTAAAAGCATTAAATTATTCTAACCTGAAGTGGAATGTGACATATTTTCTTAATAGTTTTGAATGTGGTGGGAAAAAATAGATAAATCATTAATTAAACATAAATAGAATCCTACATTCCTAATAAAACATCTAATTGAAATAAATGGAGTGGTTATATGTAGCTCAATGTTTTTACTGATATTCGATACATTTAATTTAGTTCCATTATTTGAAATTTGATGACCTAAATCTACTCAACATTGTGCAAAGAAGGATTATTTTTCCAAATTTAGAATCATAATATTTTCATTATATCACACAAAACCATATTCAAATGTTTTATAAATTCATAAAAATAATTCCCATAATTATAGAATTAATCCATAAATATTTCCATGAAATCTAAAATCATGTCTAGGAATAATACCCTCATGCATCTTTGAAATTAAGATAGTGTACTTGAAATTCATGAAGCTATTCGTTGATAAGTGAATGTTCTATAAGGAAAAGTGAACATGCTTCCCAATTTACATTTTTTTGTAACTATTATTTTATTATATCCTACGTATCAATAAATAAAATAATAATAATCTCTTTATACCAATCATTCAAGGATTTGATCAATAAAGGGTAATGATAAGTGATCCTTTCTAGTGGAATCATTCAATTTTTTTTATTGTTTCCAACTATCTATCTAGTCACATGTATATTGGGTATTAATTTTCCTTTATCATTATCATCCACTATGGTCTATGTTTTTTTGGTACCACTAGAAATGGCTGACCTACTGACTATCAGATATGGGAAATATTATATTGGCCTCACTAATTTTAATGAATTATTTCTCAACTATTTATTTTATTTGAGGTTTTTTGTGTCTTTGTGGTTTTCTACAAGGTTTTGAATAATATTTGATATGTATTTTGTGTGTTCGGATGGTGGGACTTAGACCTTTTAAATCAACAAATTTCTATCCTATCATTAGCTTCCTTTGATAAAGGAAAGTAAAAAAAATTTGATTTCTTTTTCAATCAATAGATTATCATTTTTTATGAATGGAAATGGGATTAAATCTTACAATTAATTATATCTTATTTTTAGTGGAAGAGGATTAAGCTCACACGTTGGAGGATTTTAAGGATATGTAGTCAATGAGATGAAATCTTGTCTATCCAATAGCTCGATTGTGTTTCTTATAAATTCCACTTCTTCTTATGATTCTGTTAAATCCTCTTTTCCCTTGTGTAAGTATTTGATATTCAAATAGTCCTTTTATAACTCATACCATTCATTAATTGTATTCAATAAATGATAGTTATGTATAATGATTTTTCTATATCATTCCTGATATCTAATGTTATGCAATCTTCCCCAACTCTAAAAATTATTTTTCCATCACGAACATCAACAAATGTGACACATGTTGCTAAAAAGCCTCCCCCAAGAAGGATTTATAAGTCATAATATTATACAGTATAAAGGATAATGAAATCATTAGGGAAGTAAAATATATTATCCATGTTTATCACTTAATATATAATTCCTCAAGGATTCTTCACTGAACAATATTCTTTTTATAAGGATACCATAGTTGGAATTTATTCTGTGATTCCTAGTTGTGTTAGTACTCTTGATGGAATGAGGTTTATAATAGCTCTAAGTAAGTATAAATTGTAACACCTGAGACTTTTATGAGAAATATATTTATTTATGTTATATAAATCATCCCAGGAATCTTTCACTGCACACAAAACTATCTTGGCTTTCTTTACACACAATCGCGACCCTCCTTGATAGCTTGCGTCGTACGCAATACCGAGTTTCATTAAACAACGATATGCTATTAAAATATTATTAAAACTAGCAATTATGAACAGTAATAACCACCTTTTTAAATTTTGTAAATTTTATTTTTCAAAATGGACTTCATTTTTGGATTCAGAATATCGAAATTAGCCTAGGGTGAAATTTTGGTATTTTTCTGAACACATTCAATTTTTGATGAATAGTTAAAACAGTGGGTTACTATTAAAAGATGGACTTTTTATTTAAATAATTATTTATTTTAATTAAATTTATTTTAGGTCAAAATTGATACATAATACCTATATAAGTTCAATGCAATTCGTTGGAGTCATTTTATAATAATTTTAGATATATAAAAATTTTATTGAACTTTTCACCGTCTTTTACCCACCTCATAGGAGAATTTGCAAATTTACATAAAACATAATTTTACCACTTCTGTGAGTGAATTTCGAAAATCCAAGAGACATGGTTAATATCAAGTACTAAAATGTGGCTCAATGAGATGAAAATATTTTTTTTGGTGAACATTAACTTTTTACT
This sequence comes from Viscum album, assembly GCA_963277665.1. Classification (NCBI taxonomy): domain Eukaryota; kingdom Viridiplantae; phylum Streptophyta; class Magnoliopsida; order Santalales; family Viscaceae; genus Viscum; species Viscum album. Next base: position 95,153,888 of record OY728136.1, on the reverse strand, counting down.
TTTTTTACCACGGTTAAAAGTAAATATGGTAACTAAGGGTAAAAATGATATTATTATTACCCTAACACATATCCTAATTCTATTTGATAAGTGTAATTCAACCAGAAACAACCTTAGGAATAAAACATGGCCATTTATTCCCACTTGGATTTGATTAGGACATTTATTATTAATTTATTTAAAGAAGGGTTAAAATAGTTAAAATCAAAGTTTAATAAGTAAATAATTTTTAATATAGGTTTATACATAAGATAAATTCGACTATAAATATTCATTAGAAAGATAAACATATTTCCTACATAATGGTATTTTATCTGTAATATTTAGACATTAAATAATATAATTTATTTATAACACAAAGATGATGTTGTAATTATCATATTAATGAAATATTGACATAATTGATGTTATAAATACCCAAATAAATGTAATTTGATACTTTTTATGAATTACAATAATTTTATAGAATAATATGACATGTTATTATTTATTTAAGTAACTTTTTTAGAACTAATAATCCTGTTATGATTTTCAAAAAAATCAATTACTAAATAGTGTCAAAATTGACATAAAATAGTTTGTAAAACAAATATTATATTATTAATTGTTATTTTATTCCAAAAAATCAATGGTTCGTCCAAATGAATTACATAAGGTTTTATATATTAATAATAGACACCTTGAGTTCGTTTGTCTTGTTATGGTATGTTTATTAACCTTATAGTGTAAGAACACAAAAAGACACGGTAAAAGCAAAATTATTTTACTTAAAGATAATGTAAATGATAAGGTTAAAATAGTAAAATAAACTTGTCCAAATTATATTGGATGAGAGTATTTCGACCCATACCTACCTTATTGTCGAAATAAATTAATTTGGAGCTATTTAAAACCGAATATGGCGTTATAATAAAATAATATTTTTTGTTTTTCCAAAGGTGCCCCTCTCCTCCCTTATAAAAGGGCACCTACTGCCTCTCTTCCTCACACCACATTGAGCCTTCAAGCTCGGCCAACCCCTGAAACTTTCTCCTCTCCACTTCCCTAGAAACATCCTAGAGGTCCTGGTCTTCTTTAGAGACCAATTTTAGTACCCTAAAAGGAGGTCTCAAAGAAGCGCTTCAAAGAAGAGGTAATCTCCGTTACCGATTCTTTCAACTTTATTTCTTCTTCCACTTATTCTTATTTAGTTTTTTCATTATGAATTAATAAAATCAGTATCACTCATATACTTATATGTTATTATAAGTATGAAACAACCCTATTTCACCATCTATCCATCCTACGGAAAATGAAATCACCGCTTGTGCGTACGTACGAAATACCATCTCCACGCTGTGGTGTAATCTATTTTCCACAACCACTTTTCTTGGATGGGTATAATGGTGTAAATAATGAATATATATTATTATTTTAAAGTGATATTGATTCTTAAATAGTATACATACACTCCAATACAATTCCACGATCATGGGAACGATATCATCGCTCATGCGTACGTACGGAATACCATCTCCATGATGTGATGCGACTCGTTCTACATGATTTTCATTGCATAATGATTACATAAATGAATTGAGTGAATCAATATGATATATATTACACTAATAAAATTCTATAAATTAGGTATCTATAACCTAAAAATAATAAAATGAATTTATTCGACAAAACACGCATAATAACAAAAAGTAATAAACACCCGAGTAACAAGTTGCAATGAAATATTACTAACAATAAGCTAAGAATATGATCATATATGATATCATAACAATGAGTATGATTCTGTAATAATTCAATCACATTATTTAAATCATTGTAGAGGAGGTTCGGACACTTACGAAGCAAATCAGACATAAGGTAAGGGACAACCTCGCAATCTCAATTTTTATACGAGATTGTTTATATTTCAGAATTTACTGGGGAATATTTATCATCCACATCCATGTTTCCTCAATATGTAATATTTATATCCTTCTACAATTTTTTATATCCAATTTTTCCCTTCGGTGAGTTTTTAGTAAAAGATATGAAAGGAATCTTTTGTCATTATTTGTACGAGGTACTTTTTGACTTTTCCGACAAAAGTATGAGAAGAATGTTTTTTTGACTTATACGGCATGAATAGATTTTTAAAACATTGTTTCCAAGAAGATTAATTTACAAGTTTTCAAGTTTATTTTTAATCAACTTCTTTTAGTTTAGAATTTTATAACATGTTAAGAATGTAAAAGTGTTTTTGAAGTAGAACGTATATTTTCCTCAAGAATATAGTTCAAGTGTTTTATCAAAATTATTTTCCATCTAAGATAATAAAGGGTTCTGTTTCTATCCCTATTATTACATTGATTTGATTATGTTGCGATGGAATTATTTTTATGAATTACTTTATCTTATATGAATTTTTTTATGATGTCACGATGTTTAAGAATCCCATTTTTATTACATGGGTTATGCTATGATGTATGGTTTTTGATTTTGTGGCACACATAAGAATGGTATCATTAGGTGATGGGTGGGACCTATATCTCCCTCAAATACATTAGTTAATGATTTTATATCTCATGATATAGACACGACTAGAATGGCAGGTTAAACCGGTTCAGTGAAACAGGACTGAAATGAGGAATGAACTCGGTTCAGAAATGGACTTTGTCCATTAAGAAAGACTTGGTAATGAGTCTTGACTAATAAAAAATGATTCTCTATGATTATGTGTGTATGACACAAAGATTCAAGTTTTTTGTTATGATTATTGTGATTACATTTCACTACCAGGATTTATCCCATGTTATGAAATTATGATCTCTTTTGCAGGGTAAGATTTCCAAAATGTTATGTTCTTATGAATATGATGTGATTGATATTTCTTTTGTTTACCCTTACTGAGTATTTGGGCTCACCCTTTTGTATGTTTTCGTTCCCCAGGTCAGGAAGAAGGTTATTAAGTAAGATATGGCAGAAGGTACTATAGATATGATGAAATAAATGGGAGATACTGTAGATGCATTATCAACCAGTTGTTTATGTTTCCCAGTTTCTAAAGAAACTATACCTATACGGTCCTACCATGGTTTTGTTATATGTTGAAATAAGTGTACTTTAATTTTTAATTACTGACAATTTATGTAATGTATGGGTTGTTATTGTTGGTATCAGAGGCAAAGGAGGTAGGAATGTATCCGATCCTTGGGAACTCTCACATGTGAGTGTTGGACGAAGCATGGCTCTCCGCCCAAGGGCTTTAGGAGGAAATGGCTGCCACTGAGGATGGTGGTGTGTCCCACCCAAGGGGTGTAGCCTCCCATGGAGTGCCCAGATAGGTATCAATTATAGTCCACTAGAAGTAATTCCAGACCTTTATAGTTGGTATCAGAGGAAAGGTATAGTCAACCTTTGGAAACTAGGACGTGAAAGCCTTAGTAAAAATCCTAAGGATAACTCTAAGCACAGAACACAATAATAGTGTTTTAGAAATGGCCATGAATAACCTATGATAAGACCTTAAGTGTGAAATTTTATTCTTGATTATGTGGTTTTCCTATTATAATTAGTGTTGCTCACACTATTCTTCTTTGTTTTAGTTAATGGCTGGAACCCAAAGGAACTGTGTTAATGCAGAATGGGACGGGCAATGCAATGATTGTCCCCCTCAGCAACCAAAAGTTATGGGAGCTGGAATGAAAAATATTGTAGCCATGCTCACACAACTTTCTCAAGCTATGAATCATGCAGAACATCCAAACGAGCAAAGGAAAAAGCAATATTCTGTTGAATCCTTCACGAGGCAGCGTCCACCTTCATTCGGCGGGTCTACTGATCCATTAGTTGCTGAATAATGGATTAGTACTACTGAAAAGATATTATCAGTTCTTCAATGTTCTGAACATGATAAAGTCATCTTAGCAGTGTATCATTTGGAAGGAGATGCTGATCAATGGTGGAATCTTATTAAGAATACGAGGCAAAGGGATGAAATTGAGTCCATGGAATGGGACGAGTTCAAGAACTTATTTTTCAATAAGTACTTCCCTCATATTCTCTGAACAAATATGGAGAAAGAGTTACTTGAACTAACACAAAAGGATGATGAATCTGTTGGTACCTATGAAGCAAATTTTACAAGACTTGCAAGGTACGGTTCTGGTATTATTATCCAACCTGAGAGTAAGATCGATCGATTCTTTTGTGGCTTAAAACCAAGTCTTCGAAGGGCGTTATCCATAAGGGACTTCAATAGCTACGAGGAAGTTGTTCGATGTGCTATCAAAGTTGAGATGGTGATTGGAGTAACCCATCAGTCCTATGGGTTTGATAAGGAGAGGAAAATGTAATTCAAAGGAAAATCTAAAGAGAACACTGAAAATAAGATGAGTTTTCCCTTATGCTCATTTTGTGGAAAGAAACATGGAGGGAGTTTTCTTAAAGGGACAAGTAAATGTTTCAAATGTGGAAAGGAAGGTCATCGGGCATTTGAATGCCGCACTGATGGGAAGAAGATGTCTAATGATGCAAACAAAGGAAGGGATACACAGAATGAACCTACTACACTTCAATGTTTCAAGTTCAAGGAGATGGGGCATTATGCCAATCAATTCCCTAATCCAAGGGTTTTTTATGATGATCGGCATCAACAAACTCTTAAGGATAAAGATAAATGAAATTCACATGCAATTTCTATCACTGATGTGAAGTATGATAACGATGTGGTAAAAGGTACACTTACCATCAACTCTAAAGTTGAAAATGTTTTATTTGATTTTGGATCCACCCACACTTTTATTTCTAAAGAATTTTCTAAGGTTATCGTCGTATTACCTCAACAATTAGATGTTCAGTTAGCTGTGACAACCCCTAATGGCACAACAGTCGCATCAAAAGTTTATAATTCTTCTCTGATTGAAGTTTGTGGGAAAGTGCTTCCTGCAAATCTTGTGATCCTTACTATAGTGGAATTTGATGTGATTCTTGGCATTGATTGGCCTTCTCAATATGGAGCTCATATAAATTGCCAAATAAGGGAAGTCACATTTCATATTCCAGATCAATCTATGATCATCTATCGATGCATGGATGAACATAACCTTCCAGTGGAAATTTCTTCCATCTTATGGGTCTTGATTCCACTAAATGAAGGTTATTTATCTCAAATGGTTGATGAGAAACTCACGATTAATAATATGCCCATTGTACGGGAGTTTGATGATGTCTTTCCGAAGGAATTTTTGTGTCTTCCACCAAAACATGAAGTTGAGTATTCAATAGAACTCGTACCGGGTGCTTTACCTATTTCATAGACACCTTATAGAATGGACCCAATTGAGTTTTTGGAATTGAAGAAGCAACTCCAAGAGAATCTTGATAAGGGATTCATATTCCCTAGTGTGTCACCTTGGGGAGGACCTATTCTGTTTGTTAAGAAGAAAGATGGATCAATGAGACTCTGCATTGATTATCGAGAACTTAACAAGATCACTATCAAGAACAAATATCCTCCCCCGCGCATTGATGACTTATTCGACCAACTACAAGGAGCTCAATAATTTTCCAACATTGATCTTCATTCAGGGTATCATCAATTAAGGGTCAAATGGGAGGATATACCAAAGGCAGCTTTCTGTACAAGATACGGACACTATGAATTTATAGTGATGCCATTTGGTCTAACTAATGCCCCTGCTATCTTCATGGATCTAATGAATATATTCTTTAGAGACTATCTTGATCAATTTGTGGTATTCTTTATAGACGATATTCTTGTCTATTCAAAGAGCAAGGAAGAACATGAAGATCACATGAAAATTATATTGAAGACCCTGTGAAAGGAGAAGCTTTATGCCAAATTTACCAAGTGTGAATTTTGGCTTCAAAAAGTTGCATTTTTGGGTCACATAATCTCAAAAGAGGGGATATTTGTGGATCCAGCAAAAACAGAGGTTATCGAAAGATGGTCGAGACCAACAACAGTAACTGAGATCTGAAGTTTTCTTGGTTTGGCTGGTTATTATCGACGTTTTTTGAAAGATTTTTCCCGATTATCTAATCCACTCACCAGTTTGAATCGGAAAGGAGTTGAGTTTGTTTGGATGGAGGAATGTGAAGAGAATTTCAAGGAGTTGAAAAGAAGGTTATCCAGTGCACTTGTGCTCACACTTCCTTGTAGTGGAGAAAGGTTTGTGATCTATAGTGATGCATCCAAGAAGGGATTGGGGTGTGTTCTTATGAAAAATGATATGGTGATAGCTTATGCCTCACGACAGTTGAAAATCCATGAGCAAAATTACCCAACTCATGATTAGGAGTTAGCTGCGGTAATCTTTGCATTAAATATTTGGAGGAATTATATTTAAGGAGAAAGGTGTGATATTTATACTGATCATAAAAGTTTAAAGTATATTTTCACACAAAAGGATTTGAATATGAGCCAAAAAAGATAGTTGGAGCTAATTAAGGATTACGACTGCTCAATTCATTACCACCCTGGGAAAGCAAACAAGGTGGAAGATGCATTAAGTCGACAAGACCATGCCAGTTTATCCATGATGAGGATCACAAAAGATCCAATATTTATGGATTTACAAAGGATGGATCTTGGAATTATAATAAAAGGGGAAAATCATATCTTTCTCAAATTAATGTTCAACCATATATACATGTTAAAATTAAAGAGGCACAGAAAGAAGATGTAGAGTTACAAAAGAAGGTGAGAAATATTCCTGAATTCAACCTTGATTGTGATGGGATAATAAAGTTCAAGAATCGGGATTGTGTACCTTCCATCCTAGAATTAAAGAAGGAGCTGCTGGATGAGGCTCATAGTTCTTCATTATCTATTCATCCTGGAAGCATGAAGATATATAGGGACCTGAAAGAGTACTTCTGGTGGGATTGCATGAAAAGAGATGTTGCTGAATATGTCTCTCGATGATTGGTTTCTCAGCAAGTTAAAGCTGAGAGACAGAAGTCTAAGGGAATGTTACAACCATTACCCATACCCGAATGGAAATGGTAAAACATCACAATGGACATTGTCAACAGACTTTCTAAAACCTCCAAAGGTAATAATGCTATCTGGGTCATAGTTGATCGTCTTACAAAGTATGCACACTTCATTGCTATTAGAGAGGATTTCTCTCTAGATCAGCTTGCCAGGATATATGTAAAGGAAGTGGTATGATTGCATGGAGTACCAATTTCTATTATATCTGACAGGGATCCGAGATATACCTCAATGTTCTAGCGAAGTCTTCAGCATACTCTGGATACAGAGTTGAGTTTCAGCACTTCTTATCATCCTCATACAGACGGTCAGTCTGAGAGGACAATTCAAACTCTAGAAGATATGTTGAGAGCTTTCTCTATGGATTTCAAAGGTGGTTGGGATCAACACCTACCTTTGGTGGAATTATCTTATAATAATAGCTTTCACTACAGTATTCAGATGGCTCCTTATGAAGCTCTCTATGGAAAGAAATGCAGGACACCAACTTGCTGGGATGAAGTTGGGGAAAGAAAGCTATAAGGACCTGATCTTGTTGATGAGATATCAGAAAAGGTCTGATCTAGTCAAAAACATATAAGAGCAGCTCAGAGTCGAAAAAAAGTTATGCCGACAACCGAAGAAAAGACCAAGATTTTTAAGTGGGTGATAAAGTGTTCTTACAAATATCTCCCTGGAAGAGGGTCATGAGATTTGGAAAGAAGGAAAAGTTGAGCCCTAGATATATTGGTCCTTTTTAAATTATGGATCGTGTCGGGAAGGTAGCTTACCGATTGGATCTTCCACCGAATCTCTCTCAATTTCACGATGTGTTCCATGTATCTCTCCTGAGAAAGTACATACCTGATCCTTCACATGTACTAAGCTCAGAAGTTGTACCGCTGGAAGAAAATATTTCTTATGAAGAACAACCGATAGAGATTCTCGATCGTAGTGAAAAAGTCCTACGAAACAAGACCACTCTCTTGGTGAAAGTTTTATGGAGGAACCACCAATTAGAAGAACCTACATGGGAGCTTGAGGATATGATGAGGGCGAGGTATCCTCATCTGTTTGTTAAAAGTGATGAATTTCGAGGGCGAAATTCATTTTAAGGGGGGTAGAATGTATCACTAGAGACTTTTATGAGAAATATTTTGTTTTTATGTTATATAAATCATCAAAGGAATCTTTCACTACACACAACACTAGCTTGGCATGCTTTACACGCAATCACGACCTTCCTTGATAGCTTGCATCGTACGCAATACCGAGTTTCACTAAACAATGACATGCTATTAAAATATTATTAAAACTAGCCGTTATGAATAGTAATAACCACTTTTTGAAATTTTTTAACTTTTTTTTTTCAAAATGGACTTCATTTTTGGATTCAGAATATTGAAATTAGCCTAGGGTGAAATTTTGGTATTTTTCTGAAAACTTTTAATTTTTGATGAATAGTGAAAACACTAGGTTACTATTTAAAAACCGAATTTTTATATAATTAATTAATTATTTTAATTAAATTTATTTTAGGTAAAAATTGATACATAATACCTATATAAGTTCAATGCAATTCATTGGAGTCATTTTATAATAATTTTAGATATATAAAAATGTAATTGAACTATTCACCGTCTTTTACCCACCTCCTAAGAGAATTTGAGAATTTACATAAAACACAATTTTACAGCTTCTGTGAGTGGAATTTTGAAAATCTGAGTGACATGGTTAATATCAAGGACTAAAATGTAGTTCAATGAGATGAAAATTATTTTTGGTGAATAGTAACTTTTTACTTTTTTTTACCACGGTTAAAAGTAAATAGGGTAACTAAGGCTAAAAATGATATTATTATTACCCTAACACATGTCCGAATTCTATTGGATTAGTGTAATTCAACGAAAAACAACCTTAGGAATAAAATATGACCATTTAGGCCCACTTGGATTAGATTAGGACATTTATTATTAATTTATTTAAAGAAGGGTTAAAATAGTTAAAATCAAAAGTTTAATAAGTAAATAATTTTTAATATATGGTTATACATAAGATAAATTAGACTATAAATATTCATTATAAAGATAAAAATATTTCCTACATAATGGTATTTTATCTGTAATTTTTAGACATTAAATAATTTAATTTATTTATGACACAAAGATGATGCAGTAATTATCTTATTAATGAAATATTGACATAATTGATGTTATAAATACCCAAATAAATGTAATTTGAAACTTTTTATGAATTAAACTAATTTTATAGGTTAATATGACAAGTTATTATTGATTTATGTAACTTTTTTCGAACGAATATTTCTGTTATGATTTTAACAAAAATCAATTACTAAATAGTGTCAAAATTGACATAAAATAGTTTTTAAAACAAATATTATATTATTAATTATTATTTTATTCCTAAAAATATATGGTTTGGCCAAATTAAATAGATAAGGTTATATATATTAATAATAAACAACTTGGGGTTCGTTTGGATTGTTATATTAAGTTTATTAACCTTATAGTGTAAGAACACAAAAAGACACGGTAAAAGTAAAATTATTTAACATAAACTTAAATCTAAATGATAATGTTAAAATAGTAAACCAAACATGTCCAAATTCTATTGGATGAGAGTAGTTCGACCCATCCCCACCTTAGCTTCAAAATAAATAAATTTTTAGCTATTTAAAACCGAATATGGCTTTATAATAAAATAATATTTTTAGTTTTTTCAAAGGTGCCCCTCTCCTCCCTTATAAAAGGCAACCTCCACCGTCTCTTCCTCACACCACATTGAGCCTTCAAGATCGGCCAAACCCTGCCAATTTCTCTAATACACTTCCCTAGAAACATCCTAGAGGTCCTGATCTTCTTCAAAGTCCAATTTTAGTGCCTTAAAAGGATGTCTCAAAGAAGCGCTTCAAAGAAGAGGTAATATCCGTTACCGATTCTTTCAACTTTATTTCTTCTTCCACTTATTCTTTAGTTTTTTAATAATGAATTAATAACATCAGTATAACTAATATATTGATATGTTATTATAAGTATTAAAAAACCCTATTTCACCATCTATCCATCCTACGGAAATCGAAATCACCGAGCGTGCGTACGTACGGAATACCGTCTCCACACCGTGGTGTAATCTATTTTCCACCACCACCTTTCTTCGATGGGTGTAATGGTGTAAATAATGAATATATATGATTATTGTAAAGTGATATTGATTCTTAAATAGTATGTATACACTCCAATACAATTCCACGATCATGGGAACGATATCATCGCTCGTGCGTATGTACCGAATACCGTCTCCACAATGTGATGCGACTCGTTCTACATGATTTTTATTGCATAATTATTACATAAATGAACTGAGTGAATAAATATGATATATATTACACTAATACCATTCTGTAAATGAGGTATCGATAACCTAAAAAGAAGAATAAGAATTTATTCGACAAAACATGCATAAGAACAAAAAGTAATAAACACGCAAATAACAAGTAGCAATGAAATATTACTAATAATAAGATAAGAATATGACCATATATGATATCATAACAATGATTATGATTATGGAATAAGTCAACGACATTATTTAAATCATTATAAAGAAGGTTCAGACACTTACGAAGAAAATTAGACCTAAGGTAAGGGACAACCTCGCAATCTCAATTTTCATCCGAGATTATTTATACTTCAGAATTTACTGGGGAATATTTATCATCCACACCCATGTTTCCTCAATATGTAATATTTATATCCTTATACAATTTTTTATATCCTATTTTACCCTTCTGTGAGTTTTTAGTAAAAGATATGAAAGGAATCTTTTGTCATTTTTTGTACGAGGAACTTTTTGACTTTTCTGACAAAAGTACAAGAAGAATGTTTTTTTAAACTTATACGGAATTAATGGATTTTTAAAACATTATTTCCAAGAATCATCCTTTAAAGGTTTTCAAGATTATTTTTAATCAACTTATATTATTTTATAATTGTATGACATGTTAAGAATGGAAAAGTTTTTTTGAAGTAGAAAGGATATTTTACTCAAGAATGGAGTTCAAGTGATTTATCAAAATTATTTTCCATCTAAGATAATAAAGTGTTCTGTTTCTATCCCTATTATTACATTTATATGATTAGGTTGTGATGGAATTATTTTTATGAACTAATTTATCTTATATGAATTGTTTTATGATGTCACGATGTTTAAGAATCCCATTTTTATTACATGGGTTATGCTATGATGTATGGTTTATGATTTTGTGGCACATATAAGAATGGTATCATTATGAGATGGGTGTGACCTTTATATCCCTCCAATGCATTGGATAAAGATTTTATATCTCATGGGATAGACATGGATGGAATGGCAGGTTAAACCGGTTCAGTGAAACAGGACAGAAACGAGGAATGAACTCGGTTCAGAAATGGACTTTGTCCACTATGATAGTTTTGGCAATGAGTCTTGAATAATAAGAAATGATTCTCTATGATTATGTGTGTATTCCAAAAAGCTTCATGTTTTAAGTTATGATTATTGTGATTACATTTCACTACCATGATTTATCCCATGTTATGAAATTATGACCTCTTTTGTAGGGTAAGATTTCCAAAATGTTATGTTCTTATGAATATGATGTGATTGATATTTATTTTGTTTACCCTTACTTAGCATTTGAGCTCACCCATTTGTATGTTTTATTTCCCCAGGTCAGGAAGAAGGTTATTAAGTAAGATATGCCAAAAGGGACTATAGATATGATGAAATAAATGGGAGACAGTGTAGACGATTTATGAACTAGTTGTTTATGTTTCCCAGTTTCTAAAGACACTATACCTATACGGTCATTTCATGGTTTTGTTATATGTTGAAATAAGTGTACTTCAATTTTGAAGTTATAACAATGTATATAATGTATCAGTCATTATATAAATCTTTCCAAATTTGATATACACCAATATTATGAGGTATAGTGAAACTTCTAGGGTATATTAATTTAAGAGGTATGGATTTTGGTATGACCACTAAACATTCCTCATGAATTACGACTATTCCAACATCATATGGGATTTATATCTTTTAAAGAATCTATATGAGAAATTTATAATAGTATTTCATTTATATAATGGATTACATGAAAGAAATATTTATTTTAATCTTCTTGAATGTCTCCATGAATTTCAAAAATTCAGCATCTGACATCCTTTTTCTTCCATCATTGTGAATAGGGAGGAGGCGATGTGTGGGATTTCAATCATTTATTGATTGTCTCATTTTCATTTACATTTTTTTCAATTTCTAAAACTTTGTTTTGATCTTCATCCTATTTATATTTAACATTAATCATATTTTATGTTTAATAACCATTCTCAGTGATAGGTGTTGGTTTCACTTATGTTCATTGAGAAGTAAGAATTTGGCGCTATAAAATTCATTTGGCATGATGTAATGTGATATATTTTTTCAATTTATATTGGATTAAATCTTGTGTTACTGGGTATATGTACCTATTTTAGGTCTTTTATTTGAAATACTTACATACCAAATATATATTCAATGTTTTTTATGGATGATATCAGGTATGGGTTGCCATTTTTGTGTTTTTTATCACTATCTATTTTGACTGAATCCTAGGTTGATTGGAAATAATTAAATTTTCTAGTGTTATTCCCTAATCTAGTTGAATTTGTATTATATTAGGGTCATAGTCTGTTGTTTTATTTTTCTCCTTATATTTTTCATGTTGATGGAATAGTGTTTGATACATTTATTGATACCATTTCCATTGTGATTGAATTTGGGTTCTAGGAGATTATTTAGTAGGGAAACTATGAAGACCCATATCCTGGTTCATTATTTTAGTGTCTAATATTTCCATCAAAATAATATATTGGATATTTTTTATCCAGATTGTGTTGTAATTGTTCCCATTTTTCCTCTATTTTAGCTGACAAAGTTAGACTAAAAAATATTGTTCTCATATGTGTTATATGGAAACAGAAGGTAATAATGAGAATCTAGTGTCATGATGATTTGAGATTTATCTATATATAAACATTGATAAGAATGACACGAGTAGTAACCTTTGTAAATAAAATTAGGAAAATCTGTTACAGAAGGATTATAAGTTGGTGAGTCATCAGGTTAAGTAGATGAATTAGGCCCTGAGGGGGAACATGTGCTCAGTCGGTGAGTAAACATAGCCAAATAATGATCCAATAATATCACTAGGAAGAGATGGGGTGATGGGATATCAAGATATTATGTTAAAATAACATTGAAATTTGGGATGATATATGATTATGGAAAATCAAGAATTGAAAAAATAGATGTTTCTAAGAAGGAAATTGTTGAGTCAATAAGGTTACCTTATGGATTCTCCATTACTTATGGTTTTAGGTTTTGAAAATCACAAACACGTTTTATTAAGTTCTATATTTTTCTTTTGTTCTATTTTTTAAGATCAGTAATTTTCCATTCTGTTCTACTTACATATGTATCATTATGATTTTCTATTCTGTTAGATTTACCTATTTTTCATACCGTCTTTATAATACTGAAACGGTGCAAATGTGATTTTCCATTATGCTACCGAATCCAGTGTATAAGTGATACTGCCTTTCTGATATTGAATCTGGTGTATAAGTGATTCCACCTTTATGATACCGAATCCAGCGTATAAGTGATACCTTCTTTATGATACCAAATATGGTGTATAACTGATTCCGATTTGATGATTCCGATTCCATAACAAATGAGAATCTAGTTTCCCAATCTGATTTAATTTTCCTTACAAATCTATTTTTTTTATAATTGTTTTCTTAAGAATCCATTTTTCTTAATAATTCTATAGGTGTTTAATGTATCATTCTAATATTAAAGGCTTCCATGTTTTTCTTACATAATGATTATCTTAAACCTAAAATCATTTCAGTTACTTGAAATGATGTCCTACAATCAATTACAAACTAACCGTTGTATGTTTGACACATGTCCAGGTCCCTCTAAAATTTAAGGAAAATAAGACCGTTGGAGTGGATCCCACCATTTGGGAAACTTTTCCATTAAATACAAGTCCATTTGAGTGAGAAATGATCTTCGAAAAAATGTTGAAGGTGGATGAACATGATTCATGTGAAAAATCTATGAAGTGATTTCTATAGAGAGAGGTTCTTTAACTCTTAGTGCTTTATGCAGATGTCGTGAAAAACTTTTTCTTGTGTGAAAATCTTGTTCAGACTTGATTTATGTAGACTCCGATCATGTTGATCATGGGCTTCCAGGTTTCGAAGATAGAGGGTCCAATTTCCTTCGAAATTGGGGGTTGGTGAGAATAAAAAGACAGGTACCAATATCCGGATTAAGGGAATACCTTGGTTTGGGTAAGATAGACTTTCTTGAATCTATAAATCACGGAAACTTTATACAAGGTTGTTGGATACCCATCTCTTTGGGTTAAAAAATATTGTTGTTACTTGTTTTCTGTTTCAAGTTGTTTTATTTCCGCTGTAATTTTCTTTTTTGTTAATGTTAGAAAGTATAACATTCGTAGACTTTCTAAATCTATTACTTTGATTTTATTATAGATTCTTTTCACTTTATGTTAGAATAATTCTTTTAGGGAAATTTTTCTTTAAGTGGTTTTGTGAATGTTTGTTTAACCTTCTTAAACATAACTTTAACATTTCCAAAGGAATTTTTAAAAGTATACACTTCACCCTCCTCTAATACATTGAGCATCTACATTCATCATTTCTATCATATAATTGATATCATGGGAGGTTTCTGAAATAATTATATTCAAATTTATGTTTTCTTGCTCATGATTTTATTTAATTTTACTTCTAATAAGTTTTGTGGAATGAAATTATTTTTAGTATGATAGGCATTCATGTTGGATCTCAAGATAATATCAATCCTACTAGACCACAAATCCTCAATGAAAATGACTATGAGTAATAGAGAGATAGAATGATAAAATTTCTAATAAACATAGGTGTATAAAACTGCATTATGTTAACTGGAGATTATATGATTCCAGATAAGAAACTTAGAACCTTTACTAATACGGAAAAGTTGTAATACCGAATGAACGTTAAGGTACAAAATACATTGTTGTGTTCCTTGAACAGGAATATATATAGCCAAATTTTATCCTATGAAGATGCAAATATTATTTGGAAGAAGCTTGAAGTAACTCACTTTGGAACATCCAATGTTATCAAAACTAGAAGAGTTATGCTCAAAGCTGAGTATCATGGCTTCTTCTTTCCTTATGAAGAACCTATATATAAGGTACAACAATGATTCCTGGCTATTGTAAACATCTTACAATCAATGGGTGGGAAAGGTTTGGTTGATAAAGCTCTTATATACAAGATAATAGACATCATGCCTAACGAATGGTAATCCAAGATAACTTCTATATATGAAAATAGAAAATTTACACAAATTTCACTTGATGAACTATTTGGAACCCTATTCAACATGAAACCCGAATGAAGAGAGATGCTGATAATATTAAGAAGAATAATTGGAATGAAGTTGTTGCTTTTAAAACTACTTAAAATCATATGAATGACAAGACTCCTGGGGGAGGTACAAGATCTAAAACTAATAATTTTGTTGTTTAATATGAATCTAGTGAAAGTGAGACATTATAAAATTAGTTATCCTATATTTTTCATAGAATGAACAACATTTTTGGGAAAAATAACTTTAAATATAGATACCAGAAGAATGATGGATAAGATAAGAGAGATGCATAAGTTACATGTTATGAAAATTACACCTTGGTGGGAATTGGAAGAAGAAATGTTCTTTAAATAATTTTCAATCCCTTGGGATTCATAAAGCACACTTTTTAAACCAATGTGGATACCCAAAATATTATTATCTAACAATTCCAGATCCAAGAATGTTTGGATTCCAAAAACCTATCTCTTCTTTTTCTGGCTAGTGAAGGAAGTACCAAAATTATATGGTACATGGATAGTGGATGTTCCCACACATGACTGAAAACAAAGACTATTTCAAAAAGATTTTAAAGTCTAAAGGTTGAAAATTAACCTTTGTAGATAACTCTCAAGGAGATATTGTCAATATAGGTAAAATTATTATTCTTGGAAAATCTTTAATTTCGAATGTTTTATTTGTTAAAGTTCATAAGAACAACCTCATAATCATATGTCAATTATGTGATGAAGGATACCTTTATAATTTTAGGAATAACAAGTTCTTAATACACAATTCCGAGGACGGATTTATTCTCTCAACCCATAGGCAAGTGAATGTATACACACTAAACCTAGATGACCATAAAAGTCAATATCTCCCTCGCCTAAGTGAAATTAAAGATCAATCATGAATTTGGAATATAAGACCAGGACCCTGCATCTTAAGGTATCATAGTAAACATTCTAAGAATGAACATGTTAAGGATCTACCGGATCATACGTTTGATTATTCAAAAGTCGGTGATCCTTGTCAAAATGGCAAGAAATATAAATCTAGATTTAAATCTATAAGTGATGTTACAACTTATAATCCCATACAGTTAGTGCACATGGACTTATTTGGTCCAACACAAACTAGATGTATTGGTGGGAAATGTTGTGTGTTTGTCTTAGTTGACGACAACACTAGAATTACTTGGGTCAATTTTCTCACAATGAAATCTAACGCATATTATAATTTAAAAATATTCATATCTAAAGTTAAAAATTAGAAAAAACATCCATTGATAACTATTCATAGTGATCGTGGAGGAGAATATCAAAATTCTGATTTTGAATATTTTTTTAGTAAAAAAGGTATTACTCACAATTTTCAGCTCCAATAACACTTCAACAGAATGGTGTTGTTGAATAAAGAAATTTTATTCTTTAATATATGAATAGAATCATGTTGTGTGAATATTTTGTAGCTAAAAAGTTTTGGGCTGATGCTTTATGTACTTCCTGTTATAATATAAATCGAGTTTTAATTACACATTTTTTTTAATAAAACACCTTATGAGATATGGACTGGCCGAAAACCAAAAGTATCTTACATTAAATTTTTTTGTTGAAATTTATTTATCTTGAATGGCATGGATAACATACAGAAATTTTTACCCCAATCTGATGAACGAATCTTTTTATGCTTCTCTACTAACTCTAAGGGATATAGAGTTTTTAATAAACACAGTTGCACTATGAAAGAAATAGTACATGTTAATTTTGATGAATATGATCCGTTTTTTTTCTAAAAACCTGATCTTATTTATGATATATTTCCTAAAACAGATCACCAACCATTAGTAGATGACTTTTCAGATAAAAATAATGTTCAATAAAATGTTTCTAAAACAATTACCCCTAAAGATTTTCTATCCTATGTTGATGATCAAGTCTTTCAAGACCCAAATCCATTGTTACTTAGAAATCAACCCAGTGATAATATCATTTAAAATTTTATTCAACCAATAAGAACTATAAGTTATTTTTTGAATGAAGTTGAACATGTTTCTTTTATTTTTCCAATTTGAATCTAAGCCTCCAGAAGAAGCCTTAGGTGATGAAGACTGGATACATGCTATGCAAGATGAACTCAATAACTTTGTAAGGAATCTGGTTTGGAAATTGGTTGAAAACCCTAAGGAAACTTCTTTTATTGGAGTAAAATGGGTTTTTAGACACAAATGTGATGAAAATGGATTTATTTTTAGAAATACATAAATATTAGTTACCAAAGGCTATAACCAAAAAGAAGGCATAGTCTATGAAGAAACATATAATCTTGTAGAAACACTTGAATCAATTCATATTCTTCTATACTTCACAACATTCTTTAATTTCAAAAATTATTAAATTGATGTAAAGTGTTATTTTATTAATGGTTATGTACAAGAGGATATCTATGTAGATCAACCCCTGAGATTTGAAGATACAAAACATCATAATCATGTTTATAAACATACCATAGATTTGTATGGACTCAAACATGCCCCTAGAGCTTCGTATGATAGACTTTCAGGATTTTTTATTCGCAATAACAATGTTAAGGGGACTATTGATCCAACCCTTTTATTTTGAAAAATAATAAAGATGTTTTTATTTTCCAAATATATTTTGATGACATCTTCTTTAGATTAACTCAACAATCCTTAACTAATTCCTTTGTTAATCTTATGAAATCCGAATTTGAGGTGAGTATGATGGGTGAGTTAACATTTTTTCATGGTTTTCAAATTTCTCAAAAACCAGAGGGAACTTACATATCTCCATATAAGTATATCAAAGATCTTCTTATGAAGTTCAGGTATGATAATGATAAGAGTGTAAGTACTCCTATTGGAACCTCTAATACTATTGATATTGATGAAGCAGAAAAAACTGTGGATCAGACATCTTATTGAGGTATGATAGGAAGTATACTTTATATAACAATTAGTCGACCTGACTTAATGTTCTCAGTGTGCTTATGAGAAATATTCCACCAATATTCTAAAGAACCTCATTTAAAGGATGTCAAAATTATTTTTCTCGACCTAAAGGAAACTTTAGATTTGGGACTTTTTTATGCTTATGAAAATAATTTTGAACCTAATGGTTTTTCAGATGCTGACTTCGGTAGTTGTAAAATGGATAGAAAAAGTTCATCCGAAACTTTTCATTTCTTAGGAGATTCCTTAGTTTCTTGGTCATGAAAAACAACAACATTCTATAGCACTTTCCACTACTGATGCTGAATATGTAGCAGCTGGAAGTTGCTGTGCTCCAGTGTTGTGGATGCAACAAACACTCACAAACAATGGTATGAGTTTTAGTAAGACTCAAATAATGTGTGATAACATAAGTGCCATTTCCCTATGTAAAATCCCGCACATCACCCTCGTGCAATGCACATAGATATTAGACATCACTTTCTATGGGATCACACACTTAAAGTAGATATTATTCTTTAATTCATCAGAACACGGGAACAAATTGTTGGTATTTTAACAAATCCATTGTCTTCCGAATGATTTGAATTAATTAAACAGAAGCTAGGAATTATTTCTATAAGGTAGTCATTCATATCTACTTCTTGTTTAAACAATCTCCTAACATTAAACTACTCCTTATTTCAGGGGGAGTAAATATGCTTTATTGTTTTAATTCATTTCATTAGATTTTTTTTTAATTTTTTATCTTTCTCTATGTTTTTTTTGGAAATTTTTGTATTGGATGTTTCAGTTTTTGAAATTTCAGTTTTTCAAATTATGGTTTTGGAAATTTCAAAATTGGAAATTTATGTATTGAAATCCCAAATTTTTAAACATTTAAGAGAATTATTATAATAGCGATAAACTCCTCAGTGTATTCCAAAAGGTAAGTCCTATTTCCCATTATTTTATTACCTTAGGATTTAATTGTTGGTATTTCAAAATTCTCAATTTCGGTTTAGATCACTATAAAAAATTATAATTCATATTTCATATATCCATCCTCAACCGTCATATTAGATCAGTTTTTGTTCAGCTATTTGATTATCTTATGGTAGGTGAAAATCCATAGCCTAGTCTATATAAGGGGTTCCTTGATTATAAGCACCGCACCATCTTTACTAATCATTGTGCCGAAGATCTGTTTCCATCAATGTTTTCATTCTGATTCCTTGGTCTCTATCTCCCTGAATGACTCTTGAATCCTCACTAGATCAGATGTTTACTAGCAAGGAAATAAAGGACTGGTCAATCTTTATGGAGTGGTTGGTTTTCCTTAACTTATTTACAATATAAAACTCCCTTATTTCTAAGGTAATAAGAACAAATGCATTGTATAGTGTTTGTGTGGAAAAAGAGAAACGTCAGGATCTGGTTTATCCTGACCTGGTCATTCAGTTCTATGAATATGTTACGTTCTTCTAAAAGGATGGTAAGGATCTTCTTATGTTCAAGTGTTATGATAAGTCATATACAGTCCCCTATAAGAATGCAGCAAACGTTCTTAACATTCAGTATGATTGGGAATCTATTCAATGCTCTCAAAAACCTCTTAATAAAGAAGTTTCTTTTGAGATTCTCAATGCTTTGGATTATCTTGGTCTCAAGTATGTTAAGAATCTGAATAATACAAGCCTCTCAACAAACCACAAGATGGTAGCTATCTAGATGTAAGGATTTCTTATACCACGAAATGTAGATAAGGACTCTCTAAAGATATGTGATATCTTTCAATTATACTTTCTCATCATCGTAAGGAAGATCAAATTTGTGAAGTATATCTTTCTCACCATCCAGGAAATAAAAGGTAGATCTATTAGATCTTAGATACATATGTATCTGGAAACTATCTGAAGGATAATTGTCATGTTCCTTAAAGAGGTAAATGTCCCATGCCGATCAGTCTAAAATCCTTTCATGATTTTTTTACTCAGTTATGACACTCTAAGAAGGATGAGGTTAGAGTTCTTAAAGGAATCAAATATTTTTGATGAAATGGTTATCCATAACAAGGGATATGATCTAGAATCGTCAAAATCCATACCCAAGAAAAGGAAACAAGAGGAACCTAGCATGAATATACTAGTTCTTGATGTCCCCATATCAGCACGTCCTCCTGCAATGAAACTGAAAGCCTGTTTCAATGCAAATGTGGTGAAGTGGAGTGAAATGGAAGAAACCAGAAAGGAAGGAGATCCTTCCTTTGTATTAAACCCTACAGAGGATAAGTCTTCGAAAATAAATCAAGATGAAAATATTGAGAAAGAAAAGTATGAGAATTTAAAGAAGAAATCCATAGACGCGCAAGTTTGTTAGTATCTTCTAAAATTTGTAGAAAATAAGTCTCAAAAATTATAGTAATCTGAAGTTTCTCATAAAAAACAAGTTGCCACTACTAAAATCCAGAAATCCAAGAAAGTTCCATCTTTATCTGAATCTGTTCATGAAATATAAGATCAATTAGTTTAAGAAGAATATGATGATGTTTTAGGGGAAGATGAAGACTACATTAGAACTCCTTCAAGTTTAGTATCTAAATCTATTTTAGAAGAACAAGTTGAAGAACAAGTCGAAGAAAAAGTTGAAGAAGAAGTTGAGGAAGAGGTAGAAGTTGAGGAAGAATTAGAAGTTCAAGAAGAAGAACATGTAGAAACTAAAGTGGAAAAAGAAGAGAAAGAATAGGCTGATGATCTAAATGGTTAAGAAGAAGAGTTTCAAGAGAAAGAAGATGAAAAAGGAGATCTAAATTTTATCCAAGTTTCAGATGAATTGTCTCTTTTTCAAAATCCTGCTAAAGGAAAAAGTGTTTTGGTTTCCTCATCTAAAAAATAAATTCCTCAAAAGTCTTTCAAGAGAACAGAAAAATAAGTTTCCTTAACTTAGAGAGGTGTTCAGAAATGAAAAGTTATTTCAGGTTCTGAATCCTCTTCATCTGTTGAACATGACATTATTGAGATATTTTTAAGAATGTTGTTCCACACCATTCCAATTCTTTCAAATATATATTCCCATAGTCAAATGATATAGGAAACCTTGAATCAAAAGATGGAATTGACCAATATTCTTATGGACATGGTGGTCAAGAAAGAATCATACTTCAGTAATCTTTCTATTGATTACAATTATTAGAAGGTCACTTGTAAGAAAGTCTTTAACCGAACCAAGACTATCAATGAAGAGCTAAGACAGTTCAGTGACTTTATTGATTCAACAACTGGAGTTCTCAATACATTTGAAACCATTTTCATCAAGGTCAAGGCATCAATATCTGAGAAATCTAGTCAACTAAATTTGGTTGCCATATATGATAGCAGTGGGAAGAAAGTAAGAGCCGAATTAGAGAGAAATGTGGTTTCTCAAGAAGAAAGGATTTTGTCATTAGAAAATAACAATCATGATCAGGAGATCTTGTTGAAGATTCTCAAAGAAGATCATAAGAAAGTCATGAAACTCAAAGCCTTGATAAAGAAGATGTTGTTTGAGAAAGATAGGGATGGTTGATTTATCCTTTCCTTCTGATATTTTGTTGTAATATAAACCTTATTTCCTAAATTTCCATAAGAAGATACATGCATATCATTCTTTTGATTTCAAATGCATTCTTGCTTAACCATACAGGTACATCTTATACTCCTCCATTCCTTTCCCTCTTTTTGAAAATCCCAAAGGGGGAGAATTTATTCAAGGGAAGAATTTAATGAAGATATCCAAAGAGTAGAATCTATTCAGGGAAGTATGGTAATAATGGATAATATCCAAGTATGGGGGAGTTTTTTGTTAAGTTGATATGTCAATCTAAGGGGGATATTTCTTCTTAAGAAAGAAAACCGGATAATAAAGATCCAGAATATGATCCATAGGAAACATAACCTAAGGGGGAGTTAGTCGTATACATCAGAAATCTCATTCATAGGGGGAGATAAGTTTTTCATACTTTTTTTTTCTAAAAGTAAATATTTTCTTCCCTCTCAAAGTTGTTTGTTCTTTCAAAAAGGGGGATATTTCTTCGTAAGAAAGAAAACCAGATACTAAAGATCCAGAATATGATCCATAGGAGACATAACATAAGGGGGAGTTAGTCGTATTCATCAGAAATCTCATTCAAAGGGGGGATAAGTTTTTCATACTTTTTAATCTAAATGTAAATATTTTCTTCCCTCTCAATGTTTTTTGTGCTTTCAAAAAGGGGGATATTTTTTAGTCAATAAGTTTATCTTATGAATTCTCAATTCCTTATGGTTTTATGTATTGAAAATCACAAACACATTTTCATAAGTTATGTCTTTTTCTCATGTTCTTTTTTTTATGATCTGGAATTTTCAATTCCATTATACTTACTGATGTATCATTACAATTTTCCATTCAGTTAGATTTACAAATTTTTCATATTGTATTTATAATACCAAATCCGGTGCAAATGTGATTCTGCTTTATGATACCGAATCAGGTGTATTAGTGATACTGCTTTTAGGATACCGAATCCAGTGTATTATTGATACTGCCTTTATGATACCAAATCTAGTGTATAATTGATACCGACTTTATGATACCGAATTCAGTGTATAAGTGATTTGAATTTTATGATTCCAATTATGGAACAAATGAGATATCATTTCCTCAATCCAATTTACTTTTCCTTATGAATACATTTTCTTGAAAATATTTTTCTTAAGAATCCATTTTTCTTAAAATGTTAGATTTGTTCAATGTATCATTCCAATATTATTGGAATCCATTTTTTTCATACATAACATTTATCTTTAACTTAACATTGTTTCTATTACATGAAGCTATGTCATATAATCTATTACAAACTAATCGTTGTATGTTTGAAACATGTTCGGGTCCCTCCAAACATTAAGGAAAATATGACCATTCGAGTGGTGCTGAACTTTGGGAAGCATTGCCTATAAAGAACTTTGAAACAAATGAAGAGGGCGGATGAACTTGATGCATGTGAAAAATATTTGATGTGATATATAGAGAGAGAGGAACTTTCAACTCTTAGTGCTTCATGTGGATGTCATGAACAACTTTTTTGGGTGTGAACAAGTTGTTCAGACTTGCTTTGTGCAGACACTGATCATGCTGATTTTGGGCTACCGGGTTTGGAAGACAGAGGTTCTGATTTCCTTCTAAATCGAGGTCTAGCGGGGATAACAAGAAAGATACCGATCTTTGGATTGAGGGCGTACCTTGTATTGGGTAAGATATACTTTCTTGAAAGTATAAATCATGGAACATTTATCCAAGGTTGTTGGATACCCTTTATTTTGGGTTAAAAGAATCATGTTGTTACTTGTTTTCTATTTCAAGTTGTTTAATTTCCAATGTAATCTTAACTTTGTTAAAGTTACAATGTATAAAATTCCTATACTTTCTAAATTCGTTATTATGATTTTATTACAGATTCTATTCACTTTAAGTTAGAATCATTCTTTTAGGAAACATATTCTTTAAGATGTTTTCTAAATGATTGTTTATCCTTATGAAACAAAACATCAAAGGTTCCAAAGGAATTTTTAAAAGTATAAAAATCACCCTCCTCTTATATATTGAGCATTTACATTCACCATTTCGATCCTATAATTTTTATCATTAAAGGTTTCTGAAATTCTTATATTCACATATATGTTTTCTTGGTCAATATTTTTTTTAAATTTTACATTTAATATGTTTTGTGGAAAGAGATTCTTTTTAGTATGATAGGCATTCATGTTGGATCTCTAGATAATCTCAATCATACTAGACCACCAATATTCGATGAAAATGACTATGAGTACTAGAGAGACAGAATGATTTTTTTTTTAATAAACATAGGTATAGACAACTACTTTATGTTAACTGGAGATTATAAGCTTCTTGATATGGAACTTATAACCTTTAATAATCTAGAATATGTAGAATACTAGCTGAAATTTAAGGTACACAATACATTGTCATGTTCCATGAATTGGAACATATATAGCCAAATTTCATCATTTGAAGATGAAAATAGTATTTGGAAGAATCTTGAAGTAACTCACTTTGGATCTTCCAAAGTTATCGAAACTAGTAGTGCTATGCTCGGAGCTGAGTATCATGGAATCTGATTTCCTTATGAAGAACATGTATATAAGGTACAACAATTATTCCGGACAACTGTTTATAGATTACAATCAATGGGTGAGAAATGTTTAGATGATGAATCTCTTATAGACAAGATAATATACATCATGCCAAACGAATGAGAATCCAAGAGAACTACAAAAGATGAAAATAGAAAAGTTACAAAAAATTAAATTAATGAACTATTTTGAAGCCTTCTTCAACATGAAACCAGAATGAAGGGAGATGATGATAATATTAAGAAGAATAATGGTAATAGAGGAGTTTCTTTTACAACTACTTCAAATCATATGAAATCCACGACTCCTGAGAGAGTTACAAGATCTAAATCTAAGAAGGTTGTTGCGGGGATAACAAGACAGATACTGAGCTTTGGATTGAGGGCTTACCAAGGTTTGGGTAAGGCATACATTCATGAATGTATAAATCAATGAAACATTATCCAAGGTTGTTGGATACCCATCTCTTTGTTTGAATAGAATCTTTTTGTTACATGTTTTCTGTTTCATCTTGTTTTCTTTCCGCTATATTCTTATCTTTGTAAAAGTTAGAATGAATATCTTTCGTATACATTCTAAATCCATTACTGTGATTTTTTTACAAATTATATTCACTTTATGGTATAATCATTCTTATAATAAAAGTTTTCTTTAATAGGTTTTGTGAATGTTTGCTTAACCTTGTTAAACGTAATTTAAATGTTTCCAAAAGAATTTTTAAAAGTATACAATTCACCCCCCTCTTGTATATTGATCATCTATATTCATAATTTCAATCATATAGAAACATTAAAAAATATGACATAATTATATAAATGTGGAGAGAATCATTGTTATCCATGATGAGTTCAAGATTATCCAGGAATAAAATATTAGAGATAACATGCATAAAACATGGCAACTATGGGGTAAATATTACTAACATAACACATAAAACCAAAAATACGAAGTGTTAGGGAATGCGGTGATGATGTTAGATATAAATACATAAATGGTGTCTACCTATGATGAATAGATGATAGATTTATGCTGATAATATAGGTGCCTTTGATAATGACATCTAAAAAAATATGAGCTTTATTCTCAAATAAAAGTGAATGAGAGACTTTTATCATATGGAGGCTATTCCATTTTACAACATAGATATTTAGGATTATCAGGACAAGAAGTTTTATGGAAAATTCCTTTATTACCTTGTAAATACTGGAACATTCCGATTAAATACTCACAACTATTGTCAGATCAGAAAAGGTGATGTTTCATAGAAACTTTGATAGTGATTTCTTGAAAATTGGAGAAAAATAAGAAATTAATTTCAAAAATATTTTTCCAAAAATAAAACCACATCATTCATGAAGTCACATTGTTTAATGTAAAAAAATATTGATAACCAACTTTTGATGGAATATTATTGGGTCTGTATATATCATAATGAACTAAATGAAAATTACCGGAGGCATGAGGGGTTTCTCAAGGAACATATGTGACCCAATAATGATTTTAGAGATGATAAGACTCAATGTTAATTTTAAAAAGAGCACACAACCCAAGAAAATGTTTCTAAATATTTGGGAAGGTGGATGAAAAAAGTGATAGTGTAGTTGCTGAGAATAATTAAAAGTGATAGGGAATGCGAGAACTGGAGTTGAGTCAAAAACATTCTCACCACCCTATAGGTGTCAACTACCATGCACTTGAGTCATTGAATGTTCATAAAATATAAATGAATTAGTTGATATAATTACAATTATTTATAAATCATTTATAATTTTAATTATAGATAATAAATTAAATGGATAACTATAAACAATGAAATCAGATAATAACATAAAGCTGGACATAATAAAAAACTCCTATAACTATAAATCTCACTATCGGAATTTGAGAAACAATAATATTACCTCGAGTTGATGTTATGCGATAGTATTGAAGAACACCTGCATCGCCATTGATATACTCTATGGAACCATAGTCAGTAACCCATTGGTTGGACTATTTGGATAGACAGAAAGCTAAAGGATCACCATGAGAAACAATGGTGTTTTATGATGCCATATGGTGATATAATACAAAAAAGAGGATCGTTGAGTATTGAAGATAAAATTTGAGTTGGTTATGAAGGTTCATAGTCTGTAGACAAAGATTATATAATTTCGCAGCCTTTACCGACAATGACCAGTTGTAAATGTGGTATTATGAAAAAAAGAATAGTTCTTAAGTGAGTGTGCTGGAAAGGGAGTCGTAACGATGAGTACAAATTAGGTGCTTAAATTTCATAGCTGGAACTTATGGGTATCATTTTGGTCATGGAATAATAATTATTATTGATGATATATGGGGGGAAATTTTGTATTTCGGGACATCACATTGGGTGATGTGACATGCAGGGGGTTGGCGTATAAGTAGGGGTAACACGTGAGACTATCGTCACACAGGGAGGGTTACATGAAAAAGGACCATCACATAGGGACCCATCATGCTGGGAGGGTCATCGTGTTGTAGTTTCTCACACTGAGATCCATCACATAAGATGTTTCCATAGAGGGAGGACTGTCAGATTAGATATGTAGATGAGAGAGGGGTTTACTGTATATAGGGGTGTCGTGCAGGAGTAGAATATGAGAAGGGATTAGTGAGACATCAAAGGTGAAAAATTTCCAGGTTTTTTCACTTAGAGGTGGAATCATGTAGAGGGGGTATCACACAGGAGGGGTGAGTAAGATGGGAGGGTCATATGAGAAGGAAGGGGAGACACGTTAAACCAACTCTAATACCGTGTAATATAGAAATCCATAACTCACAATGAGGTAGGATATTTTATTTATATACGGGAAAAAAGTAAAAAAAGACAACCCATACATTTGTGGGTAATTAATATAGAAAATGTCTAACACTCTAAAAAATTATGTTTTAGATGTCTTTCTTTAATAAAAGTTTTTCATGGCTGTGATTTAGTTGTTTAGTGCAATGAAAAAAAATTGATAATAAAATATAATTAAAATGTGGATTTCAAATTATGGATTTTTTTAATGACATAAGATGATGTATTCGATTTGTATCACAATTTTATTTTTTACGTTTTTTTATTTAGGTTTCTCCTAAACACCTTAACTTTGTAGTTAGATTAAATTTCAATGTAAGCATCGTAATGGTCACTATACCAAATGATGTATAGTATTTAGAAGGAGTTTTGAATAGTGAATCTAGTTTTTATGGACTTGTTATTTCACCAGCATTAGTGTTTATTATATATGTTATTTTTAAAATTATGAATAGAATACTTGAAATACAAATAATAAAAAACATGATGTTTAGTTTTCTTACTACTTAATATGAAAACAAAAACAAAACATCTTAATTATTCATCAATATTGTAAGGTAAAAGATCCAAGAATATTTCATTTGGATTGTAGTTGTAGATAACTTCTTGTTAATAGAAAAATAGTTAGAGTAGTGTGTGGAAAAATTAGTTTGGGAAGGGGATATGGAAACAATGACATTATGTGTGTTTTATTTTCCATTGTCTTGAAAACTCTGTTGGATTTGGTTTCCTTGGACCAATTATTTATCCATTGATTACATGTATGTTCGATGTATTAAATATCAATAAAACATTTTATCATATTTTATATTCTTCTTCTTGACCTTAATATGATGATTTCTTGAAGTACACATTGCATTGATACGGTCATATCAATCACCTTCTATGATGAGAACCATGTAGGAATATATTGATATTCAATAATATAGTTCTATAGTGGGATAATATACAATGATGGTATGTATAATAAATAGAATTTCAGGTGCATGTACTCATAATTGGATGAGTCTTCTTCCCATCAAGTTCACATTTGGTAATCACTAATACAAGAGATTACAAGAACAAACCCTCCAGTATGAATTCCTCAAGTTTTGATGTCATTAGATATTATTATATGCGAGCATGTTTGATGATCCTAATACCTTTAATATTATGATTAATGGATGTCACATCTAACAAACTTATCTTTTATTATTAAAACCATCATTGCATGTGTTTTTTTCTATGTATGGTATATTGTGAGAGTCATGATAGACATGTCATTAATTGATACATTGAGGAAGGATTTTTTCCTTCCATATTTATTTAAGATGATATCGTAGAACATTGATTATAAAATAACCATCACATTGAATTCCCTAACTATGGTTTAATGATGTGTTTATTTTAGATATTTAATGAACTTTGTATCAATCATATAGGTTTTTGACACTAATGTGAAACCTTCTTGTTCAGATATTATATCGATGATATTATATAAAACAGTGAGAATTAATACGTGGTTGTCATCGCTACATCATTAATTCCTTTCTCCTAGTTTCCTTGACTCGTTTCAATACAATAATCTTGGATTTCAAGCAAGCACACCAAATGCTAACGAGAAAAAATCCTATAAGTTCACACACTATGTGTTTCCATTAGCCTCAATTAAATTTCATTTGAATTTAGTTAATATAATAAATATTATTCTCAATAAAAATGGATAGTTTTATATCAATTACCCATATTTATTAATGAATAAAATATAAAATATTTATTCGAGTGTCCAATAAATGATATATGAGTTCGAATGGACCAAGACAGCATCCAGTGAAATTATTAATTAACAAGATTGTTAAATAATATTTTTTATTCTACAATATGGCATTTCACACAAGATTATAAAAAATATATTTTTATGTGACATGGGGTTTATTAGTTATTAGAATGTCGTTTAAGGGTTTATATGTAATTAAATAAAATTTTAAACATTACTCTAGATCTCAAAATAGATTGTTATGTCTATTGAATGATGTAGTTTGAAAATAATGAATCATGTCACACAAGGAAATTCTCTCTGAACTCCTCCCTCTCTCTCTATCCCATGTATAAGAAATGTCTGAGAGATTCCTTTGAGACTGAACATTGAGTGATAAACACGAACAATGAAATTCAATCGATTCAACTCTCTAGCACCCAATAATTGATTAGTATTTCTTAGAGATCAATGTAGCACATGTGGATAACCAATATATGGATAGTACCCTTGGATCCGGACATCACAAAAAAAGATATATGAAATGTGTATTTAAAAAGTTCAATATTTTCAGTGAAGGATGGCTCCTAACATAGGGTATTTATTTTCCTCAGATATAAATTAATTAATAATTAATTTAACATATAATATCCTGTCATTGGGTTTTAGGAAAACAAATATTAAAATATATTTTGATATATTGTCCTCCATTGCATGCTTCAACTATTCTCTAAACATAACAAAATGGTAAGTTATATTGGATTTTTAATGGTCTAAGAGTGACCTTCTATCATTTAAGAAATTCAATATTTACCATCAGGTGTTGTAATTTGGTATAGTCAAGTAGAATTAATCATATCATTTCCCTAGAAACTTCTTTATCGCATTTGATGATGTAAAATTTTTCAAAAAGATAAATGAGGTTCACTGGGATATAGTGATGTTTTTATTGACACTTTTCACACTATTAGATTAGTTGTACATGATCTTTTTCGAAGCATTATATCTCAATTGGTGGATGATATCCATTTCTTCCAATTTATATCTATTTAATTAGTAGAATAGATCTATTGTGTTATCCTGTGAAACTCAATATTGGGCATTAATTTATCTATTTCACCCGTGTTTGGGGTGTAAAAATAATAATTATTTGGATGGATTATGTAGTTAGTGTAAAAATAAATAGAAGACAATATTTTCCCTCTAACACCTTTTACCCCAATCATATGTTGATTTCATTGAGAGTTACTTGAGAGGACATATCAAGATACATTAGGTTATTGAATGTATGTTTTATGAGGTAGATGACAAATGAGACACAAATGCAATAATAAATTCTATAAGAATAAGTCTTGACTTCGACAGTACCAAAGGAAATTGATATGATTAAATGAAGATGGCATAATTAAGGAAATAAAAAAAATAGAACAAAGCACCACATTTTTTTGGATAATCAATGTCACAAAATGACACGGGTCCCCTTGTAACCGAATAACCAAGCTAGTCCTGACATATCCTAAAGGTCATTTTTGATACCTATGGGTTCGAGACTATCACATGGAATCATACAAGATGAATGTGGGAACAATTTTTCCACAAACATTGAGGATGTTAAAAACAAACAAGATAGTATTCATATCAAAAGGGAGTCTACTAGGAGTTATCTACCATAATTCCAAAAGGCATTTAAATTCCATTGTACAATACCCTAAGTACCAAACATGGAAAATAAATAATGTCCCTATGGAAACAACTCACCAAGTGCAAGGTGTAGTAGCTAGATCCACATCTAAGAGATCCTTTTCCATTTCCCAAACAAAGAAGGAGATAATCTACAAACACCTAAAGGCACATGCACGGTGTGAGCCAAATCCCAGTTGTATTTCACTAAAGATTCCATACAAATATTACAATATCAAATTAACTAATAATGTGCTTTCATTTTTTTTACAAAAAATGAGTTTGAATTTACAAAACCATCTTTATAAAAATCCTAATTTAAAATTTAATAAATGGAAATAAATTTTGAATTCAACCTTCACATTTCAAATTATGGTAACCCATTTCCAAATATTAATTTTACCCTTAATGAAAGGGTTCATTTCACAATAAAACTTTTCTAAAAATATCATAAAAAACTCATTGATATAAAATAGTATATATCAATTTTCAAGGAATGTAATAATTTTCAATTATGTAACATATATAAAATTGAAATAAAAACAAGTGAGAAACATGATCATGTTCCAAATAGGTAAAATAGTTCTAGGATATATGGAAACAACACTGAGAATATGAAAAAATATGAACATACACCCCTTTGTGACTAAGGAAAAGGGAACTCATCATTTTCCCCTAAGGAATGAGATGTGATGATATGATGTTTTATAACATTGAAAATCGTAATGTGCTACCCAAAAAAAACACACTAACCACCTAAGGATGTAACGTTATCTAATACAAAATATTTATGGGAAATTTATTTTTAGAATTCTTAAAATACTATTTAATCCCATACTTAAATTTAAAATTCCAATTTTCCTTTTAAGCCTCATAATGGGTTTTTGACCAAAAATCAAGCATTTTCAAAAACAGGAAACCAGAAGGTTTCCCTCAACAAAATTTTTAAACGATTTTTCATAATGTGGATTTGAAATCAATTCATGAAATTTCCCAATCCACTAAACAATTAAATTCAATTATTAATTTTTCAAACAATTCCATTAATTTCATCACAACTGCCAATTCACTAGAATTAATGTCTGTTCACATGTTTCCATAAAATATTTTTTTCAATTAAATTATAAAAACTAATTTGATTCAATTTTAATTAAAAATATGAATTTAAATTAAAAAATTTAAGCCTTATCAATATCAAATTTCATTCCAAAACCCCATTTTAATAAAAACCCAAAATTCACCATAATAGGGTTCTTTTCAAAAAACAATTGAAATCCATATAATACAAATACAATGAATTTCATTTAAATTAAAACAATTTAAATTTGAAAATTGAAGTTAGGGTTAATATAATCTTGACATCATAATGGAACCACCTGCCTTGGAGCAACTAGATCCTGAAGCCTCAAACCCTAATCATGATTTTCTGAGGAAGAACATCAACAACGAGATATAGGAGAAATAAGAATCAATCTTAGGTTTAGATCCATAAGAGTGGGTGTTATATCATCAAAAAACATGAATAGATCAATAAAGCCCTATGGAAAAAGAGATATATCATGTGAGATCAATAACTAGTGGAGGAAACTAACCAGCGGAGGATTGACCGACATTCGCCTAGATTCAGATTGCATCCGGAAGGGGTTTTATTGTTAAAGAATCCTCTTTTTGAGCTCTAATGATGGGAGAAAATTGTTTAGGTCGAAGGTTATATATTTGAGACCTAAAAAAGGGTTCATGATATTTTAACAATAATTTAAATCTATTAAAATCATGTCTATACAATTTCCTTGGAAACGACGCCTAATTTGGACAAACCATGTGCATGGCATGCGACCATAATAAATTTGTCACTTGGTTCCCCCTAAGGGGGGATCATCACTTGAATAACCATGTGAAAGTTGTAAATATCTCCAAATCAAAAATAATCCATTTTCTTATAGTAGGGTGC
Organism: Viscum album; assembly: GCA_963277665.1. Lineage (NCBI taxonomy): Eukaryota > Viridiplantae > Streptophyta > Magnoliopsida > Santalales > Viscaceae > Viscum > Viscum album. The sequence goes on along the minus strand of OY728136.1, from coordinate 95,121,130 downwards.
AAAATTTGGAATATCATGTGCCAGCCATGCGTCAACCATTTTCTAGCCTAGAATTATCACGATTCTTAAATTTTTAGTCTAAAAAAACCTCAAATATTACCCAACCAAAGATAAATTAAAATTATTATTTAATAATAATTGAAAAAAATAATAGGATATTACAACCACCCACCATAGAGAAATTATGTCACAAAAGATCCAAAATAGAAGCCACCACTTCAAAAAAATGAGGCCACTTCTCTTTCATTTGTGCCTCCCTCTCCCACATCTCACAAGAATCAGAACCGTGCTACCATAACCCACAATCCAATGGAATAATCCTCCCATGAAGTACCATTGTCTTAAAACAAACTATCTTGACTGGATATTCTATCACAAATAAATCATGTTCAATTTAATGATTAATCCAACTCAGAACATGAGATATATTAGATATATACATTCAAAGATGAGGTAAAATAAACATATTATGTATCAAAATAAGCTTTAGTGGTACTTCTAAATGATATGTAACATTCTCCTCCTTCTCAAAACCTCAAAAGGGCCTACAGAAAGTGGAGAAAGATCCCATTTTCTCCCAAGTCGTTGATGCCCCTACCAGAGTGAATCCTTCATAAATACATGATCACAAACCAAGAACTCCAATGTTCTATGATGAAGATTAACATAATTTTTATATAGGCTCAATGTCGTAAACATCCTCTAATGAATAAAATAAATATTATTGGTCATGTCTTGCACTGAACTCCTTCGGAACAAGGAAATCTCAATAATATTCATCCAACACAATAGATATTTTCAAGCCCTTCCATACAAGGCCTCAAAAGAAACCATTATGATCATGAACTATTAACTATTGTTATAATAATACTCTACCAACCACAAGTGATCAGATCAAGCCCCAACAAAGTCAAGAACACAAGCACATAGAATATTATAGGGAATCAATATAGATAATTATTTATGTCGATTAAACTATGGATGATATCTCGTACCCAAATGGATCTGAGAACCCAGTTCCTGCTAAAGGCCTCTCCAAAAGAGATATGTGAACTGAGGATCCCTTAGAGGAACTATAGTATAAGGAGATCAGTGAAAATGAAAAATCTCTTTCACATAGAGATTTTAAAGCTCCAAAACTTTTGTTTTATTATGAATTGGTTTAAAATGTGCCGACATAGTCTGCATATATATAAAAACCCATATCATTTTCTTCTTTCACTTAGTATATTGCAACCCAACCACAAATTCCATTGGGATCTCATCCCACTTCCATGTATGGATTGGAAGTGGCTAAATCAAACCTGAAGGTTTTTGGTTCTCAGCCTCAACATGTTGTCATGTATAACAATGAGATACTAACTCAACAATACACCATCTCATACTAGGCCATTAGAACTACCACTGCATTTCATAAAACATATTAGTGGTTCCTAAGTGCACTGCCCATTGGGAATTATGAAAATCCATCAAAACAACATTTCTTACTTAATACGAAACCACAAAAAGATTTTGATAGCACAAAATTCCATCTTTGGAGAAAGAACACTAGGAAACTATCTCCCCACCATCAAGAGACCCATTAATTATATAAAACTCATCATTAAGCTATTGATCATGTTTGATGAATTCAAGATGATAATATGTCAACTGAACGTTAACAAAAGAAACATTATCCCCTTTCTCATGAACTCCCATATGACACTATGAAAAAAGGTCCATCAGGTTCCACTGTTATTAATATTGTTTCACTGCTTGGTTTAGAATTTTCCATCTAAAAGCATCTGCAATGAATTCCCATTCCATACGGGATTGGAAATGATGAAATAGTAAGACTACAGGTATTCTATGCAATACCTATGGTGATTAATTAAATATTTTTTAGGTAAGATATATCTCAAGATTTTGTGTTCATAATTGATGATAAACCATTCTCCGTAAACATATTTCCACCAACTCTTAAGATCATGTGTCACAACTGTAGGTCTAGGTTCGTGGATTGGATAATTCATCTAATATGTGATCAGATGACGAGGTCCATAATTAGTGACATGACTATCCTTCATAAGAACACATCCCAATCCTGAAATACATGCATCTTAGAAGACCACATAGCCCTTCCATGCCTCTTGAATAGTCAACAACACTGTAGTATAAAAAATACATTTTATCTCAAAAAAATAATTCTGACATCTCTGATCCCCAGAAAACATTACTCCCTTCTGAATGAGTGCATCCATCAGATAAGCTATCATTGAGAAGTCCAACATGATCCAAATATAATATCCATTGAATCCAAAGAATATATTAATCTTGAAGTCATTTCGTGGTTGTTAACAAGTCATAACAGCCTTTACCTTATTAGGATCAACTAATATACCATGTTCAGATACCATGTGTACCTTGAACATCACTTCTTGGATCCAAAAATAACATTTTGAAATCTTGGAAAAAATTTGGTGATTTTTCAGCAGATTCAGAACTATTCTCAGATAACGCAGATTATCCTACTTGGATCTAGAGTAAAGGGGGATGTTATCCACAAAGACTACCAAAATGTTATCTAGATACTCATGGAATTTTCTATTCATTTATTCCATAAATACTGCCTTAGCATTGGTTAAAGAAATGGGTATAATAAGGTACTCATAATTTATATAAATTATCTGAAAGGTGGTTTTCAGGATTTCATATTATTTTATCCTTAGTTGATGGTAACCAAATCGAAGCTCGAACCTTGAAAACCACTTTTACCCCTTCAACTAATCACACATATCATCAATCTGTGGAAACTAATATTTTTTATTTGTTGTAACACTATTTATTTTTAGATAATCAACCAAAATGTGGAGTGAACAAACATTTTTATTATAAAATAGAATTAGAACTTCCCAAGGTGACACACTAATGCTTATAAAGCCTTTCTTATGATGATTTTCCAACTAGGACATTATCTCTTACCATTGATCTGGTAACATGTAGTAATCAAGAATATAAACTGGTTGAGTACCAGGAAACGTGTCAATGGAAAACTAAACCTCCCATACTAGTGGAAAACTAGAGAAGATAGAAGGAAACATTTTTGGATAATCAACAACAATAGGAGAAAGATCACTGAGAAAAATATTTCCATTGTAGATCCGATAAAAAACTGATATTACTTTCCCTGACTTCAGATAATAAGGTATGTCTCAGCTCCAACTCAGGTCCCATTCTACTTGAGAAACATGACACACACTATTCGGTGTAGAAAAGGTTTCCCATAGAAGATAACAATCAATGTAGGATTTGTTGTAAATGATCCAATCCACCCTGAATAGTATGTCAATAATTTTCATCTTGAGAACTAGAGAACTCCATAGAAGCTCAACATCTGATAGATAGGAAATACAAGAGGGACTACAGATACCCTTCTCAATATTATATCCAAGGGGTGTAGTAGTATACATTACAAGAAGATAAAATCTTCATATAAAGATTTTTCGGATTAAAAATGCGGATTGAAATATATAAATGAGATGCACCAGTATCCAATAGAATAGTCAAGAATAACAAAGCTATATTAATAGTACCTCTCACAGTTAGTAGACCTGTATCCACTTACTCTGCAGAATATTACAGTATGTTAAGAAGCATCATTCCAGATACCTAAGAATATAACCCTTTTTAATTTAAACCATATTATTTCCAAATTTTTTTTAGAGGAGATGATGATCTCACTCCACTATTCATAGTGGAATAAATATGGTATAATCATAGAAAGTTTCCTAAAATTCCACTAGATAAAAAATTCTTCGGTGCCACAGTGTAAACCCTCTTTGAATGTCTTGCCTTTCCACACTGTTAGAAAACCAAAGGGCCTATTTTAGGTACTCCACGATGTCTAGAATGAATTTATTTTCGATAACTACTAGAATAATCATCAAAATTCAGATATACCGTTAATTGACCCTTGTAATGACTAGGATAAAAAATCATGATAACCCTGACATTCCAGCCAGGTCTATTTCATCTACTAGTGATTTATCTTGTAAATCAGAATATGAAGAAAGCATCAGCAATAATACCGGAGAATGAATATCTTAAAAAATTCCCTACTATAACCATTGAACCTTCATCCTCTCATTCTATATAATATCAGGTGTGAAATGCATGCAATTATAAAGATGGTTTTGATTCCATGTCACTGTCATTTCAGCTTTCTCATGTTTGAAGAACTCAATCGAATTAGACAACAACATCACCTTGTTATATAACTGGTTAGTGAAAATATCCTTGATGTGTTTCCACTCGAAGACCTCGTGTTTCTTCTATGGTACTGTCATGTCCCACCATCTCCTTCTCGGTTCTTCCATCATGAAGGTGACACACTTCACATTGACTTCTTTAGGTGTACCCAAAAACCCAAACAAATTCCCAATTATACTCAATAACTCATCATCCTCTTGAGGATCATTTGAGTATTTGAATGTTTCTAGCTTTGGGTGATAGTAATCTTCATAACAAATCTTTAGGACATCCCTCTGTGATCCTATAGGTAGACTTGAATGGGAAATTGAGGTGGGTCCTGAACCAAAGCTTGGAGAGTGCAAACAATCAACTCTATAAAATTTGGGTCCTCTAGAGGATTCACTTGAGGAAGATCATCAGTAGGTTTATATTTTATGCGATATGCACAACATCTTAGAGGAATGATGCTAAAAAATATCAGCAGACAATAATGAAGATATCATATTCAAAATCAACATAGCAACAAGGTCAATTAATCCCAACAGATGGAATAACATGATTTGTATTTCCTCCTAACCAAATAAAAACAATTAAAAGACTATAACTAATCCACAATAAATCTTTCCCAAGTAACCCCTAGTTACTTAAGGTTCATTGTGGAGAGATATGTGTAGGATACCAATAACAATTACCTCATTTTTCCCGATACGATTTCAAAAATACATATTAATTTCAAGACAAAGTCTCATCCTAGAGCTCTAATACAACCTTGTCACAAAAAAAATGGGTACCCTGGTTACCCGATAACCGATAAAGTCCATACATTTCCCTAAGAGCATTTCCAATCCCCATTGGTCAACAACTAATTCTTGGAATCATACAATATAAACATGGGAATGGTTTTTCCACAAACATTGTTGATGTAAAAATGAAACAAGAAAGTATGAATATCAAAGGAATCCCTGCTATGAGTAATGTACCGAAAGTCAAACAGGAATTTAAAGACAAAGGTATTACAACCCAATTACCATATTGGGAAAACAACCCCAAGTCCCTAATGAAACCAATCACCAAGTATAATTTTCAACAGCTAGATCCACCTCCAAGAGATCCTTTCCCCTTTCTTGAACATAGAAGGAGATAATCTAAAAACACTCGAAGTCACAAGTAGGGTGTGAGCCAAATACTAGTTGGATTTCACCAATGTTTTTATAACAAGATTCCAATATCAAATTAACTAATAATGTGCATTCAATTTGAAAGAAATATTTTGTAATTTTAAAAATCATATTTATACAAATCATTCTGTAAAATCTAAAAAATTGAAATACATTAGAAATTCCTGTTTCACATTTCAATTTATTAAAACACATTTCAAATGATGGAATTTACCTTTTATCAATTGGTTATTTTCATCATAGATCTTTTCTCACGATGGATTAAACAAACACTTTTATATAAAGAATTTTATATAAATTTACAACGCATGTAAAATATTTTTCAAAAATTTCATATATATATATATAGTTGAAGTATAAACAATAAAAAACATGGTAATGCTTAAAATAGGTATGATAGTTCTAGGATATAAGGATTCAACACTGTGAATATAGAAAAGTATGTACATATTCCCCTTTTGGCATAAGGAAATAGGAACTCATCACCATCAGTCACTGTATAGGATTTGGTGATATAAGGTCTGGAATATTTTATATCATAATGTTCTGCACAAAATAAACTAAAAAATTTAATTTTCAATCAAGTCTATTAATTTCATCAGAGACACCCCACTTCATTGGAATTGGAGCTTTCACCATTTTCTATAAAAATCATTTTTTTGAATTAAATTAAACAATTTTATTGATTTAATTCCCTTTAAATAAAATTAAATTCAACTATTTAAATCTCATATATTTATAATTTCATGCCAAAAACCCATTTTTCAAAAATGCTAATTAATTGGAATTGGGGTTTTCCAAAAACCAATTGAGATACATATAATATCAATCAAAATAATTGCATTTAAATTCAAAAAAATGAAATTTAGACAAATCAATTTGGATAAAAATAATATGGGAATCATATTAGAACCAACTACATCAGATCCTTTAGATTCAAAAGCATCAAACCCTAATCAATATTATCTATGGAAGAACATTAAAAATCATATCTAAAAGAATAAACAATAAAAAATAGGGTTAGATCCATAATAGTAGGTATTATATCGTCTAAAAATGTATGGAGATCTATTAAGAACTGTGGATAAATAAAGAGATTATCGGAGATCAAGAATTTAAAAGGAAACTAACTGGAGGAGGATCGATCGATGTTCGCAAAGCTTCAAGTCCCATCTAGAGGGTTTGAGGGGAGAAGAATCCTCCATGGGAGAACTAAAGAGGATATATACACATTTTGGTCAATGGGGATCCCTCCAGTACCTACAAATAGTGTCTATGAAATTTTAACAAAATATATGTTCTCATAAAATATCCTTGCATAGTTTTTAAGTAAACTGTGCTCTATTGGGACAAATTGTGCGTAGGTAGTGTGCCTATTATAAATGGGTCAAACAGTTTCCCCGGAGGGTTCGTAGATTGACTAAAAAGTGAAAACCATGGGGATATCTCTTTCCAAAGTTTTTTATTTTCATATAGCAAGGAACAAAGTTTGGAAAGTCGTGCCTAAGCCATGCACCAATCATGCACTAGCCCATAATTTTAAATATTCTTAAATTTTCAACCCGAAATACACCAAACAAAACGCAACAAAATATCAATTAAAATGTTAAATTAGGAATACGTAAAAAAAGTAATGGGATGTTATAACCAGATCATAAAGGATAAATAAACCAAACAAATATAGACTTGAACTAACCATTTTAGTTTTGTTAGAATACGACTCTCAAAAGTGGGAAGAGGCATATTACACTAGATGTTATAATAGATTCTTGATTAGAAGGGGTGGTAGGCACAACATATTTGATATGATAAAATTATTATGACATAACATTGAAAATATTATTTGGACTATTATTCATAGAGGATAATGAATAGAGAGTACCAGAGAAGGCGTAGTAGTGAAAACCCATTGGGGAATGTCTTACATTAATAGAGACATTGAACAAGGGGATTTGTAAAATATTTCTAATGTAGAATCTCAATGTTATATAAGAATTGTTTCTAGCGGAATATATGAGTGGAAGATAATCAAGCCATTAATGGTTCAAATTTTTGAAGTTGGAAGCTCATAAGAGTTTGACCACCATGGCTGAGATCTATTTTACATTCTACCAAAAAAGGAATATTAAAAAAATTGGGTGGAATGACTGAGTATGAGGAGAAATTGGTAGATTTTTTATATATTTTTAAGAGTTCAAGATTGTGATCACATGGTCACAACTCAACGTTGAGATGACTTGAAAATATGGTTGTTTGATGGTAGTTTATGTGAGGCAATATCATCTGGAGTTTTTGGTTGGGAAGTTGAAGTATGAGAGCTAAAAAAGCTTATTGTAGTGTAAGATATGGAAATGGATGATGATAAATGACACAAATCACAACATGAGTGACTTGTATAAACAAATTACATTGTTTCTGTGATATAATTATTGTTAGTAATGATACAAATGCAAAATTTGAGTAGGATCATCCCCCATTTTGAAGAATGGAAGGATCATCGTTGTAAAGTGGATGTTACAGTGATATCATCTACACAAAAACCATAGGCTTATTATGCTGAGGTGTTGAGTGATATTTTATAGGCATTTCTAGAGCATGAACTAATAATTTTAGGGTGGTTTATCCTATCAAAAAACATTAAATTATTCAACACCTAATGTGGGGATAGTGATACCAAGTACAACAGAGGTGGGAGTAGAAGAGATGCAGATAGGGTGGCATTAATCAAAGGATAAAGTTGAAAAGTTAGAGTATCTGTAAAGTACATAATATAAGAAATGATTATAAGATGAAAATATTTTTTTCTATAGATAAATGATTAAAAATTCATTGGCATAAAATTATATAATTAAGCACTACAAATCGGTTTCGATAGTGGTTGTATGTTTTAGGGGTCGAAGGGAAAAATAGGTTTCATGGTTTTCAAGGCCTCTACCGAAGCATGCTCCTGGGAAGTGTCTTTTTTTTGGAGGGTGGGGTACTTACCAATTTCTATGAATTCATCACTTTTTCCACCTTTAAATCTATATTATTATTGATGGGGTTAAAATTCTAGGAGTTTCGGTAGAATAATGCAGGCGTGGGGAAACTACAGTGGGAGAATTGTAATTGTAGGTATAGAGTCGATAGGGTGTAGTTGGGGTCATTAAATATGGAAAAGAAGTAGGATAGGGGATATGATGGGATAAGGAGTTCTTAAAAACAACTGGGTCAATGGGGTTAGCTCCCAGGGCATTAGGAAAAGCACCGTCTGGAGTAGTCTACTTCTCCCTTCTTTATCTACCGGTTTACTAGTACTTTTACTATTATCTCCTTGATTAATATATGTAGTGGTTTTTTAAATAAATATAAGATACTTCACTCTTCTCTTCAACCATTTACACCTATCAATGGCTCTAGTCTTGGAACTACGATACCCCCCCCCACACACACACATACATATTACTCACATATGATCCTTAAAATATCCCCTCACCAGGTGTCCAAACTAATAGTCCACCATTTTAGGAGGTATTTTTCCTTTCTATAATAGACCCTCTATTTTCCAAAAATATCTCGGGCTCTTTTACATACACATAAAACATCATGTAATTTAGTGAAGCCAATCATGTGATATTCTTATCCTCAAAGAGATTCTAATTTGGGTATGCAATATTAATTATTGGTAAAGTCATATACCGGTATATAAAGAATCAAATAATAGTATCCCACTCATGTATTGAGTTAGAGTATCGAATCATGGAATATGTGACTCCAAGTGTTTTTATACATAATCTATTTTCTGATAAATTGGTCATTGAATTGGAAATTTGGAACATTTTTAGTGAAATATTCAGGTGACAATTAAGATTGTACACAAACCAATGCTTATTGATAAAATGAAGAACATTAACTTGGATCCTTATTTTTTAAAAGAGACGAATAAACTGAAATGATACAATGATTTGACAACAGAATAACCTATTGATGTGTTCACTATATATGTCCTAATTAAAGGGTATGTGTAAGATTAATATTGTATTTAGAACATGAGTATGGCCAAGTTCATTGAGTCTCACTAGGACTATCCTTTCCCCTTATCCCATGTGATTAAATTCTATATTTCAGCCTATCTTGAGTCATGTACATCACATTTTAGATTCATAATCTAAAATAGATAGAATATACCTCACTAGAGAGATGCATTTTATGTTATATTCTTTTTAAACCTTTAATTAAAAAACTATAAACTCATCAATTATTTTATTATTTTCCAGTCCATTACATAATGTTTCTTTTAGAAGGATTTCTCTTGGATCAAATGTAGCCTTATAGTATTATCATCATTTTTTACAGTATAACATCAAAACAAACATACTTTAGCATAGAATTTTCTAGGATATTGAAAATAAATTATTGAAAAATTAGCATAAATGAATTCATTTGGACTCCCTCATAATATGATTTTGCATGGGAATAAATTACCTTGTCTACAAAAAATATTGACTCCAATATAAGATTATTTGACTCCTATCAGTATATCATATTTGGTGTTCATAAATATTACTTGGAATGATAGAAAATTAGCTTTCCTTCACTCATTTTGACTCCCTCATAATATTATTTGGAAGGAGATAAAATTACCATGCCTACACTCATTTTCAACCCCTTATAATATTATTTGGGAGGGGGGAAAATTACTATGCCTTCACTCATTTTGACTCCATCATAAGATGATTTGGAAGGAGAAAAATGTTTCATACCTTAACTAATTTTGAGGGAGTTTTTAGTCTTTTTGGGATGATCCAATGTCACATAGCTGATCTTGTCACAACACAAATTTTATGAATTATTTTTATTAAATTTATTTAATTTGTTTTTGATATTTTTCATTTTTCACAACACTGAATATAGCTGGTGTTATATAAATGAATCAAATAATTCTTCATGTGTACACAACTAAAATTAGATATTTTGATACACAAAACAGTTATATTTTCTTTTGTTATACACAAAACTATGTTCAAATTCTGTAACACCGAATGTCAACTTCCTTTGATAACTTTAATGATGTGCAGGAGTGAGTTTTATAGAACTATAATATATTATTGCTATTATTATTAAAATATTTTTACATTTATAACATTTCCATTGGAATGGAATATGTGAATAAGATTAAATAAATTGAAAAAATATGGTTAAAACATGTTTATAAAATAAATTCTCTAATTATCAATTAGTTATAAAATAAAATAAAATTTAATTGTATATAAAGTACTGGATTTTATGAAAACCCAATTTAATTTCCCATAGTAGAGTTTTATATTAATAAATAAAATTAATCAATATTTTTTAGAGATAATATTTAAATAAATATATTATAAATTCTACCAATTGTTTTTAAATTCATCCATAAAGTTTCATTGGTATAAAAAAAATTAAAAAACCACTTTTAGTTATAAAAAACTATATTATTTTTCAAAGGAACCTTACAACCTTTTAATGGATAAGTTTTTTAGAAACTTTTTTTTGACCGATACATAATTTTTATTTTAAAAAATTAAATTAATTTTGTAATAGTAATATCAAAATATTATTTGAGTAAATTTTTGGTATATTTCAGAGAATTTTTTATTTTTAATGAATAGTGAAAAACGCAAAATTTCAATTGGAAACTGCATTTTCGTCTAATTTATTTATAACGTAACATTATATTTTAAATTTTTATAAAGTATATTTAGACCAATTATACATATATTATTCTAATTTAGGATATTTAAATAAATTTAACAATGAAATTAGATATAAAAATATTTCTAACTTTTGAACATTATCACTTTAAAAACTTGTTATCTCACCCCTTCTATGGCATTAATTTTAAATTAATTTTTTCTTATTCCATGTATATAATTTTAGAAAATGGATTCCATATTTTTAACAATCTTAAATTATAATATCATCTATGTTAAAATTAATTTTTTCCAAAAATATCATTGAAATTAATTTAAATTAATTGCATTGATTATGGTAAAAACAAGTTTATATAATGGTTAAACATTAACTTTATGTGACAAATAACCTAGAAAAATGTTTAAAAGCCATTTTACAGACAAATTTCTACCATATTTTCCATTTAAATGAAAATAACCCATTATTTTTGACACAATATGCAAAGGAGACGTTCTAACAATGTTTATCTATTTATATTTACAAGAATGACACTCATCTACTATAAAAGGGTACTGAACCCCCTCACTTATTCACACCTCTAAAGACCATTTGCTTGTCACTACCTTAACAATGTAAGATCATAAAATCCATAATCACTTACTTGAATATTAAATTTGGGAATCAAGAAAACCAATTCAGTCCTTTGGTGTAAACAAAAAGGAGTTAACCAAAGAAGTTGTAACATCCATCAACAAGAACATTTGTTTTATTTTATTCTCCAAAAACTTAATTTTTATTATTAAATGCATATATAATATCCTTATTATGTGTAGTATACTTATATTTTTTTATTTTTCGTTTTCAACTAGTAGTTACAAAAACATCCATAAAATTGTATACACAATCATTGTTCATGTGTACGGCAGTCTACCGCCTCACGAACCAATGTTGTTCGTTTTTTCATTACCACCTTTCAGGGTGGGGAATAATGGTGGAATTGATGTTTTTATATGATATATATTTTATTTATTATTTATTTTTCTTATTTAATTATTATATAACACATACCTTCAATATTTCCATTTTGCGGGAAAAATTACTTTGTTTCGGGACGTATGCACTAACGCCTCCTCCAAATGATGTGATTCGTTCACACTTTATATGTAAGGTATTAAGGATGGGTTTAGTTAACTTATATGATATATATTGAATAATATTCTTAAATTAATTATAAAATATATGTATATATATTTCATTTACTTTCTTTCTTTCAATACGACAAGAAAACAGAAACAATGTTCATGTGTACATACGACCAACCATCTCCATGAAAAGTTCATTCCATTCGATATTTTTATATTTTATATATTAATATAAATAATTATATAATAAATATATTTGATATTTATATCATGCTTTAATTTTTTTTAGAGTAAAAATGATCTATGTTAGAGGATTATGAATAGCATATCAAAACATATTCCCAAAACAAAGCGGTCATTACCCAAAATGTATCTTTAACATGATATTTGTCATAAAAGGGTAACATAATGTCATAATAAAATCATATATTGATTTATATATAATAATATTTTTATTTGGTAGATTTATAATAAAAATATATTTATATTACAATAGGTTTTATAGCGTACGAAGAAAGCCAATACTTAAGTTATGGGTTTTCTCGTCTCACTTTTATTTCTTTGACATATGTGCTATATTTTGCACATAAGATTGTGGCGTGGTGTATATAATAAAATATGAATTATTATATGATAAATATTAATTGTTTTATGATATTAAATCATTAAATTGATTTTATTCTATCATGGGGATCATGATTCAAAAGTTACTCACGTAGTAAGGGGATTTTTAGTCTCACTTTTATTTCTGCAAGACTTATACCTTATTCACTATTCATTTATTTTGTGTGGTGAAAATAATGCCGATTAATTTATAATATAATTTTTATCTATATATTGATGTGTATTTACATATCAATTTTATTATCTATCTTTCATTGAGTTCATGGTTCAAAAGTTACCAAATCGGTAAATTAATTTTGTCCCAATTTCCCTTCATTGAGATACAAGCCATGGTTTACACCTATTTCTATCTATAAGGTGTATATAATTAACCTTTAGATGTTATTCAATGAATATAATTAATTTATGTATAATTTAATATTCGTCTAATTTTATTATTTCATGGGGGTTATGATTTAATGTTACGAAATTTGTGATAGTTTATTATAACAATCTCATCATTTGTCATGATTTTTTATGATTATGATTCTATTGATGATATATTATAATCCATATCTCAAGAAATTGAATGGATTTTATTGTCAAAAATTAATTCATGTTATCTTAATGTAATGGTACCATTTTTTACTCAGTGTTACTTAAGATAAATAAGAATTTCTTTCAATAAATTAAAACATTATCTCTCTCTTCGATATGAAATCCCTGATCTTTCAAAAGAATATTTTCAAAAAAAAATATTTTTATATCTTTTATACTATTCTACTATTAACATTAAAAGAAATTATAATCCATGATCTATAATTTTTACCAATTTTTTTTAAAAATGTGTCTTATTTTTATTTTTTAATTGTGGCACATTTTAATACATTTTATGGCATAAAAGGAATGTTCAGCATCTACAAATTAATCATATATCGTTACCATCATTTATTCAAAGTTTATTATGTAGGTTTATATATTATTTTCAATGAAATTGGTTTTCAAAAAAATTAATTAGAAATAAATTGTTTTAAATTGTTTTCAATGGTACGATTATATGTTTTCAAAAGGTTATTTCTAAAGAAAATGATTTCAATGATTTTAGAGGATCTTTTATATATTTTCCATTTTATTTATAGAGAATGAATTTTTTAAAAGTTTTTATATTTAAATAAAAATTAAAAAATAATGGATATTTTCCTCATGAAATGTTTCAAATTATCTCTTAGAAATTATTTTCCATCTTAGACAAAATCCTTGGATATTGTATGGTCTTTACATGGGATATGATCCATGGAATACGATTACATTCTTTATCTGAATGGTTTATGTTATTATGGAATGATGTTTATGAAACCCATTTTATTCCCCCAATTAAATCATGTTTCAAAATAGTTGTAATGAGGCCCATTTATTTTCCATAGGATAATCGAGTAACAATGAAATTGACATGAAACATATTTTATTACGATGGGTTAATCATGTTATGAAGGAATAATTATTTTTATCTTTTTATATAATGATATTCAAGATCGTTGTACTTTATTCATGTTATGGTTCATGGAAATTTCTTATTATATGGGGTGGTCCATATTGCATCGGTAATCTTATAATAATTTATACAATGGAGTGGAATATATTGCATTAGGTAAGCCTGTTACAGTTTTTATAATGGGGTTGCCAAAATAGCATCTTGTAAGCCTATTACAGGATATATGAGGGGGTTTCCCAGATAACACTAGGTAATCCTATTATAACTTTTTCGATGGGGTGGACAAGTTAGCATCAGGTAAGGTCATTATAACTTATATGATGGGGTTTCCAAGATATCACCGAGTGAGACCATTATAGATTATGTTATGGGTATGACCTATATCTCCCATGAATTAATTTGGTAATTATTTTTATCTCATTAGATCGACATGACTAGAATAGAGAATGAACTCTATTTATAAAGGGAATTTTCTAGTAATATGATATTGGGAGTTTACCTTGACTACTAAGATTATATTTAGAGTGATCCATTACTACTATGATAGTTTTGGGATTGATACATGACTAATATGATGTTTTGGGGGTTGAACCCATTCCACTATATGTAAAGGACTACAACTGGGGATAGTGGTGTGTCCCACCCAGTAGGTATGTCCCTCAAGAAGTTCCCTAGTAAATTATGGAAATGAGTCTAGAATTATTGGGATTTATTTTACATTATTATGTGTATACCATAAAATAGATTTATTTCTCCTATATTATGATTTCTGGGAATTTGGTCTTGATTACATTATAAATAATTTCTCATGAACATCCAATCTTTATTTTGTGAGTCTTTGTTATGATCTCTAATATGCAGTCTATGATATTTATATGTTAGGATCATGTTCTCATACCCTTATGTTCATGTTATGCTTATATATCTACCTTTTTTAACCTTATTGAGAATCTCATCTAACCACTTCCTTATGTTTCCATTCCCTAGGTTATAATGAATGTTTGAAGTTGGAGAACTAAAGAAGACGATCTGTAAGGTAGATGTGGATGTTATATCACCATGATAGATGATTTTATTTCCACGATTCCAAATACACTAAACTATTATCATCCTTAAGAATGTACTTTTGTAAAGTGATGAATAATCATCTAAAATTATATAATATTCATGTATGTTAAGCCTGGGTTTCTATTGTTGGAATTAAAGTAAAGGTTTAAAATCTATTAAAAATAGGGATGAGAAAGCATTAGTGATATATAAAGGGATATTTATAATGACATTTCCAGATATTTCTCTAAGGATAAGCCAATGGTGTAAGGATATAGGCATCCAATAAGTAATGTTTCCTGATTATTTGGTTTTCTTCTAAGATAAGTGTAGTTAATACTATGAATTCTGGTCTTAGTCAATAGAGGTAACTAGATTGAACTGGTTTAACATTAATTTTTTTAAATGAGAAATTTATGGGAATTATAAAAATTGATGTACTAAGTGAAAATCTCATGACGATAATTTGGAAGGTGGAGTGAGTATTTGTTATACTACTAAAGATAAAGAGTCCACTAATGAAATGTCAAAGGTTTGTGATGATCTAAAATTATTTTTTACCCTAAATTTAAGGATCATGATTAAATTGAGGTTGTTTTATCTTAATAAATTATTCCTATTTCATATTATAGGAATGCGGTATTAAGGAATGTCACGATAAATCCTATGTAATGGATTAAGAATAGAGTTAAATGATTGATGTGTATATGTATTAGAATTAGAGAATTGTGTTATATGAATCATGATGTATATTTTTTCATTAAGGATTAAAAATCCTATTTTAATGATGTTATTGACATAGAAAAGCGATTTAATGGAAATGTAATATTTTATTAAATAATGTAACCATTAATCTATTCCTAATTTTGTGAAAATTATTTTTACCTTCAATAAAGAGATGATTGATATGGATAAAGTAAATTACATAGTATTGTTCACTATGGAACTAATTATTGGATTTTTTAAATTGTTGTATATGTCATTATGGATAATGTTTAAAACCTTTTTTCGATTTATGAAATATATCCAATAATCATTAAAAGAAGAAAGCATGAAGTTCTCAATAAGTTTTTATAGTAATTCAAGATATTAACCTATTCGAAAAGAAAATATGTTAAATTAATTCCCATTATTTTATGTTCCAACCAAGAGATAACTTACGATATATTGGGGTCAATGTTAAGATAATTTTAGAAAATTTGATGAATTATTTCTATTTTTTTATTTTTATCATTTATAAGGGTTTCAAGGTAAATATTTATGGGATATTATGTTTAAATTGAGATGATGTTTTAGAGATTAAGAAATAATACCACCATATAAATAATTATTCATATTGGATAATATTTTCAAACCATTTTTTATTATTTCCTATAAGTAAAAATTGAATGACTTATCATTATACCTCATGATTTATTAGTACTATAGGAATGAAAAACTCACCTTCATTTCTTGGAGTAAGTGATGAAGTAGAAATCAAGAAAGGCACAACTAAAGGGCGAGATTGATCATATGAAAAATAATAAAATAAATTACTTTATTTCGTTATTTTATTATATGGTAATATTTTTTAGAAACTCTAGTAAAATGAAATTGAAAAATATTTATCATAATGCCTTCGTTTCTGTTAGACTGATTGTTTTATAAATCATGGTAGATTTATGGTTTTGAGGCCCTTAAATATTCCTTGATCATTTAATTTCATATGATCCATTAACACAATTATTATCAATAATTATTTATCTTTTTCTTCCATGCCCAATATTCTCTTCCTTACTTTATTCTCATATGTGGGAAACTATGAATGAGTTACATTGAGTAACTGTTATGTTTCCAACATTCCCTTTTTATAGTATGTTATTGTACTAATTTTTTGGATATGGGATTATATGAATAGATCTTAAAATTATTAAAAATATGATAACATAGATGAATATTTATGGAGAAATTCATTTTAAGGGGGATAGAATGTAACGCCCTGCATTTTTTTCAATTGTTTTTTCAATTTAATTTAATATTTTGGATTTTTTTTCATTTCATGCAACACTTAATATAGCTTGTCATATAAGAAATCATGAAGTAATTTTTTATTTTTAAGAAACACCAAGTCACTATTGTTTTATATGGATCACAAAGATAAAATTTTGTTGCATGCAATAATATGCTTGGATTGTGTTACACACAATTTTGAGTTCCATCAATAACATTCATGAAATTCAAGACTAAGTTTAATCGAACTACAATATATTAAAAATATTTTTACTAAAATATTTTTTTAGTTGCCACCTAGACCATGGAATGTAAGATATGAATATTATTAACTAAATGATAAAAATATAGTTTAATCATGTTTATAAAATCAATTCTGTAGTTTTCAAATAATTATAAACTAAAATAAAATGCAATTTAATATAAATCAAGTGATTTAATGAAAACAAATTTTATACCTACAAGGATATATTATGCTAATAAATTATATTAAATAATATTTTTGAGACATATTAATAAAATTTATATAAAACAAGTTCAAAAAAATTACATTCCTCCAATAATTTTTACTGTCATAAAATAAAAACAAATACAATTTTCGGTATAAAAAGAAATATTTTTCTAAATTGTAGTTTCACTTCATTTTAATGGAAGGCTTATTTTAAAACTAATATTTAAAACTTATTTAATTTTTATTTAACAAAATAAAACTTATTATTTTAATTATGAATATAAAAATTTACTTCGATAATTTTTTTGTATTTTTAGAGAAGTTTCATTTTTTGATGAATATTAAAAACACCATATTTTAATTAGAATATTCATTTCCATATAATTTAATTATATAATTAAAATATATTTTAATTTGGTTTAAATGTATATTTATATCAATAATATATATTAAATCAATTTATTTCATTTTAATAAATTTCAAATTGAAATTGGATATAAAAACATTTCAATATTTTATACATTTTTATTTTAAAACCCCATTATCTCATCCCTTCTACGGGATTAATTTTAAATTAATTTATTCCAATTATGTGTTTAGAATTTTTAAAAATGAATTAAATATTTGGAATCATAATAATTTATAATTTATAGTATTGTTAACTTAGTTTTTGACCAAAAATATCAGAAAAGGTTTTTTAAATTAATTACAAGGAATAAGGTAAGAGCGAGTTTACTTAGTGGTTAAACATTAAATTAAGCTGTCAAATAAACTATGAATATGTCAAAATGAAATTTTCATTCAATATTTCATCCTCATTCACCAATTTAATTAAAATTTCCTATTATTGGAGGCACATGATTTAAGGGAGATCTCCCTATGGTGTTTACCTTTTACGATTTATATTAATGTCACTCTTCCTCCACTGTAAATGGGGTCTCAACCCCCAAAATATCATCACACCTCTAAATGCATTTTTATCTTCAAAACCCTACCAAAATAATATCAAAACTACCTCAATATCATATTATAATCCATATTTCTAGAATAAATAAAACTAGGTTTCTCTTTTCACGCAGACCAAAAGGAATCACCCAAGGAAGAGGTAACATCCTTCAATAAGAACATTTGTTTTATTTATTTAACTAAGAATTAAATTATTCTTAATTTACGATTATATAGTAACTTCAGTATTCAAAATATACTAAGATATTTTTAGGTTATGTGTTTTGCCTAAACATACAAAGGATTCCTTCAAATGGGACACACAATCATTGTTCGTGTGTACGACAGACCACCACCTCACGAACTGATTTTTTCTTCCATTACCATAATTAAAGGATTGAAATAATGATGTAAATACTGTTTTTTATAATATATTTATCATATTTATGATGGATTTATGCATATTTAATTTTTATTTAACACATACCATCATTATTTCCATTCTAGGGGAATATAATAACTTTGTTTGTGGATATGTGTACTACCGCTTTTTCACGGCGATGTGATTCATTCACAAAATAACTGGAATGAATTAAAGTTGGGTTTAGTAAATTTATATGATATATATGAAATTGAAATTATACTATAATTAATATATATTTAAATATAAGTCATTTACTTTATTTCTTTTAATACGATAAGAAAAAGGACACAATGTTCTAGCATACGTATGGCATACCGTCTCCATGAATGGTGTATTCCATTCAATATTTATATTTTTATATATTTTTATAAATAAATATATTCTGAATATATATTATATTTAAATTTTTTTTACAATATTTAATAAGTAAATCATGATCTATGTAACATGATCAGGAATAACATGTCCAAACATATATGGAAAACAAAGTGATTATTATATAAAATGTAACTTTAACATGAAATTTTAAAACAATGTGTATTATAAAGTCATAATTAAATCATATATGCTATTATATATAATATTATTTTTCTTTGGTAAAGTTATAATAAACAAAAATTTATATTATAGAAGGTTTTAATGTCAACTAAAAATTTAAAACTTAAGGTAAGGGTATTCTAATATCACTTTAATTTTTGTGAGTGATATTCTATATTCAATGATTATTCTTGTTATTTAGTGTGTATAATTCCCTATGAATTGTTATATAATGAATAACCTTTATTGAATGAAAATAAAAGTTTCATTTCATTATATTCTTCTATGTGGATCATGATTTAAACATTACTCAAGTAGTTCATAGATTTCTTGTCACACATTTATATCTTTGAGACATATACCTTATTCAACCCTCATTTATGTAGTGTGGTGTATATAATTCCCATGAATGTTTTATATAATTAGTGTACTAAAATTTATCTTTATTCATATATAAATCTGATTATCTCTCCTTCATGGAGTTTATGGTTCAAATGTTACCAATTCGGTAAATTTTTTTTGTCTCAATTATAATTGATTGAGATGCATGCAATGCTATAAAACTATATGCCTAAATGATGAGTATATAATGATATTTAACATGTTATATCATTAATATAATTGTTTTCATGATATTTTTAGCTTCACATAGTTTTATACATTGATGTGGATTATGATTCAAAGTTACCATTGTGGTAAGAGATTATTGCTACAATCTCATCATTTATTAGGTTGTTTATGATTATACTTCCATTGAAGAAATATTTTAAAAAATATTTAAATAAAACTCATGTGTTTTATTATCAACTATATATTTATGATATATTCACGTAATTATACATTTTCCACTCTTTGGTACTAATTAAAAATTTGTTTTTAATAATATCTAACTTTATCTCTCACTTCAGTCAGATGTCTATGTTTTTCAAAACTATGTTTTCAAAAAAAAAATGTTGTTAATAATGTCATAATATTCTCCTAAGATAAATATATGACATTTTTACGCTTTTTTACCTTTAAAAAAATATTTTTTAAAATGAATCTTTTTTTCTTTTTTCATTTGAGGCACAAATTTAAACTTTTTAGCACGCAAAAGGAATGTTTGGCATGTTCGTATTTTTATACTTCTATAATTGTCATTTTTTGAAGATTATTTTATAGGCTTACAAGGTTATATAAAATCAAATTGGTTTTCTGAAATGTTAAATGTTTAAAAAGTGTTTAAAATGATTTTGAAAACATTATTTATATGTTTCCAAAATATTATTTTTAATGGAAATTATTTCAATGATTCCAAGGATTCTTTTATAATTTTTATATCTTATATCAAAAGAAAATGAATTCAAAATGTTTTTTGTTTTAAAAAATAATTTTCAAGAATGTAAATGATATTTCCCTCAAGAATTTTTTTAAATGGTAATTTTAAAATTATTTTCTACTAATATGAAAAGATCAGATACAGTATATTCTTATCAAGTGATGTGATCCAAGGTTATCATTCCAATTTTTCACTAAATGGTTTATGTTTTGATGGAATGTTTATGAAACATATTTCATTTACATGAGAAAATAAATTTTCAAGGATTTATTTATGAAAACCATTTCTTTTTTAATGATCTAATCATGTTTCAAAGAGATTTACAGGAAATAAATTTATTTTCCCGAGGTTAATCATGTTATAAAAGAATAAATATTTTTATGTTCTTATATGATGGTATGAAAAATATATGTACTTTATTCATGTTTTTATTCATGTAAATTTCTTAAATTTTGGGTGTCCCAAATAGTGTTATGGAAGCCCATTTTATCTTATATGATGGGGTGGACCAGATAGCATCAGGTAAGCCTATTACACACTATACGATTGGGTGGCCTTGATAGAAATGGGTAATCCCATTACATCTTATACGATGAGGTGGACCATATAGGTTAGGGTAAGCTTGTTATATCTTATATGATGGGGAGGACCAGATATTGTTAGGTAAGCATATGCAATCATTTATGATGGATTTCCCAGATAATGATCAATGATCCTGTTATATATTATGTGATGGATGGGACCTATATCTTTCACTAATGTATTGGGTAATGATTTATATCTCATGATATAAATAGGCTATGACGGGGAGTGAACTCAGTTTAGTAAGTGGATTTTTCTTCTACAATGGTCTTGGGACTGACCAGTGACTACTAATATGATATTGGGAGTGAACCTTGAATTCTATAATGGTATTGGGATTGAACGACGACTAAAAATATGGTATGATGAGTGATCCAATTACACTATAAGGAAAGGTATTAAAATAAGGATGGTTTTTTTCTCTTTTAGTAGTTGTATCCCCCATGAAATTCCCTGACAATTTTTTTTCAATGTTCATTCACTTATAGGGAATTATATTAGATGTTTTTGTCTATTGAAAAAATTCAATGTCTTACTCATATGTTATGATTTCATGGATTATGATCTAATTAACATAATATTCTTGTCTTGTGATCTACATATATTTATTTCATGTCTCTTGATCCTGATAGTTGATATGTAGGCTATGGCCTTTTAGTTTTATGATAATTTTCTGATACCCTTATGATCATGTTATTCATGCAGGTATCCCTTATTTACCATTACTGAGTATCTAACCTCACCCCTTTCTAATGTTTCCTTTCTCTAGGTTATGAAGAATTTTTTTAGGTAGGATAAAAAAAGGTCAATATATTTGGGGCATTATGTAACACCCCAATAGTTTATAGTATTCATTTTTTTAGATTCAATATATTTGATAGTTTATGCTTCATGCAACCCTATGTTTAAAAATATCATATACTATTAAATATGACTATTCAATTGTAATGTGAAAATTATGAATAGTATTATGCCAAATATAAAGGTAAATTCACCTATGGATGTATCATAAAATTTTTGTATCTTATAAATAAAACTATACAATATTTATATCATGGATTATGTAAATAAATTTTTCAAATGTGATAAATTATGTGTTGATATTTTTGTGAAATATAAATGGTTATTTAAAATTTAATAATTATTATAATGATTTAAGATAAAAATATTTTCTTAAAATAGATTCATAAATTAATATTTTGTTTTCTTATGATTATAAGGTAATTTTATGAGAACTTAATTAAATTTTCTATGTGTTATATAATAGGTTGTAATTTTAAAATATTGAATTTTCGAAAAAATGGTGATTTTAAATAAAAAGAAAATTTACCATAATTATAAATTTATTTTCATAAAATGGAGTTTATTTTTTTAGTCTAAACTATTAATACTTTTTTGGGATAATTTTTAGATTTTTCAAAAATAGTAGATTTTTTTGTGATGAGTGATATATAGTAATTTACAGTATAAGCTAAATACAAGATTTATTGAGTCAAAAATAATGTATGGATGATGTGTGACCATTATATCTAAAAATAATTCCTTATTTTATTATATTTTATGATTATTATAAAACTACTCAAATCCTTAAGCAAAATTAATAAACAAATGAATTAAATATTCCCAAACCACCCCTCTCCTCCACTATAAATACCTACACTCACCACCTCTTCTCCTCACACCATCTAATCTTTTAGTATTGTCCAGTTTCTTCCCAATAAACTTCCAGATATTTCCCCCATGTTCTTTTTTTATCACCAAAGGACCATTTCAAACTTCTTTAATGATGTTCTCAAGGAGAAAAATTCAAGAAGTAAATCCTTTTTCATTCTCTTTAATTGATTTCAATTTATTTTCTACTTATTGTATCTTTACCTATTCTATAAAAAAATGCATGATAACTCTAGAAACTTATATATTAAATAAAATCAATATGATAATGGAATATCAATCATCAAACCCCTTCTTCATCTCCCGTTTATTCAAAAAAATTAATAATTTATCCATGATGTGCCGATTTACTGCCATCATGGACGATGCAACATCATCTTCCATTACTACTTTCAAGGATAGTTAAAAAATAATTATGTTAAAACAAGTTTTCATTATATATTTTATAAGTTGTTTAGAATTATAAAACTAGTATATATGAATGATATTAATTATTAATACAGAACTAGTTCGTGATGATCGGAAAACCGCTAAACTAATGTAAATTATTATCATTATAGATATATCTAAATAATCATCCTCATATATGAATATATATATATATATATGAAATACAATTAAATATTATTTATATTAATTAATAACTTATAATTTCAATTAAATTCAACTATTTTAATTTTACAAGATCATCTATATGCGTATAAAAGTAATGAGTTCATGAATACTAAGGAAAAGAACACTCCCAAACAACAAACTTTAATATTTTAACTCATCAAAAATACCATAGATAACAAAATATAATTATAAAGAAATAAATAAATTTTTCATAGGTTTTAAATTTTATTTTTAATGAATATAATTTAATTATCTCGGACATTAAGTTCTACTGTAGAAGACTTTTGGACATAAGTTAAGTGTTTCTCCCCAAACATCCATTTTTCATTCAGGTAAGGATTTCTCTCTTTTTACCCCAATGTAATTATTCTTGATTTTTATATAATTCATAAAAAAAATTTATATGTTCCAAAATCATTTATCTAGATCAGTTCATCATTATTTTATGTTTAAAAACACGTTTTACATGGTTCTATTAACAATTCTTCCCAATATGTAGGACCAATTAATGGGACCTTATTGATTTATTACCCATTTTCATGTACCATCCATATTTTTATTTAAGACACCATTATTGATCTAAAATGAATAATTTTACATGAAAATAAATATTTTTCAATTTCTGGTGTTCTAAAAAAATATGGAATGTATAAATGAATTTTCCAAAAGAACTCATCTTTGTAAAATAAAAAGGGTATTTCTCTAAAGAATTACTTTAATGATTTTATTAATGAATTTTCATATATTTAAAAACCTATAAGGAAATTGGTGATTTATCAATATTGATAATTTGAGATTATCAAGTAAAATATTTTACTAAATTGTTTATTATCAGTTCGACTATGGTGGTGGTACCTTGATATCTTTCACTAAACTACTAGTAATGGATAGTGATTATCTTTCTTAGATGAGGAATGTTATTTAAATTTCATATGTATATGTTGTTTATATTTCACGCCATTCATATTAGGAATTAATTTTACTTACTAAGTGACATGTCGGGTCCACTGTAGCCCCTCGATGAATTAGTAGGACTCATGCGACAAAACAGAAATGGATTTGGTTGATGCCTTAAAAATTTATTTTCAGATGTCTTGGCTGAGGTGATGATGATATATTTTTTATGTTCAACATTATTTATTCTATTATTATGATATTAATAATTAATAATCCATGTGATTATTCGACTAGTATAATATCCGTGTTTATGTTTCTTTTTCATGTAATTATATATTTAATTATTTAATTATTTTTCAAACTAACCAGATTATTCTCTAGATTATGATTTAAACGAAAATAGTTTGAGTTATTCAGCATGAAATGTTGTTTATTATATATTCAACTATATTTCCTACCCTTACTGATAATCTATTCTTTCCTCTTTCTTATTTTTTTTTCATTAGATGAAAAAATATTTATTATGAATGTCTTGCTGAGATAATCTAGGTTATCTATAGATGTTTCTAGTGGCGTATCTATGTTTTTTTTCATTAATGCTTTAATGTCAAAAATATTTTTTTATCTAGTTTTTCAAAGATACTAAACTATTAATTTCATTGGTATGTGGCGTTTTTTTATTACAACAAAGAAATTATGTAATTCATCAGCACTTTTCTATTCAGGTCGGGGTCATTATAAATGGTATTGGTGAAATTTAAGTTGAATCTATAGTAACTAGATTTAGAAAATATAGATTGGAGAAAATAACCATAAGATAGACGTTGAGGATAATCATAGAAGAACATCATAGAATATTGGTAGTAATAGGTTGTGTGGGTCTTCCTAACAATACATATCTTTTTGGATACTACAAGTGCATGTGGTTCTGGAACAAATATACATAGGGGTAACTACTCCTACATGGTGTATCAGGACTAACTCGATGTATCTTGGTACGAAAAAATGGTCCATACTAAGCACCAGGATTGAAATTCCCAAGGGTTATTCTTTGGATAATATAAATTTTATTTACAAACCATTATAAAGGTTCTAAAAGAAAATATTTTCCTAAGGTAGTCATGTTTATGATTATGAAATCAATTATGATTTTTTTTCAATTTATAATGACTGTTACATGTTGGAAATAATTATTTATGATTAATAAACTAATTTAGAGTATTCCATTATTTAAAAATGGATCTTAGTGGAAGGAATGGAAACTGTATAAAAACATGTATCCCATATATGGATTTTCCAATTATGATAGATAATGATGTTGGAGTTGGAGAGGAAAATAGAGAATACCATCTTATAACTATACTGGGTAACCTATGTGGAGCATCCGTTTCCAAAATTTGGTGGATAAATTTTAGGCCACTTTTTGTGATGGTGCCCTTCCTCATTAAATTGGGATATACACCCCTTTGTAGTGGATTAGTGGATAAGTTCCTTAGATAATATATTTATCTTCATGGGAAGTAATGAAAGGGATATAGTTATCATGGTCGTTTATTGTATCTTAGGATATGATGAACAATGGTAGTTGTTGATTCCAAATAAATAAAAGGACAATGAAATCGAAAATATAGAATGGAAATATTATAAGGAAATTTTCTAAGAAATATAATTCCCTGAAAAACAACAAAGTGGGTATAAAGAGGCAATTATTGAGTCTAAAAAAGGATGATAACATTGTGAAGTCTAATGCCAACATTACATGTTTATAAGGGCATGTTGTGGACTATATATGTAATCCAAGGAGTAAGGTTGATTGATTATTTTATGGGTTAAAACCATTCCAAAGAGGGGAAATGATCTACCAAAATTTCTCATTATATGATGTTATAGTATCATGTCCTATTAGTATACAGAAATTATTAAATATGACTTCTGATTTTATGAGAAAACAGGTGAAGAAGATTGTGATAGGGAAAATAATGGATACATGGAATAATAAAAAAATAATTGGATCTATGATGTTAGATGTATTCTCTCTTACCCATTTCAAAATGATTTATAACTGAGGGATATAGAGGTTTATTTCTAGATTGTCCTTGATTGACACAGAATGGGATCTCTGATGTGGTTGTT
Organism: Viscum album; assembly: GCA_963277665.1. Classification (NCBI taxonomy): domain Eukaryota; kingdom Viridiplantae; phylum Streptophyta; class Magnoliopsida; order Santalales; family Viscaceae; genus Viscum; species Viscum album. Next base: position 95,094,227 of record OY728136.1, on the reverse strand, counting down.
GTTTTGGCTCGATATTGATAGAAATTGTTTGGAAAAAATGATCAATGTACAAGGTAAGTACCCTCAATTATGTTATTTTTACTGGTGAGGTTTGGTTATCCCATAAAGGATCAAATTTCATGGCTTAGTGATGGTGATGGTCAATATTCATGGATGGATCGTGCGCGAAGAGACTTATAAAGTGTTGGGTACATCAATTCTTTCCCTCTCAAGAAGCCTTCTAGAGAGGAGTGGGTGCTCGGATTGATACCCTTAAGATGGATAGTTTTATTTATTCCCTTGAGTACAAAAGGTATTTTAGGTTCCAATCATGTTCACATTTTAGTTGGGGTGTTCCTCTTCCCTCATTTTATATAACGAATGGACATCTCTTCTATGAGTAGAGAGTAATTTTTGTTGTGTGATCTAGTGATCATATGAAGGTTTGGGCACTTATTCAAGGAATGATGGCTTGCTAGATATTTCAATTACTAACCATGTGTGTTGGATATAGTTTTGGTTAGGATAGTCTAGTTCATGGGGGAGCATACCTTTATTTACTAGGAATCTCATTAGATTCCAAAAGGTGTATTAATTGAATTGTGAGGTTTTTTCCATTATTTGATTGATTTTGTTGGTCTTAGGTTTTGTCTTTTAAGTAAGGAGGTGTCTTCCCAACTGGCGTGGGACCCATTTGGGGTATCCCAATTGTGAAAATAACTGAACAGTTGGGTATTCACAATTTTAACAACTTTTGGATAGAGCGGTGATTGTATGTGTGAGAATATTAATGTGCAGATAACTGAATAGTTGGGTTGTCACTAGTTTTCCCACAATTTCATAGAGAAGTGATCATATGTGAAAGAATATTGATGGAATCACTTTGAGTTGGTGTTTCAATTGGTTGAATTTGGTGGACGTATGGATTGGCCATGTTTGTGTGCTAACTAGAGTTTATGCTTTAATTTTCCTTTTTGGGGTCTCATACTATGTGTTTTTTACTCCTAAATTCGAGAGCCTTTTCCACCACACTAGGTGTGTATATTAAAATGAAATAGGAGTATGGAATATCATTCATGGAATATAGCTAGTAGATTTAGTAGATCTGGTGAAACTAGGGAACAAGAGAGTCTGATGGGGTTCGTTGTAGATGGTACTTGGAGTAGAGGATGGTATGACATGTTTATATGACCATTTCTTCCTAGTTTTGGATTTTATGTATCATAGTTTTATATCACCATTTCTTCCTTTTAATTGTATGTTTTTAGGATGGTTAGTTGTAGTATTCATGCATATCATTATATTCAGGCTAGATTTTTATATATTCTGTGGCTTTAGATACCCTTGTACGATTGGTAGTTCTTTTTTTTAGTATGTTTAGGATAAGGAAAATCAGATATTTATTATTTATTCATGGTTCTAATCACATTCCTCTATCCTATTAGTGATGGATTTGGGTGGCACACTTGGCCTATCACTACCCATGAGGGGTCCTGGTTGGTTGAGTAATGTAACATAGTGTATGATTGGCTATTTCATAGTGAATTATTTTATTTCATTGCTAGGCAGACATAGAGTATGATCATCTATATCATTTGGATTATCAAATTCCACTGCCTTTAATATTCTTGGAATCCGAACACTAAGAGTTAATTTTCAGAATGATATAACATGGTGGTATCATTTAATGTAATAGTTCATAAGGTGAAACATATGGGTGGATATGCATTTTTTAATTAAAATCATGATGTGGCCGATTCATTTACCGATGTGTTATATTTCATGATAAAATGCCTGAACTTACAACGAGAATCCTAGGGGTATTATAAATCCCACTATCATGTTATGGAAGTGTGTGTGTATTCATCAAATTTAACCAAAACCCCATAACATAAATGATCTCTATTACTACTAACATTGCACGATGATTCACTAACATTTTGTGGTGGGTGGAAGATCTTGATCATTTGATGAGTAATCTAATTATGCCATGGATATTACCAGGGATGGGACATCATTTAATATCCATTCTAGGTATCTTCACAAATACCATTCAAAGGTGATTGAATATAATAGAGATATTCAATGGCTATTAGATTTGAAAAACACAATATTTTTATAGTATTATTTATTTTCATTTATTCCTATTTCATATATCCATGTTTATAGGTCTTCATTTGGGATTCATGATTCTATCCACTAGTTCAAATAAGTGTAATTATACCCCCATGAATCCTAATAATGATATTATATCTTCCCATGAAATTAGATTTGTGAAATAATGTATGATATGAATAATATCTATATCATCTTCAAACTTGTTACATATTCTTAAAATGTGATGTGTTATATAGTTATTCTGGTTTTGTATCACAACATACAATATAGAATATCATGAGAAACGACATGATTTGAATTTTTTTATTTACAATGGTTGTACCACATGACTTCCTCATATCATAAAATATAATTATCGTGTAGTATTTTTGAAAAAAAATATATAATATAAACACTGAAGTGATATCAATTTGTATAATAAAATATAATATGCTATCATAGTCACTGAAAATAAAAACCAATCATAATATATGACAACATATCATATTTGGAGAATGGTCTATCAGTCATAAATTGTGAATTGTTATAGTTAAGTTTGTGACCAATCTATCATAGCCCATGACTCAATGTGGATAATAATATATAACTTGGGTAGTATTATATCATTATATGTCAACAATTAAATATGAATAAATAAGAAAAAATTAATTTTTGTAAAATTCAAATTTTGATCTTGATTTATTATTTAAAAATATATTTAAAAATATATTTTTGTGATATTTATATATCAAAAGCTAATCCCCAGGAGTGGCCTTTTCGAACCCTCCACACTCGAGAACCCCCTTCCCACGAAGATATTATCCGGATATGCCTCATCCGGGAAGGAGTCATTATCAGCTGAGATGACATTGCATTCCACGGGGTAACACCTCGATCAGCGATGGTTCGTCACAACAATCTGTCATCCATGTGAAGTGCGCCCATTCTGCCCACCCGATGAGACACCGGGTGACCCGGCAAGACGAGTGGTACATGGGAGGCAGAAATTCCCCCATGATCGGGCTCCCAGGAATCGAAACCCAGACTTCACCAAACACCGTTGATATGTCCCTCGACCTTTAACCACTACGCCACCACTGAAGCAACATTTTTGTGATATTTATTAATATATATAGTTAATAAATTAATTAATTATAAAGAGTTTGTAATTAATTAATAATTTTTTAGAAAATATTTTTTATTAAATATTTCTCAAAATAAAATATTTGTGTTGAAAATATCTTTTGCCATTTATATGTCATCCATTTTTAATTAGAAACAAAGTATTTATTTAAAAAACATCAGGTTAATTTGTAAAGAGTTTATAAAATAAAAAATATGACCAAAATATAATGTGTTTATATTTAAATTTTGAATTGTTCATAAACAATAAATTTGAATTCCTCAAATAAGAGACTTATTTTTGGATATTATTTAAACCTCATCAAAATATTTTTGATGATTGATCTAGTTAGGTTTGAAATAAATCTAATTATGCTATATTGAGGTATTTTAAATAGTTTAAATAACATTGATTGAAATATAAATATCTATAATTCCTAAAATATCATATATTTAATGTACAATGTTCCATAATGAAAGAAAATAATGTTTTTATTTTCAAAATTATGAATGTACATAATGAATAAAAAAATTATGTTGTGCATAATATTTAATATTTTATGAATTGTTTAGAAATGATCATCACATATTTAATATTATGAAGTGTTGATTTATTTAAATGTTATTTCATTGAATATTACTAATGGATATTAATTCATTATATATTGTGAATATGGGTATGGTTTAGTTTATTTGATAAAATCTTCTTATAAACTATAAACCCTTGATTAAATTCTATGTAAAATAACATAATATTCCATTTTCATAATCCTTAACCATGATTTTTAATCAATATATATATATAATTGGTTTAAAATATATGATGAAATATATTAACTATTGAGTAATGTATTAAAGGGACTTTGGTTTAGACTTTCCATTATATTAGATGATTATAAACCATTTTATAAAGGTAGGTGATGGCTATCTATGGATCGATGATTATTCATGAAGGTAATATCAATTTCATGTCATCATAAACCTTTAAATTAAAGGGTTTCGTATATCTTATGTAGGAGATTTATTTAGATATGTGTAAATATATTTTACTTTTAATTTTTGATGAATAATAAAAAGGGTGGTTCATGGAAAGTGTTACACAATAATTTTGTTTGAACATATTGGTTTGGTGGATAGATTATGACTCTAAAACTAAATCATTAAAATAAATCATACATAAAGAGAATAACATGAGATTATATCGTGGAATTAAATCACCTTCTAAATAAGAAGTGTTAGATATATTCTAATGTAAACATATTTCAATTCCATGATCACCCAACCATGTATATTCATGATAAATATGGGTGCTTATGGATCGTCTTTTTTTCTTTCAAGAAGTTGGGAGATGTTTTAAGAAGAATCTAAAGGGAAAAAAGGTTTCTGAAAGTGCTTCCTGTTATTATCTTGCATAAATCACCTTAAATTTTTGTTCTTTCCATCAAAGGTTATCACATGAAGTTTATTAATTTGAGTGTATTAGATGGATTCCAATGTCTTGGTTTCATCTGAATGATGATATCTGACTAGTTTGATTAACTATAGTGGTATCATTGAGAATTTATCCATTTTTTCTCTTGTGTTTCGTCAGTTAGAACATTCGTCGAAGTAAAATTTTCTTCTCATTTATTGTTCTTGAAGTAAATAACATCATGAGAACAAAATGATATCATGATAATATAATGATTCAAAAGAGAAACAATAACATTCTTCTATACAATATTTATTCTATGATGATTAGTGGAGTTTACTGTATAGATGTTATCGACAAATGGTGAAGCTTTGTTAAGATTGAGATAAAAATTTGAATGGCGTATATTATAAGAAGTTTTTCATTTTGAGTACTTGTTAAAATTTTCTATTAGAAACATCTTTATAAATTATTCATTATAATGATTTTTGAAGAATTGTGATACAAAGGTCTCGGTATATTTCCTTAGAGGTAGAATAGTAGAAATAATTATACAATATCTTCTATCATTCTTCACTTGTTTGAATTCCGCTATAACGTCTTTGAACAAAAGTTTGTTAAGATGATCATCAGCCACGAAAACTCAAATTCAACAAATATAGTGAACCAGAAGGAAAATTTTCACTGTCATATATGATAATATTTTTTTGTTATGTGATGTGAATAATCATTAAAATGATCTAGAAATTTTCACTTCATCATTGAATTTTTTTTCCATTTGATGTGATGAGAAAAATGTAACCGTATGTGGTATATAATCCTAAGGAATATAGTTTAAGGAAATGATAAATTCATTCTGATATAAGTCATGAGATGGATGAAGTTTATGAAAAAATACTTTAGAGTGTCTCCTGTGAATTTTTGCAATAACATCAATGAGATTTTCATCGATTGGAATACTTTTTTGGAGATATAAGAGAGGGAAGAATCTAATAAATATTTTAATTTTTTAATATATTAATTATTATAATGAAAATATAATCTTTTATAAATCAAAATTATAAATAGTAAATATTCATTATTCTCATCAAGATATTAGAAATCATTGATGAGGTTTGATGATTGTTGGTCTTAAGGAATGATTCGAAATGCTTTGAGAATTGAAGGCGGTAAAATTTCAAAAAAATTAACATAATTTTTTTATTGACATATATATTTAAATATTATATTCCTAAATTATCCATATTTCTCATATGAATTACTCATATATAAAGGATTAAAGTTTTAGGTAATTTTTTTACAGAGTTCCCATAACTAGGTGAAGTGTTGCAGAAGTGGAGATTCAATCTTACAAATCGATTAAAGTGGAATCTGCCTGATGAATACAAGATGAAGTGCTCAAATTAGTTGGTATTTAATATATGATGTGTAAAATAAATAATAATAACACATTTATTATGGAGTATAAGAAATATTTAATGATTTAGTAGATAAATATTAGTAAGATGCGATCGGTCAAATAGAGGTGATCGGCCAAACGAAAGTAACCAAAAAAACCGAGTACCAAATTAAGTATCATTATCCATTAATACAAGATAGAGAAAATATTTGAAATTAATTATACTAAAAAATTATATTAAGAGGTTCTTCTTCACTACTATTTAATAAATTTAAGAAGATCATGTAATAAGTTAAATTGTAGGGAATTTTCAAGGACCATAGTGACAACAAAATAGTTCATGTTGTTGAATGTTCTTAAAATTGTTACCAAAAAATGTTACATTATTTATCTATGTTAGGAGCTTCAGAAACCTCTTTTAAATATAGTTCTATGAATGTTAATGATTATTCCCTATTTTTTGAAACCATCGAATGTTTTATTTTCTAGTGGTTTTTATAGTCTTGGATTAATTCAAAACCATGTCGGGGACTAAAAACTCTTATAGTGTAGTGAACCATGTAAATACCTATGTTCATGTGTTTGTTCTTGTTTTCTTGTTTTCTAGTAGATTAATATCTCACTAAATGGTGTGGAATGTTATTTCATAAGTAATCAAACATACCATGAAAAGATAGAAGATTCACCCATCCCACTCTTAGTGATCACACAAATCCCGATTGGTCCTTTAAATTGGTGTCAGAGGGAATGTTTTTTCATTAAATATTTGACTAAGTTAAAAGAAAATGAACTCTTCTATAGATATTCATAACTTAGTTAATATTGATGGGATTCCAATTTTGTAAGGAAGGAACTATCATATATTGAAATATATAATGTGATAATTTCTAATGTCCATTGACTATGAAGATCTTAAATCAGCTACAGATGATTTACCTCCTCTTATAGAATGTGACACTTAATAGCTATTTATAATAATAATATAGAAAATGATAGATGAGTTAGAATTTATATACTTTCTTCACTCCATAAATTTGAAATTCAGAGTGTCAAGGGTATTCTATAAGAAAAAGCAATTAGGGAACATTTAAACATGATCTATGAAGGAAATATTAAAGTAAAGAAAGGAAAGTTACAGATATATATTTCAACATAAGAATATATCAAATTTTGTGAATATGAAAATGCTAATGAATTCATTATAATAATTATTAACATTATAAGAACCATAATATGTTTCAGTGACATGTTGGATTATCAACTATAGATGAAAAGATTTATAAAACTAATCTAGATAATTTTGATGTCAAGGTATCATTGTTAGAAGATAGAGATTCTAAAACCCGATCTATAGGGAATCTGTATAAAATTATTATCACATACAAAATACGGAAGTGAAAATGTAATGATGAAAAATGTAAAGGTTAATCATGAAATTTATTTTAAATATTAAAAGGAAATTATAAGAAATATTTCAAGGAAGAAGTCATTGAATTTGACAATGAATATAATGTATATGAAAAATTGACAAATTGATGTATTTTATTTAAAATGGTAAAAATATGAATAGGTATCTATAAAATAATGTTACATATGAAGTGCATTAGTTGTGGAGACAATAGACTTTCTGTAGTAAATAGTCATTGATTAACATAATTAACATGGTAGAAGTAAAAAAGTTCCATCAAGATTAAGGGAAAAATTCCATGATATATTATAAAATAAATTTTAAGTATTCCAATAAATATAATATGAGAACCTTTAGATACAAAATGTAAGGGAAATAATTATTTATTGATATAGTCTAAAAAATAAAATTATGATGATACTAAAAAATTACTCATTACAAAATTAATGATGAAAAATTCACCAGTGAGGAAGGTAGAGTCTCTATATAAGAATACAAGACTCAGATGGAGTTTATGCTAAAGAGATAATTTAAATATTATCTTAGAAAATTATAATAATTTAAAATTATAAAAATTAGTAAATGAAATAAGATCTTTTAGAAACCATTCAATGAAATTTTATGGAGGATAAATTTTTGTTTATGAAAGATGTTGATGATGTAAAGAAGTTTCAGGATGAATATAAAAAACTCAACGTCAATCTTAGAGAAAAAAATGAAGGGTACATTGATGTTATTTTAACCTATTTAGTAAAATCTTATTATAATGATTAAATAAATAAATTATATCATATAAAACCACATAAGGATCAATAAAAATCATACTCATTGGTTTAAAACATTTTTGAATATGGTTAAAATAAAAAGGAAGTAAATTTTACCTTGTATATATCAAAAATAAGAAGAGTTAAAAATCATTAACTTTACAATGATTGAATATATGAATTAAAAGTTCATAAAAATAGAAATCTTGATATTACTGAGAATAAATCATAGAAGAATAATAAATTTTCATGATGTTTCCAAAAAATATGTACACAACAAAGTGCTAAGATAGATGGTACGAAAGATAATGGAAAACATATACATAATCCTAAATTGATTATATGATTTAGAAGAAAATATTACTTCTATATATATAAATATTACTATAAATGTTTTTATAATATAGATAATATTTCATTCTAATCATAATTGAAACAATTAATCTAGGAGAAACAGGAGGTAGAGATTCTGGGCGAGTCAACCCACTCAAAGAAGAAAACCTGGGAAGGTTAGTACGAAGAATTAAAATAGATTCCAGCCCTTGAAAACAATTTTTAAAATAGGTGATCAGCCTATATATATTTTAAACAGATGTCTTTTATAGTTATTGACAATATAATGATTATACAATAAATCTTAAAAACCACATTATAAGAAATAAAAAAATGAAAAACCGTTTGTTGTTGAAACTTATCTCAATGAAATAAAAGTATAAGGATAAAAAATATTGGATAGTGGTTATTCTTCACACATGGCTATAAAATTAATTTTATTTAGGATTGTGAAATTTCAGAAGGAAGTGATAGTGAATTTTGGGAATGATAAGCCCCTTAGAATCAATAGTGTTGGGTCTACTATCAATGATGAAGAAAACATAAAATCGTAAAAAACATTTTTCATGGTATGAGACACAATTTTTTTAGTGTTCTATATATTTCCGATGAAGGTAATTAAGTATTTTCTAGAAGATAAAGATTCATATTTATGTGTAATAAATATTATAAAGTTATTACAAAATAGAAGCAAACAGAGGGACACTTTTTTCCAAGTTGGTGACGTGCAGATTTCATGTTATCTGAATACGATAGATGAAAATTAGTTATGAAAAAAATATAGGATCACATGTTTCCTAGGAATATGAGATAGAAAAAAATTATATAAAGTATTTGTGACAATCCTTACATTACAAGAATATTACATTGGTGTTGTTTCATATACCAGAAAGGGGATATTACAAACATAGTATATAAGAAAGTTTATTTTCATTCAAATTGTCCCTTCGAGCCATAAATACTCAGAAATATGTTGTCAGGTGATTAATAAATAAATGAATTGATACAGGTGCTTACTTTTTTATTGGTTATTTTACAAACATTACATGTGTTATTTTTAAATAAATAATTTAGAGGCTGCTGAAATTTTTAAGAGTTTCATGATAAATGCATAAAAAATTATGGATATTCTAGGAATAAGATTTAAACCTATATTGGTGAGGAATATAGAAATGATAAGTTCAGATACCTCTCTGAAAATTATGAAATTAATCATTATTTTATTGTAAAGTTTTTACCATTACAAAATGTTTTTTCTGAAATAATAAATAGTTTTTTTATAGAGATGGAATGATTTAAGTTTATTGATCATGAAACTTTTTGATACTTTTGGAGGCAATCTATAGGATGAATAGTTCATATTCAGAATTGATGATTCTATAATCATATTGTTGATATGACTCTTTATAGGATTCATTTCAATGAACCCCAAAGATTGAAATACCTAAGGGTTTTTGTAAATCCTTTCATTACCCTGGTTAATGTTGGGATTCATGTTATGTTTAGCTAGAGTGGAATTGATGGAATAATTCTTAGAAATCCTCCCAATGGTAGAGGATATTAGAGAAATAATAAAGAAAAAATAAATGTTGTTGACTCTATAGATGTGAAAGCACAAGGAAATTTTATTTCTAAAGATTTATAGTCAAATGATGATATGAGAGAAAATGATGATGGAGTTTTTACTGTTACGAAAAATAAAAATTTCTATAAAAAATAATGATGTTGAACTAGAAAAATATTTAGATGTTAATTCAAAAATTCATGTGATTAAGAACAAAGTCATTAATATCATCATATTCTAAGAAATCAAATGGAGGTCCAAATTATCCTATGTGATCAGCGAAAACATGATCAAACCAGAATAACTTCATGTTAATTATCACATACTTCATTATATTCACAGGTTTAGCCAAAATATTTTAATGAATCCTTGAATAATCAAGGGTTTATTAATGATATGAATTAATAATTAGATCATATTGAGAATATTGTTATAGTGTATCATATACCCAAACAGAACAATCATAATTTGAATAGTAAAATGTTGTTTTTCAGAATTATGTTTAATGAGAAATGTGACGTGATTACAAAAAAAACATGAACGTTTTGTAAATGTAACACAAATATTAACGGAAATGATTTTGTTGAGACCTTTTATCAAATAAGAATTCTAGAAACTATTAGAATATTTCTTGATATCTCTATACTATGAAGATATAATATATTCATGATGGATGTCAATTAGGATATTCATAATGTATTTCTAGATAGAGAAGACTATATTGAACCAACATGTGGATTCATTATTATAAAATATTAAATCTATATGTTAAATTTGAATAATTATTTGTATGGATTGAGTAGAGATATGTTTTATTGTTATTATAAACTATAAACTTTCTTATGGAATATTAACTGCAATAATGGGAGAGTAGATATTGTCCTCTATAGAAAATAAAATCATGAGGATTTCATAATTGTGTTTTTTTGTAGACGATATCAAATTTATAGGGAATGTGGAAGAAACATCATAATATTATAATTAAGAGATAAATATTTTTTTTTGAAATATCTATACTAGGAGAAGTGAAATTATTTCTTGGAATACATATCTATCAAATGAAGAAATACAATTTTCTATCTTAAGAGAATTATAAAAATGAACTATAGAATAATTTTGGCATATAAACTTCTAATACTATATCAACATCAATTTCAATGGGAAAAATATGTCAAAATATAGATAAATATAAGATTTTGATTCAAAAGTGTTTATAAATTTTGTTAGAAACTTTTTATATCTACCAAATTCAAAACTAGATATAGTGTATCTTGTTACATTGTAGTCCATGAATCAAATTTATCCAAAATATTATCATCATCTAGATGAAAATAGAATGTTATGGTATTTGATCCCATCTGTAATCTCGTCTTATCATTGGATAGTTGGGTAAATTTGGGAGAACATTTGTAACATAAATCTATCCATTTGGTATCTTCTTAACCCTTTGCATGGAAGAAAATATATTTATAATTAGTTATTAATATGGGTAATTTTTTATTTCATCATGTGTGAACAATTTTAATATTTTTATTTTTAAAGTGGATGTAAGAATGTTTGTTATTGTTTTTTAATGTTTTTTTTATGGATGTCAAAATTGAAAATACAATTTCAATAGGTTTCAAGAAATGTTTCTTAAATCACTACTTGTGGACAACATTATATTATTGTTCAATTATAATCTTTTCCTAATCTGATTTCAATCAAATATTCATAGAACTATATGATAAGAAATCCATTTTCTAGGATTAAAATTTTTAGTGATTTATGATCCTTCAATGAAAATAAAATATAAAGTGGGGTTTTTTAGGGCCAAGAAGATTAAATATATTTTAAGAAGAAGCTTAATTAATAACGGTTACTGAAAGGGTTTCTTTGGATGTATCGTATAAACGATGCTACAATGTTGATATTTCCTTCAAACGTGAATGCATGAATTTTATCAACATGACAATATTGGATGAAGTCCAATGTCTTGAATTCATTGAACAGATGATACTAGTCTAATTTGACTCATTTAATGTTTTATAATTGATTTTTACTTATGGTTTCTATCATGTTTCATCATATATATCATTCGATGAAGTAAAATATTATGATGATTTCATATATCTATAGTTCCTAACATAATGATCACTAAAATATTTCATTGGCCAAGACTGAGTCAAAAGGAGGGAAATAACATTTTTGTGTACCATTTTCATGCTAGAAAGAATTATGGATTTTAGATGATAAATATTTTATGCCAAATGTGTTGTTATACAAGTATTTTCTTATAATGTTGTACAATGAGTGTTGGACTATGTTTACCAAATTGAGTATTTGTGACTGTGTTCAACAAGATAGCTTTTTATAATTTCTATTGATTCGACGAATGTTGATGAATAATTAGACAATGGTCTTTGTGAAAGGTCATCAGATAGATAACAACATATAGACTATTATATAGTGTCCAACATTGATAACCAGTTTGACTTCATTCGTAATCTCTATCAATATAAGGCTGTCTGAATGATCATTTTTGGGAAAAAATAACTCAACATGTTCTCTCCGTATGTTTTGGGTGTGATTGTGTTTGTTTAAAAATAAAAATTAACAAGAATGAGTGTGGTTTCTATTTTTCAATGTTTGGTTTTAATGTTGGTGTAGTTTCCCAGTGATTGCAAAATTTTTGGGCCTCAAAAATGAGAGTCTAGATTTTGGAAAATGATAATTTCCACATAAGGGTACATAGTACGAGGACTGTGAAGAATAGTTCAGGGATTTCAAAAGTGTTACATGGAATGATTAATGAAATTAACAAATTAATGGATCCACGAAGCATGTGACACAGACCAAATACGTTAATGGTTAGTGGGGATAAAACAATTTGTGGTGATGTCATGTGGTGCACGGAAGGCATGCGTTACACGGAAGGATTGGGGTATGCATTATGTCATATTTTTCACAAAAATGAGGAGGTTATTTGAGAATCCATTAAGGGAATAATTCATGAAAACATGATAGTTATTTGGCCCACCATGAAGGAGGAACATTAGTATGCATACTATGTAGGGAAGAACTGTTCACGGGAGAAGTGGTACATGGTGAAGGTCGTACCACATTAACGATTTTGGTAAGCTCATATTAGAAAATTTTGCAGATATATTTTCATATATAGGGACTAATAATCCCATAATTATGAATATCATTTTCCATAAGAAAAAATATTTGGTCTAGGAATTTAGTGAAGTCTGAAAGAGTTTCGCAATGGAAACTTTCGTGAAGGGTGAAGTAGTTTCCATTGAAAAAATTACACCAATGGTTTTTGCAGGGAACTATAGATATAAAGGATGCAATATGTAAAGGATGAATAAATGTTATGTGTAGGTGGAATAACTAGTACGCGAAAAAGAGATGGTTTGCAGATGCCGAGGTAGTCTGTGGATGAGAGACAGTTCGGGAAAGTGGAGATAGTCTGCGATCTAGAGAGAGTTCGAGTAGGATATGTGATCCAAAAACCTTACCCACTACGTGGTATGTGGAGGAAGAAGGATGGTATGTGGAGGATGAGATGTGGTAAAAGTATTAAGTCAAGTGGTTCTCATAGGACTCAAAGAATCTTGATAAATCTTGAAAATATTTTACAAAAGCAATTTCTACTAGCCTATCATTATTCAAAAAAGAGGATATAATCTATGGGTGAAAAATGAAATTCAATAAACAATATACCTATAGTTTAGGATATGTTAATTCATAAAGATTTATGGGACATACTAGTACATAAGATGTGAGAAGCTCCCTTCCAATGGAAATGAGAAAATGAAGAGGAATATGTTGATCCTTTCCACTGGTAGTGGGCTTGAGATGGAGGCCTAAGGAGTGACCCTTTGAAAAGCAGTGAGAAAACCCAAAATCTTGTAAATGAAGTGAAACCTGAAATAGAAGATCTAGCCTAGACATTGTAATTTTCTAGTGATATTTAGTGGATTTGGTATATCTGTGCATCGCTGGTGAATGATCCTTGGATGTAGGCTTCTGAGGGTGAACCTAGAAAAATTGTTGTTTCATTTCCATTATTTCATTTCTGTTCATATATTATTATGGGAGAGGGAGAATTGTATTTAATTAATTGATGGAACAATATCTAAAGGGGAATTAATTTTAATATCTCCTTCCCTGATTCACCCACCCCACTTTTCAATGTATTTGACCTAGTGGACCTATCAATCATCATCCTAAAAAACTCAATGACATATGATTGAGTGAACCAGATGGACCTTTAGAAATTTTATCCAGAAAAATAGTTTTTTAAGATTCAAAAGTAATATTTCTCATAATGATTGATAAAATATATCTGATTCATCACAAAAAAAAGATAAATTTTATTTTCTCTAGCAGAGGTAATCGTATGAGGGTTTTCGGGAAGAGGATTCCAAGAGAAGGTAATGATAAAATGGTTCTAATGTTAGTCATCATATGTATAATGTTGCTTCAAAAATAATTCGAATCGTTTTCTATAATGATTTTTAGTAACATCGATCAGAGTTTCATTAGTTTAAAGAATTTTTTAGAGATGTACCAGACATAAGGATCTAATGGATTTATAAAATTTCCATAATCATCATAATTTTGATTATGAAAATTTGATAATTTCCCATTCTAACATTCATGAATGAATGAACTAAGCTTCCACCTGAGATATTTTGAATTTTTGATGAATTTCATTGATGATGGGTCATAAAAAAGGTTCAAACATATTGGATAATTAGAATTATCCAAACCATGAAAGAGTGTGACAGGGATTTTAATAGTGGAGTATGATATTGAAATTTGATATATATTCCACAGCCATTATTCTTAGAGGAATTCCTCTTATATAAGGTATTCAAGTTATTGTGAATTTGTGTGTGTAGTGTGGGTTATTGGATGATGTGTTCTAAAGTAGAGATCTAATAAGATTAATCGATTTAATTGTCCTCATCCTGTCAAATACTGAACAAATTATTCATATTAGTTGGTCTCAAAAAGACAGTGTGTAGAATAAATCATATGAATAGGTTGTGGAGAAAGTATAAAAAGAGGTTTAAGAGGCGGTAGATTAACAATAGGAAGAGATTATTGTTTAAATAGAGGTGATCAGATAAAAGGATGTAATTTGATGAATTGGGTACTAGATTTAGTTTCATCAAACCATGTTTACCAGACAGAGAAAATATTGGATAGAAATTTTCCTATAAAAGTCACGGAAGACTTTATTTCTCACTGTGGTAAAATAATGTGAAAAAGAACCTAAAATAGAATAATTTTTTGATAAATATCAAGTAGTATAGTGACATCATATTGAATCTTGTTGGTGAATGTTCTTATAGTTTTTACAAAAAAAATTTACATTTTTTATCCATGTGTGGAACCCATGAACTATCTGTTAACAATAGATCCATATAAGTGAAAAGATGTTCCCTTATTTATATAACCTCAAAATGATTTTTTCCTAGCGGTTTTTGATGTTATGGAATTATTCCAAACCATTCTAAGGACTAACTACACATACTTCGAAGTGAACCTTATAAATACATTAGTTCTTTTTTTATTGATTTCTTGTTTGTTTTCCATCAAAAACATGTCTCACAAATAGTACATGATGGTTATTTCTTATGTAATAAATCATAAATAGATAAGATCATTGATTCACCCCTCCCCCTCTTAGTAACCAATGATTTCTTAATTATTCCTTTCATTCCATTTGTAAGGCATGATGGAAACGAATATTCTTAAAGGATAGGAATCCAAATCATATCATGATATTTTAATAAAACATTATAAGGAGTCACTAAAAGTTATGATACCAAAGGAATAGAGTATGATAATCAAATTTTTGGATGGGGAAAAGGGTTTTCCACTAAAATATTGAAGAGTCATATATGATATAATTTTCATTATTCCCTACATAAATATCTAACAAGTGTTATAAACACTAAAAATAACTCATTATGTAGTTAAATATGGGCCTTGGATCACAAATGGAAATGATGAATTTTAAAAGGGGTCATCATTTTAATAGGATAGAATTTAATAAAATTCATTATTAAAAGGTAATAAAACATTAATATAAGATTTAGTAGTAGATAAATATCAACATAAACAAATATAATCTCAAGATTACTCTTTAATATAAAGTAGTTTAACTAAGTATGGTAACTAAGTAAATGTTCATAAATATGAAAAAATAATATGTGTTTGAGATTTATCTTCACCAGAACCTATGTGTTGATTTATTTCAAAAGATGCATCTAGATTCTTGTAAACAAATATTGAAAGATTCACTTCAAATTTAAAAGGTATTAGATAGGAAAAGACCAAAGGAATTTTATCCTCCACACATATACTTAATATTATTGGGTATGAATTATTGAGAGTGGAGGCTTCTTAAATGCTTATTATGGTTAAAAAATTGAACTTATTATTATTAATATAAATGGTCCCACAATATAAAATAACTTATGAAAATTTAACCCATTATTCTAAATCCAATGAGAATAGTGGAACTTGGCATATGATTTCTAGATTTTCATGCTATCCCTATAATACAATTGGGTAAAAAATAAAAATTGAAGAAGATAACTCTTTTTGGGGTCCAAAAATGTTTCTTTAATAATATATTTAAGGTCATTGAAACCTAATAGTGAATTCAGGATGGAAAATATAATGATAAAATAAGAAGAAATTTTTTGAGATACATAAGGGTTTTGTAAACATTATAGAATTTCCATATCATGAGTTATTGTTATGAAAAAATATTATTCAATTTGTAAGGGTATGTTATACCAAAAATATGTTTTAAAAATTATATAATCATATAAGAGTTCATAATTCATGGAATAATTTCTGGGGAATATTGTTTTTGTTCAAGTGGGGAAGATAAGAGTTGTTAAATCAAAGGATATAATGTAAAAGAATTTATCATGCACAAATGAATTTAAAAATATTATGTGCATATTTATCTTTGTTACCTTATATAATAAGTGATGTTTTTTTAAAAAAAATATCTTTTTTGAACTTGTATACACATGGATTATGATTCATCAGATTCTATGACATTTTTTGAAAAAGGGTAAAGTATAAAATTCTTTATCCAAGATAAAATAATTATCCATTTGTTGCTTAAAATATAATGAAATACGGTCATTCCACCTATTAGTGGAATATATTGACGAATAGTATTCTTTTTAAAGGAAAATTATCTAAAAACCTGAAATACCATATATGGAATAGAAACTTTATTTATTTTTTCAATAATTTAACTAAAATTATATATGTGTTATTTTTTAATGCAAGATATTTTTTGTATCATATAATGGTATTGTGAGATAATATAGTGTGTAAGAGGCTAGTGGGAGCATATTTGAATGTATATAATATTAAAATTCACAAATAAAATATTATACTAGTCTAATTTTGAAGTGATTTCCACTTCATATCCTAATGATTCCAATATAAGTATTGTTAAAAATGAAATGAGTTATACTTAGTTACTATGAAAAGTAAATATCAATATTTCTGAAATGATTATTCAAAAAAAATAAAAATTGATTTTAACATTTTTTCCTGAAATAGTTTTATGGTATATGGGTATATAGAAAAAATAGAAGTCATTACAGTTACCATAAAAAAGAAAATTTCACTTCATCTTAAATGAGTTTATGATGAGATGGTAAGAAATAATTTAAATAGTTCCATTAAATAATATACGATTTAATCGAAATTTTTTAATTGAATGGGTTACTAGTATAGTTGTTTTAAACTTAGAAAACTTATAACCAAACAATAAAAGTAAATATTGATATATTTAATGCAAAAAATTTAATTATTTTTTCATATATTCATGGATTTGGACATTCTGAATATATTCCCTAAATATCAAAATTTTTCAGAACTCCTTTATTCCTTAATGTTACTCATGGAAGAGTGTAGTGGGAGGGTTTATCATATGGTTGCACAGAGATATTATTGGAATTACATATAGATTTAATAAGTTAATTAAACTGTAGAAATTGTATCAAACAATTTGATGATCTATATGTTTATAACATATGATATGGTAGATAAGTTCTTATTTTTTTATTTTTAAATATTATTAAAATATTTTTAATAGTATAAAATGTGTCATATAAAAGTAAATTACCATATTATCATTATTTCTTATTAGTTGCATAAATGTTTATATGGACATACATTTAATGAAGTGTAATGATAATTATGTTACCCCTCACTAATTTTATTCATGAATTATTATTGGTTTCGATGAAATTTATTGGCTAACATGAGTAAGATTCTTGTATATTATAAAAAATATACACATGAGGCATAAAATGTGATTTTGTGTTCTGGATTACCCACTAGGTATACCACATGGATTTCCATACACTATGCCTTTTGTATAAATGTTTTTCATGGAGGATATAGGAGCCCTCATTTCCAAAGGATGATGATACCTAGCACTAGAACAATCCTTATTTGATAACTTTATTAAATAATCCATCAAGTAATATCTAATAAGAGGGTGGTTTGGTATATTGTGGACCATGTTTTTTATTGGGGTTTAGAAAAGATGGAATTTTTCATCTTTTATAATTACTATAACATCTTGACACTAGATTGAGAAATACTAGGGTGTGTGAGGATATTCATATATTGTTTATGTTATTTAATTTTATATTTCGATTATGGACAAGTGATGTGCTCATCTATAAAGGTGAATGACACATGATGTATTGATCAACCAGGTCATTGAATACTTACAGAGTATCGAATATATGATTTTCTATATTGGATTAATATATGCTTGGTCCCATGGTCAGATAATGTCATAGAATAAAGGATATATTATAATTCACCCTAGAAAAGACGTGGTTGGGGGACATAGGTATAAAGAAACTTGTGTATAGATATTGCTAGATCCCTTTATAGCGTGAGTAGTATTGATTCATTGATATATTTTAGTATTTTTTTTACTTTCATATATTTAGAGATGTATATTTTCTTCACCACTATAAAGTCCCATGTGGCCCCACATTTTGTTTGACTGAATGAAAATTTAGTTGACTCAGGGAGCTTCTATAGAAGTGTTTTATTGTTAATCCAGAATGTTTTTTTCTAAATAATTGTAATCTACGTCATATGATTTGATACACGGTGAAGTTAATGATAAAATTATAATCACATTTCTAATAATTCTAAATTATTTATGGATATGGTTTCATGAGTTATCATATATTATATGATATAAGGTAAAATTGAATGTAAGACATTTAAGCTTCAGCATTAGTGGTATATTGAAGGAAACCCGACCTAACGATTTAATGTCTATGTGATATATATAAATCCTATATGGTATATCATGTTTTGATATTGGAAGGATTTCATATGGTATTGTTATTGCACTACCTATAACAACATGTCATGTCATATTTTACGATTGATGAAAAACATCTTGCTTGCGGATATACAACTACTTGACCAATTGTAGTGTATGATGGGTTTTATCATAGTGTATTGTTTGATTACATAACCATGCAGGCCTGGAGTATGAATTCATATATATTTTTTATAAGACTCCACTGCCTTCAATATTCTTTTCTTCCATAAGATATGGAATAACATTTAGAATGATCTTCCATGGTACCATAATTTAGTGTATTGCTTATTAAGATAAAACATGTGGGAATAGATATTGAAGATCCCAAATTTTGGTATGTGTTTTATCTATTTCCAATGGATTTATAGAGTGACTGTGATGTAAATATATTGATTCGTAGTCATAGAAGTTGTTAAATATTCTCAAATTATTTTTGATAAATAGTCTAATATGTCAAAGAATACAAGAAATCTATTCTCCTATAAATATATTTTTTGAATTGATGACTTGGTAATACAATGTAAAAGGCTTATATATATTTCTTAGATTAGGGTGAGGATGATTAAATGAGTATAGATTCAGTTAAAGACATGTAATTCCATCTTTATGGTTTTAATTGGCATGATAAATTATCAATATTCAAATGAGGTTATCTAAAATAAAATGGATCTTAGAGACTTACATGTTGTACTTGGTAAACATTATGGCCACGTATCAAAGCAAACACCACACCTGAAAACCCTTGAATCAAGAATAAATTAGGCAAGATCAAATTCTATGTGATTTGTTAGATTTACATGATGGTGCATAACACATGTGGTTCATTGTAGGTACCCAAGAGAAAGTTGTAGAAGGATTATTAGGATACACAATTATGGGATGATTCGATTGGCTACAACATAGAACCAAATCACATTTGACAAATGAGTTGATGATGTAGTTTTTTAGCCTATTAAGCGATGGAATGAAAACGTATCTTTGGACCTGAGACTAAATAAAGTGTGCAATATTAATATATTGAAAATATAAACATCTGTGATACTTTTATTGAGATGAAGTTATTTTCAGTTCTCTTTAACATTAGGCATTACAATCCAAGAGGATTGTGCCATGACTAGTTCTATCACAACATGAGCACCATATTCAAATGTAGATCAACCCACTAGAAAAATTGACCATGTAAGGATGACTCCTACTGCTAACAACCATGGAACTACATAATGGTTTTCATGTGAAGATAATGATATTTCAAATGGAAAATTCTAATGTTAATGAAAACTAGAGCTATGTCGATCAGATTCTACATTGTGAGTTGGGTAATGATAATGAATTCCTATGAAAAATTTGAACCCTATACTTGGTTATAACAGTGGATGTGGGAGGAAATTGAAAATCAAGATTTCATTACTTTTAAGAAAAATGGGGAAATGGTGGACACTATTCCATGATGAATGTCATGGTGGATATCTGAAGCACTTATGAGAAACAAGTTTCTATGTATATACATTTTGGTAATATTATAATCATATACAACATTAACATTCTTGTTTGAGAGGTGGTACAGAAAACTGTGAAGTGGGAATGATGATGGGAGTTTCAAAGTGTTTTATGCCACCTATTTTATATTTCCCCAATTTTTAAGAGTCGTTAATTGTTTTCCTATAATTATATCAAATGTTCCTATATTATTTCTAAATATTTAGTAATTGTTTATAGATTAGGACTTACATGATATGAACCAATATAACAATACTATATTCAATTATAATGGAACATAATAATAAAGGTTCCTCAAGCTATTTATCAAATATAATGGATTATTACACACCATAGATGATTACATCCATTAAAACAAAAAAAATCAAATGTGTAAAAAATTTAAAATAATAATATATTTAGAACTATAAACTCCCATGGACCATTGTTGTCTTAAAGAAGAACCATTATGATAACAAAGCCTACCAAAAGAATCAATACCATGAAAATAGAAAGCATGTTGTGAGTTCAAAAATGAAAACAATTGAAACATGGAGTGTGGCACAAGAAGTCAAAATAAAATAAATGAGTTTAGATATCTTATATATAGAAATGGAATATTACTATTGAAAATATGAAACTTTCAATTTTTTTTGAAGATATGATAGTTTAAAAAAAATTTGTTGGATATACATTTGTAGAATAGGTATAATAGAGTTATGTATTTTTAGTAATGAGTTTAAATAAAATACCTTAGAAATAATAATAATTAAAAAATTAATATTTAAAAAAATAATATTTTTTTATGTGATATAATATTTTTACTAAAAGCTCGATTAAATAAAATAAAATTTTATTTTTTAATATATATATATTAGTAATATTAAATGATTAGGATGTAACTAATTAAATATAATTAAATTTTGGTTATGTTCATGTTATACTTTAAAATATATGTCTCAAAAAATTGTATTTTTGTGATATGAATTTTTTGAAGAGAAAAAATATATAATGTCGAAATTTTGATAATGTTTTTTATTGAGATATATTAAGAGTGAATTAATTAAAAAAATTTGTGAAGTAAGATTAATAATACAGTGTCTAAAAACTCATTATTTTATATAAATAGTTTTCCTTAATTTTTTATCTTAATTTAATAGGAGAATTTATAAATTTTATGAGTTGAATTTTACATAATTAAGATAATTTTTGAATTATACATGTAAAAATTACCCTAAGAGGAGTTTTATATATTTTTTTAAAAAACTTATTTTGAGAAGAATAGTGCAATATATTATTTTTATAAATATCTTCTCTTTTATGACATTATTAGATTATAGAATCACCTGAATGTTTATATAACAATTTTTAGTTGAAATATTAATATTATGATTTATTTTATAAATTTAAATATATTTATTCTATTTCATAAACATATATTTAATTTTTTGAACTTAAAGAATATTTTTCCCAAGAAGCTATTTTTAATACATTATATATAATAAATTAATTTTTAATTTTTATCACTTTGATAAATTTAATTAAATAAAATGTATTTAAATTTTTTAAAAAAATTTCCCAAATTATATTATAGTGTTAACTTTATATTTTTATATATAAAGGACAATTTACTAAGATAAAAACTAGTAATTGCAGTAAAAGATAAAATGAGAGAAGTAAAAAACAGAGTAAATGAACTGAAACAAGTTTAAAAAATTTACGGTAATCTAGAGATGAGATCTTTCTCGACCTTATGACATCTCTTCTTCATTATTTCTCGGTTTTTGATCCACTTTGGGAATTTATAAAAATTCCACCCCTTTAAACTTTTTAAAGGGGTTTTCTTATCCTCACTTCCGCTCTGACCAAAACCCACAATGCTCACAATAAACTCTTACAAAACATCTCTTAAACACTAATATAAAATGCAAATAGTTTCTAGTCTTCTAAATATATTACCCCTCAAGGGTTTAACCAATTCACAAAGGAGTTAATCAAAATTTCTAGGTATAAATTTTTAACTGCTCCTTTCCCATTTTTATTTATTTATGTTCACTTATTCTTTTATAAATTCCATTACAAAATATTAAATTGATAAATTAATTATAAATAGTATACTAATATTTTATTATAATTATAGAACAATAATAAATTATGTTTTCAATTTTCCATTATGAAAAATGTATTTTTTTTGTGAGACATGTGTATATGTAGACTATCGCCATTGTAAAGTAACATGTTAATTTTCCTCAAATTCATATCAAGGATACTTGAAAAGGGAATTAAAATTTTAATTAAAATTTTTATGAATTATTTTATATTCTTAAATATAAAATTGTTACGATTATCTCTGATATTATATGAAAATAAAATCATCTCATTTACATTATTGCAGACTACTCCCCCAATTGATAGATGTATTCAATTTTTCATTACAACCTTTCATAGATAGTTATAATAATTTTTTCAATGGATAAATATTATTTTTATGATCTGAATGTGATTTTGGTAAAAAAATTTAGAACAAATTAATTATACGAAGGATAATCAATCATAAAAAAATAATAATCTTAAACATGAAAACTGAGAAGAAAAACCAATTTCTTAATACAATATAATTTTTCCATACCCATAATTTCATCTCCCATTCATTTATTTCAATTATATATAACTATAATAAACCTTAAATTATTTCATTATTAATTTTGTAAAATTATATTTCCACTAAATCCAATCATAATATTTCATTAATCTTGGTGTGTTTGAGTTTGGGTCAGTTTCACCACCTACTCGAACAATGCAATAAAATATTATCATGGATGAATAGAAAATATAATTGCATATATAATATTATTGTAATTTTTAGATAATTATTTGGTCTTTTTTTTCAATGGATACTTTAATATTTACTCATTAATTAATAAAACACCTTTTATGTTTTAGAAAATCACTAACGGGAGCATATTATTTATTTCATCATCGATTATAATGAATTAAACACTCACGAAAATAAATTTAAACATAATAAATTATTATAAGTCGTAATTTTAATTAAATATATTTATATTAGAATGATTTCTTTCTTATGAATACTGAATTCTGACACCGCTCCTATGATACTACTATAAATGATTAAAATTCTAAATACCCACTATGATAAAATATGTGAAAACTAACAAATATACATGTGGATAATAAATAGAAATAAAATTTATAAATATTATTTTGTATGAATAGGGTTGTTGAATTAGTTATTAATATATTTAGGTTCTTAATATTGGGTTTTAGGTTCATCTGTGGAAGACAAGATGAATGGTAATGGTTTCTTGTCTCATATTTTTACTCCTAGAGACATATTTATTATTATACATAATATTTTCTTTGAAATGTTGTATCTACCACCAATTTAATATTATGGAACATGATCCTATAATTTTTAATTATATTTAATATTTCATTTTGAATCATATCCTTCTATGGGTTTTATTTGAATGTTCTAAATGTCGCAAGGGTTATTTTTTGTTATTTTCGATTACATGGGATATTTTTTATGGGAAACACCATTGTTTATTATATATTTAATCCATTTTATATTTAATTCATGTTGGATAAACATCAAAAATTTCATGATATATATTTTTGTTCATTTTTGGAACTCCCTATCATATTATTTTTATTCAAGCATTCTATAATCTATAAGGGAATTTGATAACATAAGTTTCTTGCTTTGAGTTATGTTATTTCTTCTGAACTCCTACACTCAATGTTTCCTATATTCAATTATGTAGATTTAAATATGATTTTAAATTTTATATCTCTTGGGAAAATGTGTTCTTATTTCCAATCCCCTTCTATGAATGATTTTATTTTCTACAAATTATATATTTTATTGAATAATTTTCACCCATTTAATTGTCAATTTCTATTACATGGTTCTATCTTTAAATTCTATGTTTTCACATATCACCAAAATTCAAAATTATTATTATGAGATACGAATATTTATCAATTTATGTGATCTTCATAATTTCCTTTTAAATATAATCTTCTTAAAATATTTTATTATTTAGCATCCATTTTACTCCATATCTCAAAAGGGGCATATTTTCATGATGTTATGTTTTATAAATCACCCAATAAATGATATTATAAAGTTCCACTTTTATTTCATTGAATTTGGAATCAAATTATCTAATGTATGTAGTTACGTATTTGATACGTTTTGAAATCCAATATGAAACCCATTATTATTCCTTACTGGTAGATCCTATAAATCCTTCTAATTTATTAGGTAAAGATTTATATCTTAGAAGATAATTGAGAAATGATTATCGATGATGGATCTTAAAATCTGAAATACATCTCGATGCTATATTTTATAGATGAAATAGGTTATGATACTTTATCCACTATGGAAAACTTTTTTTGATCCTTGATCAATTATGGGAAATACATAGTGATTCTTGACCCACTAAATCATGTTTTTATTCAAATGTTGGTTCCACACTTCATTGATAGGTAACTATTCTATGCTCGATGGATCATTATTTAAGTCTCCTATTTTTTCAGCCTTTAATAAATGTTATATGATTAATAATATGGGATTATTACATCTCATATCATTCCATAGGGACCATTTTTTCTATGTTCGTCAAATAGATATTTCTCCTCTCCTAATGTCTTCTCACATGATTATTTTCTTACCCTGATTAACATATTGATATGTATATTTTCCCTTACTCAGTGTTTGAGATTAACCCTATCTTATGTATCTATTTCACATGGAATTGGAGTTATTTTAATATAGGATTTATTTAGAAGAACATCTTGTATGACAGAAATATGGGGAAATTTGAATAAGATTTATAAAATAAGTATTTCATGTCGCTAGTATCCAAATAAACTAATCCTCCCGATTCTCAGGGTTTTATATTTATTATGTAATGCAATGTTTTAATTATAAAAATAATTTGAATAAAGGCATGTTTTTTTGGGTCACCTCTATTGTTAAGTGTTTAACCGTTTTGTTATTTTTTGAGATTAGTTTATTTTCCTTCGTTATTAGTGTTATGGAACCTTAGTGGTAACCTTATAGATGAGTTTATCTATAAGATAATTTCCTTAATATTTAGTGAACTCCTAGGTATTCTATATTACTATAAATAAATTTTGGGTTGGATACTTTTAAGTGGATTTAGCTGTGGCATATATTCCCCTAGATGTAATCACTATGAAAATAGTTGGATGATCATTGGCTAAGTCATTACTCTAATGCTCGATGAGTGGGCCTAAAATTAAAAGTATATCTAGGAACTCCTAATGGATATGAATCAGTTGATAATATCCTATTTACAAACTCCTATTAAGAATTTATTTATAATTTATATTATGGGATTTTATTTGTAAGCGTGATAAAAGAAAACATAAAGTATTATAGGTCAAATCAAGAATGATTCAACTAATAGTGATATATATCAAAATAATAGAACTATAAATTAACATTATATTTTTAAAATGTATGTCATTTTAATGTCTTTACCCAGATCGCTCAAACTAGTATTCCACCCAGTTTACCACAACTCCTTAGGCACAACACCTCATGCACACCTCCCAATATGCAAGAGGCTCCCAACTAGCCATGAGGGTATAAAAATAGGTGGGGTGACTTTACCCTCGTTACTTGAGTGAAAAAAACAACAATAAAACAATAAAAAATGACATGTAATAATAAGAAATATCCATACATGGCATTCCACACTCCCAAATTGGGGATGTACAATAGCCAATACAATAAACAATTCATGCCATGATACTCTGACGTGAAACATGTAAATGAAGATAAATCACCAAAGACAATCTCCAAAAAGAGTTCTGAAACATGTATCGTACCCTCATACATCCACCATTCTATAAATCATCCTTCAAAAGGCCTCTTTAATTATCTGAACCTACAACTATATAATCTACATTGTTACCTAATGGCGGTCCGCACAGGGTGTGAGTACCACTAATTAGGCCACCAACATTAGTGTATATAAAGTATCCAATCTAATAAAACTAGTTTATTTCATATTATAATAGAATGATAAAAAAGATAATGAATGTAAATTGGTTTTTAATTTTAACAATTATCAAATAGCCATTCCAACCCTTTGGATCTACCATGACATCTGACTATCGAACCTTATTTTGTCTACGAAGGATGTCCAAACCATTTACTGAAGGGATAACATATCATATCATTTGGGAATGAATTTAATCGTTTCTTCTTATAAATATTCCTTAGAGGATCCAGCCATTTACCCATAGTGATGATTCATATGTCTATGACTGATCATCCCATATAAGGATGTGGAACACTAGGACCAACATACCATATTGTGGGTGAGGAATTCTATAACCAATATCTGAAACAATTCTATAATCAAACACCTATCACGGTCCCTTATAAATGACATTTAAATATCATTAAAACATTGAAGGAACACCCCCCATCCATTTATCATCTCTCCCACTATTTGTTTCATCCAATATCTTTTTCCCATTTCCATAATTAGTACATATTATATTTTAATTATAACTAAAACCATTTTAAATTATTTCAACAAATTCAAAAACTTATAAATTCCCCTTAAACCATTTATCAATATTTCACATTAATATTTCATAATTAATTTAATTTTCCCATGTTTGGATAAATAATTTTTTATATCATTCGATCAATCCAAATACAATTTAATGTTGTTTAATATGATAAAACCACCAATTTTATATTAAAAAAATCATTTCACATTGCTCAAGGGAGTGAAACCCCCCTTCCAGTTTCCATAGGACTATTCTAGTCATCTTTAATGTACCCAAGGGGTTTTTTAAGGGTAATAGACATCAATAGATGTCCAATATCACATTACATGGTCAAAACACAAAATCATAGCAAGGTAGTGCAATAACACAACCACAAATATTAAAACCACAAAACTATGGGATTTAAGTTGTTGTAAACCAACATTGATGTAGCTTTCAAGTACTCGCCCAAAAAAAACTGTGACTCATGTGAAAAATACAAAAATCTCTAAATACTAGAACCTTCTAGAGAAAAGCTATTTTTGAGGATCCAATAATGGGAAAACATCCAACAATTATTCACCCATTAAAAAAAGTAAAAAGATTCATATAATTATTTTTATGTTCTATTTACATCCAAAAACACATCAAAATTGAGAATAATCAAAGAGATTTTTACTTGGAGGAAGGGGGAGCTCATGGATTGTAAGGGCTTCTTCTAGAGACGTAATTCATTTCAAAATCAAGTAGAAACCATTAATTCCTAAGGGGATAATGGGAAATTATACACTTTTTTAATATATAGAGTGATTTGAATGCACTATTTTTCAAAGAATGATACAACCATGAATCCTTCTCTATATTTAGTTTCATGGTTTATTGAGTTTTATATGGGTTTTCTAACAAGGTGGAGATTTTGTTGTTGTCTATGTCAAAGAAAGTATGGTTTCATGGACTCCCCTTAAATGGTTTTTAATCTTTGCTTCACCTCCTCTAGATTGCATGGTCTGGTTTCAAAGTTACATCTAATTGTGTGTAAACCATGCTCCCAACAATGTATGACCTCCCCTTTCTCGATTTTCATTTCCATAACCAAAGGGACACCCCCCCCCCACAATAATTTCCCAATACTCTTGAAACATTTCATTAAACATTTTAATGAAAAATTTAAACAACACTAAAATGAAATGTACCTCTTATAATTTTAGGATCTTAAATCCTCTTCCCCTTACAACACCTCATTATAAATCTACCATCTCCACCATCACTAAGCCTCCATAAAAAATATCAAGACATTGCGCTCACATATCTGATTCACTCTCATGTGATTACTCTTGGACATAGCCATGCTTCCACAACACTCAGACCAATTTCATTCTTATATCCCAAAAAAATATCAATCTAATCAAAAATATAAATCTGATACACCTCAAAGGATCAAACAAGATCAACCTTAACACCATTTATATCTATCACATGAGAAGGATCGGGATGATACTACAGAAGATATGACAAATGAAAAATATCATACATATCACAATACCTTTATATAATATACAATATGTACCCACTAGTATGATCCTCTCAATGATCTCAAGCATAAAAACATACCTAGGGGAAAAATTTCCCTATTTCTGAATTCTACGGTGACCCAAACATTGATGCACCTGAAGGAACACATGATCACCTTCTATAATACCAATAAGTTAATGAGGCAATTATATATATGATTTATGTATACTCAGATATATATCCATATTCTTTTGGTTCAACAAAACATGATCCAATGTGTAATAAACAAGACTTTCCCAAAAAAATGATTCTCTTACCTCTATCCATCACAATGGTGATCTACATGGCCTTACATAGATCACCTCACATGGTGAAATCAAAATAGAAAATCGATAAATATTGTTAAATGTTTCAAAATGTTCTATATGATTCTCCTGAGAACTAATGAAATCATGGACACATGATCTCATCATGTCCTCCTTCACATGAATAGTGTGTTCTAACTATCATTCCACCTATGGGTGACAATTTGTATGAAAAACACGTATGTAAGAACATCCTTCCATAACCCTTTCTAGAAGAGTGAAGTAAAACATAGATCTCCCTATGATATAATAGTCAGGGGTAACCCGTGAAATCACCCCACCACTTAAACATATAATCATCCAAATGGATAAATGGTTAATGTCTCCCAAATAGGAAATAAATAGGCTACCTTTATCAAATGGTCCACACACTCCCATATCGTTTCACACAAATGAGGTTTACTTAGTAGACTATCTATGAAATCCATCATAACATCATCTCATTTCCACTCCAGAATAGAAAACAACTATAACAAACATGTAGGCTACTGATGTTCATCCTTCACCTACTGATAGGTGTGGCATTACATCCTAAAAACTTTTATAATCTTTTTTATTCATAGCCACTATTATAATATATGAATTTCTTGGAAAATATTGATCAAAAAATGATGCCCTGACCACTTCAAGGCTTGAAAATCACACATCATCTCCTCTCACATAAAAGATGTCAAAATCACACAACCATGAGCATGTATGATCTCATCACCATCAATGGTCCAATTAAGAGTTATCTCCCCTCCATTAAATATACCCCTCAACACTAGGATCTATAAATTATCATGCCACATCCTCTTGATCCATTCTAAAATAAAGGGATCAATAGATAATGATATTAGGGTTATTTTTTCCCTCTCCTATTGAACACCCATGTATATCTCCAAAAACAAGGCCATCATCTTCTACTCTGAACTAGACTCCAATAATTCCTAAGTCTATGCCCACTAGGTCAATGCATCTGCAACAATATTTACATCTTTAGAAAAAAAAGATAATTGAAAATTGATGGATTTCATATATCCAACCCATCTTCATTGCCATATATTCAAATAGTACTAAAAATGATATATTTTTTACTCTTTTAATCAGTAAAAATGATAAAACTCTCACCAAGAATATAATTTTTCCCTAACGTTAGGACATACACTACTGTGAAAAACTGAAGATCATGCATCAAGTAAATTTCCCTCATGTGCCCTCAATTTTCTTGATTTGTAATCCATGACTTGATCTCCCTACATCTAAACTACCCTAATTAGGATCCCAGATGCATCATTATGAAAATATTCTCTTAATTTGTCTTGAGTAGGATAAAAATTGGTCTTGTTTTCCAATGTCTCTCTAACTCCCGAAAATCATTATCACATGATCCAAACAAATCAAACATCACATCATTCTTATCCCTTCACAAATGTTATGAATCCAACTGAGAAAAATACTTGATGAAACATTGGTAATAACCATCCAAACCCAAAATCATTGGATATCCAAAACCTTATTGGGATACTCCTATGAAATTACTACATTCACCTTCCCAAGATCCATAAACTCACCTTCCCCTATGAGGATGTGACCCTTGAAGTTCACCTTTTCAAATTAAGAATGAAACATTGATAGCATGACATATAGATGATGCTCCCTTAGTGACTTGAAATTATGTAAAGATGTTTAAAATGATCTTAATGTGTTAAGTAGTACCCCAATATTTCATCAGTGAAAACCACCACAATGTTTCCCAATTATGGGGGAAATATCCAGATCATCAATTCCATAAACAAAGAAAGTGCATTCATTACCCAGAATGACATTATAATGAATTCATACTAATCATGACTACTTCTAAAAGCATTATGTGGTATATCAAATGATCTCACATGTAGATAATGATCACTAGATCTCATTTAAATCTTAGATAACACACAAGAACCCCTTATCCTATCAAAATGTCATCAATATGTAGAATAGGGTATCAATTCTTATTTGTTATCTAGTTCAATTTACTATTATCAACACACAATCACAATGTACTAATAGAATCCAAAGAAAATAAAATTGGAGATCCCCAAGGTGGTGTATTCAAATGGATAACCCCTTTATACATTTACTCCTAAATCTACGTTTTATGCTCTTACAACTCTTCTAGTTCCATTCTATATTTCAGAATATAAACTGGTTATTCTATTGGAATCCACTCAATCATGAACTCGATCTCTCTACAAGTGGAATTATACCAAACACTTCAAAAAACACATCTAGAAACTGATTCTCTATGGGAGGGTACCATATTTTTCCAGTACACCATCACCAAGAATAAAAACCACCAATTGGGATATGAGTTCACCAACTCGTTGATAAAATATACCTACACAACAATCTTTGATATCCCAATCTTCATGATGAATATAAATTTCACCCTCAGGAGCTATGGAACTCACCCACCTATGGTAAAAATAAATTTATCCTAGTATATAACCAAAGAATCTATCCCATGTATTATGTCCAAACATGACATCTTCATCATATAAAATTTTGAAAGAGACGATACCCACCAATCACAAGGTTACACTCCATACATTGTCATATTCCCTCTGATCACACGGCTAATAGCATTTCTATTGACATAAACTCGTACATATACTCCAGAAATAGGTACAGAACATTATAAAATAGAGAAGATATAAAATATCTAAATTATCCTATATCATATAAGTAATTAAAAATTATATAATCTAAAAAAAATAATTCCTCAAATAGTCAATGGTCGAAACACACCCCCAATGTGTGTTGGATGAGATGCAAGAATATAAACTATTCTTATGACTTGGGCACTTATCTATTTCTTTTGAGCTACATTAATCTACTAATATAGACACAATTGCTCCAAAGAACCTTATCCTATACCGTGAATGGTATGGCTGGTAGAACTCAAGTTTCTCGACTGATATGTGGTATGTGATCCCTATTGATACTCGGTTTCAGCCCAAGTCCTCTATAACCACATTTCTATATTGTGTTACTATGACACCTCTATATGTGATCCATCCCACAAAAATATTAAAATTCTTCTATTCGAGGAAGAAAATATCCCCTCATAGTGCCAAGCATTCCAAACTGGTAGTAGAACACTCGATCACTTCACTATGATACTGATCTTGTTCCCTGACAACATTTACCACCATAATCATAGTGAATGTTATCATAACAACGATTCCTGCTATCAGAATATACACTACCAGACCCTCTAACTGAAATCTTGTATCCCCTACTAGACCCCTCCTTCAAGAGCCTGATCCATTTCCACATCAATCTTCACCAAATATAATAAATTCTCTTATGAATAGATCACACATTTAAGAACATCCAAAAAAGGTCTCATTATAGCTACCTCATCAATAACCAAAGATGGCACAAAAAATCTCAAAATAGTGAAGTGGATAACATAATCCATCACCTATCTAGTTTTCAAGGATAGTCTCATAAGCTATTTATCCCTATCAAACCTAAAATTCTATAAATAAAAGTTATTTAGGATATTCTATTAGAATCCCTTCTATACCATAACATCTTCATTCTCATATAGATCTTGAGTATCCCACAATATCTTTTCTTACACTTTTAATATATAAGATTCCAAATTGACCCTATTCTCTAGAGGTTTCACTGAGTGGTGCAAAATATTCCAAATAGACTCAACCCAAAACTATGCTACCTCATGTCAACCCTCTTTAGCAGACATCATAGGGTTTTGTAGCTAAAACATTCTCAACAAATCAAACATATTTTTAGTTCCATTCCTTGGGTCTGCTTCTATGAACTACATAAATCAATCTATGTTACCCTAGAAATGATCTTATCCCTTATTACCTAGAACAATACAGTGCCCTTGCACCACTACATGGGGTGAATTCTCATTAATTTAAACTTTTCATCTTTCTATTAAATGTAATTATGCTGTAAATTTTCTACAATTAAAAAAACATGTCTCATATACCTAACATATCATTACCTAATTATAAAAAACAGGGTGGGGAGGTCGCAAATATCTATAACCATATAATCTAAATAATCTGTCCATAATTTCATAACTGTACCATAGTCACAACCATCATTGATCCATATCAAGAGGTATGGCTATCATAGGGTTGACTAAACTTGTACATTTCATCTTTGTGTTAAACATCATGTTAACATATTTAAATTTACCCAAAAAATTGAATAATTATTTTTAGGAATCATTTTGAACTTTTCAATTTATATATTTTAGTTTTAACTATTTCAATACCCATCATTAAAAACACTACTAAAAATAATAAACAAAAAAACACATTTTACTTCCCAAACCAATCCCTCCACATTAGGGAAACATACCACAACAAGTTTTACCATGAATTTCTAATATGATGATGTCCTTTGACACCTTCTGAGACAAAAATTATTCATGGTGACACAAATATAGTTCAATACTATCTGTGAGTAGAATCTCAACAATAAATAACATCACACAAAAACTATATATCCGAAGGTGAAATAACATTCTACTATAACGTTGAACGTCATGAACAATAATACAACCTTGGGAACGTGGGTTTCCCTAAAACATGGGTTAGCTCTATCCCTAAATGAGATCATGACCAAGGCCCAAAACATCTTAATATTCTATATACCTTTAAAAAATTGTAAATAATAGAATATAAAATTATCTGATACAAATTTGTAAAATATCATTTTGGATCATTCGAACTTGTAGTTGTTCTATTTTGACACATGACCTCAAGAACTCCTCCACATTCACAAGAGGCCCCCAACTAACATCTAGGATACAATGAAACATATGAGGTGACTTTACCCCCTTTTCCAAAGTAAAAAAACAGTAGAATAAATAAACAATTACATGTAATAAGAATAAAATCCATAAAACTCATACCTCACTCCCAAAATGGGGAAGTACAATATGAAATACAGTAAACATGTCATTCCATGATAGAATAATTTTCCACAAATATTTATGAAATTTATTGAATTCAATCTCCACAATGACTCTCAAAACATATATGGTCTTCCAATCCATCCATCATCTTGTCAACCAAATATCACAAGTCATTTTCCCTTATCGGAACATGCAACCATTTATTCTTCTTTAGTACCCGATCGTGGACCATGTAGGGTGTGAGTAAAACTTAGTAGGTCACCCCCAATGATGTCTACCAAATATCATGTATTTTAACAATAGTTCAAGTGGGAGAAAAATAGAATTATTTATAGTATAATTAAAGTAAAAAGGTTTTAATAATAGCAATAATAATCTATACATTTTAACCCTCAGCTTCCACCATGACACCCAACAATTAAACCTTCTTCATTCCATTAAAAATTTCCAAACCATATGCCAAATGGTTATCATATATTATTATAAGAAATTCATTATATAATTTATTCTTATCAATTTACCATGTAAAATTAGTCCAGGTACCCATACCTGGGATTTATAATTCCATGACTGGTCATCCTATTCAATGATGAAGAAAGCCAAGACTTACATCTTATATCATGGGTGAGGAACATCATGAATAACACCCACAAAAAATGATGTTGAACACCAATACCACCATACAATACCACGAGTGAGTAATTCCATGACCAATAATCGAAATTATTTCATAATAAAAAACTTTTCAATGTCCTCTTAACCTAACCTTTCTATCACATTCAAACACCAGGGATACACCCCTATTTATTTTTCATGTCTCCTATAGTTATCTCCATTCAAAATTTTAACCCATTTCCATAATAATAACATATTATCATTTAATCATAGCCACAACCATTTGACATTTATTCAACCCATTAAACAACATGACCATTCCCCCATTAACCATTTATCACTCTTTCACATTAACACGAAATAATAAATTTAACTTTCTCATGTTAATAAAATCTACCCTTTATACCATGCCATTAATCCAATCCTAATATATTGTTATTTAATCTGAAAAATCCATCAATTCACTATTTAACAACTCATTTCACCATGTTGGATTTAGTTTCACACCCATGGGTGTCCATAAGATCGTTATAGTCATCTACATCATATCAAAAAAGGTCCTTGAAGGGTGTAACACATAATTGGAGGCCTAATTTCACATAAGATTTTAAAAAAATAATTTTTATCAAGTTAGTACAACAAGAGAACTACAAACACATGTAAACCACAATTAAATGTGATATAACATGTAGACCACCAACCTCATGATTTTTGACAGTGACACTCCCAAACACCACCCTTGATTCAAGATCAAAAAAAATTCGTAAATACAACAACATAATAAAAAATAGGGTTCATGAGTATCGGAAGATGAAGAAACATCCCATAACAATTATTACAAAAAAATAAAGAAAAATCAGTCGTAGGCTTACTCGAAGCTTTTTTTTTCATAAAATCACTCCAAATTCCTAGGAATCAATGTATAATGATACTTGGTGGAATATTTATCTCTTTGTTCATAAGAGATTCTAATTCATTAGAAATTGGGTGCAAAAATGAGTATGAACACTTAAATTCTATAGGGGGAGAAATTCATCACTTTTTTAATGAGGTGAATATTTTGGTCGTATGGTTTTCCAAAACATATGAAAACCAAGACTACTACTTTTTCTAGAGTTACATAGTTTTATGGGATCTCACACAGTTTTTGAAACCATGTTGAGATCATGTGGTTTGATATGTCTTTGGTCACACGATTTTTGAGATTCCTTTTTCTTGATTTGTAAACTGGCCAACACCGCCTCTAGGATACCTGTTCTTGGTGCATAGTTACTACTAACCATGATCCTACTATGTTCCATAAATAGTATTACCTATATCCACTCTTTTTAATTTTTTGAACCCCTAGGACACCCCAAGACATTTTCTATTCCCAAGAATCATTTCATTACATATTTTAGAGAATCTTTTAACCAAAACCAAAATGACACATATATCATTGATGATCAAGATCTTACATAGAGCATATGGTCAAATGTTCCCATGTTTATTTTTGTTAATAATGTTTTAATGTTAATTTTTATCACCCATTTTAAACCATTTTGGTTTTATTAATGACATGAACTAGAAGGAACTAAGTTAACTATCCTAGTGAGGGACAATGTGATGATTTACTCAATGAACAACCCATAAGAATGCATGATGGTGGAGAAACATTATTATTATAATAAAATATATATCACAAAATATTATTGAAACCAAAAATAGAGTTGAAATCCCAAAATGAATAAATAATATAAGGATTAAGCCTCTTGGATGTTTTGGTGAAAATGATAATGAAGGAATGAATTATCAATTTTCTTTGTGACAAAAATGTGGGAAGAGACACTTAGTGTAATGTCTCAATGAAATTGGAAGACGTTTGATCTATGGTATAGGAGGAAATTAATAAACAATATATTTATGAAAAATTAATAGTTTAGTTAATATAATAGAGATGAATAATGATCTCCAATGGAATCCACTATAAATTTTATTTTTAGATGTGAGAAAATTGGGGACTATAAAAAACCAGTTAACTAATACAAGGTATTACGATAAAAATCAACCTTCACAACCCGTAGATAACAAAAAACACAGAAAATTCAATGTAAAAGAATCTATTAAAGTTGACAGTGATAATTAATTTTTGATAGTCCAACTTATTCATCACATTATATTTATAAATGTCTTATGTCATGAACGTTTTAACTAACTAGTTTCTATTGAAATAAAAACACATAGTGGTATAATTATTGTACAATGTTGTGTTCATATTATTCCTGTAATATGATTCATGTGATTATTATTATCCATCATTTGGATACATTTAATGTGAATTTGGGAATTTATTTGTTCTCTTTAATTTGATGAGAAATTGTTTTTTATATTAAAAACTCAACTTTATATAAATGTATGATTGTCTATTTATAAAATTATGAATATTGATAAACTCTTTACTCAATAGTTGGAGAAAATTTAAATATTTAGGATAATCATATTTTGAGGGAAAAAATATGTTTCCTATGGTTGTATGGTTGATGTTTCTCTAAAAATTATACTTTGAATCCTGAATACCCTTTAGAATCCCTTATTAAGTTTCATTGTTATATGATAATTATAATTTATAGTATGAATTTTATTTTGGGGGAAATTTAAAACCCCTTGTTTTAGGATCTATTAATATTTCCCCATAATTATAATGATTGTTTCTCAATTATTTCAAAATGATTAATACATTATCAGAGATTAGGCCGTAAAAAATATAACCCATGATAATGAAAATTTATTATATTTTAGTGTAACATTTAAATTATGTTATACTAAAACATGTATAATGTATAATATGTTATTACCCTACATTGATGATAAAATCCCTTAAAACTATATAAAATGAAATGGGATAATAAATTAAAAAGAATTATATCTTTAGAACTAGAAACTCCTCTTGACCATGGTCACCTATAAGAATCATTGTTATTATAACCAAAATAAGAATGAGAAAGAAAACATTTAATGTAGAAATCATATTGTGAGAATGAAATTAATGGTTTTTATATTTCTATATATAAAACTGGAATTAGACCATTGAAAAATATTGTCATTGAAAATATGGTCCTTTCAGAATTTTTCATTGGTCATACATGTGTCAAAATACATATACCAATGTTATGTATTATTAGTTATGAGTTAAAATAATACATTTTAAAAATAATAATAACAAAATAAAAATCAAATATGAAATTAAAATATTTTATTTTTAATACACTAAAACTTTTTTTTATAATAATAATTTGATAAAAATCAATGAAATAATTTAATATAAATATATTTATAAAATTAAATTATATATATATTTATATATAATTATTAATATATTTAGTAATAGATCATTTTATACTTAAAAATGTATGTTTTAAAAAACCAAGAACTGTGTTTGTCATGACCCGTCCCCTAGGACCCGTGCCATGACTACCCCTAGCCTGCCTTCCATTGGCCAAGGGCTGGAGACTAGCTCTGAAGGAGTATTCCCTAAAACTGGGAAGGCATTGCCTTCATAACCTGTAATCACACAACAAGATACGAACTCAAGTAAAATAAATAGTAAATAGAGTGAGTGAAGTAAGTAAAAGGGACCAGAATACAAACCCATCTGGAAATTACAAATACAACTAGAACACAATACAATTGAAGAGAGAGAAAGACAACTACTAGGTTGCCCTTCGAGGTTACTACCTAAAGGGTTGGTATAGATCTCCTCCTCAACACTCCACATGCACCCTTCTTCTCTTCGTACCAACACGCGGTATGGTCCACCTCTAAGAAACATCTAGTCTGGTGCTCTTTTCCTCGATCAGCGTTGTCCATCATCTTCACCAAACACAATGAGGTGTGGGCATAGCTTGGGTAGGGGTGAGTATAATGATACTCAGTAGGGTCCCTGAGACCCTCAAGGTCTCACAAATCCCCAAATATTAAACCACAAGCCTAAAAAAACTGCCAAACCCACTTAGTTATATGCCCCTACATATACCAATGTAATCATGTAAGCCCATCTCAATTTTGAAGAAAACATAGAGTCCAACCCCAAATCCCCATGCTCAAATGATCCAAAAAGGAAGGAATACCACATTGGAAAGTACCACACATGAACTCCACACTGAAGAATACAACCAAGGTATTTCCATGAATAAAAGTACCACATAGTTACATACTCAGCTCACACCAAGTATATCATAGGTACGGTGGTACAGATGATTAGATAACTACTGAATCATCTTACTCCCATTAGAGGCAGACCCACACAGGATGGCTCCATGCTGAACCACACAGTATTGTTCAGTAATGAACAACAGAGGATCACTCTATGCTGTCGCATGAAGGATCTCTAGGTTTTGACCCACATAGAATAACTCAGTGTTGACCCACAAAGGATCGCTTAATGAGGACCCATATAGGATCGCAATTCATTTTTCATGTCACAACCATCTACTGGGTTCCTGCACCATTCACACTTGT
Organism: Viscum album; assembly: GCA_963277665.1. Lineage (NCBI taxonomy): Eukaryota > Viridiplantae > Streptophyta > Magnoliopsida > Santalales > Viscaceae > Viscum > Viscum album. Next base: position 95,054,797 of record OY728136.1, on the reverse strand, counting down.
CTCCGAGAGGGTCCAGACCACAAGCCACTGTTAAATACTCAAAATAATACAATGTCTCATGAGGATCTATCCCAAATCACCTCCATGTCATAAGGGTCTCAACGCAATAGACGGTGCTTCAATCGGAAGCTCGGTATGTGGGATATTAGCCTTTTAGTCCCGGGGTCCTGGTTGGATTCGAGCTCGATCCAACCCGACCATACCTCATATTAATCCAAATCTTTAGTGGGGTATACTCAATGGGACAGTCTAATTTCAAGGGATCTTGTGCCACTGACAGTTTATCAAACGGTCTCCTGGTGCCAGACTTATGACCAAAAGATCGTAAATGGTTAAAAGTGTGTCCCGGTCAAGTCCAACCCGGTATGACCAACCCGGCCTGACCTGGCTGGGGTCGACTCATTCTGGGTTGACCCAATCCGACCGTCTGGGTCTGGCCCAGCCCTCTGGGTGGCCCGGACTGTTAGGTTCGGCCCGGCCAGTGCTGGGCAGCCAGGACAGCATGGCGGTCCGGCAGGCCGTGAGGGCTAGGGGTGGCCGTAGAGTGGTTCGGCCACATACGACACAAGGCCACAGGGCGGCACGGCCATGGGGGTGCTGCGAGGGGGAGGGGAAGATCGGTCATGGGCATCACGAGGCCGTGGGGAGGCTCGGCCGCTGAGGGTGCCGCGGAGGGTGTGGGGCAGCTCTACTGCGGGTGGCGCGAGGTCGTAGGGCGTCTCGGCCGCGGAGGGTGTCGCAAGGGTGAGGGGAGGGGAGGCCGCAGACTGCGTGAGGCCGTGGGGTGGCTCAGCCACATATGGTTCCACGAGGGAGGCTCGGTCGTAAGTGTGTGTAGGCCGTGGGGCGGCACGGATAGCCGCAAGGCAGCACGACAAGAGCACGGGGCTGCGCGGATAGTCGCGGTGCAGCGCGGCAAGGCCGCAGGGTGCACACTGAGGCTGCGAGGCAGCACGGATAGCCGCAGGGTGGTGCAGACGGCTTCTGGGCAGCGCGGATGGCCACAGAGATCTGGAGGGAGGTCGTGGGGAGGTTCGGTGAGGCTGCTGGCAGTGGGGGGGTGCCGCGTGGCCGCGGGCGGTGGGGGTCGCAATCGGCGTATGTCGTGGGGAGGAGGTGGCCGTGGAGTAGTGCCATTGCATTGGCATCTTCATCGTGTCCGTCGGTGGTATTGGATGCCATTTCTGTGCCCCTTTTTGGTTGGTCTCCAACCTCTTCTATTGCGAAGAACACCACAAATCATCACAAGAATTGCATTGAGGATGGGCCATGTTTGTTTGTCCTGCACCCTCCACATTATAGCACTAGCCAACAGCTATAATCTCTCTGGAATTATGTAGAGTCGTCAAGAAGAAAAAATGTAATAATTTTGAACAACCACCCAACCTCTTTTGTTTTTTCGTCGATGAGGAGGGAAAGATGATCGTCGATTTAAGACGTTCCACATTGGGGGATATCCCGGGGATGAAGTCGAAGTTGTGCATCAGCGTTCTTCGTTGGAGGAGCGTTCTTTGTGGAAGAAGTTCTTCGTAGGAGAAGGAAATCATCCAAGATCTCTCCCCTTTTCCAATACATTCCCCCAAAATAAAAATATCCAACTGTTTTGTTTCCCCAATTTTAATTGTTCCCAAAATTTTAAATTGGATTAATAATTTACATAGTGGTTGACATAAAAAATTTAATGGGGTGGCACAATTAAAGTGGGTGAAGTTTAAGAGACTTCCTCACACATAATAGGGAGTTCAATGGGTTATAGCCTTGGGTGGTCCCCACCATAATAACCTCTCAAATGAGTTTAGTTCAGGTGGTCCCCGACACCATAACCTCTCATGGGAGGTTTTTTCAGGTGGTCCCCACCTATGAAACATACAAAAGGTGTTTAAAATAAAAATAAAAATAAAAGCTACACAATTTTATTTTTATTTTATTCATTCTTGGATTTGTGAAAATCTAACTTCCACCCTCGACCTACTACGGTCAAGGTGAAGGTCCCCATAAGTGAATACCGGCACATCGAGTTCAATGGTTCCCTCAGATATCAATTCCGTGCACCAGTTCAAAAGTTAGAAAATCTCAATCGTACGTTTACTCAATGGACCCTAAATAAAGTCCAGAAATTCATTCCAGAAACTCCAAGCCTTAGAATCCTGTGCTGTAAATTTTCAGAGACTCATAAAAATATCATATATTTAAAAAACATACATGGAAATTCCAGGTTTTACATTCTTCACACCCCAGGGCTTTATGCCCCCGTAAGCTACAACTCAAAACACATAAAATATGTGGGGGTACAGAGCATAAATATGGCCCTCCCGCTCCCATGTTCTCTCCTTGAGTTTCCCGTGCTACCAGCGAACACACACCAGAGGTACCAACTGCCCACAAAGGACCCACTCCTGTCGATCCTCAATCTCCACGGGAAGGTTCATGCACGTATCTCCTCAGCTAGGATATGTGGAAGATGTCGTGCACCAGATGCAACTGAGGTGGAAGAGCTAATATGTATACCACCTCGGCAACTATGCTGAGGACCTGAAAGCTTCCAATGAACCTCAGAGATAACTTTCCACCTAGTCCAAATCTCCACAAACCACATCGAGGTGAGACTTGTAGAAAGACGTGGTCACCATCCTCGAACTCCAGAGGTCTCTGTCTCATGTCGGCATATGATTTTTTCCTACTCTGTGTAGTCTTCATCCGCTCCTGGATGATCTTTACCTTCTCTATGGTAGCTTGTAACGTCTCTGGTCCCACTAGTGCTAACTCCCCTAGGTCAGTCCAGCACAATGGTGATCTTCATGGTCACCCATACAACACCTCAAAAGGTGTCGTCCCAATGGTGGAGTGATATCTATTGTTTTATGCAAACTCTACCAAAGGCAAGTGATCCTCCCATCTACTAATGAAGTCTAGGATGCAAGCTCGTAGCATGTCCTCGAGGGTCTTAATAGTTCACTCAGTTTAGCCATCGGTCTGAGGATGGAAGGCAGTTCTTAAACGAAGCTTCATCGCGAAAGCCACTACAACCCCTTCAATAGATGGGAATTAAAATGTGCATCATTATCAGAGACAGTCTTCGAGGGCACTCCATGTAACCGCACAATCCCTTTCACATAGAGGCATCCCAAGATCTCTACTGAATTAGGCTCTCGGATCATTAGGAAGTTGTCTGACATAGTGAGTCGATTGACGATCACCCAAATCGAGTCATGTCCCCTGGATGTACGTGGAATACCTGTCACGATGTCCATGGATATCCCATCCCACTTCCACTCTGGAACCTATAAAGGCTGAACCAGGCATACTGGTACCTGATGCTCTACCTTAACTTATTGAATATTGAAGCCCTGAGAGGCATGCTCTGCTACTAGTTTTTTCATTCCCGGGCACCAATTCTATCGTCGGAGATCCTGGTACATCTTCTCCACGCCTGGATATACCTATAGAAGGGATGTGTGGAACTCCCTCAAAACTTCCTCTTGAAGTGACAATGGTACCATGGAACATCCTCTTAATAGGATAATGTTCTCTCTACCATCATAAAATCCATCAGGTGCATGTCCTGTGGATATCTGAGCACGTCGTGTCTCGCAGTCAGTTATCTCATACCACACCTTCCTAACTCGCTGAAAAAGTGGGAGAGTGACCGTAAGAGACTAAATAACAGATTCTACATCTCTATCCACAAATTATATCTACAAAGTGGCTAGATACTGCGTCGCCTCACCTATCACATGTATACTAGATCTCAAACCAAGTTCATCTACTACAATGTTCCCCTTAATAGGAGTATAGACAATCTTGAAGTCATAGTCCTCTAGGAACACAAGCTAATGACGTTGGCTTGGGTTTATGTCCTTCTGAGAGAAGATATACCTGAGACACTTGTTATTAGAGTTCACTATAAAATTCTCACCCATCAAGTAATGTCGCCAGATATTCAAGGCAAAGTCCAATACTGCAAACTCTAGGTCATGGGTAGCGTAGTTATGCTCATGTTGTCTCATACTTCAAGAACCATATGTGATAATTTCTCACTCCTGTATTAGGACACATCTGAGTCTGGTCTCCGATGCATAGTAGTAGACTACATTCCCTACGCCCTATTCCAATAGCCTCTAGATGGGAGCACTAGTCAGCCTCTGCCTTAGCTCTTGAAAACTCCACTGGCATCTCTCTGACCACACAAATGGTTTCCCCTTCTTCGTCAATGTGGATAGAGGTGCTACACTTTGGAGAAATCTGGCACAAATCTCCAGTAGTATCAAGCCAATCCTAGGAATCTATTCACCTCTGTCACACTCCAAGGTGGCTCCCAAAAAATTACCACCTCAATATTTGCTGGATCCACAACACCTCCAGCCTCCAATATGACATGTCCTAGAAGGTGAACCTCTTGGATCCAAAACCGGAACTTCGAGAGCTTACCATAATACTTGTTCTCTCAGAGTGTGTCCAGTACTACCTGAAAATGATAGGCATGATCCTCCTCAATTGCCAAGTAGATCAAAATGTCATCGACGAATACTAATACAAAGAGATCAAGGAATGGCTGAAAGATACTGTTCATGAGTCCCTTCAACACTTCTGGAGCATTGGTTATGCTGAATAGCATTACCAGTAACTCGTAATGGTCTTACCGACATCTGAATGTCATTTTCTGCACATCCTCATCTCGTACTCTGAGCTCGTGATAGCCTGATCTGAGGTCTATCTTTGAGAACCACTGTGCTCCCTATAGCTAATCAAAGAGGTCTTCAATCCTTGGTATGGGGTAATTATTCATCACAGTCACCAAGTTTAGGCGCCAATAGTCGACACAATGTATCAAGCTCTCATCCCATTCATGGTGTACAGAATCGGGGCTACCCAAGGTGAAACAGTAGGTCGAAGGAATACCTCACCATGAAAGTCCTCTAGCTATACCCGTATCTCACGAATATCCATGGGAGCCATCCAATATGCTGGTGTAGATATCAGTGTCATCAAGGGGTACAAGTCAATGTAAAATTTTACTTCGTTGCGAGGAGGTAGACCTAGAACATCATCAGGGAAGACATCTGCATACTGGTCCACCACTACAGGATAACTCAGACTCTTCACATCAACCGCTCCGAGGGTAAGGCTAGACAAATGATGACTAATCGGATGCACCCTCCTCTAGGTATGTCCAACCTGTGCTGATAAGGCTCCCTTCTCACTGGTGAAGGTAAACCTAGTCCCATCCATGCAGACACACTGCACTTTGTGCCTAGTATAGTCAATCAAATCATAGAGTGTAGAGAACCATTCCATACCCAAGATGACGTTCTAAGGACTCGACTCTACGACTAGGAGATCTTAGCCGAAGCTCTATCCTCCTAGAGTAAGCTTACACTGCTGGAACCAGTGCGTAATCATCGAATCTGCTCTTGTAGGAGTCTCTAGACATAAGGATCAAGGCAACGACTCCGTCAGAATCATAGAGCACCAAAGGAGGGAAGTGGAAATAAAAGAATTACTAGCACCTGTGTCTATAAGTACTGCAGTTAAGGTGGAGTAGACACAGATATTACCTCGTATCATATCTGGAGTGCCATGGTCGTCACCATCAGCAGCCTAGAGCTAGGATCACCCATGTCATCCAACTCCATGTGGTCAGGGTGGACCACATATTGGTGGTGGCAGAAACATATCAAGTCATCATCCACTGCCAGCTGCATGACCAGCTCCACTGCCACATCCACCTGCTCCCTGTGGACCTTCTCGGTCAAGCCTATGTCTCTACCTGGTCATTACTTTGACCATATTTTGATCATCTGTATGGTAGGTCAGACTGTAACGAGCCATATGACCCTTCTCGCCCCATGCGCAACATTACCCGATCCTGGTATGACTGGCTCTGCCTCGGGTGCCCTGCCTAACCGACCCTAGATCCGGATGTCATCCACCTGATGTTCTGGTCCTTTTGGACCTCTTTGTAATATGTTTGATTCTTGCTACAGAAGACTCCACTATGTGATGACTGGTAATGCGTCTCGCTGTTGGTGACTGCTCGGCAAGGAAACTCTCCACTGGGAGGGCTCTCTCTAACACCCCCTTCTACATTGGGATGCTGAGAGAGATCATCAAATCCCAGATCTCCCACTTGAGTCCCAGCTCGAAGGTCCAGGCCATAGAGAATGGGTCCCATATGATATTTTTGGAGTAGCATGAGAGGACAGTGAACGTCGATGAGTACAGAGCCACACCAATTCTACCCCACTATAGATGCAGTAGCTCATGAATACGAACTACACAAAGATTCACTGGGATGAACTCTACTCAAAACAAGCTCTTGTAGTCTGCCTAGATAAGTGTCATCTCATCATGATACAGAAGCATCATGCTCCACCATCTTCCTGATTCTTCCTAAAGAAGACTAGCAACAAGGATTACTATGAGATTGGCTGGTATCCCTACCAGGAGGAAGACTCTCACTAAAACCTCCAACCAATCATTTTCCACCTATGGGTCTGTCTCTCCCCTAAACCAGGGTGGCCTCTGGCGCTGGAACTCATGTAACGTGCTTATGTGGCATGCACACTCTTCCGCTAGGGCTGGTGGCATTGGTGGCCCAATGGGTAATTGTACCGCTGGTGCCTCTGCTGGTGCCTCTACTAGAAGAGGGCCCTACACCGAGGCCTCGTCACTCAGTGGGTAGTCAGTGTGTACTACATCCATATCCCTAGCTAGCTACCTGCGTGGAGGCTTCTTGAAAAGAAATAGGTGCGCCATGGTCAAAAATTTATTCCCTGTGAGCTGACTCAAGATATCACAAAGAAAACTCTTGGAAACACACACGCAATCAGTGTTTTCATGCACTGAGTCGGAAATCAGAAGTGATGGTCCTGGTGTATGGATACATCGGCTACCGCACAAACACTGGATTCCCAAAACTGATCACCACACTCACTACACTTAACACTATTTCCATTTCAAAGATCATAGTCTTATGTTCTATGGTATAACCAACTCCTCTGATACAAATTTGTCCCGATCCATCCCCTGGGGCATGTGCCATGACTACCCCTAGCCTGCCTTCCAAAGGCCAGGGGCTAGTGACTTGCACAGAAGGCGTATTCCCTAAAACTATGAAGGCCTTAACTTCATATCATGTGTGCACATGAAACCAAGAACACAACAAGATATGAACTCAAGTAAACTAAATAGTAATCAAAGTGAGTGTATTATGTAAAAGGGGCCAGAATACATGCCCAGCTGGAATGTACAAATACAACTAGAATACAATACAACTGAAGAGAGAGAAAGACAGCTACTAGGTCATCTTATGGGGTTCCTACCTGAAGGGTAGGTACTAATTTCCTCCTCAACACTCCACATCCACCTGTCTCCTCTTCGTACTGACACTTCGTATGGTCCCCCTCCGAGCACCTTCTATTCCTGGTACTCCCAACCTCAATTAGCACTATCTGTTATCTGCACCAAACACAGCGAGGTGCAGGCATAGACCATGCAGGGGTGAGTGTAACGATACTCCGTAGGGGCCCCGAGACCATCAAGGTCTCAATAATCTACAAGGGATAAACCATAAGAATTAAAACAATTGTCGACCCCACTAAGGAATATGCCCATACATATACCAATGTTATCAAGTAAACCTAGCTCAATAATGAGGAAAACACATAGTCCAGCTCCAAAGCCCCAAGCTCAACTATTCCATAAAGGAATGAATACCACATAGTCAAGTAACACACAACCACACCACACCGATGAATACAACCAAGGTATTACTATGAAGAAATGTACCACAGAGGTAAAGACTCTGATCACACTAGGTATATCATAGGTATGGTAGTAAAGATGATTAGATAACTACTGAATCGTCTTACTCTGTTAAGAGGCAGACCCACATAGGATCCCTCAGTGTTGACCCACACAAGATCGCTCGGTGCTGACCCACACATGATCTCTCCATGTTAACCCACACATGATCTCTCAGTGCAGAGCCACACATGATCGCTATTCTTTCTTCACATCACAACCAGATGTTGGGTTCCCGCACTATGCTCGCTTGTCTCTGGGAGGGTCCACTTCACTAGCCACTGGTCGACACTCCAACTAACAAAAAGTCCCACAAAGATTTATTACAAATGACCGCCATGACATAGGGGTCTCAACACAATATGAAGTGCATCAATCAGACGCTCGGTCTGTAAGTTATTAGCCTTTTAGTCTCGGGGGCCCGATTGGATTCGTGCTCGATCCAACCTGAATGTACCCCATCTTAATCCAAATCTATATTGGGGTATACACAAAGAGATCGTCTCATTCCAAGGGCTCTAGTACCACTAACGGTTCATCAAACGGTCATCCGGTTCCAGGGTTATTCCCAAACGAGCTTAAATGGGTCGAAGGGGGTCTGGGTCCGGTCTGACCCAGTCGGACCCGCCCAGCCAATCCCAGACTGGGAAAACTCAGTCTGAGTCGACCCGGCCTGACCTTCTGGGAGGGCTGGCCAGTTCTGGGCAGTCTCATAGGCCACAAGGGCCAGGAGGGGCCATGGAGTGGTTCAGTGGTAAACAGGATGATATCGCGGGGCACCTTGGCTGATGGGGTGTCGTGAGGGCATGAGGAGGCTCGGACACGGGTGGCACAAGGCCATGGGAAAACTCGGTCGTGAAGGGTGCCTTGAAGGCGTGGGAAGCTCGACTTTGGGCGGCGCAAGGTCGTAGTGTGGCTCGATCGGAGAGGGTTCTGCGAGGGTGGCTCGGCCACGGGGGTGCCATGAGGGCACGAGGCGGCTCGGCCACGGCCAGCACGAGGCTGTAGGGTGGCTCGGACACAGAGGGTGCCATGGGGTCAGCTCGGCCGTGGGGGTGTTATGGCCGCAGGGCAGCACAGATAGGCACGGGGAGGCGTGGTGAGGTTGTAGGGTGGCACGGCGCGGCCAAACGGTAGAACGGTGAGGCCGCAGGTTGCGGCGCAGTGAGTTCTCGAGCAGTGGTGGCCATGGTCAGCAAAGGCTGCGGGGCGGCATTGGCCGCGGAGCGGCAGTGGCCACAGGTTGGCAGTGGGCCCAGAGTGATGATGGCACGTCGTCTCCTGGGTCGCGGCCGGCGGTGGTGCCGACCTCCGTTCTCATGCCTCTTCATGGTTGGTCGCCAACCTCATCCATCATGATGAACACCACAAATCATCACAAGAATAGAAGAGAGTATGGGCATGTTTGTTTGGCCCGCACCCTCTCTATTAGTGTGGTATCAAGCAGCTATAATCACTCTTGAATTACGAGGAGTCCTCAAGAAATCAAAAGTGAAGCATTTCAAACAACCACCCTACCACATTCGTTTTTTGACGTTGATGAGGAGGGAAAGACGATCATCAATTGAAGACATCCCACGTTGGAGGATTCCCAAGGAAGAAGTCGAAGTCAGGTGTTGGAGTTCTTCTTTTGAGGAGTGTTCTTCATGGAAGAAGTTCTTCATGGAAGCAGTTCTTCATTGGAGAAAGAAATCCTCCAAGATCTCTAACCTTTGCAAATACTTTCCCCCAAAATCAAAATAGCCAACTGTTGTGTTTACCCTATTTTAATTGTTGACACAATTTCAAATAAAATTATTTTATTACATAGTGGATGGAAAAATAATCTAAAGGGGGGTGGCACCATTAATGTGGGGGCAGTTTGAGAGGCTTCCCCACACATAATATGGCGTTCAAGGGGTTTGAGCCTCGGGTGGTCCCAACCACAATAACCTCTCATGGGAGGATAGTTTAGGTGGTCCCCACCGCCACAACCTCTCATTGGAGGTTTAGTTCAGGTGGTCCTCACCTCTGAAACATCCGTAAGGAGTTTAAAATAAAATAAAAATAAAAGATACATAATTTTATTTTTATTTTATTATTTCACGAATATGAGAAAACCTAACATCCACCCTCGACCTACTGCGATTGAGGTGAAGGTCTTCATAAGCGAATATCGGCGCTGTGAGTTCAACGGTTCCTTTGGATTTCAATTCCAAGCATTGGTTTAGAAGTTAGAAAATCTCACTCACACGTTTACTGAACGTACCTGAAATAAAGTTCATAAATTCATTTCAGGCACTACAGGCCTCAGAATCATGTGTCGTTAATTTTTGCAGACTCTTAAAACCCCCATATATTTTTAAAAAATTGAATGGAAATTCTTGGGATTCACTATGTATTTTTATGATACTAAATATATTATAATTAAATTGTGATATATTTTATTATTAATATATAATAACTCTAATTTAATTAATAATTTATGTAATATATGATTTAGAACACATAACGTTGAAAAGCACATTTTTTCTATATAAATAGTTTTCTTTATTTTTTCTATGTTATTTTTAAATAGAAATTTATAAAATTTAGAACATGAATCTGAAAAAAATTGACTTCATTTTTTAATTTCAAAAATCCAAAATATCATAAAATGAATTATTATTATTTTTATAAAGATAATAATTTTTATTTGAATAGTATAATATATTCTTTTTACAAATACAGTACCTTTTCTTGCATTATTGGTTCATAATAATGTTTTATAAATTAATAAAACCCTATTATAGAAAGAGTATAATTTTTTGTGTTATAATTAAATTTTAAAAATAGTTATTCTAGTTTAGAAACTAATATTTTATGTTTTAGAGATTAAACATTATTTTCCTCAAGAAATATTTTTTAATAAATTATATAATTTTTACTTTAAATATTAGTATATACCAATATAATAAATTGAATAAAATTAAATGGATTTATAATTTGGAATCATTATGTGCAAATGATATTATAAGGGAATTTTTATTTTTTAATTATAGAAGATACGTTACTTAAATAAAAACAAGTTACCCCGATAAAAGCTAAAATGGTAAAAGTAAAAAATCTAAGAGTAGAAGACTTTAACCATGATTAATTCATGACTGTGAATGTGTGTTTGAGGCCTCAATAAATCTTATCTCATCTTTGTTCCATTATTTCTCAATTTTTGTTCCACTTTCCTCGATATTTACAACCCATTATTAATGTGTTCTGTGTATTTATAGAAATATAATATCTTTTTACATATAAAAGGAGTTCTCCTATACTCACTTCCCCTCACACCAAAATCCCATATGTTTAGAAAAAACACTGACCATCCCTCTACTAGATCTTTTAGAAACCTTAAATAGGTCATGGTCTTCTTAAAATGTCATCCTAGAAATGTTCAATCCCTTATATAGAAGACATAATCCAAGAACTTAGGCATAAATTGCTAACCACTATTTTTTCATTTCTATTTATTTATATACATTTATTCTTACTCAAATTACATAACATTATCTTAAGATGATAACATAAATATTATAAGTATACTTATATGATATTATAATTATGGAATAATTAATAACCATGTTTTCACTTTTCCATTAAAAAAATGAAAACATGAGATGGGTGTATGTGAGGACTACCACATCCACTATATTACATGTTAGTTTTCCATCATCACCTAACAAGAATAGTTTAAAAGAAAATTTAATGTATAGATATTATATTTTTTACTTACATAATGTTTTTAAATTATAAAAAATATTACCCCTCTCTCACTTTCTATGAAAACAAAATCATCATCCATGTGTACATGTAGACCTCAAACAACATGGATAATTGTATTTTGTTTTTCATTTACTCATTAAAGGATGGTTATAAGAATGGTTATAAAAAATAAATATGTTATTTATCATATAAATAATTTTTTATAAATTATTTTATAACCTGTTAATTATATGAGTGACTAACAATCTTTATAAAATCCATCGTCTTAAATAATTGAACTGAGAAGGAAAAAGAATTTATTCATACAATATATTTGTTTGGGACCCATAACATTTTATAATAATTATTTTTTATTAGGATATAACACAATAATAAACACTAAATTATATCATTACTATACTGGTACAATGTTATTAAAACTAAATCACCACATAATCATTTATTAATCATGATATGATTGTGTTTGGGTTGGGTTGACCACTTGAACAATTCTATGAAATTATATAACAGATGCCAATAAAAACATAATTTTTTTTATTATATTATATAAATATATAAATTATTTTTTTATTCTGTAAAAGATATGTCAATATTTTACTCAATAATTAATAAATCGCCATTTGATTGTTAAAAAAATCACTCAAGTGTGCTTATTATCAATTTCAGCTTCAAGGATAAAAATGAAACACTCCTTAAATAAAATTGAAATTTAAAAAATAATTATAACCCATTAATTATAGTACCATTAATGATATTTTAGTGATTAACTTTTAGAGAAGAAGAAATACCGACACTGCTCCTATGAAACTAGTTCGAACACTCAAAACTATAAACATCTAATGTGCGAAAATGTAAAAAACTGACTAATATACATATTGATAATGTATACAGTTTAAAAATAGTTTTATGTATGAATATTGTTATGAAATTTTTTATTCATATAGAAATGATTTTTATATAGGATGATAAAGGTCATCTGGGGAAGACAACATCAATGTTAAAAGTACCTTATCTCAAATTTTCATTCAATGAGACATATTTCTTATTATACACCATGTATTATTAAAAATGATTTATCTACTAGAAATTTAATATTTGATACCATGATATACTAATATTTAATGATATTTAATTTTTCTTTTTGAATAATATCCATCAAGGGGTATTATTTGAATGATTGTAATGTTCTCAGGGTTATTTGTCTCAATTTTTAATTCCACAAGACATGTTTGATGTTGCACACCATTTTTATCTCATGTATTTATTTCCTTTCCCTATTTACTTCATGTGGAGTAATAATATTATATTTCATAATATATATATAGGATCATTTCAGAAACACCCAATAGTATTATTTTTATTTAACCCTTCCAGGAGTTATAAGAAACATTGGTAAATCAAATCACTTTATCTAATTTATATAGTTTCATTTGAACACTGATATTAAATATTACAAATATTGAAATATTTCCTAGTACATATGATATATAATTTTATATTTATTGGGATTAGGAGTTCTAAATTAAAGTCCCCATCAAATAATTATTTTCATTTCTATAAATTATATTATTATTTTTGAATTATTCCTCTACACTTTAGTGTTTTTAATCATAAATTTATATTTCTTTAATGTCAATGTTTTATTATACATAAAGTATTATCCTTTATTATATTAAAATACAAATAGGTATTAATATATGTGATCTTCATAAATTCCATTAATATAATTTTTTGTATTTCTATTTTGAAATTTGGATTATGTTTTCCCCTTTGTTCTCAAAAGGTATCTATTTTTCATTATGTCATGTTTTGTAAATAACCCAATAAATAATTTACTAGTGTCTCTCTTTTGGGGTTTAAATATGGTAACAATTGTTATGGTTTGTGTAGTTATTTATGTGATACTATTTAATTTAATGAAAACCTCATTCTTGTTCCATGGTTTTCATATTGTGAATATTAGATGTTTTCTTATTGAAAACAAATGTATTGTTGTTGTATTAGTGATAGAAAAACCCTATATAGCTCCAATTCATTGGGTAAATATTTACATCTCTTGATGTATGATTCTCTTGTTGTAATAGTGGTATCCTATATCCTCACTTGAATGCTACTTTTGATAACCATGTCATGTATATAGGATGATATGCATGATGTATTCTTACCTTTATTGTGCACATATTTATTCATATAATATTTAATGGAAATTTCCATAGATTAATTTTCATATCAAAAGGTTATATCAGATCCGAGGATATAATGAGATCCTCAATATACTATGAAATTAATCTACAGGAAAATGTCTTTTGGTCCACATACATTTTACCGATGGGACACCATAGTTATTTTACTATCCAATGACGGGGGCTCACAATCCTTTAGACTTCTTCCCAGGAAGTTAACAATTGGTGATCTCTAATAGTGAGATCGTGAGGATAGGCCCACCAATATGAACACCACATGTTTCAGGATTCATTTGTTGTTATTATCTATAGTCATGTGTGTTGGTCTCCTAACATGACATCATTATCAATTTCTCTCATTAGATAATTTACTTTTATAGAAGTAAAAAATAAATGATAATGAAATTATTTTGACGTAGCTTGTGTTGGGTGTGTCATTGGTGGTATGACATTGGTGGAATGGTTAAGAAAGTATTTGTTGCACCAAAGTTAAGGAATTTAATATATATATATATATAGGGCATGTTTAATTATGATGGTACTAACTTCATAAGTATTTATCCAAATCAATTGAAAGTTAAATCCATCTAGTTAGGTCAACATTCAAAAATGAAATAAATTGTTAATGAAACATGTGGGTGTCCAGCTTTAATAGATATCGAAAGAAATAGAGATTGTTGTACATAGTACATGATCAAAGGTTTATAGTCATTTCTATGGAAATATTTATCTCTTTTGGGGATTTTATGGGTAGTTAGACACTGCTCTTGGTCTATGTATTTTATTCACTACTATTGAGATAAGGTACTAAAGGGTAACACACAGTACCATATAAGAAAGTCCCCCCGATTCAGTTGAATAGGTATACGGGACATAGTGTGTCATACCATAGGGATAGAGTGTTGTCCATGTTATTAGTTTCCAATGAATAAATAAATTCATTATAATTGAAATTATGAATTATTTGTATTTAATTTATTTATTAAATAAATTTACATGTTATGTAAATACGAGAAAATATTATTCAAACAATTATTGATTTATTATTATAGGATTGTTTAATATTATAAAGAAATTAAAATTGATGTTAATGACTCAGTTTTATCACATTATATTTTTAATATATATTATATGTATGTTATAAATTATAAATAATATTTACAGTTTAGTTTATATTGTCATAATTATTACTTAGTGGATTTAGATTTTCTAGAGGTCCGGGATCCCTACCGAGTGTCTTTCATATCCATAATAAATAAAGAGAGAGGATCTTACACAATGAATTATATTCATTGATTAATTCCAAATCTTATCTCTCCTCACCCACATCCTATTGAGAGAATGTTTTGATCCAGACATTTAAATCTAGTTATACCTCACTCATCGAAGGCACATTGATGCAGTGATCATCTGTACATCAAAGTCATTGTCGGATCTCCGCTCTTGCACCCAGAATTAGACGATGGATTCTCCAGTATATTTTTGAAGCTTGTGTGGTTGATCAGGAGGGATCCTTCTAAGGATCCTTTGAGTAGTGATATTCTGTGACTAGAAGATGTTGAGTGAAGCTACATATCTAGAAAAAGAATGTTTTGAGTTTATGTTTGTGTGCTCAATTTATTTTACATGAGTTTCTTGGACTGTACCGGGGCTCATATCGTTGAAGATTACAAGTTCCGTCACTCTGATGATGAAATATTTTAAAATATCTGACCCACTCTCTTCATTTGTCACCCAATTACCTTCAAATGGTATTATAGGGATATTATACATTATCTGATCCATGTAAATTAATTATTTTAAAATATTTGTAGAATATTTAAAAAATGTCTGAATAGAATAGCTTGTGATTCAATTTGAGATCATATGGCCAGTTTAAGGCCATCAGAAATTTTCTAATTGATTGAAAACAGATAATAAACAATTATTAAAATTTTAAAAATGGGTTTTTCTAAACATATCTGTTCTGGTCAGCTATGTCTAGAAATTTTTTATCCATTATAATGTTTACATTCACTGGAAATTTTATTTATTATAACAATAAAAAATATTATTATTATTAAAATTATATATTGTTCTCCTTTGGAAATGTTCGATATGTGTGAAAAAATAAACACAAATAAAAATCAACATTTTTTTAGTCAAAAAGTCATTGAAAAAAAAATAAGTGGTGGAATCTACTACTGAATGCCTGTCGCCCCCCCCCCCCCTGGTTCAAGCCCAAGCTCAACCATGAGCTACTACCTATAACTGGTGTCCATCATCTAGTCCTTCCATCGCCTCATCTACCTCTTGGTCAAAGAGCCCCACCAGCTAGACCTCCTCAACCCTGCCTCTCTGTGAACCAAATCTCCACATCATTGCAGCACACTAACAATGCCTAGGATCTAAATGGGCTATCATTTATTAAGAGCATGCATCCCCTCCCGCACTGCTTTGGTGCTCCTTCGCATGCCACTACATCGGGAACATCCTCACCACTATGGTCATCCTTGTAGGTTCATTCACTGCACGAGAACACCCGAAGGTCTGATCTTCCACATAGCCCTCACTAGTGGTGTCCCTACCTTCAATTGAAACTGCTTTACATTGTTCCACCCCCTACCAACTCTCTTGAACTTCCCCATTATTTCCATATACTGTGCCTTTAGGTGACCCCATGTCTGGCCTCACCATGTACAGTCATCCCTATCTTGGTATATCCTTATTGAATTTCATCCATGGCTATCATCATGACTCTTCCACAGTTAGAGTTACCACATAATTGGTTTTAATGGATCATATTTTCCTTGTAATGATCTAGGGATGGTTATCCTACCCTATAATGGGTATGGGCAGAACTGTAGGGCCCAAATTGGCCTTACACGGGCTTTTTAGGGCCCGAAATAGGTTAGCGTAGCTTTGATGTGACTAGCTTTGGTCATGCTAAATTTTTTAGTACCCAATGTAAATGAAAATTAATTTATATTCCTCAATTAAATTTTAAATTTTAATAAAGTTAATTAAGATATTAATTTTGATTAGAGATTTTTATTTTAATACCCGAGTTTAAATTAATTTAATTTTGGGTATTAAATTGAATTAATTAATTAATTTAATTTTTGGTATTAAAATTTAATTAATTAAGGGGGGTAATTGTGAATTAAATAAAATATTTAAATTTTAATTTTATTAATTTCTTTAATTATATCATACATTATTTATTTCTATATAATTTTATGTCACATAAATTTTACTGATGACCGGTCTTCAGAAATTCACCCGACCTGTGTCCGTATGGTTCTTTTATTTATTTAATTATTTAACTGTCTGCAATTATTGTAATTAATTAAGATGGTATCTCCATCATCTTTTATTTTCAATCAATTATTCTAAGGACAAGCATGTCCATATTCATATGATATACATTACACCACTACTTCCCCTCACCTACGCATGAGTATTTTTATTCTTCGATGAGGAAAATGTACATGGTGTACCCCATCAGGATGAGGCGGTACACCAGATGTTGTGTGACCCTCCTTAGATGTGGTGAATTTTAGAAGATAGATGGGAATAAAAGACCAGGGCGAGGTTCATCAAGAGTCAATTTACGACTCGAGTATGATTCCCCCTAGGTCGTGGTTGGTCCACAATTTAATTGGATCAACCAATATTTATTGTTCTAGACCAGTTGGGTAGAATATTTCTTTTATTAATTTAATTATTTGTATTTTTATTTTATATAAATGAGAAAATACATAAAATATTTAAGAATAAAATTACTTAAATAAGAAGTGAATGTTTTTTTCTATTAATGTATATTAGTAAGCATGCCAACATCGATGAATAGAGTTACGAAAAATGGAATACATTCATCAGAAGAAAAACAAAAAAACATCAAAAAAAATTAAAACATAACCACCTTATATCATTAGAGTTTGGACAAAAATAGGTGTTCGGGGTGCTCATCATCCATAGATGAGGGTTCCTCTTACTAATAGGGAGTTATTATGAGAGTGGTCGGTTGAGTTAACAAAAGTGGTAGTAAGAACTGGCCAGTCTTACTTTCTATCATTTTAGAGGAACTTTTTTTGTAAATCTAGTTATAATTTTTGAAGCTAGGAGTTCACTGAATAGATTAAGGAACTTTCAGTTAAATCGGTTTTCCAGTCAAGTGCCTCCCTTAAACCATCTGAGTAGTGGCATAAGCAAATCTTGTTGACAATTATGGGAGATTCTGGGAACCTTGCCACAAGAATTCCCATACAATAGAGTATTCTAATTATAATACACAGGGTTCCTATAATTAAATAAATATTGGGTGACATTTAATGATTTAATTAATTAATCAAAATTCACCAATCGTTAATCTATATAAAACGTACAAATTTTATTGAAATTTATTATTGTAGAATATGGAATGTTATAACACAAGATAATCTATAATAAATATAGGAAAAATTAATTTTCAAAACTAGAAAAAATTCCTAATGTAGTATAGTTTTTTGCACCCACTACTCTAATTTAAGAAATTCAAAGTTCTGGTGTTCGAATGCTTGTTAATCCACCGCATGAAATGATGATGTAAATTTTATTATAGGTGACTCATAAAATGATCATATGATGGTTATGTAATTATTATAAAATCAACGTCTGATGTTTTTGTGTCTAAAACATCAGGCATAGACGATATAACTTGTAGTTTCATTTCCAATAAGATTATAAGGAGAAAGTGGTGCATGATTTGAATGGGAGATCAATTTCATTGGCATTGTATAAATATGAAATATGGATCACAATAATTCATGGAATCCCACTCATACACCCAATTAATCTAGTTTTGTTTTAGGTTACTAAATGAAAATGTATTGAGTAAACGCTTCATTACATATTAAGTAATGTTTTGTGTGTAAAGTAGAATAAAAATATAGACCAGTCTTCAGTTATTATAGTGACCAAGTTGAAAGTCTTGGTGAAAATGAAAATGGAAAGTGTAACTTCATAGGAACATTCGCAATTTCCTTCAATGAAATAAAGTTGGTTTTTAAATAAGATTTTATTCTCATCATATAAAAAGAAATAAATTCTATCAAATTTTATACACAATGAACTGAATTAATGATGAAATATATCACTTCCTATTTAGGTATATTCATCAATATAAAATGTAATTTTTCTGAAATACAACTTGGGTATTAAATAAAATATGACTTTCACATATGTGTACTGATATACAATAACTATTTAATTATATAAATGTTATCATAAGTTTGGAGTATTCTCCAAGAGGCTGAGAAAGGGTGATTCCTAAGTTATAAGTGAGAAACATATAACTTATACATGACAAGTGATTGATTCTAGTAAAAAAAATTTGGGGTATTACAAAAAAGTTTATCTCATGTGTCCTTTGGATACTATGAGACATTATTCTATGTTCAGAGATACATGTTGTTTTTGGTGTTTCATACTCAACCAAGAGTTCAGTGGAACTTGAATCATGGCAATACATTATGAATATAATGTGTAATACTTCTATACTAAGTTGTGGAAATATAATTAATTTTCATGAAAACTTAAAAGTGGGAAACGAGGATATACATAGAATGTTATTTAGACTCAATGGATCTAAAAACCATAGGTAGTATCAACATACATAATTATTCAGATTCAATAGAGAAACATTTAAAAATAACGGTATGGTGCATAGATTTTAGAATTAATTCAACACGAGAATTGGAACAATTCCATGAGTAGGATAATGGGAAATATACTTCATAAGAATCCTTTAAGAAACTAAGTAATATGAAAGTGATGTATATTAATGGTCAGAATTTTAGTTTCTTCTGGCCCACATTCAAAATAATATCATGAAAAAGATATCATCAATCAACATAATGTATTGTGTGTAGTTCCTAAATGTAAATTACTTTATCTATATCATGGAATTTATGGTAATGAGGATGACCTATTATGTCATACATGTTTATTTTGAACAACAAAATGTATCATGGGGAAATTATTAATTGAACTTTATACATCAAAGTCATGATATAAGTAGATTCAATGTTGGAACATACAGAAACATTTATTTTATTTCAAGAAGTGCTTTGAAAATAATGGTTAAAACCCATAACCATATGAAAAATATTATGAAAAATGTATACTATATGAGTCATGTAATGATGGAAATCTATTATGTCATAGGACAAGTGTTTATATTAAAAGATATTGTAAGGATATAATCAAAATTTTATCAAGAAAAAACATAATTCTTATCTAATTATTTATCCTATCCATTTCATAGTATATTTCATAAATCACTATTATAGAAAAGTGGTGGTCATGTGATTGGATTCATTTATATATATGGTTGTAATTATCTATTTGAGATATTGGGATCTAGATTGACTTATCTTCAGTCAATGATAGATATGCACATGAATTTGACACATGAACAAGCTCCACAAGTGTTTGTAGGACATGTATGTTCCATACGTTCATATTACGTATGAAGGATAAAACCATAGTGATGGTTTTATATTCACTACGTTCAGTAATATATTATTCTGAGAGAATATTATTTCCAATTAACAAGTAGTATTTTAAAATCAATTAATATTGGAAAGATAAATTAAAATTCAAAAATGGATTCCATGTCTCAAAATGAAAAGGGGATTATTATTTAGTATACTATGATGGGTATTCATGTGAGATAGTACATTGGTGGAGTAAGCATGGTACCAATAAGACTCGATTGGATACTCCGTGTCATTAATCCTAAATTCATTAGAATTTTTCTTGTCATAGAAATTATATGTGATAAATTTATTCAGCATTAGATTTTATGATCACCATTCATGGAAGGTGTCTAAATGGCATAGCCAAAAAGGGATGTTCATGTCAAAAAATTCAATAAAGGTTGAAAGTTATGGAAATCTAGTTTAGGATTTATGTGAGAAACTATATCATAGAATATTCATTTGGAATGAATAGTTTCTAATGTGTATACCAGAGGTTAGTGGGAGTACCACAACTTTCCATGGAAAATATGTTTGGTAACATATGGAAAATTGTTTTTGGTCTTATAGTTAGTTAAGTCCAAGTTAAAGTTATTCCCTTGTGATTGACTTAAGGAAGAAACCTATATTCTATGGAAAATTATATAATGATGTTTATCTAATGTTTTATTGGTCCTATAAAATTTTACATATATTTAATAGTATTAAAAAATACAAGTAGGAACAATTCAATAAATGAATTGTTTCTGTTGTAACATGGAATACATATCTCCATATATACATGCAGTGGTATTTGATTTCCATATTACATAGTGTTGGATAAATCATGTATTCCATGTTATGTATATGAATTGATATTTCAAGTATATACTTTATAAAATGAAAATATCAATTATTTCTAGGAGAACTATAAGTAAGGAAAACAGTACTATTTGATTGTTCTTGGTAATGTACAAAATATATGTACCTGTTACATGGATAAAAATGATACTAGTTTTGTTTGAACAAAAAAGAGTCTTATTTTGGTCCAATTGGATTGAGTATCACAATAATTCTATGGTGATGAGCGAAACTAGATCATAAAATCTAGTGGTAGTGATTCCTAAAAAACAAAGTATGTTACAGCTTCTGAGGAAACTAAGAAGCAATTATTAAATGAAACAACTTATTCCAGTTCATGGAATTTCACCTAACATGTAACATTTTATCATTACAATAATTCTATTGCAGGTAATATCCATGTTTAATTTCATGATAGTGGAAAAAATGGATATACTTTATGTTCCCATCTCTTGAGATGTTTTAAACAATTAGTTGAGGTCCCAAATAACATAATCACCATGTGTTGGAAACATGGATGACCCAAAAAAATAATGAAATTTCTCATTAGAAACAAGATCATTACAAGGTTAGGTCTATAAATATTTATTATAATGCTGGATCTAGTAAAAGTTGGAGGGTTTTAATTGTGGGATCCCTATACCAAACATGAATAGTAATTTTGATTGTTGTATTGTGTCTAAAGTTAGATATACATGATGTATTCTTTCCATTATAGTGTAGATATTTCATTGTATAGTATTTAATGGTAATTTCCATATATTAATGGATATATCAAAATGCTATAGGAAATCCCAGGATATAATGAGAACCTCGAGATACTCGGACATTAATCTTTTCATAATGGTTCCCTAGTCTAGATACACCGTACTAACTAGAAACAGTACATGTCTGACTATCTAGTGCTAGGGGATCAGAATAATTGAGACTTCTTCTCATGAAGTTAAAACATGGTGATCTCTTGTAGTGATATCATAAGGATATAAATTCTAATATCAAAACCACATGTTTTAGGTGTAATTTTTTATTCCTATCTATAAACAAGTGTATTGGTCTCTGGACATGAGATCATTATAAATGTATTCCATTTTATCACAAAATTTGATTTAAGGAAAAAGTCATGACTATTGAATTTTAGAGAATTAGATTATATTGGGTGTGTCATTGGTCATATGGAATTGGTTGAATGGTCAATAAAGGATTCGTCACTTCTAGGTTAAAGAAGAAATATATATACCTCAGACCTCATTGATTATGATTTTACTAACATCATATGTCTTTTTCCATAGAATTCAATGGGTAAACCCATCTAGTTAGGTAAACAAATAATAAAGTAATAATAGGGAGACGACACATGTTTTTTCCTGCTTAATGAGACATCTAGTGACCAAGAGATTATAGTTCACGGTATGTGTCGGAAGGTAGTTTGTCATTGCTATGACAATTCTTTTCTCTTAAGGGGCCTTGATGGGTTGCTAGACTCTACTATTGGTTGGTGGATTTTATTTACTTATATCATGACAATTCCCAAGAGGGTTACACATAGTAGTATATTCAAGAATATTCCATATTCAGCTGAATATGTATATTGGAAAAGGTGGGCCCCATTATGGGGTCCGACTGATGTCCAAGTTATCAATCACAAATAAATAAATAAATTCAGTGTTATTATTATTTTGAATAATTAGTATTGAATTTATTTATTAAATTTATTTATAATTAATTAAATATGGGAAAATATTATTAAAATTTATATTATTTTAATATTCCAGTTTTATTTAATATTAAGCATGGACTATGAGTCGAGTTATTGATTTGGGTATATCATGTAACATATTTAATATATATTACTGGTATGTGATAAATTATATATAATAATTATGGTGCATTTTGGTTTTTAATAATTATTATTTAGTTTAGGTTAATTGTTTTGGGGCTGGAGATCCCTACTGGGTGTTTTTCATATCAACTATAAATAGAGAGAGGCTCTTCCTCAATGAATTATATTAATTCAATTTTCACTAGAGCTACTCTCTCCTCTCCAACTACCTAGAGATAAATTCTCTCAATCAAGTTTTTTGGATTGAGTTCATTTAAACACATCGAAGGAATTTCGATTTAGTGATTGTCAGGATGTCAAATTTGTCGTAAGATCTCCTCTCTAGCACCCAAAATTCAATGATCAATGCTTCTGTAAATTTTTTAATTGTGTGCGGATGGTCTGGAGGGATCCTACTATAGATACTTCAATAAGTGATTTCCAATGAAAAGAATATTTCATGAATGACTTCATATCTAAAAAGGGTTTGTTTTTCAATTTATTTTATTGTTCCCATTGAATTTTACAAGAGATTCTCAAATTGTACCATTTCTAGGATCGTAGAGATGACATGTTCCATCACCTCGATGATGAAACTATTATGAATCCTTATCCCATCAGCTTCCACCATAACCTAGATACCTTCACCACATTGGAAAACTTGGGGTTGTTCCTGTTACATGATGTTGTATTTCTATAATTATGTTGTATTACACTGAATTTTTAAAATAATTTTTTTTCAAAGTGTAAGCAATGAACAACACACACCTTAAATAAATCTTAAAATATCATTAATTAAATATGATCATTATAACCAATATGTCAATTTGAACTGTATGAATAGGTAAAACCCCAAAATAAAATATATATTAAGGTCATATATAGTACCAATTTATTTATTAATTCTTGGGAAATAATCTCTTAATTATTTTTATATCCATTTTATTCCACCAAAAAAACATATCTACAAAAAAAATTTTATTTATTTTTAGTGAGAAAATAATAATATGCATTTTAAAAACTCTTTTAAAATAAATTATTAAATGAAAATAATTTTTAATAATCATATCGAAATTATCTTATGGTGATTTTTTCATACATTCGGTAAAGTTTCATTTTGTTTATTAATATTAAAAATTATAGATTTGTTTTGAAAAATTCCTTTTAGATTAGAGTATTATAAAAATTAAATTTTTATTTAAAGTTGTCTTAAAAATATATATAGTAAAATTATTTTCTCATTAGTATAATTTAGGTAATTTTAATTAATATTATATTAATTTTTTATATAATAAATTTTCACACTTTTGAAAACTTCTTTGGAAAACTACATTTTCATCGTGCTTATTACTTTTATTTTAAATTAATTTATTCCGATTTTGTGAGATGAATTAGATAAAATATTTTCAATATTTATAATCCTAAAAATTAATATCATCTTATATTGTTTAATTGGTTTTTTTGAACATAATTAGTCGTGAAATCAGAAAAATTTTACTACCAAAGTTACAGTGAAAATGGGTTTTCCAGGGGTAAACTAGGATGTTTAGGGTTAAAAATTACCAAATAATCATATAATTATTATTCTATACAACTATGTTGACCTTATATTATCTAATTTCATGTAATTTGTTTTCATTTTGTTATGTAAAAAATATGGGTATGATTAAATTTAAAAAAAATCAAAGTGTGTCCTCTCCCTACTAATAAAAGTTTACCCCATCCCCTCACATATTTATAATTAAAAGTATATTTGGTTCATAACATCCCTAAAAAAATAATTTCTGAAACTAATTCACAATAACCTTGAGTAAATATTTTTATTATAAATCTTACCTAGAAATACATTTAGTGAAAACATAAAGAGGGTGTCTGAAAAAGATGTATCATTCTTAACTGAATATTATTTATTTATTTTTTCTTCCACATCCTTAAAATATTATGAAAACATTGTCAAATAAAAAAAATAGATTATTACATATACTTATATTTTATTATGTTTAGTTAATTACATATATCATTTTCCTCCTCCTGTAAATCTGAAACGAAACTATAGATCATGTGTACGGTGGAATACCACCTTAAGAACTGATGTAACTCATTTTCCATAAACACCACTCAATGTTTGATATAATTATGGATTTAATTTATGTATATATAATATTTGTAAAAAAATAATAATTTTGTGATTATAGAATCCCATTTACATTGTTACTTTCTATTTCATGGGGGATATGATTATATCACTCGTGTGTATGGTGGACTACCGCCACACAAAGTGAGGTGATTTATATTTTTACTTACGATATACATGGAAGCTATTAAGGATAAGATAAATGAATAACTTTTATATATATAAATTATTAATTAATATATGAAGATGATTTATTATTTACCTTTATTTTTTCCCATCATTTGAAAAATTGAAACAGTGTCTATACTTGCGTACATGATATTTTCTCCATGAAAGGTGTATTTTATCTTTATATCTATAACTTTTATGGATCTTTAAGAAAATTTATATTATAAAAAATATGAAATTTATAATATTAATATCATTATTTATATTATCTAACTATATATTATGCTCAAGAATATAAAAATTCACATCAAAACATACATGGAAAACAAAGGTGGTACCACCCAAAACAATGATTTTAACAAGTAAATGTTAATAGAAGGTTGATAAAATAATATATGAAAACCATATATTTTATGTTATACATGAGTATGGTTCTATAGTATATTTATTATTAATATATATTTATTGTATAGGAGTCAAAATTGATATCTAGAAAGATGAACTTTGGATAAGGAATTCTATCTCAATTTTTAGTCCATCGAGATATTCTTTGCATTTTACACCCGTTTATTTTTATGTGGAATATACAATGACCCTTTTAGTAATTTATAATGAATATATAATTATTAGTTATTATTTACGATTGAATTCATGTTTTTCATTTAATAATAATAAATATAATAAAATTTAGTTTAATTTCTCTTTTGATTGATTATATTTTTCTTCCATGTCCGCATTATTCAAAACAGTTTTAAAAAAGTCCTTTCAATTTAATAAAATTATTTATTAAATAAGTCTATAATTTCATTGACTTTTTACATGGTTTGAATGGAGTATTTCAAAAAATTCCAATAATGTGATCCTTAACATTTTCAAAAGTCAACAGAAACGTTTTCTAAACTAATACAACATTGATGGTTTTTTGTCTTTATAACCATTAATGATTTTTATACACTCCTATGATATTTGTATAGTTTTTTAAATAAAAATATTTAAACTGAAGGTTAATTTAATATTTTAGTTCTATTTTCAATAAGACTTTATTTTTCCACCAAACCTATAATTTTAATAAATTGACAATCATCTTACATTAATTTTATAGTTGGTTGATCATATTTCATTGAAAATTGAATTTCATTTTCAATATCTATATTAATTGTGGTTTGGATATGATTATTTCATACACTATATAGCATTTGTGTATATTGTGTTTTATTATGAAATTAATTTGTTGGATTTGGGAAAATATTTATAAATGTTTATCCTTTAAACAATACATATGTTTATTGGTATGGAATAATTTTATTAAACTGAATTGATCAATAAATATATGAATAAATATTTGTAAAAGATGAGACGGATGGGGACTGTTCATATATATACAATCTATGTGTGGATAGGTCTCTTGAGATAAATCAGTTGACCAAATTAAATGGGGTTTTACCTGTAGTTTTAATTTGTATTGTGAAAAGTCATGACAATATATGTATCATGATTCCCAATATCATGAGGCCCAATATTAGTAATTTTTTAAATTTATAATTCTTTTATTAATTTCCATGATATTTTCACATTGATATTATCAATCGATGCATTTCATTCTCAATTTGTTGATTAAAGGACATGTGTTTTCAGTTTTTTATCTCTCCATTTTGATGATGAATTATATAATATTGATAGATTACACTTTATGTCACCCTAAATATATATTTTAGATCACCTTTATTTCATTTCATTTCTTAAGGATAAATATATCGATTTTTTGAATGATTTCCTCATATGTCAATTTTTTGTTATGTTATAGGTTTTTTCCAATGTAATGCTGGTTTCATATATGTATTTGGTTCTCCAAAAATACTAAACTGATTTATCCTTGCTGATTTTGGTCCCTTTTATCTTTTGAAATTTAATTACTAGACACCAGATCTAGGTTACTAGAGTCGATGTTGTTAGAGTTGGAATCAGAGAAATTTTAATTGAAACCATGGGAACAAGATATTGTAAAATATATATTAGGGCGCATAACCCTGTGATAGACTTTTAGGATTTGCGTAACAATAGTAAAATATTGTAATTGGTTTTTTAAGTAATATATTATGTTGTTTATCTACAAATACATCCATGTATGGATACTAAAAGTTGTCGTGGTTCTATCAAAATTGTACTTGGAGGTAATAAATCTGAAAAGGGGACATTGGGCTTGTCCCAATCATCTCCATGTCCATGAAAACATGAATTACATCATACCTGGTTTTCCAATCCTTATGGATATTCATTATTTATTTAATATTTTCATTTCAATCCATTATAACAAATATTATAATATTTTTATGATATAAATATATTCCCAATGAAACCAAGCTTATGACTATGAGATTATCTAATGAAGATGTTGTCGTGATCAATGATTGATTATAGGGGGTGAGGTTTGTGCAATCATTCACTTTGGGATCACTATGTTTGAACATATTCCAATGGCATTTGTTTTTGTAGTTGGAAAAACCCAACGATTTTGTGTCCATGAGGGATCTACATTACAATGTTAGGTAATCGTTGGGATGTTTCGATAATGATTCAAAAGAACTCACATTGGTAGAGAGGATGGGAGGTCGGGCTCATCAAAACCTTTTGGGGGAAATTGTTGCCTACTCGTTGACCCCCCCTACATATTATAGATATGTTCATTAATCCTTCATTAATTCCCAAGTGTGATGTGTGTCACCCTTGAATTAACAATCAATTATTACTATGTGTGGAATTTTGGATCATTTGTATGTAACTGAGGTACTTCATCAATGGAAATATCTTTATTTATCTATGGTTCTTCATCAACGGTACCCTCTAATTTATTATTTCAAAATTATTTTCTCATATTATAATGATAATAATTATGTTCCACATAGGGGGTTTCTATGGATTGAATCATCATTCAGGGATTAGCGAGTTGTTTTATTGTTTGGATCAGACCCATAGGGGGTCTTCCAACAAATCATTATAAAAGGAATCAAAACCTGTGTATTTTGGTGGAACATAGTAGAACACATAATACCTTTTAAGGTCATGATATGATGACCAAACCATATAGCTTTACGTCATATGATAAGGATGTCTATGTGGATGGTTCCCAATCACAGTTTGTTGTGGGACATATTCCAATGTGTCCTGGGGAAGTTGGAAGGGATATGGATACATGGGATGAATAATTCTCTACTAGAAATAAAACCAAGGGAGGGTTGGGGTGGGTTTTGGGTGTTGTATTTGGACATTAGGTAGGATTAATATGTTCCTTGTTTAGATGAGTATCAAATCCCACATATTTTGGGTATAAAGACATGTGATTATGGAGAACCTCTAAATTTTATTCTCATAGGGGATTATTTCCCTTTGAGAGTGTTGGATTGGGTCTTACTTCTAAGGTGGGTGACCTAGTCATTTGATGTTTTCATGGTGCTCACTCCTGATTAAGATTACCTTATTAATGATTATGGTTTTGTTATGGCATATTACAAAATAAGATGCCCTAATGGTAACAGAGATTATGTTGTGGAATAATCTTAAGTAGGATTCCAATATTTTAGAGATTTGTTTGGGGATTACTCCTAAGAGGGTCCCCTGGATTGGGATGTTTGTTTGGGGATTACTCTTACAGATGATTACCTTTTTTGGAAGAGTTGGTTTGGGGTTACTATTAAAGGGGATGCCCTTGTTTGGGATGTGTAGTTGAATCTTACTCCTAAGGAGGATTTTCTAGTTAATGAGTATACTAACACGGTTGAGGATTATACTAAAAAAGAGGACCATTGGTTCAGTTGGTACTTACACTAAGAATTTTTCCCACAGATTTTAGATGTCATAGATGTGATGATTACCACCATAATCTAAGCCCACAGGATTCATGATCGGTGTGGGAGATAAGAGGAATGAGTGGATCTAAGAAACAAAAAAAATTCTTCTTTTCCCTATGTTCAGTAACATGAACCTGATTACCCATTCCTTTAGAGGACCTCTAAAGGAAGAGAAATTTAATATCTGAGAAAATATTCCCATAAAAAACATGCATCATAGTATGTGGACATCATGATCATAGCAATCTATAAGACCATATGTTCCATTTGTGAATGTGAGAAACTGCAAAGAGAAGATAATAAAACCCAAATGATCCTCCTTCCATAGGTATAAGAGGATATAGAGATGACAAATATCTCATTCTATTGTACCCTGGACCAAAATGGAGAAGTAATGGTCTTTGATGTTCCCTTATCCACACTTATTTTTATAACCGTGATATTCACATATGGTGATCCATATGACTGTAGCGCATGTTTATGGAGGAGGAAGGAATAAAGTTATAGAGGTCCTGAATGAAATTCTATGGTCTTACTCTAGGAAGTAAGCCCTAAAATTGGTTCTGGGGGAAGAGGGGTAGATCTCATTCCATGCCTCCCTGCGAAGAACCGAAGGCCCAAGGTCTTAGAGATGAGAGAAGAATCTTAAGGATCTATCCCTTATCTCTGAGACAAGGGGATCCTAGACACTACCCATAGGGTCTGAGTCCGTGTGACTGAGGGAATTCATACTCGCATTCTAATGACCCTACATGTTAGGTAGGATAAGTGTAGGACACCTTTGATATGAGGAATGCATACACAAATGGGGGACATACTAATATGACTCATACCATGGGGTTTTAGGACCAACAACATTAATAATGGTCTCAATATTTTCCATCTTAGATTGGTGGTCAATATAAAGTGGAGCCCTTCCATTGGTGGCTTGGTGTAGGAATTGATAGGTGGCTTGTATAGGGTAGCGTTTGGGTGAGCCAAGGGGGTAGAACGTAGGGTATTC
Organism: Viscum album; assembly: GCA_963277665.1. Taxonomy (NCBI): domain Eukaryota; kingdom Viridiplantae; phylum Streptophyta; class Magnoliopsida; order Santalales; family Viscaceae; genus Viscum; species Viscum album. The sequence goes on along the minus strand of OY728136.1, from coordinate 95,024,767 downwards.
CTGCACATCCAAGGAGTGCATCATGTAGTTATTCCTATAAAAGCTGAATGTGTATAGGGTGATGGAACACCTGATATATAACACTTGGTTGTGGATTTTTTTGAAGGATTCTAGGGACTTTACTAGTGTTCCTAGTAGAATCTCATGTAGGTCCCTAGTTAGGTAAAGGGACCTCTCGGTAGTGATCGTTGATAACAGGGAAATGTTTAATCATGTAGGAGTTATGTATTTGAAACCCTGGGTAGAATTTGGTTCCACTAAACCTCTTAATTATCTCGTCTCTTGATTTTTTGAGAGCTACCTATAGGGTTTTTGGGGGCCTTTCTTGTGGACTACAATGATAAAAACATCTATAGTTCTTCATGATTTTCCATCATTCTAAATGTGGAGCCCCAAGGTTTTGTTTATTGGAAAATATGGGACCTAGGTGAAGGTTCTAGCTTGCATAGGTGTGTCACACATGCCAATGTACGTGTACCATGTGAGGTGTTGTTTGGTGACCTGGTTGTGTGGGAATGCGCAGTGCCACTGGGTGCACAGGTATCCTATGCGACGACATTACATGGGGGTTCATACATGAAGGTTCATTTGGTGAATGATGAATATTTTTATTATTATTCAATATTCTTCCATATATCTCTTAAAGGTATTTTCCATTAATATATTTTCACCCATGTGAAAAAATGGAATTTCAAAAAAATACCTCCCTCAGGATTGGATCCAATTAAAAGGAGAGGGTCTGATCCTAAGGTAATGGGATAAAAAGGTCTTGTAAATCATAGATTTCATAAAAAAATGTCATCCATGTATATATTATGCACATTTCTTCCATTCATGTCATCTTTTCTGGTGGGTAATGCACATGGGACACACACAAGGGCATCCTCATCTATAAAAAGATTCACTGGTCTCAGCACACGATCATCATGCTTACGTACCTCCAGTCTCATTGAGCTAGTATTCCTTGTAGACCTTCTTCTTAACCATCCTTTAATAAAGCACCATTGCCACAGAAAAGTTAGGAACCTACTTGGGTGATATGTATATCTGGGTGAGTGACTTTTTAATGTATTCTAGGGTGAGGGACCTACATGAGGTCACTTGTGTGGATACCCTATGCATGTTCATTCCTTTTCAAAATTTCTGTATTTTTGTAACTTTCTCAAATTCCAGACTTGTTTATAAAGGAAATATTGATTCATATTTTAATGTTCAGTGGAAAATCAGGAGGTAAGAGTTTTTTTTGAATATGTTGGATACCACATTGAGTATATGGTAAAAAAATCTATTGTCCCAAACTACTATAGCATACATGATATAATTGTAACAAACAAGGAATGGAATCTAAAGAAGTATCATCGCAAGTACCCTAGGAGTAACTATCTACGGCATTATGGCCATGGTCATCTCAATGATGACATCGTACCCGAGAAAATAAATTATGCTATTCTTTATAGGTTTTATGATTATAGGAACATCACTACTACAAACATCCCAGGTCTGGGTGCTTATATTAATGAAGGGACATCATCCACCGCATGTGCCACACATCATATCCAATGTTCCCTTGATTTGAAAACACACATACCTTAATTGAATCCAAATTGTTACACATATGTATTCCATTATTCCTTGACAGACCATCCAATGGGATGGAGATAAGATTATGAACTTTTCTAGGTAGGGGGTGTTAGACCAGAATGGATGTGGGCATACTAGGTTTTCCAGACCATTGCTGGATTTGAATCTATGCTGAAAGTTGTGGGAATTGATGAAGCCCAGTGGGTTGACCAGACATTCATAAATAATAACTCTAAATTAACTATGGAGAATCTAAGATAATGCATCCCATTAATGTACCCCTTCCACCTAATGAAAGTATAAATTGGAATGGGCCTGTGGCATGTCCACAAGACCTCAAGGGCCTCAATCCTAGGAGAGAAGTATCAAATGTTCATCCCACTAAGAGAAAGGTGGGATGGAACTAAAAGGACACCAATTATGGTTTATGATCTACAGAAGATAGATCGAGACATTAGGAAATAATACCTCCATCAGAGGGGGTATCCATCTTGAACATGGGTTATTGATTTCCTGGAGCCGAATGAGAAAGGACCCACATACAAACATCCTACGGGGTGTACCATGATTGAGAAGCAAGGTCCTCCAGGTAAATTCTATCCCACATTATAAATGAGGGACTATATCCCTTTGGGTTACAAACCCAAGTACATCCTACTAGTAAAGACATGTCTTCTAGGCTTTCTATACACGTGTCTACGTGTTTGTGTGTTGCATGTTTGTGAATCCAATTGTGGGGTGAGTCCAGGTACATTCATCATTGCAGCCAATATGGTAGAGAAGAAACACAGAGGGTGAGAAACCCCTATCCTAGATAATATTCCCTAATTCCAGCTACATGTTTACAGATGGAATGATCCTTTCAGAATTTTAGGGCCATTCCATGTACTTTGGGGATGGGTTGCAGCCCTCTTTAGATCCTATGTTGTGTTAACTCAGTTTTAGATTCCAGGGGGCAGTTTCAATAATATTTTTGTAATTTTTTGAAATCGATCAATTTTCCCTTAATCCCAGAGAAGTCGTGACAAGGAATAACCTATTCAAGGATTTTAATTTATTATTGAATAGAGAACCACCTACTGGGAGATTTTATTGATGAAGGAAATGATAGTGATGAACTCAGATCGTACATGATTTCCTTTACAGATGGTTTCCTTGCAGCCTGAATTGATTGATAGGTCATATTTGAGGCTTATCCTACATATAGATATTCAAATAGTTTATGTTATGGTAAAAAATAATTGTATCTATTCTAGTTCAAGTTTGATTGGAGGGGAACCCAATGGCAGCCCAATAGTGGTGGATGCCTACAGTGATATAGGTGACTCGAATGGAAATCAACCTGACTCGAGTGGGTCAGTCAAGTGGGTTGAACTCGTTGTATTTTGAGGCTTGTATTTCATCATATCCAAAGTTATTTTTTACCTAATATTATTTTATAATTGGGTTTGTAATAGATTTTGAGTGTGGAAAGTGAGGTGGAAAGGATCCACCCCCTCTAGAAGGTGTTTCATCTCCCATTAAGGATGATTCATCCACTTCAGAGGGTGTGAATGACAAGTACCAAGCTCTCCTAGATGACCTCATGCATGTTTCAATCCACCAGTTAGGATAAAAGGGGATTTGAAATATAATTTGGGGCTTATGAGGCCTTTCCCTCATCCTCAGGAAGAGACCATTGTTCTATTTTCCCAACCATAGTATACAATGGAGAGAGTTTGGAATCCTGTGAAACCAAAGGTTATCAAATATCATCATAGCCTGCACGGAATACCTCAGAATATGTGTGAATGAATGTATTCCAATTATTGTAGGACATTCCTACTAATTCTAAAACTGCATGGTCAAAATTTGTGATAGGATAAAGATTCCAGAAATTTGATATTTTCGGGCCCCACCCAATATTTTCCTTTAGGATTATCCCACTAAGGCAGGAATATATATTTGAGAACTATAGATGCTTATTTATGGAACTGAAAACTGGATCCCTTCCATGATATGAGTGGAGACATGTCGAGATGGTGTGCCCTAGAAGGGGTCAACCATTAATCTTTTGAGGATTTAAATGACTATGTCCATCCAAATGACGTAAGTTCTCATTTTCATATATTCTATTTTGTTCATACATTCATTTATTATTAACAAGGTGTAGTTTTTTGGGGAATTTCATCATGATTTTAGTGGTCCATGGGAAATTAACTGATATTCCATGGCTGAAATAAGGCTGGACTGGCACCCCACTCGGAACTAAAAACTCATATCCCAAACTGGGTGAGAAATCCATAGACATGTAAAAAATGTAGGTTGAGATAGGGGATATTATATAAATTATCATCTGATTACTTTCATTATAGAGTTAGGTGGTATCCTTCCATTGACAACAAAAATGATGGACCACAAAAGCTTTATCTAAGCACATCATGAGTGATGGTATGTCTCCAGGGTAGTATTTATGTATTCATCATCAAGATAAAATGTTTAACCTTTTCTATGGTTCTAGAATTTCATTCCTAACTAATTACACTAATCCCTAAATACATATATCCCTCTAGTAGTGTATCTAATTTGGATTTAGATTCAAAAAATTCCATTCACGTCCCATTTCATTCTTCCTGTAGGGACATATGGAAGATAATCTATGAGGTGCCTTTCGAAGACCTAAATTCCCAATTATTTCATCCTCCATTCCGATTTTTTATGCAGGATTATTGAGAATTTGGTTTCCACTAGATTTGGGATGCCATGAAGGAGATCATCTTCAAATAATAATCAGAACACGAGCTACAACTTCAACTCATAAAGGAAAATATGGTCATTAAAGTTGATTATTTCTAAGATTTGTTTTCTATAATGGAGGCTGACCATGCTAAGAAATTGAAAAAATGTATTCAAAAGAATAAGGAGATGATCTATTAAATATCACACCTTCAACAGGAACTTGATGCCACTCTGGGGGTGATGGGGAAACTTCATCAATTTCTAAAATTAGATCATATTGAAGGGTCAAAATTCATCAAAAATTTAAGAGAGGAACTTCATCAGAATGAGAAGACTATGGATGCTTGGTTTGAAGAGATTCAACATGTCCTTGGTGGAGCTCAGGAGGCCATCCAACTAATGAAGAGTTTTGTCGATTGCCTTTGGTAATGTTTGATGGAGGAAATCCATCTTTTAGATGATCATATAATTTTTCTTTTAATTCATAAATTAAAGTGTTCTTTTTTCTTATCATCTTTGTCTTTATCTAGTTTCCCCTTTTGTGATCACAATATAACATTGAACTAATTTTCATAACAATATATCATGGCCTTTTCTATTCATAACCATAGTGAATGGATTGGAAGGTACTCTAATTTTTTCTTAAGAAATATGAATTAGAGAGTGTACTTCGAAAATTCCTATGGTCCCATGGACATCACTACTAACATTGTATCTTTTTTGTCATCACCTTATTTTTTTTTATTCCAATGTAAGGATGACTTCGTAAGATATGATTGGTTTCATTTTAGGAGGCCATTTGTGGGTTTTAAACCAAAAAAGTTTTGTCCCTTTATTATTTTCACAACATGATTTTTTCCTAGACTATGAAGATCATAAGTCTAGCGAGCTAAGCTTCAAATATTTTCTGTAGTTCACTTTTTGAGTTTTCAATATGAAGACTATTGTCTCTTTGTTATGTGATGTTTATATTCATGAAAATAAGAGTATTTATACTAGTGTTTTAGTTCTAAATTTTTTTCTATATTTTTGTAAATGATGACGCAAATAACGAACATGGGTGAAACACGTTTTTCTATTCTTCATATAACTGAATGGGAATTTTGAGTCATGTTTTTTGGGTTTCCAAATTAAAAACATGATATGAAACATGTCTATTAGGAATAGAAACATAATGAATTCAAAAAGAGGTTTTTATGAAAACATTTCAAGGTACTTTTGTAATAGATGATGTCTCTCTTGAGGATGAATTTATCACTGGTTACAAACTCGTATTATGGGTGACTTTTAGTAAATATAACTAGGTCATGTTACAATATAGCCAAATAGCAGCATCCTTTGTCTTAAATTCCCTTTATGTGGGTGACTATTGAAATTATAAATAGGTATTTTTATATAATAATGAGAAAAATGAGTTCTTCAGAATTCTAATATTCTATTGTTGAAGGAAAAAATGTTGTTTTTGGGGATTCATATTTCATAATACCACGATGAGTTGTTTTCCTAGGAAATATGTATGATATTGGAGGGAAAATCTATTATAGAATTGGATATTGATGGGAGGCCGATCCAATATGAATTTGGCTTGTGTAAATGAGGGTTTTTTTTATGGATGATGTCAGGTGGGGCCCCTTTCTAATAAGGGTTGAAGCATCATACAGTTTAATTTTGTGTGACCTAGACATTGATCTTGTGTTTCTAACATCTTACAGTGAGGAAATTGTGGCACAGTTTAATGTCTTTTGATTAGGATTCTATATGCAGTTTAATTTTATATAGTGATGACATTATTCTATGTAGTGTAATGTCTTATAGAAATGGAATTGGGGGTTAATAATTTTAGGACTTTAGCTTTTACAAAAAGGTTAATAATCTCACCTTCCACTATAATATGGCTAGTAATGTGCCATCACTTTTATGTATGAGGAGCATAATGTTATATGTTTTAATACAGGGATCCCTGGAACTAAAGATTAGTATGTGGACAAGAGATTATGGTGATAGAGGAGGTCCCTCTTGAGGATGATTTTACTGCTTCTTGATAAACCCATTTTGGGGGTGACCATATACAAAGACAATTGGGAAGTGTTACTACATAGAGAGATGAATGATTTATCTAGATTCAAAAAATTATATTTCCTACAACATAAGAAAGCTTATGGACATTTGGACTTCCCCAAACACATAGTTTTGTTTGTGGAAAGAATGTACCTGAATAAGGGAGGATCATTTTAAATGAAAACTACCCAAGAATAGGGGAATGGTTTTCCTACGTAGTTCTAAACTAAACATGGAAAATATGTTGCCTATAATATTTGGTCATACGACTAGGAACAAAACATAATGGAAATGGTAGGTAATATGTGGCCTACCGAAATTTTTTGTTCCGACATACTTTGTACATGAGGGAGAAAATTGTAGACCATTATCATGGAAATTAAATGATAAAGATAAATGATATGATAGAAGTATGTAAGGGTATGACCATAGAAAAAAAATTAAAATATAAGGTCCCTATAAAATTTTATGAAAGCATATTGATATAGAAGAGGCTTCCCTTGAGGTTAGAGTTACCACTGGTTGACAAAACCCATTTTGTGGGTGAAATTTTTAAAAAATAGCTGGGCTATATTATAACATAGTAAAAAAATTGGTGTCCTTTATATTATAGGCATGTTTTTTAGGACAATATATGAAAATCCAACTAAGGAATGTGACATCATATATAAGAAAATGAGTCTTCAAATATAACACATTCTATTACTACTAGCTAGATAAAGATTATGAATTTCCAAATGGGTCCATCATTATGAGTATGACATGTGGAAGGGATACACCCATGTACAAAGGAGGTGTTTTGGCTGATATTGGCCTTGAATTTTAAATTTCTTTTCTTAAAGGAATGGTACATCACTATTTATTTATTAGACCCCCGAATGATGGATTGAAAAATAAGAGTTTCTTCATATAACTTTTTTATATGTAGTAGAGGGTTCATTTAACCCGTGGTTACAAATAGGGAATAATGTCAATGAATCATTACATATCTTTTCATGGTGAGAATCAAGCCACACATTGTTTGTAGGGAACCTTGTAGATTAAAGTCATAAGGTAATGACATTAGTCTTGCAGTTTAACATCATGTGATAAGGATGAAAGTGAATCAACATGAAGACGGAATACTGATAATGGACTTGGGTATAGGAATCAGTGATCACTATGTATATTTTCTGAGTAAGAATCAATCCAAGAATAGTGCTAAAAATATTTCACATTCTAATTGAATTCACGTGGAGAAAATGGATTTTTTTAATACTTTCCCATGCATGGTGTGAGATACCATATTTAATAATCATATACATATCTTAATAATAAATATCAAAGTGGAAAAATTACCTATATTTGGTTGTGTTTTGGACTTGGAGGTATGATATAGACATCAATACATATCTCATTAAAATGATAATCAAGACCATGCGTAGTTCTTGAATCTCAGGTAGTTTAAAGTCATGTGGTGAGGCTGAATATAAGCCAACATGAAAAAAGGAATGGTTTGAATACACCATGGTATAGGAACCAATAATATCTATGTATATTTTTGGAGAAAGAATCAATACACACATAGTTCTACAAATATTACTTAGACTGATTGAATTAATTTGTTGAGAAAATGGGTTTTTTTAATATGGGCTCACACGTGGGGTGAGACACAATATTGAATCCACCAATGTAGATCTGACTCATACATGGGAGAGTGTGGAATTTCCCATATTGTGTTGTGGATGGGGCCAGGATTGAGAATATGAATGTCACTAAATATTTCAGTGGAATGATAGTCAACACAAATGTAGTTATTTAAGAATCCTTACAGTTAAAAGTATTAAGGAAAGGACATCTAGTTTTCCTTTTATGATCTAGAATCTTGGACCATGATATACCTAATAAGAATTGATATTCCATAATAATTTAGGGAACACACTTACAAAATCTCCTAAGACCACATGATCTATGCCCAGTGTAATAAATATGGAGTGGTAAAATCCTCTTCCACAATATAAAGAAATACAAGTGGGTGATTTGGTAATTTAGGTTCTATGGTGGGAAATGAGGTATGATCTAGGAATCACAATGAAGCTCATTAAATTTAAAATCAATCCATACATAGTTTAAGAGAAATATATTCACTTTTAATTCATGCTGAAAATACATTTGATGTGCCCATTAAGGAATTTTAACTATGACTGTGATACCCCTGATGTCAGTTAATATTCCTTACTCATGTACAGAACTTATTTACCAAAACTACTAAACCCAGTTGATCTATTCTCAGTGTAAGAAACAAGGTGTTGTAAAATATTCTTTTATGAAACAATGGAACCACAAGTGAGGGGGAGAGTATTTTGGATCTCTGGTTCCTAGGACTGGAGGTATGATCCAAGAATTGATACTTATCTCATTGATATTAAAATCGTGTCATATGTAGTTTTTTAATCCCTTGTAGTTTAACGTCATGTAGTGAGGAAGAAGATAACCCTCCATGAAAAAGGGTAAATGTTGTTGTTTGTCCCAAAAATTAAAAAATGGTGTTCACTATGCATGTCATGAACATGAATATAAATCCAAATGTAGTTTGTGAAAACACCATGTAGTTTATTATCATGGAAAGAGTAAATTATCCATGAACATTAATATCTTGCAGTAAGGGAGTGGGTCACCTAATGTGGAATGGAATTTTGAGGCAGGACTAAGGGATATGACTCAAGAATCACTATGGATCTTGTAATAGAAATAATACAGACACATGTTGTTCTAAAAATTGATTCCCGTCATTGATCGAGTTGTGACATGGGTTAAAGGTGGATTTTATATTTTATTGAATGATGGTTGGGACGAGGTTATATGGTCTAAGTGTCACTATTTATATCATTAGAATGAGAATTAATCCACACGTAGTTCTTTAATAACATTGTGGTGATGTACCAACAATAAATATTGTGATCTAATCCAATACAGATCAAAATATTATGTAGTTTTACGTCATGTAATAGGGATGCGAACCATGAAATTTTATTTTATACGACCATGATGATATGGTACAAATTTTAGAGTTTTACAACTTGGACTATACATAGTTTTGGGTAGTTTAATAGCCTACATATTGGAAGATATGTCATTATTATTATAGTCTTGTGAAAAACCCAAATACATAGTTTTACAGCATGCAGTAGAGATTCGAATCATGTGATTACATTAAATATTTCATCAGGAACCTTGCATTGGTAAGGTTCATAATGATCTCTCAATCCATTGAAATTAAAGATTAATATATATTAGTGTAGAACATATGTATAAATTTAGGTCCCTCGCACTATGGATCAAATTTTGGAGGATTCATTCCAGATATCATTGGAGTCCTAAGAGCCAGTACCGATTCTCCAAAGAGGAAAAAATAGGAGAAGGCCTTTTTATTAAAATCTCATTCTATTCAATTTTGATAAACCTCTATTCCATGAAAAGTGTGAACTATTTTATAATCTAGTCCCTCCAATTCATCTAGTAGTTTCATGGATTGTCTGTCTATGGATAGTTAGTCAAATATGGAAATACGAAGTGAAGGAAATTGAAAATCCATGGGAAGGGCTACTTCATTACTATATAACAGTGAATGATGGATCTAACATTTGGTTGTATAGGGTCTAGTCTAGTAAGCCTATAATTCACAAAAATTATTTTTAGGAAAATAGTTTTTATCTTTATCTGCCATCTTTTGGAGCACTTTGACAAGATCTTATTGGATCCCTCTATATGTCATTTATCCACCACTTTCTAGTGGGATGAATGGTTGGATGTGATATTGTACTCATGATACAAATTTTCCACCTCAGAAGAACAAATAATCCCTTTTTTCTATCAGTATTGTATGAGGGACATCAAATCGTGAAATGATTTTGGTTTTATAAAATCTATCAATACTTTTGGACTCGACATCATTTTGGGGTATTGCATCATCCCATTTGGAGAAGAAATCAGTAAAACCTAGGGTGTATTTATACTACTAGGTTCTAGATAGAGGGTATGGTCCCAGAACATCCATTCCACCTGTGGAAAGTGTAGAGAAGTATTTGGATATATGTAGAAACGTCGAGAGTAGATGAAAGAAGTTTTAACTCACTTATAAGGAATGACACTTCAAGGTGAATTAGGTGCAATATTGCATCATCAAAGTCTAGAACAATCAAATCCTTAGTCAAATAGCATATACCATGACTCGTGGGAAACATAGGGTTTTGTGTGAACATATTTCATAACATATATAATCTCTTAACCATCGATACATTTGAGAAGGACTCTATCAAATTCTCATTTTTAGAGGACTTTCTGGTTATTTGGGCCATTATAAAAGTGAAGTTGGTTACTCGCTGTATATTTTTGTCTTTCCTTACACTTTCTAATGGAATTAATCCATTTTTGAGTTATTAAATTATGGGTATCATCCACATAGTGGTTGGATTATATGGTTTGGGGATAGGTATTATTTCATTGATATCTTCTATTTTAACTTGAACAAAAGGTGTAACCATTCGGTGATCGGTGATGTTGATGACTGTTTAGACCCAATTTTGATCTTCTTGAGCTCTAGATTTATTCTAAAATATATATTCTGTGGAATTATATGATCATAGAACCTGATTTAATTTTGGTTTCAAGGGGAATTATACCATTGACCCTTGGAAATAGTCATGTAGGGGGTTTAGGTCTTCTTTTTTGATGGCATAATCGTCATTGCTATTTTTGATCACCAACACTGAGTCACCTTTCCCCTCAAGGTGGATCATTTATATTTGGGGTGGCCTTTATAAGCCTATAATGAGGGCCTAATATTCTTCATCATTGGTTTTACATTTTTCTGAATATAGGTAGTAGTAAGGTAAAACTTTCTTCAGTGGTAAATGAGCATAATCCCAAACCCAAAATTTTTCATCTTGGGGTATTCCATTCTCTTCCCTTGTTGGATCATGGAGGCTCCATTAAAATACATTTCCCATGTTTGGGATCCCTCTAGAATATTAAATATCACTTCATCTATTATTTTAGTAGTTAACGACATTGTTTCTATAGATGGGTTCTCTGTAGGAAATCCTCTAAAGCTTATCCTTTCACTGTCTTCTAAGGTACAACTGTATATTAAACTGCTAAAGGATAATCACCCACCATGCCAATCATCTTGTCAACATATTACAATCAAGGATATATTTGGATGAGTTATTATGATAGAACCAATAGACCTTATGGTGGTGTAATTAGTGCCTTAGTATATGAACTATGATGATTAACTCTAGAATGATTTTCCTGATATACAAATAATGAGTTTCATCATCAAGCACAGTCTAACTGAAATAATAAGTGATGTTTTCAATGACATCATTTTTATTTTGGACATTGAAGATTCTTAGTGATTTCTACAGGGTTTCACATATTGAAAGAGTGTATTTCATTCCATGGGTGGAATTAATACTAGTGTGACCATGATATATTTCTTGATACTATAAAATTCAACATAAAAGTCCTCGGTCAACAGATATGTGACCCCTTCCTGTAATAAATTGGTTAAGGGAAAACAATTGTATGTGAGGTTTGATATAAAGAATCTAATACAATCCAAGTGTCCTTGAATTCCTATAAAATCATTAAGATTTCAAGGATGTTAAATGATAAGGATGGACTTTTTCATCTTAGGGATAATATTGATGTTGTGATAGTGTATGATGAATCTGATAGGTTTTCTCAAGGATACCCCAGAAGTGAATTTTAAGGAGATCATTTTCAGGAAATGGTATAAGGTATTTTGGAAGAGAATATCAATATTAGCTAGTTAGTTAGAATGTTATTGAGACTTAACCACCATATTTTTCACGTAACATTCGAAAAATGTCTCCATGAAGGGTTTGAAGATGTGATGTCTGGAATGTTGGTATGTGGCACTAGTGTTATTTAAGATAATGGGGATTAAAAAATAGAATAATTCTCTCTCTGGCACCTAAAGGTGGTGGCTTCTTCATCTTCTAGGTCCATCTAAATTTAGATGTACCATAAATAGCCATACATGATGTAGAGAGCTTGATAATAAGCCATTATCTAAATTAAAAGTTTTTTATTGGAACCAGGAAGTTATTTTTATGAAAGTGACATTTGTGATCTCTAAAGTTGACACAGAACCTGATTTTTCCAATTTTCATCTTTATTGGGATGATATTGACTAGCAATTTCAGATACAAAACATCCCAAATGAAGTAAATCGTGATGAATATTTCTACTACAACCTCAATATTGGAGGCATGAGTCGGGTGTGTCTTCCTGGTAGCTCTTTTGTATCCTCAGTGGCCTTATGGAAAGCTTATGTGATGGTAGGATACCTTGGGATCAAGGAATAGATTATATGTGTAATTATAGGTGAATATATCTAAATGATTCTTTGTTAAGGTTGTATATACATCTTATTGTATTGATTTTATGGTTTCACGAATCAAAGTGGGTCATGGTACATCTTTAGTGCCCAAATTTATTTCCATGATCTTTTCAAAAGTTGTGTAGACACCTTCCTTAAATTCTATAGGGGCATCCTTGAGATCTTCAACCTCTTACTATCCCCCATGATTTACCTCTTTAGACTCTACTTGGGAAGTAAGTGATGAAGGGAGTTTCTCATAGTTAGGGGAGGGGTCGACATTTGGACATTTGGAAAATGAAGCAACCACTTCTAGCTCGATGGATGGTGAAGGTCCTTTTGGAGATCCAAAGGAGAGATTACAAACTGATAATAATCATTTTCATCTTCTCCCATTTTCATGACATCTTTTTCTTGCCTATATGATGGTACCTGTATTTTGTGATACTCTTAGGATGGAATGAATACATTTTCATCTAGAATTTCACTACTGCTTGAAGAGTTGACAACAAATCTAGTGCTTCCAAGTTTATTTTTCAATAAAAACATCACAGAAGTCAGTAGATGTGTGCTTGATATGGGATCCACATTTTTGATTTATTTGATGGATAGAAAATAATCTACACTAATCTATTTGAAATGATTAGTTATAATATTCTCTAAATAATATGTGGTATTCATTCAAGGGACATCTTCAGTCACATATTGTTTCCCTTCCATCTTATAGAATCCAATGTCAATGAACAATGATTCAAAGGATTTAAATAGTGTTTTTATTGTTTAATTACCCAATTTGACCATTTATACAATATATGAGACTTTGGTGGTATGATGAGGGGATATATTAATGTTAATGTAGTCGTGGTCTTGCTAGTAGAATATTGAAGATCATATCATTATAAAATACAATGAATTCTTTTTGAAACAAGAGCTCCCCAAAATGATTCATGAATTTTATTTCACTAAGAGGATTTTGATCATTATTTTCATAATAATAGGACATTAAAGTGTATGGTTAAAAGTGAAATTCAGTTAAACCCAGTAGATGATGTATTCGGATCATAATGAGGTTTACTCTTGATCTAATGCCAATGAGGGATTATCAGATGTTAAAGTTATTTGTCGTGCTAGATATATACAAGGGTCTCTAATATCCATGAATAAAAACATTCTCATCCTTCTCTATAAAAGAGATCATCATGTGGAATAATGTAGGATCATTTTCTACATGATCTACATCAACATCAGTAATCCTAACTTCAAATTATTTAAGGGTTCACAAATCCTCCATGAGTTGTTTCTGGAGGTCTTTTAATAGGCTCAAGGAATTTAAGATTGACAATATAGCCAGTAATAAGGTTATTTGATTCAAAATATCATATTTATGGTCCACATATTTTTAATTACCAATATAGGGATTCTCATTTATGGGGTTTTTCGGATTTGAAGGTCTTTATGTGGATGGATTAGCCCTTGGAGAAGAAGTTGGAGTTGCTTCTTCCCTTAGTAGATTAGGATGACATGGTTTACCTTCACACTGAGGTTGATTAGGTGAAAAAATATCATCTTTTTAATCATCAGGGAATATAATTTCATAGTATACCCTATCATGAGTAGTAGAACCTCCATGCTCTTGTGGATCTCGTTGGATATCTCTCCCATGAGTTTTAGCCACATTGGTAGTTGGAGGAGAGATGTGGTTAAAGTAGTAACTCCAGAAATAACCCTGTATTCTCTTATATCATCAAATCTGATAGCTTATTTCCTAGATCCCAAATCATGTGTAGTTAATTTAGGCTCATAATCACACTCCTCATCTAAGAATGTATGCATTAAGTGAAAACATTATTTGAAAAGAAAACCAATTACTTGTCTGATAAAGATTCCTTTTGGCATGTCAACTCTAGTTGTGCAATTTGGAGGGGCGGTGCTTCAGTTGATATAGGAATGAATTCAACTAAATTCAAATACAACCATATCCTTGGAATATTCTCATATTCTTATGTTTTCTTTATTGACTTCCAAAGATTTTGTTTTTTGAGAGACTAAAATTCTAAGGAATGATATTTCTAGGTTGTCGACTATATTGTGTCAGAAGAAGCTAGGGGTATAGTCACCTATTTCAACTAATCATGGAGGATATATTGAGTCTTGTTGATCATTTTTCTATACATCCCATTACATAACTTCTTTGTACCCTTTTTGTTAACTTCCATCCATTCATTCTCCTTGTAACGACCCAATGTTTTATAAATGGAAAATATGCTCTTATAATTATTTCATATAATCACATGAAATCAAAACACAATTAACTATTAAGTGATATGTGACCTTTAAACATTATTTTTTCACTTCTGTATTTGGAATTTCGAAATTCTGACCTACACAGTTGTGATCAGTAAGTTATTTGGAAACCAATGATAAAAACATAATTTTATCTTAATATTAATCTACCCTTATGAATAGTAATGATACACTTAAGAGTAGTGATATAAACTAATGAATAGTAACCTTGCATATGATAGTATAAAAATAATATTCATGTGAAAGTGTGATGTACCTATATTTTAGAATAAGTAAATGAATGTTTTAAAACAAGGTTTTTAATAATAAAATAATATTTTAATTAAATATTAAATTAATCATATTTAGAAAATTATTTTTGAAAATTGGATTTCATTTTCAGATTCTACATGTAAAAATATGGTTAGAGTGAATCTTTGAGAATTTTATAACAAACATGGATTTTTTACGAATAGAAAAATATGAGAATTTACAATAAATGCTAAATAATGGATTTATTTAGTCATTAATGACGATCTGATGATATTTTCCCAATTGTTTCGAAATCAAATGCATTTATTACTATTCAATGTCATGTAATACTTACTATTTCTTGTCTTGTGAATAAATAATAAATTAATGATTATAATGTTATGAATACCCTCCTTCCCTCAACTATAAAAACCTCCCTCAATTCCCACTTCTCCCCACTCCTCGAAATCATTGTGACTTTCCATTATTCTTCCCATATCTCTCCCAAAGCTCTACCCCCAAGACCATCTTCCCCTATTCTCTTCAAAATACCAAAACATATCTCATTCATAGGTTCTCAAAGGAGATAAACTCAAGAGGTAAATTCCTCTTTCAAATTCTTTTATGTTCTTTTAATTTCTTATTTCTTTCCTCTCATCCCTTCTCCCAATAGTGTAATAACTCCATTAACATAAATGTACTATAATTTTTTATTGTAATGGGATATTTCATTATCATCGCTTCTTTCCCCATATTTTATTCGAAAAAAATTAAAGCACTGTTTGAGATGTGCTAATTTAGCACATTGAAGGACAACAGTTTATCAATTACTATTATCATCTTCAATTATGGTCATGAAACCATTTTTGTTACAGTTGAACCAGATTATAATATATATAATATATACTTTTATGGTTCTATAATAATTTTTTACTAATTTTATTAGTTTATAAAAAATGTTCATTGTAATCAAACCCACCGAATAGCAAAAATCGTTGTCACTGCGGCGCTATATAAAAATAAAACCTCACCCTAAGTAACCCAATTAAATTTGAAACCATATAATCTTATGTATTTTCACTAATACCATATAACTTCAATTATGGAAAACCACATTAATCTTACATTTTTATCCAAACATTAATATAATCCAATTGGTCATTAAAAAAAAGTAAGAAAAGAAGCCCGAACAAATAAATTGAACCTTATAATAAATCAAAATGGTATTGAATGAACATAAAAAGGATTTACAAAATATTTTATATATTGATGAGGTTCTGGAATTATTAATTAATAACACAAATTTGTTTATTCAGGTCATTAATAACAATTGTAGAACACCAATAAATTTCAGGTAAGTGATCCTCTCCATTTCTCCCTTAATCAAGATTTTCCTCAATGCTATGACTTTTTATGTGTAATCCCAAGTGATGGGGTATGCTTTTGAACCTCACCCATATTTCTATAATGATATATAAATGATGGGAAACCCATTTTATCTCTCTCATCAATCCCCCTTTGGTACCCCTGACACCATGCCAATAACCTATAACGAATTCAACCTTAACCTTCATTGTTCTTTCTGGTTGCATTATCCATCATTATATCAAAATGGAATTATCATATCAGTTTATTTACATATTATAAATTATGTACAGTTTTACAAAATTCAATTTTTAAGACCCTTTTATCACTCTCGTTTGGGGATATACAAACTTTAAAAGATTCCCTCCATTGAACTTTCCGATAAATAAACCCATTTTAAGGGAACTTCCCATATTTTAACCCAATTTCAAGTGCACTCTATCCTGTATTTTAATCCAGAATTTTATTTATATAATATGTATTTTTTATTATAAAAACATTCATGGGTCAATTCTGGTGTTATATAAAATATCGTTCTCTTTTCTATTTTAAACGCTCTATAGTATTTTCCTTAAAATCACACAAAAATGTATTAATGCTAATGTTTACAAAATACATTACTTATATGTTGTCTATTATGTTTGACCCCACGTAGCATGTTATGTGACTATTTTACCTTATGAATTTCCATGTATGTTCAAACCCATTTCTTTCATGGTCGCATTCAAGATATGCTCATTGGTTATTCTTAATGCCAAAATTGTGGTACCTGATTCGTTCCATGGGTATTCTTATGTGTATGTACGGTTGATTAGGAATTATTATTTATTTAGAAAGAATAATCATGAATATTTTGGGATGGTTGCACCCAAATTGAGATCCAATGCATTAGGTAAATTAATGTCTCATGATATGTGATGTAAAATTGGATTGGATGTTATGCTTTAACCATACAAAAATGGGAATCGAGATTAAAGGTTAGCCATGATTCGTACTAAAATGGGAATTAGGATTGGCGGTAAGCCTTAAACTCTCCCAAAATGGGAAAAGGGATTGGTGGTTATCCTATACCCGTACTAAAGACATGTTTTATGATTCTATCACATTTATATGATTCCATGATTATATGATCACATGCTTATTTGATATGATTTCAAATGTTCCCTGCTTTGGATATCATTATTTCATGTATCATAGATCATGTTTTTAAGATGTATCCTTATGTTCATTCCCTTACTAGGATTTTTAGATCATCCCTTGGTTCAAGTGTTCCCTAGGCTAACCTATATAGATATTTGGGCTCAAATGATGTTAGAATATATTTATGGATATTAAATAATAAAATGCTTTTTAGCCCCATGTTTTATGTTTTATGTACCTAGTATTCCAAGAAAATATACATAACGATCCTTGGCTTGTACTCTAATGTATAATTATAATTAAAATAATTTAATGTTAAGTGGAAAAGGATACGGTCACTATAGTTGGTAATAGAGGATGGTCTAGTTATTTTTGGAGATTAGGAATATAGCAGCTTGTTGAGAACCTTAAGGATGAGACTATGTATAAGAAAAAATTACTAAATTTTTTTGAGTATTGAGTAAGTGGTTTATCATGAAAATACATCCATATTTGGACATGAGCAGGTAGATGCGGCTCTAGCGCAAATGTATGTAGGGTTAAAACCCAAAAACACCTCTTTGAGGTTGACTCGGATAGGAATTGGTGCACGACCACGGGCCTTGATACACTCTAAGTTAAGACAATCCTGTGGGATATTATTTGGTAGATTCATGATCATAGTACAACCCATTTTTAAGGGGAAAATAAAAAATCACATGAGAATATAAATTAAGAAACTGATCGAGGATAACCAAGATTTAAACCTAAGGAATCACATGATAGGATATACTTCTTATTTATAAGTTTACCATTTTATATTCAAATTTTCCTTTTTATGCTCGATGGGTAAGTATTAAAGCTCTCAAATTATATGATATTTTTTTACAGTTAATGGCGGGAAATTAAAATACGTGTTCCAATAATTAATGTGATGGGAAATGTGAATATTTCCCTAATGATATGTCTGATATGACCGGAGCAAGTGCTCAAAACATAATGAACGTACATTCTCAGCTAGATCAAATTATGAATAACAACTTGAATCATGATGAACGACCTCATATTCAATGAAAATAGCATGTTTCCATATAATCCATCATGCGGAAATGGCCTCCCATGTTCAGAAAATTTCTTGATCCCCACCTCACGAAACAGTGAATTAACTCTATTGAAAATATATTGACCATCCTCTAGTGATCAGAAGAAGAGAAATTTGTACTGGCGGTGTATCGTTTTGATGGGGAAGCTAATAAGTTGTGGAAATAGATCAATAATATGAAGTCCCAAGAGGAAATTAATTCCATGGATTGGGAGGAATTCACGAGCATTATTTTCAACAAATAGTTTCCTCAAAACCACTTTCTCAATATGGAAATAAAGTTCATGGGACTCAAGCCGAAGGAAGATGAGTCCATCGGGGCATATGAAGAAAACTTCACAAGGATTTCAAGGTAGGCCTATGGATTTTTCATGACCATCAAAATGACGTAGGATTGCTAATTTAGTGGACTAAAGTAGAGTCTATGAAAAGTGTCAGAGATTTGAGACACCGACATTTATGAAAAGATTTTCTATTTTGACATCAAGGTTGAAATTCAGATTAGAGACTCACAGTGGTCTCATGGGCCATATGACAAGAAGTGGTAAATATATAATAACCTGGGTGGTTTAAAAAACAAATATAATGATGAAAGAAGCCTGAATTATCCCCTTGTAAAAGGTGTGGGAAGAAGCACCCAAGGAACTATCTTAAGGGAACCATGAATTGCTTCCAATATGAAAGGTTTGGTTATCTGGAAAAGAACCGCTGATGGGATATGATGAATCCCGCTAATATGGAAGAATAATTGAAGGTTGATATCAACACTCAGCCTATAGTTAAGTGTTACAACCGCAAGGAGAATGTGCATTAAGAAAGAAATTTCTCTAAGATGAGGGTTGTTAGAGGAAATCAACACCAACCTCAAAGGAAACCAAGAAGGGCTTATGCTATCACTACTACCGAGGAGGATCTAGACAACGATGTGTTTAAAGGTATTCTAGTTATTCATTCAAGAATAGAGAACACAATTTTTTATTCTAGTTCTATGAATTATTTCATATCTTTCTATTTTAGTATAACTATTCGAACACCACTTCAAAATTTGGATGAAATGTTATATGTAAGAATAGTGAATTGGGAAATTATTGCGTCAATGGTTTATAATTCCTCCCGGATTAATGTTTTTGGACTGAACCACCCAGAAAATATTATCATACATCCTTTAGTGGAGTTAGAAACTATATTGGGAATGGATTGCCTATCTTTATAAAAATCCAACATCAAGTGTTGAGAAAGGGAGATCACTGTTCACACCATAAATCATCAAATGATTCATTAAAATTGTATGGAGGAAGATGAATCCCCTTTAGAATCATCATATCTTGTGTGTATATTGCTTCCTTGAGAGAAATAATATCTAACTCATTGGATTGATAAGAAGGAGAGAATCATGCTTGAAGACAATCCCATAGTGAAGGATTACACTGATGTATTCCCCAAAACGTTTCATGGTCTTCCTCCTAACCGAGAGGCTGAGTTCTTAATTGAACTTATTCTTAGAAATTTTTTTATATCAAAGACACCTTACAGAATGTCCACCGTATAGCTGGAAGAGCAGAAGAAGCAGTTACAAGAGAATATAGAGAAGGGTTTTATAAGCCTGAGTGCCTCACCTTTGGGTGTACTAGTCCTATTCATAATGAAGAAATATGGATCAGTGCACCTCTACATTGATTATCATGAGGCCAATAAAATCATAATAAAGAATAGGTATCCACTTACTCAGATAGATGACTTATTTGATCAATATTGTGGGGCCGATTATTTCTCTATGGTGGACCTTTGTGTGGTATATAACCAAAAAAATTGTGATAAAGGGAGATATTCCCAAGGCTACCATTAGAACGAGGATTGGACACTATGAGTTCATGGAGATGCCCTTAATAATAACTAATTCTCCTGAAATTATTATGGGTTTAATGAATATAGTCTTTATGGATTACCTCAGCATATTTGATGTAGTCTTTATTGACGATATTCTGATATACTCCAAGACAATGGAGGAACATGAAGACCATTTGAATTCTGTGTCAAAGACATGGTAAAGGGAGAAGTTGTATGCAATGTATAATAAATGTGAGTTCTGGATGGTGGAAGTATCATTCTTGGTGTATCTTATCACTAGAAAATTGATATATGTGGACCCTTCAAAGACAAAGGTAAATGTAGAGTGGACCAGGACCTCATATGTAATGGAGATCCACTAGTTTTATGGTTGAGATGGGTATTATGAATGATTTAAGAATAAATTTTCACGATTGTCTACCCCAATGACCAAGATGACATAGAAGGGATTAATATTTGTCTGGAATCAAGAATGTTAAGACCATTTCAAGGAGTTGAAAAATAGGCTTATCACAGCGCCAACAAACACACTCTCAATGAGTAGAGAACATTTTTTGGTGTATAGGGATGATTCTAAGAAGTTATTAGGTTGAGTGCATATAAAAAATGATAAACAGATATCCTACACCTCAAGGTATCTAAAAATTTATGAGCAAAACTATCCAACGTATGATTTGGAGTTGGTAGTGGTGATCATTGCATTGAAAATATGGTGTCGTTATCTCTATGGGGAAAAGTCTGAGATATATAATGACCATAAGGGACTCAAATATATATTCACACAAAAATACATTAATATGTTCCACCAAAGATGGATATAGTTCATCAAGGATTATGATTCTCAATCCACTTCTACTGGGAAAGGTAAATAAGGTGGTGGATGCTCTAAGTAGAAAGTATCTTTCATCATTATCAATGAAGAGAATTGAAAAGGATACGATCTTCATAGATTTTCTAAGATTTTACATGGGAATAATTAAGGTAGGAACATCATCAATCCTCTATAAAATTATTGCTCAACAATCTCTCATAGAGAAAATAAAGGATTCTCTATGAGTAGATATGGAACTTCTAAAAAGGGTGGAAGCTGTTAAAAATGGGAAATCCTCTGTATTCTTGATTAATGAAGAATGAGTTGTAAGATTTCGGTCATGATTATGTGTACCATCCA
This sequence comes from Viscum album, assembly GCA_963277665.1. Taxonomy (NCBI): domain Eukaryota; kingdom Viridiplantae; phylum Streptophyta; class Magnoliopsida; order Santalales; family Viscaceae; genus Viscum; species Viscum album. The sequence continues at coordinate 95,002,882 of OY728136.1, read as the reverse complement.
ATCTGGAGAAAAAGAAGGAGCTTCTAAATGATGCTCATATCTCAACCTTCTCTATCCACCGAGGGAGCACAATGATATATCTATATCTCTTAGAAAACATTTGGTGGGACAATGTGAAATGGGAGATTTCTGAAAATACATCAATGTGCCTGGTATGTCAGAATGTGTGGGCTGAGTGGAAAATATATAAGGGGATGATGCAACCACTACCCATACCAACATGGAAGTGGGAGAACATTACCATGGACTTTGTCACTAGAATTCCATGGACATCTAGAGGAAATAGTGATATATGGGCCATTGTGGATCATCTTACAAAGAAAAATCACATTATCTCAATTTGATAGGACTTCTCATTAGATTAACTTGCATGGATTTACATCAATGAAGTGGTAAGTAATAATGGAGTACCATTATCTATTGTATCAGATTATTATACTAGATTCACCTCAATGTTCTGGAAAAGTCTCCAACATGCTCGAAGCACTAAATTGAACATTAGTATGTCCTTTCATCCCCAAACTGATGGCCAATCTGAGTAGACTATTCATACACTAGAAGACATGTTGAGAACATTTTTTTATGTATTTCAAAGGAGGTTGTGAACAACATCTTCCCCTTGTTGAATTCTCTTACAACAAAAGTTTCCACTTGAGAATCTGAATGGAACCATATGAATCACTTTATGGGAAAAGGTGTAGAACATCATCATGTTGGAATGAAGTTGGTGAGAATAAGCTGCTAGGACCAATATTGGTCGAGGAAATGGTGGAGAAGGTGAAAATAATTCAGCAGCATATCAGGTCAGGCCAAAGTCAATAGATGTGTTATGTAGATAACCATCGACGAGACCTTGAGTTCTTAGTTGGAGACATGGTATTTCAACTCATATCTTTGTGGAAGAAGGTTATGAGATTTGGGAAGATAGGAAATCTAACTCCCAGGTATATCGGTCCCTTTAAGATCCTTGGTCATGTGGGAGTTTTGGTGTATCAACTGGCACTTACACCTACCATGTTGAAAGTACATGATGTCTTCTATGTATCCCTCTTAAGGAAGTACATACCAGACCCTTCATATGTAATTTATTTAGAGGTGGTACAGTTGGAGGATGATCTCTCTTATGAGGAGCATCTAAGGATGATCTTGGATTTGAGAGATAATGTTCTACATAACAAGACTACTCATCTGGTCAAGGTACTATGGTGAAACCATAAGTACGATGAGGAAAAATGGGAACTGGAGTAAGCAATGAATGAAAATTACCCTAACCTATTTATGTCTGAGAATGAAAAATGAAATTTCGAGGGTGACATTTCATAATGGGGGAATAATGTAACGACCCAATGTTTTATAAATAGAAAATACACTCTTGTAAATATTTCAAATAATCACATGAAATCACAACAAAATGAACTGTAAAGTGCTATGTGACCTTTAAGCATAATTTTTTCACTTTTGTCTTTGGAATTTTAAAAATTGGACATACATGGTTATGATCAGTAAGTTATTTTGAGTCCGATAAGAAAAGCATAGTTTTTGGTCAATAGTAACCAACCCTTATGAATAGTAATGATTCTTTTATGAATAGTGGTATGCCCTAATGAACGGTAACCTTACATATGATATTATAACAATAATATTCAAGTGAAAGTGTGATGTACCTATATTTTTCAATAAGTAAATGAACGTTTTAAAAATAGTTTTTTAATAAAAAATATAAATTTAATTAAATTTTATATTAATCATATTTAGAAAATTATTTTTGAAAAATTGATTTCTGTTTTGGATTCTACACATCTAAAAATGGTTAGGGTTAATTTTTTAGATTTTTTTAAACAAAAATTACTTTTTTAAAAATAGAAAAAATTTGACAGTTTACGATAAATGATAAATAATGGATTTATTGAGTCATTGATGATGATCTGCTGAGGTAAGCCCAATTGGTTTGAAATCACCTGCATTTATTACTATTAATGGTCATGGAATACTTATAATTTCTTTCCTTTTGATGAAATAATAGATTAATGATTATAATGTTATGAAATCCCTCATATCTTCCACTATAACCCCCCCTCACTCCCCCTTCTCCCCACTCCTCTCAATCCCTGTGCCTTGCCATTATTCTACCCAAATCTCTCCCCAAGCTCCTACCCCACGTCCAACTGTCCTTGGTCTCTTAAAAATACCAAAACCTCTCCCTTTAATAGGGTTTCAAATGAGATAAACTCAATAGGTAAATTCCCCTTTGAAATTCTTTTATTTCATTTATGATCTTTTCTTATCTTGATTCTTTCCTCACCCACCTTCAACCAAATAGTGTGATAAAAATAGTAACATACATGTACTAGAATGTTGTTATGCTAATGGGATATTTAAGTATCATCCCGTTTTCCCCATAATTTATTTGAATGAAATGAAAGCACCGTTTGACATGTGCTAATTTTTCCCACTCAATGACAAAAGTTTATAAATTTATATTTTCATCATTAATTCTGGTACTGAAACCATTTTTGTTAAGGCTGAACCATATTATTATATATGTATTATATCCTTTTATTATTTTAAATCATTTTTTACTAATGATATTATGATATAAATAAAAAACATTATCATTGTAATCGAACCCACTTTTATGAAAAAAATGGTTGTAACTAAGGCTCTTTATAATAATTCAAATTCACTCTAAGTATGCAAATTAAATTTGAAACCATGTAATAACCAGTATTTTCAATAATAGCATAAGACATCAATTCTTGACTACCACATTCATCTTACATGTTTATACAAACATGAATAATAGTAAACTGGTCATTAAACACAAGTGTAGTTGGGGTTTGGCTTAGTGGTAATCACCCCTTAATTCTACTTGAAAAATGGGGCTTTAAAACACTTTGGGGGAAGGTACTATAGCAGTACTATAGCGTACTATAGTAGTGGTGGCACTATTGCAACAACCAGCACTGCTGCAGCAGTAGGTCACTGTAGCGGCGGCAGAGTACTGAAGCAGCGGCGAGTACTGTGCAATACTATAGCAGCGCATCTCACTGTAGTAGTACTATTCACGGAATGGGCTTTGGGCCAAACAAATGGGCCTACGGGCCACGTAATAGGCTAAATTCACACTAGGCCTTCAGGATATATAATGGGTCTCCCTCTACCAATTTAAAGAGGTCTTTTCTTTTCTTTAATAATAAATGAGGCTTTGACCCAAACCTTTAATTAAAAGCAAGTAAGCAAATGAGCCTGAACAATGAAATTGAACATTATAACCAATAAAAATGGTGTTAAATGAACATAAAATGGTTATAATAAATATCTGACATATGGAAGAGGTTCTAGAATAGTTAATTATTAAACCTAAATTTTTTATTCAGGTCATTAATAACAAGTGGAGAACACCAACAGATTTAAGGTAAGGGATCCTCTCCATTTCTCCCTTAATCAAGATTGTCCTCTACGATATAAATTTTTATTTGTAATCCCATATGATGGGGATTATTTTATCACCTATCCAATATTTCCCTAATAAATTATAAAAAATGATAACCCCCTTTTCTCTCTCTACAATTACTCTTAGGTACACCTGGCACCATGCTAATAAAACGTAACGAGTTATACACCAACCTTCTTTGTTCTATTGGGTTGCCTTATCCTTCCGTATATCAAAATGAAGTTATCTTATCTATTTATGTACATGATCTAAATGATGTGTAGTTTTACAAAATTCAGTTATTAATACCCTTTCATCAATCTACTTTTGGGATATATATATTTTAGAAGATTCCCTCCATAGAACATTCCAATAAGCAAACCTGTATTAAGGGAACTTCCCAAATTTTTTCCCAATATCAAGTGCACTCTATCCTCTATTTTAAGCCTCCATTTTCTTTATAAAATTATTTTTTATTATTAAGGCCTTATTTATTCATTTATGGTTTTATATAAAATATTTTCCTCTTTTTTATTTTGAAAGCTCCATAGTATTTTCCTTAAAACTGCACAAAGATCTTTTAATGATAATGTTTCTCAAATACATTTCTTATATGATATCACTTCAGTGTAACCCCACTAGCCATGTTATATTCTTATTTTACCTTATTAACATCTATCTATGTTATAATATCTTTATTGCATGGTCACATTAATGATATGCTCATTGGTTATGATTTATGTCATGATTGTGGTACCCATTTCATTCCATTGGTATTCATATGTGTATGTATGGTTGATTAGGTACGATTATTTATGTGGAAAGAATATTCATGAAAACATTGAGATGGTTATGCCCATATAGCTCTCCAATGCATTGGGTAATGTTATGTCTCCTGAGATGAGATGTGCAACGGGATTGGCAGTTAGCCCTGACCCATACTAAAATGGGAATCGGGATAGGCAGTTAGCCTTGACCCGTACTAAAATGGGAATTCGGATCGGTGGTTATCCTTGACCCATACAAATATGGAAAACGAGATTGGTGGTTAGGCTTGACATGTACCAAATACAAGTTTTTTGATTCTTCCAAATTTATATGATTCCATGTTTATATGATCCTATGCATATATTATATGATTTCATATGTTACATGCATTGGATATCATTATGTAATGCCTCATAACTCATGATCTTCAAATGTATCCTTATTTTAAATACCTTATTAGTCTTTTTAGCTCATCTCATTTTTTAGGTGTTCCCCAAGGTACCTTATGAAGATGTAAGGGCTCAAAGAAAGTTAGGATCTCTTTATGAAGAATAAATAAAGACGTTTTTTATCCCCATGTTTTATTTACTATGTACCTAGTATTCTAAAACACTAGACATAACGATCCATGTATTCTATTCTGATGTATAATTATTCTTAAAATCATGTAATGTTATGTGAAAGTGGTGAGGGTCTCACCACTTCTCTTTAGTATCAGTAGTAGAAACACATTCCACTTGTGCAGGTGGATTTCCAAGCTTCACTTTCCTAAAGTCCACCATCCCCAATAGGATATCATTGAAAACAAAACATTCATGTATATTTTACCCCAATTCTTGATGGAAGGTGAAATATTTTCTGATATCTTTATTGATTTCTTAGCTAGGATTCATCGGATTTGGAATCTTCATCAAGTTATTTTTAAATGAAAAGATGAAGTATCAAAGGACATAGTCACATAAAAAAGAATATACCTAGTTTTTATCACCTCTAACTATTTTATCCTCAACTCCCTCTGATCATTCTGATGAGGTGGGCATTGTTTCATATGTTTAGGATGCGGAGCAACACGATATGGTGTACCTTTTAGAATGAGAGTGGGTGTATGGTCTTATTTAAGTTTAACAATGAAGGCCCATGGTTTTCCCATTCTCTTTCCCCAAGACGATGGAATTAATTAGGAAATAGACATAGTGTATGTGATATAGTTTTATAATCTATCACAAATATAACCCAAGTCCCAAAACTATCATATATATTTCATTGAGAAGAGTGTTGTCTGTAAATCATGGAAAATATTCACTAAAAAGATATGTAACATGTATTTTGATGGAATCAATAGGTTAATAGAGTATGTCTACCCTTTCCAATGAGAAAGGAAATCTAAGACCCTCTCATTAACCCCCAATTTTTAGTTTTAGAGATTGAGGACTTTTGAATTCTATTATTTCAAGATGAATTGGAATAGAACATCTGACATAGGTTATCCTGCCCTATAATTGAATAAGCTGGCAAGTTGGTAATTTATACAAAGGATGGTGCCTACAATGATTTCCTGAAGCACTTATGTTTCACAACTTTTTATTGTTTAAGGGTCCTAAAAATTGGATCACAGTGGGACATGAAATATTTTATGTGCTACTCTGGGTCACCAGATCCATTGAGAATTGGAAAATGTAGGATTCATGATGTTCGGTAGTGGAGGAGTCAGATCAACCCATATGGGGTATGTTTTCTTCTGTTGTTGTACGGGTTCACATTCTATCACTATGGAATCAAATTTAGTGGTCAGAGACTCACTAGTTATAATGAACCCTTGAAGAATTCTTGGATCGGAATGAACATGAATAAGGGAAAAAGTTTGTAAGTCCATCATTGGCGGCACTGCGGGTATTTATTGTGGGTGTACTACAGGGGTAGGTTGTTAAGGATGCATCTATACACTTTCTAGATGTATAACCATTAGGGGGAACTCGTGATCATTTACTATGGGGTCCATGTATATTGTTAGTTGGTATCCCACATTGATAGGATATTCCTGATCCATTTTTGTTACTATAGAAAAACCTTATTGTTGAGGTGCATTGGCTTGGAGTGTGAGTAGAAGATATTCTTGCTGAACATGTCTAATATAAAGGATCCCTAGGAGTATATCTACATTGATTCTCCTAAAATATTTCATCTCTTCCTATATTTGGTAAAATATTTACTCATGTGTCAGGGACCAACCTTATTAGGGAGTAGTTTAGGAGAAAATTTACCTTGACCCTTTTCTTTTTTGGGTTCTCTCTAAGGAGGTAGGGGTAGAGTGATTGCGGGAATTCCCATATTTAGTGTGAGTCTCTCATTCTTGGTATGCACAGATCCTTCAATAATTTTAGTGTGTACCATATATTGTGCCCAAAACTCCTCCTCTAGATCCCCCCCAAATTGGTCTTGTGTTCTGAAGGGTCGGTAGTGGTAGTGTTAATGGAATTCACTGATTGATAATGTATTTCATTTATTTTATCAACATCTTTTATAGACTTCAGTTTTCTATACCCACCACGAGGCCTTTCCATCTCCTTATTTTATTATCGTGTAGTTTTTTGGCAGACAATAATACCAAGGGAATCTGAATATTGTTTATTCATGTGCATTCCCAATGAGGATATCGAATCACAGGATTGAAAAAAATGGTAGGATTCATTTTCTGGTGTTCCCCCTAATTAAAAGAACACTGAATTATGTAGGGAGGAGGTTTCTAAGGTAAAAAAGTCCCTATCCATGTGGACTAGGATTGTTCTCCTTCACCATTCACAACTCTTTGGGCATGGATTTCTGAACTTGAATGTGGTGTTGAAATATCCCCTAGACCTGTGGCCAATGGGTGCTTCTAGATTGTCGTGGATTGTATTATGGAAGCTTTTTTTGTAGAGAGATGGCCTTAGTGGCCTATTCCACTAATTTATTTTATTAAATTTTCATGATAACATGGAATAAAATCCCTAAGGACCAATTAGTTTAACAGTTTTGGAATGTCAGCTTAAATATGTGATACCCAAATTACATTAGGAGATGAAGAAAAAACATGATACATTATAAAATGAAATGAAAACCCTATTTGAAATATTATTCAAATGACCATTATTTTTAACCATAGGAAAAACACAATAAGGGCGAGCACAAATACAAAGTAATGTTATGTAAAGTGGGATAAATAATGAATCAATGAGAATAAATCAATATGGTAAGGTAAATAATGGATAAAACATGTCATTCATATAAATAGATAAGGAATAATAAACATGGAAATGCAAATAACTAATAATACATTCCATTCATATAAAAATATAAGGAATAATATATATGGAAGGTCAAATAACTGCTAACATATGTAATTAAAACAATAATATTAAATTGAGACATAACCATGGATATTATAACTAATTGAATAATCATAATGAATAATAATAACTGAATACATAATGATAGAATTCAAGAAGATGTATATCTAAAACATATCATTTATGCTTCATTCTACGAATCTAATACATTCAAGGAGTCATGAAAAGAATCAAATAATGTCAATTATACATACCAAGAATATAATAATATTAAGGTTTTATTAATAGAATATAATAAATTCATAAGGCCTCAGCCAAAACCACATATAGTTTGTCCCAAGAAACCAATTGATGCATCGAGGGGCTATAGTTTTCTCTATCTAACACATACAAAATCCAACCCATTCCTCATATGTTTAATGATTAATTTAATTAATATAAGGTTTCCCTTATCATAAAATATCCTTATTGGGGAAAAACATGGATTTATCAATAATTCATCTACGGAGGACAAGAAAAAACAAGGTTTTTTAATGTTGATGAATTTAAATACAATAGAAATATTTTTAAAAAAATTAGGAAATTAATATTTAAACATTAAACAGTCTCATATCACGTTGAAACATTTAAATAATAATCCCACTAAAGTAATAACATTATATTAAACTTATAATATCTTGATAATAAATATTTTCATGATATAACTTGTAAATGGTTAGTATATACACTATATAATAGTGAATTGGTTCATAACACAAATAAGTCTCAATGGAATATAAATTGAGATGACACCTTGTACCTTATATTCAAATTGTCATTTGTGTCTTTATACTCCAGAATAATAAAATTACATTAATTATTTAATTTGTTCTGAATTATATTCATGTTTATCATTAATTTAATTTCAATTATTTAAATTTGTAAACTACTATGTAAATAATTTTGTGTTTCTATGAAATTCGGATCATGTGTTAAAATGAATTTAGTTAGTAGACTATGGTAAAATTGGTCATTATATAAACATTCCTAGAAAAATAATCAGGAAATAATTATCATATGTATACATCAATTATACTTTTAAAAACAATCATGAAATATGATTATGAAAAATAATGCAATGTTTCAATCATAGAGACAGTAGTTTGTACGTACGCATTAAAAATGTTCCCATTATTCAATTATCATTATGGAAAGAAGGTAACACTATAAATTTCAATAATGGTAATTATATCATAAATACCATGTTATCTAATTAAATATACTTATATATATATATATATATACTTTTGGTGAAGTAAAAAGGCATCACATCATGTTGGGGAGGCGGTAGTCCCCACGTCCAAGACTGATGTTATCACTTTTTAGTATGTGAAAAGTGTATTAATAAAAATTAGATATTATGTTTTAAAAAATTAATTATTTCATGAATATTATATATATGTGATTTATGTCACATATTTTTAATTAAAACCATCCTTTATACGTTCTGTGTATAGAGTCAAAATATCATATCTCTTTGAGGAGATGGTAGTCACCTATTTCACAAACAATGTTATCATATTTACACAAAATGAAAATTATAAAGTTATGAATTATAAAATAATTATAGAAGAAAAATACATAATAAATATTATATATATCATATATAAATAGTGATTCCAACATAATTCCCCCCGTGAGCGATGGTAAATGAATAACAAACAATCATCACTTCGTGAGGCAGTAGTTCACTGAACACATAAATGGTATGCTTGTTACCCATTAGATAGAAGTTAGTGTAATTGTATGTAAAAAATTAACATAAAAAAATATCAGTATATATGGAATATTTATATATATATAATCATGTAATAATAATATTTTATGGAAAGGATAACGGGAAATAAAACTGAAGAGCTTGAGGAAAAATGTTACCTCCTCGTGGGATGTCTCTTATTAGTTGTTATCAATGGGATTCTATGGTAGGATTTATTTCCAAATAAAAGATTTTATTATAAATGGAGTTATATGGAGGATCTATTTTTGGCATATATTGGCAGAGAAAAATTTTCTTGATATGTGTGAGTAATGGGAAGAGTGATTGCCTTTTTGTAGTGGAAGAGGAGAGGAATTATTTTAAATACCAAAAGATAGAACTAATGGTAGGTCTACATTATAGTATGTTCATCCAAAATGGAAAACTAATAGATTAAAGGTGAATAATGGTGGATTAAAACCTCCTCCACACAAAAAATAATCCCATTTTTATAATTTTTTTCCTGGACTTCTATGATTTACAAATTTTATCATTTTGGTTTTTTAAGTATCTAGTATTCTAACCTATGTAATTTATCCATTAAGAAAAAATTAAATTGAGATTTATTAAAATATATATAGTCCCACAATATTATAAATATTATATCTAATTTATAAAATGAATATTTCATGTGTGTTGGAATATAATATTAAAACTAACACATGTAACTCGTAAAAACACTACTTTAACATGGACCGTGCTAGCAATGTTTTCACAATATATGGGTCAATATGTTAAATTTAAAAGATAAAATCTTCCATTAATAGACCATATTTTATATTTATTTACACTTAAAACTCATTTTTTAGGATATAGGGATATTATTAATTTTAAATCATTTAATAAAATATTGTTTTCTGTAAAATGAAATTAATGTCTATTCTGAAATTCTTTATTTAATTTTAATTTTAAAATATCCAAATAATATTCGTTTTAATATATATTAATATCATGTCTAGGTAATGAGATATATCTATTGGAAAAAAAATTACAGACAACATTTCAATCAATTTACTTCACTTTTAATATTTATAGTATCATTTAGTTTAGTTAATTATTAACAAAATAATAATTATTTCAGTGTTTCTTAAGCATTTTGAGAATCTAATTCATATATAAATATTAATGATAAATTATTATGATAAAAATAATGAATTTATATATCTAAAAGATATTTATAACTAAAAATATGATGTTTTCCCTATCTCAGCGTTTTATAAATGTTAAAGGTAAGGAAGGTTTCTTATTTTCCTTTTCCCTTACATAACTTATCATATAGGGCTTATTCATGAATATGTGTGCCAATAAATCATACAATTTGAACCTATTGGAAATATTGTCAACCTATTTTAATTCAATTTCCTTTTTAGTAATGTTTAACTCATTTTAGCACTTATTATTATAGTTTAGTCCCCTGTTAAGTTTAATTTTATCTTAATCGTTCTAATTAATTTTCACTAAGTTTTCATGTATTTTTTGTCAAAAACCATGTTATACTTATTAGACCAAAAATTGCATACTAATTAAAACTATTTATTTCCATTTTTTCCAAATCAATTCATATAGGATTCTAAATTATGTTTAATGTTAATCCCATAGACGTGGAGAGAAAGCATGTTTTTAATGTAAAAAACGCTGAAAAGTTCAAAAAGTATTTTTATCCAATTCAAATATAAAAATGGTTACAATGAAAGAAATTGGAGTAATATATCATCTCAAATATTTATGAAAAATTTACATTAGTTAAATCCTTATATATTTCATAAATCATATAATGAAAAAGTCATCAACAAAATTTTACTACAAAATATTTCTTATATTTAAATATTTAGGTACATTAATCATTCCACTTCAGTTGATTTAATAATATATGATTGAACTTGATCCCTTAGTTTATTCTGTGGTATATTCTATTGGATCTTGGGGTATTTATTTTTATATATCACAATATCCTTATAGTTGAACCATTGAACATTATAAAATTCATTCCACCACTTTAAATACAAGGAATTATGGAATTTTTATCCACACTTGATGAAACCTCTATCCACCTTTAAGAAAGAACCATGTTGTTTCCTTCTATAAGTGTGAGATGTTATACAATCGTTAATTCCTTTTTTATTTTATCAACATTGTTCTCTATTTTCATCTTATTATCTTTCTTCCCTTCGATGCCACAAGACATGGAGAATGTTATCTATGTCTTGATAGCACGTGAATTTTTTTATCACATGAAGAAACTTTTTGAGGCACTAGTCCCCTTTGGATACATGTGTTAAGACCATAAAATAATTTTTTTAATCTTTCATTCCATGTTGTGTATAAAATTATTATCACACCATTATAACATTTTAAATGTGTCTTCATACTGCAAAACAATTTCTTTCAAATTTCATTTTAAAATAAAGAATATTCTATTTATATTAATTTGTTCCTCAGGAGGGAAGTATTTATTGAAGAATGTTTCCCTAAAATCATTCCAATCCTTGATTTATATCTCTTATTCTTCTCTAGTATTTTGAATCAATGACCATACCTAATAGACATTTCCCCAGAGACAATACACTGCAAGTATAAACATTTCCTTTTCATTACATCCCAACACAATAAATATCTTCTCTAAAGGCTTAATCCATCGACTGGTTTTAATTGGATTAGTAGTGTCACTATAGGATAGAACCCTCTTTCACCTAAAGAGATCAAACATAGGAGATTCTCATTATTGAACAGGTTTCCCAATCCATGAACGGTTGCATTTCATAACCTGATTAAGATACCCTAATATATCCCGAACATTCTCATTTCTAATACCATCTACATTGGCTTTCATTACATGGAAACATATACATTGACCATGAGTGTTGGCACACATATTCCTTCCAAGATCCATTTCTAAAAAGTAGAATATACTATATTAGCACATAAATTTATAACCTTTGTATAATTATAATTATGGTGTATCACGTAACATAAATTGAAAAAAATATGCATAACTTATCACATAATAATAAACATGATCTATTTGTGTATATCTTTAAATCCATAATATTGGTTTGTAAGGAAAACATGAATTATTCTATGTAGTTCCCCCAATAGTTTCAAATCAAATGCATAGTAAGGCCGGTTTTTGTGTACAGGGTTATGTCGAGTAAATCCCAACACACCTTGGTAGAGTTTTTACTCATAGGTACATCTATGCTAGAACCACATTCACTTGTAGTATCTAGACATTGATGTATTTATAAAAATAACCACATAATATCTACCTTACTGGAATTCTAGGATGTTGTTTTATACATATCCCCAATGTCTATATTATGGTTTTTCACCATAATCTATATTTTTTAAATCAATATTCCATGGTCACTTTAAAATATCCATTAATACTATCTATAGTGAACTGACCCTAAAAGCCCAAAGCTGATGCATTATTTTATTACATTTGAATGGTTTCAACAAATTAAATCATGAACGAATAAGCAGTTTAGTAGTTTTGGATAGCCAGATTATGTACATGATCCCAATTTTACATTGGGAAATTGAGAATAAAACATGATACTTAATAAAATAAAATGAACTTCCTTCTTGAAATATTATTCAAAGAATTATTCGTTATGACTCATGGAATAGAAATATAATAAGGGTGAGATCAAACGATCAGTAAGGGTATGTAAATAATAATAAATAATGAATCAATGACAATAAATCAACATGGAAAGGTAAATTACTAACAAATATTCTGTTAAAATTACTTTCTATGGAATAATCAAAATGGAAAGGTAAATAACAGATAAAACATTCCATTTGAATTAATATATAAATAATAATCAATATTGAATGGTAAATAACTGAAAACACATTCCATTAAATCAATAATATTATAATGATACTTAACCATGGTTATTATAACTAATTTTTTAATCCCATTAAGTAATAGTAACATAATACATATTTATGGAATTCATAATGATGGATATCTAAAACATATCATTCTGGAATTATGCCTACTTTCAAGGATTCATTCCAAGATTCTAATACTGTCAAGGCTTTTGGACAAGAATCTAATACTTTCAAGGATTCAGGCTAGTAATAAAATTAATGGGTAAGGGCATCTCTTGAACCATATCAAGTTTTTACCATGAGACATATTGATGCATCGAGGGACTCTAGCAGCCCCCACCCATCACATATGATATCCCATTAATTCCGTATATGTTTAATAATTTATTTAATTAATATATGATGTCACTTATCATAAAAATTCATATTCAATAAATAATATGACATTATAAATAATTCCTCAGTGGTGGGAATGTAATAACTAGGGTTTTTGACATTGGTGAATAGAAATTCCATTGATATATAATTATAAAATTATTAAAGAAAATAATAATTAAACAATCCAAAGTGCCCCATAACACTTTGAAACATTTCAATCATAATCCCAAGGAAGGAATAACATTAATGTAAATATTTAATATAATGATAAAATGATATTCATTATAAAACATGTAAAAGGGTAGTATATACACCATATAAAATTTAATTGGTTCAGAATAACAAATAATTCTCAATGAAATGTATATCGACACAAAATACCTTACCTGGAGTCTGATTTGTCACATGTGTCTTAATATTCATAAATAATAAATGTATGTTAATTATTCACTTTCTTCATAAAATTTTTCATGATTATAATTACTTTTATTTCACATATTATAATTTTGTAAACAACTATTAAACAATTATATTTACATTATCTTTTTTTGTCCAATTTCATATCATGTGTTTAAACAACTTTGGTATGAAGAATATAGTCAAATGGTCACTATATAAAAGTATAAAAATAATGATCATTAAATAATTATCATATTTAAAAATTAATATTACTTTTAAATCATATATTGAAATAAGAATATGAATAATGAACCAATTTTACAATCATGGAGACAGTGGGTTGTACATATGCCTGAGTAACATTCCCATTCATCAGTGATCATTATGGAAAAAAGAGAAGTTACAATATATTATTATATAATGATAATTATATCCAAAGTATGATTTTATTTAATAATATATACTTATATATAACAATTTAAATGTAAAATGAATCACATTGTGTCAGGGAGGCAGTAGTTGATACATCCATGATCAATGTTATCAATTTTTAGTGTGTGAAAATGGAAATGAATAAAATGATATATTATGTTTCCATAAAGTTAGCTATGTCATTAATATCATTAATTTCTCATTAATGTTACAAATTTTTAATTAATACCATACTTTATACTTCTCATTTATAGTGTGAACTTATCACATCGCTTGGAGGTGCCGGTAGTCCGCACTTCCACAAACGATGATCTCATATCTATAAAAAATGAAAATTATAAATTCATGTCTTATAAGAAAATTAAAATATTAAAAGGCCTAACAGATATCATATATATCATATATAAATAGTTTTTACATCATAACACCCACCATCATAGGTGGTAATGGAAGAACAAACAATCACTATTTCTTGAGATGGTAGTTCACCACACTCATAAATGGTAAGTTCGTTACCCATTATATAGAAGTGTCTATATGATTTGGTGAAACCCTTAACATAAAAACATATCATTATATTCCGGATACTATTTTTTATATAATCATTGAATAATGAGATTTGAGGGGGTGGATAATGTAAATAAAACTAAATATCTTTAGAGAAAATTCTACCTCTTCTTTTGGTAACTCCTTTTGGTTTTCACTAAAGGGCTTCCCTAGATGGATTACATCCCAAAAAAAGGACTTTAGGATGATTGGAGGTATTTTTAGGATCTATTTTGGTAGATCTAGTGTTATCAAATGTGGCTTGAGAGATGTGTGTAAGTGGAAGATTTCCTTTCTTTTTATAGTGGATGAGGAGTCACATTCCTGTAAATACAGAAAGGTTATCACTAATGGGAGGTCTGCCATAACAAATGTGGTTCAAAATGGACAAGTAATGCATTAATCGTGATAATGGTCAATAAAAACCTCCAAAACCTAAAAATAGTCCCTTTTTATAATTTTGTTCCTTAACTTTTAAGATTCCCGGATTTTATCATTTTAGTATCTATTAATGTTACTAATTTTCTAACTTACATAATTTAACCATTAAGAAAAAAGGAAAATGAGAAATATTAGAAAATATAGACCAAATGTATTCTAAATATGATATCTAATTTATAAAATAAAAATATCATTTGAGTGATAAATAAATTTTTAAACAAGTGCATGTAACGCCTAAAAAACTACTTTAACCTGGATCGTACTCAAAATTATTTTACAATCTGTGGATCAATATGTTACTTATAGAAGATTAAATGGTCCATTAATATACAATATATAAACTTTATTAACACATATTAATTACTTGAATTAATATATTATTTTTTTAAATTTTAAATCATTTAATAAAATTTCATTTATTTTAAAATAACATTATGGTCAATTTTGAAATTATTTATTTAATTTTAATTTAAAACCATAAAAACACTATTGTATTTAAGATATATTAATTTAAATTTTGTGTACAATTATATATTCATATAAAAATATAATTATAGAAAATAATTCAATTAATTTACTTCACTTTTAATATTTATAATGTTTTTTATTTAAGTTAATTATTAACTACATAACCACTATGTTGGCGTTTCTTAATCATTTTAGGTAACTAATTAATCTCCAAAAAATAATGATAAATTTTTCTTATAAAAATAAAACATTTATCTTAATAAAGGATATTTATAACCAAATATATGATGTTTTTTACATTTCTCAAATTTTTATAAATGTTAAAGGTACAAAATGATCCCTTTTTGTCTTTTTTCATAAAAAACGTATAATATAGGGAACTTTCATGAATATGTATCCCACTAAATCCTGAAATTAGAAAAAAAAAGTAGTTTATATGGTATAACTATTTTCATCCAATGTCCTTTGATCATGTAACTAGGTTATTTTAGAATTTAGTATAAGGTTTAGTTCATTGTTATGCTTAATTTTATTTAATCAGTGTAATTAATTTAAATTTAATTTACTAATATTATTTGTCAAAAACTAAGTTGATCATATTAGACTAAAAATATCATTATGATTACAGAAATTTATTTATATTTTTTGAAACTCAATTCACATAAGAGGATAAATTAGGTTTAATGCTAATCACATAAACGTGGAGAGATATTGTGTCTTTAATGTAAAAATGTTCAAAAGTTCAATAAGTCTTTTTATCCCATTTCAAGATAAAAATGTTTAAAACGAACATAATTGGATTAATGTATGTATTATTGATCCATTTTTACTTTAATAACCTATTTAAAAAACAATATATCTATATTAATTATTTAAACTAAAAGGTAGTTTTTACTTAAAATGCTGTATTTTTCAATATTCATTTAAAAAATGAAAATTCACAGAACAATACGAAAAATTATTCTTATGATAAATTTGACAATCTAAATTAAAACATGATTCCTTTTTGAATTTTTTTTTAAAAAAATTCACATAATTGTTTTTAAAATATGTTCTCCATTAAAAGATAGTAAAACTCATTTTTCATGTAATGCATGTTATCTCAATGTTGTGTATAGTGTAATCTTACCATGGGTTTCCCTATAAATAATTATTGTAAAAATAAGAATTTTATCCTAAAAAAATATTATAAAACTTTGGGGTGTTACAACCCTTTTATTTTTATGGATTTTTTTTTCGGTTATGGGTTGGGTGCATCATTAGTTATGAAACTGAATCACCCTCAGAAGATCATTACGATATTACCAACATCTAAGAATTCTAAAAAAAATCACTTGAGTGGGTAGATTTTTTGAAATTTTTAGATTCTTGCTGAAAAATTATTTCAATAAACTGCTCTCTTCAGGCCTGGCATCGGTGAGAGTCAATCAAGGACTATTTTTGTTGAGCATATCATCGTTTTTGAATAGAGGCTTCATCTATGATGCTTCCTTTCTCCTTTATTATAAATGGAATTATTGGTAGGGTCTTCCTCTACAACAATGGATGGTATGAAATCCAAGGGTGTCTTAGATATTGACTATTTCCTTAGGTTGTGTTCTAGATGAGGAAGGATTTCACTTGGTAATGAAAAAGAATCAGACATAACTGGCCTTGTTATCCCAAATTCCTCACTATATGTGGGATTTATCATCACTGCATCGCCATGGGGAGGACCCTCTTGATGAAGTGAAGCACTACTTTAGATAGAACATTAACAACAAATGCCATCATGGGGGGGGGGACTACCATGGTTAATTATTATAAGGGGAAGACCCTATTTCTCTTCGTTCTTATAGCCATGCTATGGGTTGTCCTGACTCTCATTAGGAGATGGGCTCTCAAGATAGATAAGATTATGAGTTCCAAGAAATCCATCAAGATAAGTGTTAGGGGAGGACCTTTGGATCTACCTTTAATTCTCCAACATTTTGTTAATGGGAGAAAAGGATCCGAATTTTCCACATATAAATGTCTGTGGGCATCAATGTCACTAGCATTAACTAGTGTGGGATTATATATTAACTCTTCATTTTAAAGTCATATCTGGTGAGGCCCCATTTGGATGTCTAATTTTGAGCAGTTGGGGAAACTTGCTAGGACTAGTGGTTTTCATGTATGAAATCATGCCAGAATAGATCATGTGTTGCTACTGAATTTTTTTGATAGGATCCAAGGAATTTCTATGGGTTTTTTCCTTAGAGTGGCCATTGGAATAGGTATATTACATCTTTTTGGGATTGGAGGCTATTTTGAATCCAATTATATATATATCTCTGGGGTGTTTTCCCATGACCTTCATAGATGGGAGAATAGGAATTTGTCTTATATGAGGTGTCATGCTAATAAGCCACCCAACTTTTGGGGATATGGCTTTGCATCTACCCCTTTATCTCTACTATTATCACCATTAGAATGTTCTAGAGATTCTGTAAGATGTGGGTACAGATTTTTGTCTTCCCTTTCACCATTTTCAGGATATTATTTGTTATTTTAAGGATTAGAATAGAGATATATTCACATTCTTGATCTAGATCAGGGGTATGTGCCTTATCATGTCATCCATTTCCTTCCATTGGATACTTACAGTACTCAAAATTAGGGGTAGGGAATCAGGTCTTTCCTATATTCATCATTGGGTATTTCTGAAAAACAAATCCACGTACTACCAGACGAGGGTGCTGAAAAGATTGATAAATATGGTCATTTTTGTGTTCTCGCTCACTGTTTTTCACTAAATTTGACTGATGGACTTCTTTATATGCTACAAGAAAATTATTATGGTAGACATGGTTTGTGTGGGGAGGTATATTTTCTAGGTCACATTGAACTTCAATATTTGATCAATGAGATTTCATGGATGCTTATAAACAAGTCATCTATCTAGGTGAATTTGGGTGGGCAGGTGTAGGTGTTCGCTCATAGTTTTCTATCAAAATTGAAATGTGGGATTCTCTGTATGGGATAAAGTTGTGAACCTACACCCTAGTGACTTGTTTCTACCCCCAATGGGTCATCTTATATGCAGTGGTTTCGATGTCTTAGGTCGTACTGTCATGGATAACACCCTCATCATGTTGAGAGTTCTCTGTCATGCGGTGTTAGCGGCAATGACTTCTAGTAGGAGTCCTTTGGAATGACCCATGTTTCTTCTAGATGATGTTGTCTATGACCACCTAATCCACCTCCATATGATAAGGGAGGTACTGGTCATGACATTCGGAGGATAATATCCCAACGAGGTTAAAGATAAAGATTGGTGTCATATTCTTCTAGACAATTGGTCATTTTGGATTGGAAGACTTGTGTGGATTTTCATGTTGGAGGGCCTATCTAGTAGCCAACGGGTTTATTATTGTGTCATTCTAGTGTTACTCCCAGAACAAAGCATTCCAGACTTAGCATTGAAGGCATTGGGTTGGTGATGGTGTCTTCTACTTAAATGAGGAAGCATAATGTATTGTAGTCAGAGCATACATCTTTGAGAGTTGGTATGATGCCGTTTGGATTGACGGTAGATCATGTTGGACTTTCCTATAATATGGGTGAAAAAATTAAAAACACAACCCCCATAAAAGAAGCATATCATTAATAAAACACATGCATGATTGATTGTCCTTCGTGGCCCTATTGCATTTTGATATTGAAAGGTCCATAATAAGTGGTTGAAAATATCATCTTGGTTAATTATTCACATTGGTTTCACAATTTTTTTAATGAAGATGTTGTGGATCTCAATGATCGATTGAAGGGGGTTCAGTTTTGTCAAATCTTTCACTTCTGGATTACTATTTTCAAACATATTCCAAAAGGATTTTTTCATGGAACTAGAGACACCCAATGGTTCTTTATCCTTGAGGGACCTACATTCCAAAGGTAGGGACTTGTTGGGATGTTTGTTCAACGAAACATAAGAACTCATATTAGTTGAGAAAATGGGAGGTTAAGCTTATCTCACCCTTTTGAGGTGAATTTATTCTAACTCTAGGACTCTCTAATAGATTCTAGATATGTTCTTGAATCCTTCTTTAATTGCCATGTATTACATGGTTCACCCTTGAATTAAAAATAAATTATTATCAAGTATAGAATTTTGAATCATCTGTACATATCTGAGGTTCTTCATCACTGGGGAAATATATATGTATCTAAGTTTCTCAATCAATGGTAAAATATTAATAATTAATGATTCTTATGTCTTTTTATTATGGTGATGGTTTGGATCCACACTGTAGGGTGCTCTACAGTGAATCCTCATTCAGAGAGATGAGAGTTTTCTTGATGTCAGGATCAGACCCATGAGATGGGATTCCTATGTATCATTGTGAAATGAATCAGAACCCATATAGTTTGGTGTCACTTAATGGGACACATCATACCTTTTAAGTTAATGTGATGAGGACCAAACCTTACAGTTGAATATAATATAGAAATGACGTCTAGGTCGAAGGTTCCTAGTAAATGTTTGGGTTGGGACTTATACCAAGGTACCCCAGGGAACCTGGAAGAGATATGGATTCTTAGGTTGAATTATATTCTACTTGAAATGCATCCCAGATTGAATTAGTCTTGGATTGGTGTGTTGCATTTGGACATCAAGGCTTCCTATGCATCCCATTTAGTCCAAAATCAAATACAACATTGTTTGATTGTGAAGACATGTGCCTATGGAGGCCCTCCAAAAGCTTGTATCTTAAGGGAGTATAGATTTTTGAGAGGATTGGATTGGGGCTTACTCCTACGGAGGATTCCCAAGTAATTTGACATTTTTCTATGGCTTACTCCATATAAGATGCCCAGGAGGATTAGTTTGGTTTGATTGGATCTTATTCCTTCAGAGGATTCCATAAAGGATTAGAAAATTTGGATGAGGATTAACCGTAAAGTGGAATCCCTTGTTTGAGTGTTTTTGTTGCAGCTTACTCTTAATGTGGATTAACTTTTTTTGGAGGTTTGGTTGGGGCTTTCTCTTAAAGATGTATCCATGGTTCGGGAGGTCTGTTTGGGGATTAATCATAAGAAGGATGCCCTTATTTGGGAGGTTTTTTGGTGATTACTTAAAAAGATGATTCTCTTTATAATTAGTATAGTGAAATAGTTTGGTCTTATACTGAATAGCAGGCCTATAGGTTCAGATGGGGATTACACATGGAATGATACCCAATGTATTAGGATGATGAATATGTCATGATCACCACCTACCTCTAAGACCATTTTAGACATGCTAGGCGTGAGAAACAATAGGATTATGTGGATCTAAGAAGCCACACAATCTTCGGGTCCCTATGGTCAGATGTATGGCCTTGTGGAACCACAAATATGGAGTCCCGTTGAAGGAAGATGAGAGGAAGATCTGAGAAAAGATCATCCTTAAAAACATGAATCAGAATATGCATATGTCAGGATTGTATCCAACCTATAATCTCATGTGATTAATACTTGAATGTGAGAAAGAGGAATTGTAAGATAAGTAAAACCACATGATTCACCATCCACTTGGGGAAGAGGCCTTGGTGACGACACTTCCCTCTCATTAATGTACCCTAATCCCAAAGGGAAAGATAATGGTATTTGAATATATCATCTCTCCACTTATTTTGGAAACTGGGATAGTCACATTTAGTGATATATTCATATATGGAACATGGGTCTGTATAAGGAGGAAGGAATGAAGTGAGGGAGGTCTCATAATAATGGGTATGACCTTACTTCAGGAAGAATGACAAAAACCTAGTCTTGGGGGAAGAGACAACGATCTCATTCTATGTCTCCACCCAACGAATTGGAGGCCCCCAGTCATAGAGATGGTGTGGAAAGCACAAGGATATAACCCTTGTCTCCAAGACCAGGTGATCTCTGAAACTTCCTTCAGAGCGAGGGTCTTATTATCCAAGGGGCCTTATACTCACATGAAGCCCGATGACCTTACCCATCATGTAAGACAAGTGAATGAAACCTCTAAATGAAAGAATGCATACCCAAATATAAGACACACTAGTGTGCCTCCTACCATAGTTTTCCAACAAGAGAGGCATTTTTGGAGGTCTCAATCTATTCCCCATTATACAGGGGATTCAAATGGAGATGAGCCCAACCATTTATTGAATAGAGTAAGGTTGGGGAGGTGACTTGTGCTAATTAGAATCTAGGTCAGGCAAGAGGGTTTCATGTAGGTTTTTTCAATGAAGCCTAGGAGTTCTCCATCTTGGTATGACTATAGGAACTAAAGGTACATTGACTGAAGGACCACTGGGGAATGAAACTTAGGGGATTCATTGTTCAAGGCTTCAACGGTCTCCACAGGTTTTCCTAGAAGTGTCACGGGAGGGTCCCTAGTTAGGGTAGGGGGCATCCCACTAGTGTTCGTTAACCATGGGGAAATATTTTCCACATAACTCTTATGTATTTAAGACACATGATGGGACTTTATTTCTACATCACCCATTAATTCTCTTATATATTAGTTCATATAGATCTATATTTATAATTTTTGAGGGCTAGGGAGAAGGACTAGTGTTACTAGGGCACAGAGAGTTCTTCTGAATTTTCCATCATTATAAAGGACGATTCTTGATGTTCTGTTTATAGGAAAATATATGAACCTGGGGGAAGGTTTTAGCTCTAGATGGTGTTCCACACTGGACAATGTGTAGGTACCCTATATGGTGTAACTCGGTGACCTGGATATCTAGTCCTACATCACGCCACTAGGTGTGTATGTGCCCTACTCGCCAATGATACTTTGGGGTGGCTACATGAACTTTCATTTAGAGAAGACTAAAACATTTGATATTATTATATTTTATTAATTTTTTACCTTAAGGTACTTCCCTTTAATACCTATTCATCCATGTCACAATATATAATGTCAATGGAGATTAACAATGCATAAATTTTCCATTTTTTCTAAGTGATATACTATATTAAGAATAATATATTATGATTTAATGTTTATAATATTATACTCTAACTTATTATATTTCGTTTATTAGAAATGGTTCCTTGATAAATGAATCATATCAACACTCAAGGCCAATGTCAAGATCACTCTACTAAGAAAGCTAATATTGATGGTATTTTAAATGAGTAGATCATGGATATATTAATAAAGAATACTTGGGTTATGATAAATAACCTTTCCTAAATGGAGAATCCAATTTTTCCATAGTTTGATTCTCATATTATTGATTCTTTCATGTGAAATAATCCCCCATCATTTAGTGGGACCACTGATACTGTGGTATCCGAACAGTCGGTAAAGTCCTTTAAAATGATATGTCTAGCTTTGGGATGCGATGATAGGGAAAAGGTTGTACTTGTAGTATATTTTCACAATGATGATGTTGATCAATGGATGAAATTGATCTCTAATACTGGGGAATAAGATTAAATAGAACACATAGAACAGATTTCTTTTAATGAAACACACTTTCATACATATTTACCTCATTAGCAATAAACAAATATATGAATATAATGTTCCCTACCATAAAGAAAAATAAATAATTAAGTGATATGGAGTATAAAGATACATTGATAAGGTTATCTAGGTATGTTTTGGGTTATATAAACAATTAATAATGCATGATTTATCATTTCTTATATGGTCATAAGCCAAGTCTCCAAAGGGAACTGGATTCTAAATTATTTTCATCTTAAGATAAAATATTTTTATAAAAAATCCAAATAGATGAGGAATTTTTGGGATCTCATATATTAATGGGAAACAATGAAAATAAGTGGTTGGATAAGAACCAAGAAAATTTTAATGAGTCAATGAATAATAATAGTTTGAGTAAATTTCTATATTGTGATACTTTTGAATGAATCATCCTGTGAAATATTTGAAGGGAGTGAGATTATATTGAAAGTGTAGAGGAAAGAGTCATCTTGATAATGATAGTAAAGGGGAAAAATAAAACAAAACTTCTTAGTACTTCAACTATAAATAAATGGGTGATTATTCCAACTAATATCCCAATAATCAATGGAACATACTAATGATGTGGCCCATGGTAGGAGGAAATGTCTATAAAATATCTATATTTGAGTTTAATGTTCCCAAAGATATGAAAATGTTACTTTATTCATAGCCTCAACTCTATCTAATGATTTGTTTATTTCTATATCCTCAAAATCTTTTATATATACCATGTTTACTATGAAAATTAGATATTTACCTAGCTCATTTAGAAGGGAATTTTCAATCAAACCACATAGTAAAAGTCTCACTATAACCTGTAGATTCTAGGAACTCCCAATTATGACCCATAAATAAGCCCTATTTGTTGAATTTTTTACCATAACTATGGTCGATTTTGAAATAATCCTTGGTAGGGGATGAATTTCAAAATATTATGAAAAATCATTGGAAATAGAATGATGTTATTATTTAATATGAATATATGGAATTCAATATCATTAGAGTGAATACGTTATCATTTGAGTCAATTATAGATCCACCAAAAGTAGCACTTATGAATGATATTCATCAGGAAGAATAGAAAATATAATTTATTGATGAAAAGGATAATAATTAAATTGATTATGTTCCTATTGTACTAGAATTAGTTGATGTATTTTCTCATTATTTATATGTACATCCACTGAA
The DNA here is from genome assembly GCA_963277665.1 of Viscum album. Taxonomy (NCBI): domain Eukaryota; kingdom Viridiplantae; phylum Streptophyta; class Magnoliopsida; order Santalales; family Viscaceae; genus Viscum; species Viscum album. Next base: position 94,978,406 of record OY728136.1, on the reverse strand, counting down.
GAATGAAGTTGAGTTTTATACTGATTTAATCCATAGTTCAATACCTATATCAAATACACCCTTTATAATAAAAATTGTTGAATTAATGTAGGTGAATAAACCCTTAGAGGATTTGAGTTATAAGTTATTTAGAGACTCTTTCATTTTACCATGGGGATCTTTTCTTCTCTTCACTTAGAAGAAAGATGGATCCATGATGTTGTGAATTGATTATACAGAAATCAATTTAATTATGATAAAAAATGTATTCTGTAGAGACCCAAATCTTGACATACATGGACATTACATTACTATTTCGGAATACATAATACATAAAAAAACTAACATCCAAGGACCGTGATAGTTTAGTGTCTTTGGAAACATGGAACACAGACTTCTAATCATGTTGAATGATCTTCAACATCTCATGTAAAGATTTTATCCTTTTGATTTCTTATCTCAAACCTTTCTTCATATCCTAGGGAAAATAAAAAATAAAAAGGGTTGAGCTCAAATTCTCAGTAAGGGTAAACAGAGAGAACATAAAACAATCCATAAACATTTGAACGTAAAAACATGAACAAAATGTTTAAACATCAAAATATTGAGCAATGACATTAAACATGGTAGTATGTAAGGAATAGATCATAATGTAACATCAATCATGATAAAATATCATGGAAATAAAACATGTAATTGTATAAAACCATTAATCACATGATATGATTTACATAGTGGCAAAGGCATTGATATCAAGACCATCATAGTGGACATAGTCCCTTACTGAATCGAGTTCACTCCTCGTTCCAGTCCTGTATCACTAAACTGGATTAACCTTCCATTCCTGTCATGTATATATCATGATATATAAATCTTTACCAAATTTATTGGAGGGGGATATAGGTCCCACCCATCTCATAATGAATTCATTTTTACATGTTCTACAAAATAAACATAAATCATTCATCACAACCCAATGAATAAAGTGGGTTTCATAAACATCATTCCATAATAACATAATCCATAGAAAACAAATGGATATCATTTCATCATAAGAGAAGTGAAAACATGTAAATCATAGAGATATTATACTTTAAAATTACACATATGAAATAATTTCATCTTAGATGGAAAATGGTTTTGATAAAACACTTGAAATGATTTCATGTAGAAAATATCCTTTCTTCTTCAAAATCATTTTCTTTTCACAAAATGCCCCGAAATTTTAAAAGAAAAATATTTTGTTAAAAATATTCATGAAATTTTGTTTAGTAATCTTTATGAATATAAGTCTTTTAAAAACAATAAAAATATGTTCATTCCATATAAGTTAAAAAAACAATCTCCTCGTACTTTTGTTGGAAAAGTCAAAAACATCATCATATGGTAAACAAAAGAAATATTCCTTCCATAACACAATGTAAAAGTCAATGTGGGGTAAACATGACAATAAAAATACATGGGATAATATTAAAAACTTTATAAAAAACATTTTTGTGGACATGGATGAAAAATATAACCCCAATAAATACTTACGTATTAGCAATCTCGGATAAAATAGAGATTTGAAAAATTATCCCTTACCTTAGATATGATATGCTTCGTACGTATCCAAACCACCTGTATAATGATTTAAATAAATTCATTTAATTATTACATAATCTGATTAATTGTTATGATATCATATATGTTTCACTTATGACTTTATATTACCTGTTATTTTTTAAATTCCATGATAAAGTAGTGTTTTGGGTAAAATCGTTTCATTTATCGTACGTGTTTTTACTTGTTGTTGTTGATATTATTACTTATATCCTGGTTTAAATAATTACAGAATGTAAAACATTATTTATATATTATATATTTTCTACACATAAATATATATTATAGATCGATAAATGGAATGAAATACACCGTTCGTCGGTAGAAGAGATTACCTCTTCTTCGACGTGCCTCTTTTAAACTTCCACTTAGGAAACTAGGGTTGGTCTTTTGAAAATACCAAGACCTGTATGATATAACTAGAGAGGTTGAAAAGGGAAATGTTCAGGGTTTTTCCGAACTTGAAGGCTCAAAATTGGGTAAAGAGGAGAGGGGGGAGGTGCCCTTTTATAAGGGAGGAGAGGGGCACCTTAGGAAAAACATAAAATATTATTTTATATGAAATTCATATTCGGTTTATAATGGCTCCAAAGTGTCTTATTTTGAAAATAGGGTGGGTATGGGTCTAAATCCTCTCAACCAATGTGTTTTAGACAAGTTTAGGTAACCATTTTAACCTTATCATTTAGATTTAACTCTAAGTTAAATAATTTAACTTTTACCGTGTCTTCTAGTATTCTTACACTATATGGTCAATAAACCTACTATAAACTGCAAATAGAACCAAAATTGGTTCATTAATTTCATATTTATTATTATATAAGTCTTTTGGAAGAAATTTATATTTTTATGACCATTATATCAATTAATATTATAATATTTTTTTTAAAAACTCTTTTATGTCAATTTTGACACTATTTGGTATTTTGTTTTCTCTAAATTCATAGAAGTATTATTACCTCTAAAAAAATTAATATAACCAACCATAATATGTTATATTAACCTAGAAAATTACTATAATTAATAAAAATTCTCAAATTACTATTATTGGGTTATTTATAATATTAATCATGTTAATATTTCTTTAATATGCTAATTATTGCCTCATCATTGTGTCATAAATAAATTAAATTATTTAAAGTAAAAAAAACTATAAATAAAATTCAATTATATAGGAAATATTTTTAGCCTTAAAATGAATATTTATAGTCGAATTTATCTTATTTATAACCTTATATTAAAAAAAATAGTTATTAAACATTGATTTAAGCTCTTTTAACTCTTCTTTAAATAAAATAATAATAAATGTCCTAATCTAATCCATGTGGATATAAGGGGTAATATTTTATTAATAATGTTAATTATGGTCTTATTATACTTATCCAATAGAATTAGGACATGTGTTAGGGTAATAATAAAATCATTTTTACCCTTAATTATCCTATTTACTTTTAACTGTGGTAAATAAAAGTAAAAAGTTATTATTCACCAAAAATTAATTTTATCTTATTGAACCATATTTTACTCCTTGATATTTACCGAATCTCTCTTATATTCGAAATTCAACTCACAGAAGCAGTAACATTATGTTTTATGTAAATTTTCAATTTCTTCAAGGAAGTGGGTAAAAGATGGTAAAAAGTTCAATAAAAATTTTATATATCTAAAATTATTATAAAATGACTCCAATTAATTACATTGAACTTATATTGGTATTATGTATCTATTTTGAACTAAAATAAATTTAAATAAAATAAATAATTATTTAAATAAAAATTCGGTTTTAAATTATAACTCAGTTTATTTCGCTATTCGTCAGAAATTGAAAGTTTTCAGAAAAATACCAAAAATTCACCCTAAGATAATTTCAATATTCCAAATCCATAATTTAAGTCCATTTTTAAAGTTAAAATTTTAAAAATTTTAAAAATTGGGTATTACTTTTCATAACGGCTAGTTTATAAAATATTTTTATAACATATCGTTGTTTAGTTAAACTCGGTATTGCGTACAACGCAAGATATCGAGGAAGGTTTCTCTTGCATGTAATGCAAGCCTAGAATATTTTTTCATATACTACAAGCTAATACGGAGTTTCGTATAGCACAAGAATATATTGGTGTAGCGTACAACAAAAGACATCAAAGAAATTAAAAGGAATAATTCTCATAAAATATCGGGGTGTTACATTCTACCCCCTTAAAATGAATTTCACCCTCGATATTATTTGAGTTTTTAAATGGCATTCTACTTGAAAGTTTCATTCATAAAAACCCACATCGTAAAAAGGAATACTAAAACATCATTTTAAAAAGGATCGTTAGAAAAATAACGGATACCAGAAGTAACTCATCACTGGGTTTCCATATAGGAGAACAAAGGTGAAAATATGGATATGGAAGAGAAATATAACCATCAAGTTCTGATGGAGAGTGGTAGAGAACATGGATATGAAAATTCCAACAATCACAAAGCCATAAATTTTTAATGATCTATGGTACCATCTGATTCATCACATATGAGGGGTACTAGGACAATGTTTTTGGTTTTCAATATCATTTACTTAAAGTTGAAAATTCTTAATTAGAAGAAATACTTACTTGATTTTGGTACAATATCGTTGTTAGTCATTCCAGGAACAATTTCCCCTTAATATCGTAATGAAATGATGTTGAATTTGTCATTTGTGAAGTGTTAACAGATTAGGTGATAGAATGATGGGTCATTCCATCTGTCTCAAACAAAAGGTTAACAAAAGTTATGAAGTTTACATAAGTCCATCTATGGTGAGGATAATCATATATGATTCCAAAAATGGACTTACACTTCATCTATCATATCACTTAATAAAGTAAAACTAGTTTCTACTGACCAGGGACTTCCTGTAGGCCGGTGGTAGGTGATAAAGGGATGTCGCACTTCGGTTGTCGGTTCAATTCCCGCAACCTAGTCCAACGCGACGGGTTATCGCCTGTACTGCAGGATGTCCATTTTCTATAATTATACTATTATAACATTCTAGAAATAATATTGAAAAAATTTTCTATCCTTAAATGATATTATCTAATGTCCAACATAATCCATTTCAAATCTTTAGTCTTATCCAAAATACTTCTATCCATGCTCATAGTATAAAGACAATGATTACTATAAATGTCATCAACCAAGCATGTGAATACCATCATTTATCCCCCATATATCATAAGATATATCTTTTTGGTCACATTCCAAACATATAAATACCTTAATCATGTATTCTCTTGAAAAATGAACCTTATTGAAAACTTGAATGATGTCAAAAGTTAACTCTTTCCACATACCAAAATCCCAAAATTTCTATATACTCAAACCATGATATCACTTTTTCCTTGTATCAATAATGAGCTCATTAATAATATAAAACATTTCATTATCTCTTTATCCCTTCATTATGTGCATATCATCTACTTTAAAAAAATATTTCAATCACTTTTCATGGTTACTGGTACCATACAATTATTGAAAACCAATACATAGATATTCCAAAATTTCATGATACAATAAATTAGATTTCATGATAATGTTTTGAAATCCCATTACGTAAACACTTAATCATTCCACAATATCATTTTCATACTCAACATCACAAATAGTGATCACATGTGACTTCCCTTTGTCCTTTTCCTTAAGATTATTCTCATGTATATCATCAGTAACCCTTGGATTAGGGCATTGATTAACATAATGCCCCATTTCCTTACCCTTGTATCATTGAAGTGTTGGTGGTGCGTTCTCTGTAGTCTTTTCTCTATTCACATCCTTAGATACCCTTTTTCCATTACATCAACACTCATCTACTCAATGACCTTCTTTTCCACACTTAAAATATTTTCTTGTCCCATTAATACAATCTCCACCATGCTTCCTTCCACACATTGAGCATAAAGAAACATTTGTATTCTTTTCATAAATTTTTTGAGATTTTTCCATGAACACAATATTTTTTTTTATCAAAACCATGAGAGAGATATGTAGCACCATCTTCCAGTTCTACCTTGATAGAACAATTCACAATTTCTTCATAGCGACTGAAGTCTCTTATAGCTAATTCCCTTCTAAGACTTGGTTTTAAGACGCTGAAGAATCGATCAACATTAATTTCAGGTTGGATGATAAATCCAAATGCCTACCTTGCAAGCCTTGTAAAATTCACCTCGTATATACCAACAGATTCATCATCCTTTTTCTTGAGATAAAGGAACTCCTTTTCCTTCTTTGCTCAAAGAATACTAGGGAAGTACTTATTGAATAATTAGTTCTTGAACTCGTCCCATTCCATGGATTCAATTTCACCTTGGGGCCTTATATTGATAATTAGAGTACACTACTGGTCTACTTCACCTTCTAAACGATAAACAAACATAATGACGTTTTCATGTTCCGAACATCCAAGTATGGAAAATCTCTTTTCAATGGTACTGATCCATTTTTTTGCAACATGTGGATTAGAAGACCCACTGAAAAAAGGTGGACGTTGCCTCCTGAAGGACTCAATAGAATATTGTTGCCTTCTCTGCTCATTCAAAAGTCCATAATGATTCATGGATTGTGTAAGTATAGCAATAAGATTTTTCACTCCATCTCCCATAAAATTGGTTTGTTCAAGAGGAAAATCATTACATCGTCCATTATATTGATCAAGAGGATTCCTTCGGGTTTCATCCATCTTCTAAAACCCAGAAAGAATAGTGTGAGAGGAAAAAATAATTCTAGGAAAACAACATAATAAAGGGGGAGTACCTTCAATATATAACATCTTATGATTAATTCTATGATCGTTACTGTAATTCTAGTACTATAACCTATACTTATACTTAACCTTAGAGACATCCCAAGACATACATTAGAAATATCTCTAAGGATCTCACTAAATTTCTCGCATAGTAATTTCCAAAGGTTGACTGAACCTTTGCTCTGATACCAACTGTAGAGACCCAAAGATTGATGTACATGGACATTGCTTTACTTTTGTGGAATACTTAATACATAACAAAAAACTTACATCCAAGGACCGTAATAGTTTAGTGTCTTTGGAAACTCAGAACATAGATTTCTAATCATGTTGAATGATCTTCAACATCTCCCATAAAGATCTTCCCCTTTTGCTTTCATACCTAAAACCATTATTTATATCCCAGGGAAAAGAAAACATAATACAGGGTGAGCTCAAATGCTCAGTAAGGGTAAACATGGAGAACATAAATCAATCCATGAACATTTGAATGTAAAAACATGAACGTAATGCTTAACCATCAAAATATAGAGTAATGACATTAATCATGGTAGTACGTGAGGAAAAGATCATAATGGAACCTCAATCATGATAAAATAGACTGAGAATAAAACATTTAGTGGTGAAAAACCATTAATCACATGATATGATTTTTATAGTATCCAAAGCATTGATGCCAATATCATCATAGTGGATAGAGTCCCTTACTGAATCGAGTTCACTCCTCGTTCCAGTCCTATATCACTGAACCAGATTAACTTGCCATTTCATCCATGTCTATCTAATGAGATATAAATCTTTACCCAATTCATTGGAGGGAGATATAGGTCGCACCCATCTCATTCTTACGTGTTCCACAACATAAACAATAATCATTCATCATAACCCAAAGAATAAAATGGGTTTCATTAACATCATCCCATCATAACATAATCCATATAAAAAAATGGATATCATTTCATCATAATAAAAGTGAAACCATGTAAATAATAGAGATATTATATTTGAAACATACACATATTAAATAATGTCATCTTATATGGAAAATGGTTTTGATAAAACACTTGATATGATTTCTTGAGGAAAATATCATTTCTTCGTCAAAATCATTTTCTTTTCACAAAATTCCATTCAATTTTAAAAGAAAATGATTTTTTTTGGAAATAATCATGAAATATTGTAGAGTAATCTTCATGAAAATAAGGTGTTTTGAAATAGTAAAAATCTGTTAATGCCGTATAAGTTAAAAAACATTCTCCTTCTACTTTTTTCAGAAAAGTCAAAACGTTCTTCATATGGTAAACAAAAGAATGATTCCCTCCATAACACAATGTAAAAGTCAAAGAGGGGTAAACATGAATTTAAAAATACATGGAAGAATAATAAACACTTAATGAAAAACATTTTTGTTGACATGGATGGAAAATATAACCCCAGTAAATACTTACGTATAAGCAATCTCGGATAAAAATGAGATTTGAAAAATTATCCCTTACTTTAGGTCCTATATGCTTCGTACGTATCCGTAACTCATGTATAATGATTTAAATAATGTCATTGACTTATTACATAATCATATTAATTGTTATGATATCGTATATGGTTCGCTTATGACTTTATATTACCCGTTCTTTGGTAAATTCCATGTTAAAGAAGCGTTTTGGGTAAAATAGTTTCATTTATCGTATATTTTTCGACTTGTTGTTCTTGATATTATTACTTATATCCTACTTTAAATAATTCTAGAATGTAAAATATGATTTATATATTATATATATTCCGTATATAAATATTTATGATAGACCAATTAACGTAATAAAATACACCGTTCTTGGAGACAGTAGGTCATACGTACGCAAGAACGATGTTTTCGTTTCCATATGGAATTGAATGAGTTAAGTAAATGAAACATATATGTACATAAAACCAGTATCATTATTATGTAATATATTTCATGATTATTTATTATATATACTTTATAATCATACTTGAATGGTTAGTCATGGAAAATGAAACCCATCACGTTCGTGGAGACGGTAGTTCGTACTTACGCACGAGCGATGATATCATTATTTTGATATTAAAATCGTATATAATTGGATGGTATATCATACATATGAAATCATAATAATGTTATATTTATTATTTATATCATTTACACTCATTATTATACCCATCCAAATGATGAGATGTTTGAAAAACAAACTACACCACGATGTGGAGACGGTAAGCCTTACGTATGCACGTCTGGTGACTTTTTCATTCATAGGATGGATAAAATGACTAATATGGTTGTACCATTTTTATAATAACATCACAGTATTTAGAAGATACTGTATTTATTATTTTATACTGGAAAAAACAATGAAGGGGGAAGTGGAAGAAGAAAGAAACGTGAATGAATCGGGAGAAGAGATTACCTCTTCTTTGACGTGCCTATTTTAAAATTCTTCTTAAGAAACTAGGGTTGGCCTTTTGAGAAGAGCAGAACCTCCATAATATAACTAGATAGTATTATAAGATAAATTTTCAGGGTATGGCTGAGCTTCAAGGCTCAAAATTGTGTAAAGAGGAGAGGGAGAAGGTTCCCTTTTATAAGGGAGGAGAGGAGCACCTTAGGAAAACTAAAAATATTAATTTATAATAAATTCATATTCAGTTTATAATGGATCCAAAGTGTCTTTTTTAGAAGCTAGTGTGGGGATGGGTCAAAACCCACTCAAACAATAGGTTTTAGACAAGTTTATATTACCATTTTAACCTTATCATTTAGATTTAACTCTAAGTTAAATAATTTAACTTTTACCGTGTCTTCTTGTATTCTTACACTATATGGTTAATAAACATACTATAAACTACCAATAGAACACCAATTGGTTAATTAATGTCATATATATTATTATATAAGTATTTTGGGCGAACCTTAGAAATTTATGACCATTATATCAATTAATATTATAATATTTGTTATAAAAACTCTTTTATGTCAATTTTGAAACTATTTGGTATTTTGTTTTCTCTAAATTCATAACAGCATTATTATATTGTAAACAATTCATCTAACCAACCCTAATATGTTATATTAACCTATAAAATTAGTTTAATTAATAAAAAGACTCAAATTACATTGATTTGGGTATTTAAATATCAAACATGTTAATATTTCATTAATACGGTAATTACCGCATCATCATTGTGTCATAAATAAATTAAATTATTTAACATCAAAAAAATATAAATAAAATTACATTATGTAGTAAAATTTATTATCTTTATAATGAATATCTAAAGACGAATTTATCTTATCAATAAACCTATATTAAATTTTTTTAATTATTAAACGTTAATTTTAACTCTTTTAACTCGTCATTAAATAAAATAATAATAAATGTCCTAATCTAATCCAAGTGAATCTAAATGGTAATATTTTATTCCTAAGGTTTTTTTTGGTTGAATTATACTTATCCAATAGAATTAGGACTTCTGTTAGGGTAAATAATAAAATCATTTTTACCCTTAATTACCCAATTTACTTTTAACCGTGGTAAATAAAAGTAAAAAGATACTATTCACCCAAAAATATTTTTATCTTATTGAACCATATTTTACCCTTTGATATTAATAGTTTCTCTTGATTTTTTGAAATTCAACTCACAGAAGTGCTAAAATTATGTTTTATGTAAATTTGAAAATTATCCTATGAGGTGGGTAAAAGACGGTAAAAAGTTCAATAAAAATTTTATATATATATAATTATTACAAAATGACTACAATGAATTAAATTGATCTTATATAGGTATTATATATTTATTTTGACATAAAATTAATTGAAATAAAATAAATTATTATTTAAATAAAAATTCGATTTAAAACAATAACTCAGTGTTTTTCACTATTTATCAAAAATTGAAAGCTTTCAGAAAAATACCAAAAATTCACCCTAAGATAATTTCGATATTTTGAATCAAAATATGAATTCCATTTTGAAAGATAAAATTTATAAAATTTAAAAAAAGTGTGTATTACTATTCATAACGGCTAGTTTATATAAAATTTTAATAACATATCATTGTTTAGTGAAACTCAATCTTGCGTACAACGTAAGCAATCGAGGAAGGTTGATCTTGTGTGTAATTCAAGCCAAGAATTGTGTTGCATATACTACAAGATAATGCGGTGTTGCGTATAGCGCATGATAATCTTGGTGTAGCGTACAATAAAATACATCAAAGAAATTAAAAACAATAATTCTCGTAAAATCTTGGGGTGTTATATATTCTATATCATGCATTGATGACCTATTCAACCGAATTCATAATGAACATCATTTTCCAAATATCAACTTCCATTATGGATGTCATCAATTTCTAGTGAATAAGGAAGATATAATTAAGGTAATAATTCATAAGAGGTATGGACATTATGAATTTATAGTAATTCTATTATGATAAGTTACTTCACCCTATGCCTTTATGGATCTAATGAATTTTGTATTCAAGGAATATATAGATAATTTTTTCATGGTCATTATTAATGATATAATGGTGTATTATAAAACCTATGGGGATTATAAAAATAAATTCGGGATCATTCATGACACTCTTAGATGAAAAGTGTTATATGTGAAATTTTTCCGTTTTAAATTCTAACTAAAAAAGGTTTATTTTCATGGCCACATTTTCTTTATGGATGGGATATCAGTTGATAATACAGTGATAAATAAACCCAAAGAATAGCCTAATCCAAATAACATAGTTGAGGTATGTAGTTTCATTGAATTGGAAGGTTACTATTAGTGATTCGTTTAGAATTTTTTTACAGATTCGATTACCCATTAACCATCTTAACACATAAAGAAGTTTAGTTCATATGAAAAAAAAAGTAATGTGAAAAGTGTTTTGAATAATTTAATAAGACAATTTTCAGTTCCCAAATTATGTCTCTTCCCTTAGGAAATGATGGATTTTTGAGAAATTGTAATTTTTTGAAGAAATGAGTCAGTTGTATCGTTATAAAAAAGGATAATGTTATTTCATGTGCATTGTGGCTATTAAATACTTTGGAACAAAACTATCCAAATCATTATCATAAGATAGAATTAATAATCTTTTATTTTAACGATATGGATTCATTATATCTATATAAAAATATGTGATATAGAAATATATCATATGTTCCTCAAATACATATTTTCATAGAAATATCTCAATATGTGGGAAAAAAGATGTCTCGAGCTACTCAAAGTATTATGATTATCAATACAATACAACCCAAGGAAGGAAAATAAGCAAGTGGATGCATTCTAAAGAAAATATCATGAAGTCCTAACCAAAATGAGGATTGGGAGTGATCCTTTAATCTCGGATCTAGTAAATATGGATATGGGAATTAATAAATAATGCTAGGCATCACTCATTTTTTAAATGATTTTAAAACCATCCTAATTAGAAAAGATAAAAAGTTATGAATATGATGATAAGAATTTTCAAAAGAAAATTATTATCATGAATGATAATAAATTGGAATAATTCATTTTGGAATCTGAAAATCTGAAATTTATAAAGAGGTTATTTGTTCTATATGTACCTGTAAAAAAATGGAATTAATGGATAATTCTCATAGCTCAAATTTCAGTATACATTACGGTAGCAACAAGATATATAGGTATTTGTGTGAACATTTTTTGTTTGATAAAAAGATATTGGAACTTGAACATTACGTATCAAGATTCATAGTTTTCAACTACTAAAGGCTGAGAGACAACATCCTAAAGGAGATGCACATCATCTTCATTTTCCTATGTTTAAATGCGGTGAAATTACTTTGGAAATTGTCATAGGATTAAAATATTCTCTTATGTATAATGATTCGTTATGGGATATTTTTTAAAAGCTTCCCTAATCTTCACACATACTTACTATAAGTGAATAATGATTTTTTTTAATTTATTGTGCACCTCTTTCAATTTTTCCTGATTGTGATGCACAATTTACATTGAAATTCAAGAATAGTTTTCAAAAGTCTCTAGATACTAAACTGAATTTGAGAAGTACGTACTATCTTAAAAATGATGGATAGTATAAATGACTTAAAATTTTCTAAGACATCTTAAGATCATAATCACTTGAATTTTAGGATATATGGGATTAATATTTACCTTTGGTAGAGTTATCTTATAATAGTAACTTTCATTCAAGTATTAAAAATTTGTCACATGAAGCATTATATGATAAGAGATTTCACACTGCATAATTTTTTGGATGAATTGGGGGAAAGGAATCTTATAGACCCAGAACATGTTTATAAGAAAATGACCAATGTAAAGGACTTTTAGCCTCAGATTAAAGTGGCTCAATGTAGGGAAAATATTTATACCCATAACCAAAAGAAAGATTTCAAATTTCAACTAGGGGATCATGTTTTAATGAAATTATCTCTATGGATTGGAGTTCTAAGCTTAATTAGGAAGGGTAAACTAAGAAAAAAGTATATTTTATCCATTAAAATATTTTAAATAATTAGATCAATGGCGTAAAATTTGGTAATGCATCCAAGTTTATCAAAATTACAAGTCTAGTTACATATATCATTGTTAAGGATGTACATGTCTAAACCAACGCATGTGCTAACCTATAAAAAAATTAGAATTGGAACCTAGTGCTTCTTACTATGGAGCTACTATCTTGATTATTTCTACAAGAGATAATGTTTTTTGGAAACCTAAAACTCAACTGGTAATGGTATATTGGAGAAATTAGAAAATGGATGAAGAAATGTGGGAACCAAAAGAACTAATAATGAATATCCACTATCATTGGACTATAAATTAATATTCATGAACCATTTTTGGATAAATATTTTTAGGATGGATGAATATAATACCCTATGTTATTAAAATCACATTATATTCAAGAGAATACGAAATAGACAACATTGAGCTTAAACAAACTATGAAATATCATTATTTAAACATGACCCTTATAACCTATCTATTGAATTATATGGAATGAATAAAAATAACCACATTATAAAATATATGTTAATTAAATACTCAATAAAAATATATTTATTAAATTTTATTAAATTCAAACATAATTATTTATCAATTCCTTATAATCTTTAAAATTTAAATTCATTAAAAATTATTTTTAACGATTTTTTTTAGAAAATAATATTACTAATTTTTTAAACTTTTAGAAAATTTATTTAGTAAAATAAAAATTATTTTTTAAATAATAAAATCAAAATAATATTATGGTAAATGTTTTGGACTTTTCTATAAAGTTTAATTTTTCAATGAATGGTGAAAGATACATATTTATATTTAAAACTATAATTTTATTTCATGTATTTAATAAATTAAATTTTTTAAATGGTTTTAAAATTATAATTATATGTTTATTATTATTATTGGTCCAATTAAGATTAATGGGATCAATCTTATGTTTAATTTTGATATAAAAACCTTTCATACTTATGGAAAATCCTTCTTTGGAAAACCACATTTTGGTCATAATTGCATGTTTTGTTTTAAATTAATTTATGCCACTTTTATGAGATAAATTTTATAAAATTGATTACATAAATAGAATAATAATAATTAATATCATCATATTAGGAAGAATTTTTTATTGTAATGATTAGGGAAACTAGTTAAAATTAATTATCGTTGTTTAGATGAATATGGGCTTACTAAGGGATTAGACTAAGAGGATAAGGTTTAAAAAGAACTCAAAATTATTTTATTTCAATTGGATGGCCATATTTAAAACTTATATAATCTAAATTATATAAATTTGTTTTTGCCTTTTGGCATGTGAAAAATTTTGGTATGTTTTATTGTTTTCTAAAATTCATAGTGTGCCATGTCCCCCACTTATAAAAGGCCACCCCTCTCAACTCTTCTCTACACTTCCAAATACAATTGTATTAGAAAATACATACCCCAATTATTTCCTTAATTACCTCAAAACAACATTGAGGCATAATTTTGATCATAAATCCAATATAAGAATTACTTCGGTGCAATTATAAAGAGGTTTCCTGAAGAAGAGGTACAGTTCTTAACCAAGTGTTTCTATTTTTTTTCTTTTCCACCTCCATTAAATACTATAAAATAAATTTTATATAACAAAAAAATTATCTTCCATATAATGTGATTTTATTATTATAATTTAAATACCTATATCCATATCCTCCTCCCTTCAATTTAAAATGGAACTGTGGATCGTGTGTATGATGGACTATCACCCTACATACCAATATAACACATTTTACAAAATCACCCTCATGGATAGATATAATGATAGAGTTAATATATATGTGATAATTTTAACCAAAATATAATTCATAAATTATATTATTTAATATATTTTCTTACATTTTATCATGTGGGTGATATGATTATGCTGTTTGTGTGTACAGAAGACTACCACCTCGCAAAGTAAAGTGATTTTTTATTCATTTAAAAATAACATTGAAGTTATTATGTAACAAAGTAATGAATATACATGATATAAATGTCATAATAATTATTCTAGAATAGTGAATTATTTTTTAACATACTTTCATTCATACGGTCAAAAAAAGGAAACATCATTCTTGCCTACAGTGACCTACCTTCCCAATGAATAGGGTATTTCATTTTTTTATCATTAACGTTTATGGATGATTTAAAAATTGTATATAAATAATAAATATTAAATTTATAACTCTAATATAATTATTTTTATAATATAACTAAATCGTAAGTTCAATAATCCGAACATTATCGACAAAATATACATGAAAAACGATGTTCTTAGCACTGGGAACAGTGATTTTAACAAGGAATTGTTAATAAACTTGTGGAAAAATACTACAAGTAATCCATATATGATATGATATAAGATATTATAGTTATTTAATATCTTTATATTAAATATATATTTAATATCCATGATAAACTTTTAAGGCAAGATAACCTTGAGGTAAGGGATTTCGTTTAATTATTCACTTTCTTGAGACATAAATTTTATTATGAACCTATCTATTTTTATGTGGTTTATATACCGAGCCTTTTCTTTATTTAACATGAATGTATACTTATTCATGAAAAATAAAATTTAAATTAATGTTATTCTCTCAATATAAAAATTTAAGTTAAAATCTTGCCTTATTTATTTTTTTATCAGTTATATTTTTCTTCCATATATATATTTTTCAAATTAATTTTTCAAAGGATCATTTTATTTACTAATATTTTTTATTAAAGAAATTTTATATTTTAATTGAATATTTTCAAGGTTTTAATGTAATAGTTAAAAATTATTTATAAAAATGTCATCTAGAGCTTTTTAAAAAGTCAAAGGGAATGTTTGTTTGACTTATATGATATGTAAATGATTGTAATAATTTTTTCCACCATTATAACCATTTTATGTTATTTATCAACTCCTGAACATTTTCTATAGTTTTTCAATGAAATGTCATTAAATGAAATATCATTTTCATATTTCATTCCCTTTTTCTAAAATACATGATTTTTTTAAAAAAAAACTATAATTATGATGAATTGAAAATAATATTCCATTTATTTTTCAGTCGTATACTTTCTCTTGAAACATTATATTTCTTGAGATCATATCTCATTATACATTACATTTTTCATAAATATCCATATTTTTTGTATCACTGATATTATTATATCCAAAATTGTATACCATTTGAATATATTGAGTTTTATGATGAATGACACTTAATTCACTAAGGATAATCTTGATAAATCTATGTTCTATACTCAATACAAATATTTATTGATACGAAATATTTTTATTAAATTTAATTGATAATTCAATAAATGAGTAATTATTTGTAAATATAGTGACGGGTGGGATGTGGTTAAAAATATCCCCTTGATTCATTAATAGGTCACATCATACAAATCAGTTGGCAATATTTAATGGGTTCTTACACATTGTTTTATGTAGCCTTGTGAGAGGTCTTCCTACTAGAGGTATCATGATTCTTGAGATTATGATATCCAATATTTATCATTTCCTTCATTGAGAATTGTTTTATTATTATTATCCATGATATTTTTGTATTGATATTATCCATGGATGAATTTAATTCTCAAGTTACTAATTTTATGGAATGTGTTTTCAGTTACTAACAATTCTATATTTATTATAACTTATAAAATATTGATAACTTCCACTATGAATAACCCTTATTGGGGATTTGTTCCCACACTAATTTTGTTTTCCTTCCTAATGATATGAAGATAAATTATTTGAATTAGTTTCAAAGATATAGATTTTTTTTCTCCACATTTTATTCCAAATGATTCATTGGTTTCATATATGTACATGTTTCTCCAAGGCTACTAAACTGATTGATCTTGGGAAATGTAATCTCGTGTATCTATGTAAATGAAATAAATTATACATTTTATCTATGATTCTATAGTTGAGGTTGTTACATATTTTTCTTCTAATATCCTTTGATATTAAACTATACTATGCTCTTTATATCATGATTTAAGTCTCATGTTTTCCCTATCTTTATTCCATGATATATGTTTCATCATTTGTGATTTTTTCTCTTCTCTTTCCATATGAACCATTTTCACGATTCCTTGTTCTTATAATATGATATTTATCTCATGATTATGTTTTATTATATGATTATAATCTTACCTTAGATAATATATTGATATGTTTATTATCTATTATTGGGCATTTGATCTCACCCATTTTTTATGTTTCCATTTAATAGGGAATGAGGATGAGTTTTAATTGGGGTATATTTATAATGAAACCTTGTTTGAAGATATTATATTGAAATTTCCACAATAGTTGAAAAATAATTATCTAATGTCACTATTATAAATAAACATTTAACTTATTTATTCTTATGATATTGATTTTATTATGTAATATAAGGGCATGATTATTTAAATGATGTACAATAAATAATTATTTATCTTGAATCACTTTGATTCACTATAAAATTTCATGGGGTCTAGAAAATTGAATTTAATTGGTAGTTATTTTGAGATATGTTCTAAAAACACATTGGAAATGGTTTCAATGGTACATAAAATTTATTATTGTATGACTTATAAAGTCATTTTATAATGTTGAGTGTAATACTTTTTTAGTCTAATTATATTTAAAATATGAAGATGCTAGATTGTACAATCAAATAACATATATCATGAGTCTATGAAATATCTATGATTCATGTCATTTTAAATATTTGAAATATTAATGAGTATATAAAGAGAGATGAGAATTTAGTGGATGTAAACAATAAGAAGAATTTCATGTGGATCTATATAATGAAGAAGGAGAATCCCTTGTCACAAATTGAGGATCTTGAACCGAGTCCAAGAATCGTTCTATATATAACAGATACTTATAGGGAATGCTATAAAAGGGACGATTTCATCGATATAATTAAATAATAATTAATTCCATCATAATCTTAATTTCATGATGAGAGGCTGATTATACATTCTTTCTTATATGAGTATTTTAATAAGTAAGAGAGAATGATTCAATTATTTTGATATACGAAGAGTTGTGAATGTTTTAAATATATGAGATTGATAGTAATTGATATTTTTAATATTGAGAATAATTTGAATACTGATATGTGTAAAATAGAAACATTGTTTTTGTTAGACCATGTAATATTTAGTCTTCTATAATTCTAGATGATATTTTAAGTTAACTAATATAGAAACTACTACATACTCACAGTATCAAAGTGGGAGTCTAAAGAAAACATAACATGAATATTTCATCACTTGTACACTAATGAAAAAATATGAATAAGTAGAAAAGAATACATAATTATTCAATTATGATCAAATATAAGTTAATTTTTTGAGAAGTCCAATCTATAGAATTATATTATTTAATTTTAAAGATCTTTAGCCATCCCAGTTACTAATAAAAGTGAGTAAGAATTTAACATGTTTCATCCAGGAGGTATATGATATTCTCATTGTTGATATACCTTACATGGTTCAAGAAAAATATTATTTTTAGTCATGAATATAGACCCACAAGTTTTCTCTTACATTGTATTTTTTCAGTTCAAGGATGAATAAGTTAAATGTTGAAATCGTGCCTATTATTTCATTTATAATAAGAAGGAATCTATGTACATGGCATAATAACCATGATATACAAATAATGTAGTGGTCCTTAGGGAGAGGAACCTCATCAATATATCCTAGTCATTTTTTACACTATATTATTACTCCATATTTTTATACATAATAACTAATGGAATGATATATAAATATAAAATCATTGAAAACGTGAATATGTAATTAAAGTATAAAAATAAAATTTTAATAAAAGTATTCCCACATTAAATCAAGATAAATCTTAGTTTTCGACACATCCCTATGTGATATTAATAATTTGTATCAAATCAACATTCACAACGCTTTTGGAGTCTCTCATGTATCCAAATTTCTATATTTTTGAGTTTCTATTGCAATTTAAATAAGGATAGAAAAAATGGTGGAGTAATATAATTTTTTTAATAGATATACATTTATTCCATGAATCAGAAGAATATAAAGAAGAAATAGTTGGGATATATAGATAATGTTTCCTTCTTGTGAAAAGAGGCAAATAGTCCAAGTAAAACGTGATACAATCATGATGATAACAAACAATACATAAATATTAAAACATTTCCTAATATGTATAATATAATGAATATTGATAATTATTATACCTCAAGTTAATAAAAAACATATAATAAATATAAGGTAATTATAAATTATTTTCACAAGTTTTACTTTGATAAATCAGGAACGAGTGGTGTGGAATGTATTTATAATGATCATTATGATTAATAATATATTGATTCATGTGATCAATTTGAAAAAATATGTTAATTGATTCCCAATGATGTTTCATCATTTATTTTTCAACCAATAATGATTTTTAGGAAGTAATCAAACCCCATGAAGGGGAATATGAGATGAAGAAGAAACTCATGGTTGAATGTAAATTGGTGTGAAACAATATCACTAATATGGTTGACGAGAAAATCAAAGAATTTTAATTTAAATAAAAACTTATTTAAAATTGATTATGAATTCATAAAATAAAATCATTTAGGAGAATAATTCATGAAAATTACCAAATAAAGGGTCCATGTATTAAAAGTAATGAACAAATATATCTTAGGTTTCAGGATTTCCCAAATAAGAAACAAGGATAATATAATTATAGAGCATGTCCCTTTTCATAAGTCAAGGAAGAATATTCATTGAGATTAACATGAATATAGAAGAAATAATTTTGAAGAAACATTGATATCAATTGAAAATCAGAAATATATTCTCAAGATGAAGTGTTGGGAGATTAATGTTAAAATGAATGATCATGAAACAACTCAACCTAAGTCCTCACAACTGAAAGAGGAATAATTTTCAAATATTAATTTTTCTAAGGAAGGTTTTTGTGTTAAAATACCTCTACATTATGTAAATAAGTACATAACATCATCCAATTAAAGTCTCACACTACATAAAAAGGACATACTGTCAGCACATGATTATAATGATTCTACTATAACATTTTTATGTATAGTGGTGGATTAAAATTTAAATCTAAACAAAATTGGATGAAAAAAATATTGAGTAACCCTCCACTATATATGGGTTATTAATAAGAATTATTATAAGTTTTTATTCCCAAAAAAAATCCCCTTGGAGTGGTGAAAAATATTAATCAGTCATGTTTGGATATATTTTTTCCCAAATAAGTGGAGATAAATTAGGTGGCCATTTTTGTTGTTAAAAATTGTTTCTTCAAAAGCAATTTGAATGTTGGATAGTTGTACAAACTTATATAAGAATAGGGAAGCCTACATTAAGGTGTAGTAGCCCTGATATCAGGAAACAAACATTGGTGAAAGGGAAAGATATATATACACTAAATAGATTTGAAAAACATGAAAATATTTGAGTAGGTGAAATTTAAGTGGTCACATCAGTGATGAATGTCTATATAATAATTTATAAAAAAGGAAGATAAAAGATCATATAAGGAAATGAATAAAAGTTATATATCCTTGATGAAAGAGTCAAAAGTTATTGAAAATCAGAATATCTCTAAGAAAATTTCAATCAAAAATAGAAAATCATTATTGTGTAAAAAACCTAATTCTTCAGAAGAGTGTTACATATAAAGGCTCTAATATGATGAAAAAAATCATATGAATCAATGTTAAAATTCCAATAAGGGTACCTTCATACCTACATAGTGATTATTTGTTTAGCAAGTATATTTATAAAAATAATGATATATAAAAGTGGAATAAGTGAATGAAATTTATAAAGGAAAACATAAATTACCTTATGAAAGTGAAGATTTTAAATTTCATGAGAGTTTTTCACTGAATGAAAACCAAATGAATTCATAGGAGCTATTTGAAAGGTTCAAGAATGATAATCATAACACAAACTTTTTTGTAATCATCAATCCAACAATATAAAAGGCTATAAAGAATACAAATATTTAAAAAAGTGATCAATGGGCATTGATGGCTTATAATGAAAAAAATCCAACACAAAGAGGATGCTAAAACGGAAAAAGTATCCATGTGGTTCGTTATTGCTATGAAATAAAAAAAATAGCTGGCAGAATATTCCTAAATAATGAAGATAAAAGGAATTTGTATGATAGTTGAGATGATATTCTTATAATTGTTTTTCTCACTAAGGAAAAAATGATGTTCTACATTACTCCTTTGTCATTTGTGTTTTATTTTTTTGCTAACTATGTGTGGAAGGAAATTCTAGTTATAAAATACCAAAATATTGAATTAAAGTAAGCTATAACAAATATTTCATATCTGGAATACTAAAACAAATTCCATCATCTAAGAGTTTTAATTATAAAGGACATTTGAATAAAATATTTACCATGATGAATATAATGACAAGTGTCTACATGAGGGGAGACTTGTAGAGAAAGTATTAAGAATCTTCTAGAGTTTAATAATATCTAAAAATATAAATTATATACTGTTTATAAAAAAATAATTAAATTATTTGATTTCTTATTATATTTTTTCAAGATTTGGTTTAGATATGAGGGGGATTGTTTTATTCAAGAATAAGAAAATATAATTTTTCTAAGAAGTTATAATGGATAGTTTTAGGGTGTAATTTACAAAAGAATAATGTTATCAATTTAAAATACTAGGTTTCAATGTAATTATATATGGACATATTTTGAATGTATTATGGTAATGAGTAAGTGTTTGCATCATCATCTTTTGATCATTGGTTGACTTTTTTTGATAAATTCAAACTGACATGATTTCTATATTGAGAATCACTCACATGGACATTGAGTGGGAAGAATGTTGAAAGTTTGTTTTATCTTGATGTGAAACCATCCAATTCCATGTACTTTGTATTGGTTATCAATAAGGGTTAAATATGTTAATTAAATAATTCAATGAGTAAAATGGGAAATTCAAAACAAATTGAACAAATTTAAATACCATTTTATTTCATTTTCATTGATAAATAATACAATGGGTGATATTGATGATCCCATTTTTTATTTTATTTTTATTAATACCTGTAGACTGTTAACATTATATAAATATTTTTAAATAAAGTCTTGTAATTTATTCTATATTCCAAATATGTTTTTTGGAAACATTTAGTTATTCGCAAGAAATAAATAGATCCATTATATTATAGATATGTTGATTGAAGTACGAAGTAGGATCTATAATGTAAAAAAAAAAGTCAACATCTATTTCTTAGGTGAATCTGATGATGATTAAATGATAATATTTTTATTTGAATACATATAGATCCATAATTTTTGATTTATTTATCCATGAAAATACTCTATACTTATTTAATGATATATAAAATAAAATAGGTGTGGGATACTTACATGTTATTCTTAGGGAAAAAATATGTCCATGTATCAAATCCAATAAATCACCTGAGTAGGCATGCATCAAGAATATATCACCTATTCTCAAGGGTTACATTCTAGTTGAGACTAACTTGAGGGTTTGTAGCACCTGGTTGGGTTGGAAGCTGCATGAGAGGGTATCTTGGTGGTGGATTAATATCAACTACATGTGTGAGTTGGAATTATGGTCCATGGGATAGCACCATCACCCATTCGTCTTCATTGAATAAGTAATGAAATGTGTTAAATTATTAGTAAGGGGCATAACAAAGTCTATTTTAATGTAGTATTGAATAATTCTCACACATTAAACCTATTTAAATTATAAACACATGTGACAATTCAAATGAGATGAAATAATTTTTGGTAATCTTCAACCTCAGGATCTTATATGCAAGAGTATCGTGTCATGAATGGTTTAATCACACCATAAGAATGAGTTTCAGGATTATATCAAAACCTTGAGTATGAATGAAAAATTAAGGATTACTACCATAACCATTAAGCATAAAACTATGTATGGGTTCACATGTGAATATGATGAGGTAGAACATGAATAATTTGAAACTTTATGAACACAAAATATATATCTATTTGATGCTAAACAATGAGTTTTATAAGGTTATTAAATTTCATTGAAAAATGTGTACTCAATAATTGGGAATTTTAATGGATGTAGTTGGGAATTGAAAATTATGAAGATAATTAGTTCTAGGAAAAATTGGTAAATGGAGAACACCGCACTATGGTGAATATTGGGGTTTATTTCCATAGTTCCTATGAGAAACAGGAATCCCTCAAAGGGAAATTTTCATCCCATGTAAATTATGTACAAGATGATTATCCAAGTTTCATAGGTGAATGATAAAATCGAAATGTGACCATGTTGGTAGTCAATTTAAACGGTGGTTTTCTTGTAGATTCACTGCACAACACTATTGTGTCAATAAGAAGGGAATTTCACTCTGAATTTCTCAAGATAAGAACAAAAAAATTGAAGAAATAGTGGTTATCCTATACAATATTGATGATCCTGTGACATATAATGTCATATTTAAATATTAATTTTGATAATTTTCTAAAGACTTATAATATTTATAAAATGATGATTCCAGGTTGAGATGTCAATTAAGAAATATGAAGAGGCTATGAAAAATCTTTGAATCATGCACCGACAAATATAGGAAATTTAAATGAGTATATAATGTGGAATGAGAATATAGTGGATGTAAATAAAGAGACTAATTCCATGTGGATCCATATAATGAAGAAGGAGAACATCACAATGAAAATTATGGAGTTGTAGTTGAGACCATAAATGTATAATCATTTTACTCATGGATATGTGGAATGTTATAAATGTGATAATTTTAAGGCATGAATTAAATATGAATAAATAACATTATAATCTTAATATTGCGATTACAGACTGAGTATACAACTAAAATTATAGTAGTATTTCTATAATAAAAAGGTTAATAATTATGAGATTTTGAAATATTGAATTTTTTTAATGTTTTGAATAGAATAGATTAATAGGCATGTCAATTTTAAATACTGAGAATAATATTCCCATGTATTGAATGTTAATTAGATGATAATAATAGTTAAGATGTTTCTCAATCATGGGAAATTGAATATTCTAGATGTACATAAGAAAGATAATGAGAACCGATAATTAACATGTTGGAGGGTCGTAATATTGAAGTGAGAGAGAAAAACTAGACTTATATGAATATTTAATTACTTGTACAATGAAGAATAACTTTAATGAGGAGAGTAGAATATGGTCATGTTCAATTCCTATCATATTAAGTCTAAATTTATGAGATATCACACATATAAAATTATATTATAGATGTTTTAATTTCTTATAGAAATTAACATGACTACTACAAATTAGGAAGATTATCACATGTGTTTTCTATAGGTACAAGATCATTTCAATTCTAATATACATCACATGTTATAGGACGGATACAATATTTTTTAATGACTTACTAACTAAAAATTATTTTCTTTCATTGTACCTAGTTGGTGTTTGGATGGATGAATTGAATCAAATTTCATTACATTTTATTTACTAAAAAATGTTAAGGAATTTTGTATATGGGATAATTACTCTACATTGGGGACATATTTATCCAAAGGGGGGTGAAACTTGTTAAAATGTCCAGGGTTTTCTTGTGATGCTTTCAAATTCCGTATATTCTTGCATACCGACCAAAGGAGATATAATGATAGATCCACTCACTGAATAAGTGATGAGGTAATTAAGGGATAAAATTAAAAAATTAATAAATTATACTAACACTGATTCACCCCCTCCCATTATTAGACACATCCACCCATGATCCTAAAAGATGAATTCATTCATGTAATGCCTGAATTGGTAGATGCATTTAATCATACATTATAATGCATGAGTAAATGCATGGTCTATTAAGGGGAATTATTAGGGATTTATATATTCCACATTTATGTGATGGAAGTTTGTATGCACTCATAAAATTTTACCCACACTATCTAACCCGAATTATCTCTTTTCTAATCACCTTTTTATGATGAGGCACTAACATGTAGTGATGTGAGGAATATCCATCCCAATACATTTAGATGATGAGATGGGTTGTGGATACCTATGAAGGTCGTATTCCCAACTAAGGCCACTCTAGTGATTTTATTCAAGTTCATTCAATGATTTTCCAAGGCAATTTAGATATTTTTTGGCTCTTTAGTGAAAGGTATACACTGGTTTTATACTATTCTTCATTCCAAAATTTTCTTATTTTATACAACCACTATAGAAAAATACCCAATTTAGTGAGGTATTTTTATACATTTTTTATCCAAATTAAATAAATTTTCCAAATTTAAATTTAGCCATGTTTTTATGAAAACATATCTAAATTAGAAAAAAAAAATTATAGACGTGGTCATTTTAGTGATGTTTTGATAGTTGTTTTTAAAAATGTTGCTAAATTAGTCATTTTTTCACAAAATGTATACAAAATTGATAAAAAAGAAACGTTGTTAATTTAGTCATCTTTTTAGAAAACATCACTGATTTAGCCATGTATTTTATAAAACATAGCTAATTTTTTCACACCATTCAGACAAACATTCAATTTTAACCATTTGTATTTTTGAAATGTGATAATTTAAAATTTAGTGATGTTTTTAAGATAACAATTCTATTTTAGTGACATTTTTACAACTATTCTAATAAATTGCAAAATATATTTAAGTATAATTCTATTAATTCACACATATATATTTATAATTGAATTTAGATATATATATATATAAATAATTATATTTATATGAATATAAAATTACATATATTCAAATATTATAAAATTTATATTTATATTTATATATATAGAAACACACACACATTTCTTAATAGCCCTTAGGGTACATTTCAATGATAGCTGCCCTGGTGGGACCCACTAAGGTATTGAGTTCAAGCCTCCCTGAGTTATTTCCTACATTTTTGTTATACATGTTCTTATTGTCAATGTATCCCATTTTCCCACATCCTTGTAAATATATATTTTGGTGTGTGAGTGTATATATATATATATATATATTAATATATGTAAACACACACACAAACATATATATACATAAAGACATATATATAAATATATATTTATATATTTATTTATCTATATATAAACACACAGACACGTATATATACCTATATATTTATATTTATATATAATAACACACACATATATATTTTTTAAATTTAGCCACATTTTTAAGATAACATGGCTATTTTACTCGAATTTTTACCTGTGTTTTAAAATATGGCTAATTATATATTTATAATTAAAACTTTATTAGTATAGATATATATCATAATTGTAATTATATATATGTATACAAACACATAAATATTTATACAGAGCCACCCACACATATATAAATACATATATTTGTGTGTGTGGGGGGGGGGTATACCCAAACACACACACACACATATATATATATATAAACACACACACATACATATATAATATATATATACCTATATATATAAACATATATAAACATATATATATAATTATATATATATTTAATATTAATTTTTATAATATTTAAATCTATTAATATATAGATAAATATAGCATAATAAACTTGTATGATCAAAATTGGATTATAGGAGTTAGTTCGGTTGATTGTTGTGAGTCCATTTTTCCTATCCTTAACTCCTAGAGAATGAAAATTTTCATTTGTGGTTGTTAGTGATGTTGTTCATAGGGTGTTGTTTAAGCTGGGTTATATCATGAAAAGGGAGTGGGAGGGGTGAATACTCTGGGGTGTCCAACATTTGAAGGGAGGGGTGTCGGTGAGATGACATTGTTCAGGGAGGGGTGTTCTGGGGTAATTGAAAAAAAAAATATTGTAAAAAAATAGTGGTTGATATCAGTATTTAAAAAATGAAGGATTTCGTTAATCCCACTTTTTATAAGAAATATTTCTATTTAATAAATATTTTACAAAAATTCTGAAATACATTGGTAAAGGAATTAATGAAATTTTAAAAAATTTCTAATGAAAAAAATTCTAAATTGTGTTTTTCTTGTAATGATTTAAGTATAGAGATCGTGTTTTTGGTTTCTTGATCACTTCATCTTGTTTTAATATGGGTTGTTAGATATTAATGAATCCCATATCTCTATCCCAAATCAAAATGTATTATTCATTATATCTCCTCGGCTCTACATCACGCAACCCTTGCATATTTTGGGAAAGAAGTGATGAAAACTATCTGAGTAGCGTATGGATAAGTAGACGGAGCCTTGATTACCTAAAAATTCTTCATGCAGTACAAATTATTATAATATAGTTGGTCAAGTTTATACAAGTCTATTATGGTTTCCCCCTTTAAAGTTTACTCCCCTTATTTATCCCATATATCAATGTATCATGCATGAAATTGCAGCAAGCCTACAACATCCTCACAAGACAAATCAACGAATAGAGTTATAAAAAAATATCCGGGTTGATCATGAATGATCTATTAGAACATGAACTTCATCATAACTTAATCCACATTATACAAGTCAATAATGTAAAAGTTGTTGAGATACATTACGTATGTGCTGGAAGAAAACTTGTTTATGTTGTAAGTAGAATGACACACCAAAAAATCCAACATATAACATCCATGAAACATCAAATAACAATAAATGTGTTTATAATTAAAAAAATTTAATATTTTCAAAATCTAATATTAGAGGTATGTAATAAAAATCCACATTATTTAGTTGGTCAAAGACTGTCAAAAATTAGTCTGTATGTTTAGACAACATTCCAATTGGTATAATAATGTTGATGGACTGGGATCCACCTAAAAATAATATTATTATAATTTTAGTTTACATTATAATTTTCAACTAAAAAATAAGATATATAAAGATACCATCATCTATGTGGACATTCATATAAAATCATTGTGGGTAATTAAAAGAAAACATGTAGAGGAAAATAAGGAATGTTCTCTCATAACGAAATTTGAATAATTATAACAAGCCCTATAATTTAAATTTCATCAATGTTTCATTTTGATTATATTTTAATGATATGGATATGATTTTTCCTCTATACTCTCATCTGCGAAATGGAATTTTCCTCTATGATATCTTGAGAAACATAAGTATCATTGGCCTTCAGAAACAAAATGTTAACATATATAAATATGATACAAATGATATTATTTATTTTACTGAACTATAATTTTTATAAACATTTTATATTTCAATGATAAATATACAATAATGGCATCCAGTCATAAGACCCAACAAAATATGAAATATGAATCATTAAAAACATGTTTACATAATTACAACACAATAAATAAGAGACTATTAAATTATATGAGTGTTGGATCTCCCTCTTACTATATTTGGATATTTTTTATGATTATTACATTCCCCATGAAAAATAGCTTATCATAGTCCCCCTCAAAATTTTCATGCCAAATCATCTTCTCATATGAGAAGAAATAATACTTCCTTATGTTAAAAACATGGACATATTAGGGTCTATAGTTGGTTGAACAAAATAAATAATAAAATGTTGGAAATCATCAATATGAATCTATGGTGGAATAAACCTATTATAAAAAACATAAATAATACATTGATAAAAAGGTTTAGTACCATACCGAATAATAGTAGCATAACATAATAACCTAAATGTTTATTATATTGGATAAAAAACATAAAAACATATACTTCATATGTTTTGAGCATTTATCCATAATCTAAATCCACTCTAATACATTCCATGAGATGAAATCCTCATCAGATATTCTAGATTGAAAACATAAGAAGGGGTGATCTCAAAAGCTCGGTATGGGATAGTATTGAAAATGACATCAATAATAAACAAGGGGAAAACATGAATAAGTAAACATAAAATAATTATAAAATAACACATTTACTATATCCAGAGAAAATAAAACATGATTCATATGTCATGATCCATAAACCGTAGGAATGAATTTGAAACAATCCTATTCAATAGATTTATTATCAATGTAAAATTGGTACCCACCTACCTGTTTACTCATAAAATTGTGAGTAGATCTAAAATTAATTACAATAACTCTTTTTTAACCTAGTTTTTTTATAACCCATTCACATAACATTTATATCTCATGAGCTATAAGTTGTTACCCAATGAATTGGAGGTAGATATAAGCCCCACCCATATTATGCTCTATAAATTTGTGTTCCATTTTAAAACCATAATCTCATCATAAAATAACCCATAACCAGAAAAAGGTTTTTATAAAATTTGCAAATTATCATATAATGAACCCATGTAAATAAAATGTGTTTCATAAAACATCTAAAATGTATAAAATTATATACTGAAATATATAATTGGATACCAAAAACCCGATCAACCAAAATAATCACATAATAAAGGAATAATTTTGGTTTAAACATGAAACATAAATAAATTATAGATAAATCATAGGTAGATAATGAAAACAAGTCATAAAAATGATCTTTTCAAACCATTTCTAATTTACCATTCTAAAAGCCATGGTTAATAGGCTCTTTTCAAAAATTATAATTTATTATGGGGAAGAATGAAAATAAAACCATTCATTGAAATGGATTTTTTAGAAAATTTTCCTAGAATTAATAAAGAGAACATCAATTAAATGGTAAATTATAGGGAAACAATATTTTAAATTAAGAAATTCTATAACTTAATTAAAGGAGTTTTAGTTACCAAGTCCCCTACCCTTACCCTTGATTTCCATGGAAGTGCTTTATAACCATATATCATAAAGATAAAAAAAAATCCTAATTCATAACATTATTCATATATATTCATGTCTTCATTAATAAAAATTATTGTTATGTGTTTTATTATAGTAATCTCATTTCAACATCTGGTGTTAATAATGTTATCTGTTTTACACATTTTTTAGAAATTTTATTTTATTGTAAATAATTTCAAAACAAGTTCATTATAGAAATATAATTAAATATTCAGTAATATATCAATTATATTTATTTAAAAGGTTATTATTTCATTCCATGTGTGTTCTGGATATGTTATGTGGAGCCTAATTTAATAACAACTTATTTCAGAAATTTTAGCGAATAAAAATGTTACATCAATAATACATTAAATAATTTATATAATATTTATATAACCATATAATAGAAATAATATTATTAATATAATATACTAATATTAATTTTAATTTTCCCATAGTCATCCATATTCATATTTGAACGCATTGTCCATGTAGGTGGTTAAACTGACCCAAACTTGAACACACTTTAACTTGATTTGTGAGTATAGTTATGGAGGGGTTTATTTTGACATAGAATAATTATAACAGAATAATAATGTTAATATTTCATTTATGATGTGGGACCATCTTTTATTATTATTATAAAATATATTATAATCATGATAAAAATAAAAAATGGTTCATTATGGTGCCAGAAACCCACATGTACAAAAAATTAGCTTTCCCATTTCTCAACATGTGAGTGGGGATGAAGGTGGATATAGAATTGAAATTTTAGGATCATAATAAAATGATATATATCATATTTATTCATCACTATTATCATTAATAAGATCCATTAAAATGGGAAATGAAAAACAAATGACATCACTTTGTGGAGCTGTTAGTCCACATAATGCACTAATGACCTTCCTTTGTAATTCTATATGGATGAAAATAATTAACCATGGGATGTAACAAAAACATATACAATATAATCATAATAATTACAATAAATTGATCATATTATTATGGTGAAAATATATTATTATGATTAAAATTTAGAAGAAAATCATAAGAGGAGATATCACACACATTGGAGACTTGATTTTTCACTTAGAAGTTCCCTTGAAATTAAAGGTCTTATGATAACTATAAGTGACTAGGGGATTATATATATTTCATATAATTATAGGGAGTAAAAAATTAATTATTTTAAATGATTAATGATAATAATAGGTGTTTTATTTTATGTTGATAGTGGTATCCTTTTATAAGGGGGAAAATGGGGACTTTTGGAAATAGTAGTCATTTTTCAATAATTCCATGACACTATTCCTTGATCAGTGGAACCAAATTTTCGAAACAATTGAGTTTCAGTTTTATGTGTGTATATAAAGGCAATAAAAATTTATTAATATTTTTTTATCCATTTTATATTGTTTTTATCATTAGTTCTTTACATTTTACATTTTTTTCTTTTAAACTAAGTAACTTGTTTTTAACTACGTGATTTTATGTTTTATTAGACTTATAAAATAAATAATATAAAAAACATTGTTTTTTATGGATATATATTTTATATATACTTGAAAATTTAATTTCTATATATTATAAATTTTATTTTTATTTTAAAACTGATAATGTGTAGAAAATCAATTTTAGGAAAAAAGTCTTTTTTATTTCAAATTATTAATATTATTTAATATTGATTACAAATTAAATTAATTATAACATATTAATTTATGTTTTTATACATATTATTAGGATAGTAAATTTAATTATTTAAGTTTAAGTGATTCGATACAAATTTCTAGTAATTAATAAAATAACAATTTTTTTCCCCATGGGCACAACCAAGTGGTTGCACCCTATGGTGGTCTTTTAGGAGGACTTAGTTTCGAGCCTCCACAATTGAAACTAGTTAGGTTTTTTCTTTCATTTCCCCCTCCCTTGACCAATTAAAAGTAATAATAATTATTATAAAATAGTAATTTAATCATTATATTTTTAATTTTCATCAATCATAACTATTTAAATATTATTACTAAAATTTGAAATTGGACATAATAGACAGTATTACAATTATTATATATAATATAATAGGAACGTTATTAAATTAAAATTTTATATATATGGATATTAAACTTAATTTTAATACATGTAATGAACTATACTTGTATTTTGAAAAATTCATCATGTTATAATTAGTTAAACAAAATAGTCAAAATTCATTTTTCATTAAATTTCAATATAAACATCCTAAGTGTTGATCATAGGTTTAAAAATTAAAAATAGTATTTTAAAATTATATATCATAATTTATAATATGTGTTTTTATAGGAAAATGATTCAAAATAATTAAATGTATTCATATAGTAAAATAATATCATAAATGTGGTGGTATTATTAAAAACAGTATTTTAACCATTCACTTAAAAATTAATTATTTCTAGAAAATCTAAAAAAACTTTTAAGATAATATGACTATGACAAATCAAAAAATAATTTTTATTTTTTCAAATTGAAATCCTAAAATATATGAAAAAAATATTAAAAATCATAAAATATCACGAAAACAAATATTCTTATAAGGAATAATATTTTTATATTAACTACTCTCCTAAAATCTGTGCATATAAAAAATATATCAACCTTAAAAAATATAAATTTTGTAAAATAAATCTTAAGTATATGGAATTATTATATTAGTTTCCTAGGTATACTAATTATACTAATATTTAAATTGAATATATTTCTTTATATGTATTTCATAGTTTGGTTACTATTTTTTATACATTCTAATATTATGGCTACCTTTTAGTTGTATGAATTCATTTGTTTTCAGTGTTCCATTTGGAGGAATCCATCGATTGAAGTATATGATTATGGAGAACAAACATGGGTCGTTTCATTCTACCCCCTTAAATGAATTTCACCCTTAAAATATCATTACAATAAAGAAAAATATTGTAGTTATTTTTCTTTCATCACACCCTTAGGTCCCCATATACCTTCCACATACTAATGATTTCTCTATATAACTTTGAAAAGATGAGTGTTACTATTCGAAAAGAACATATCTCTTTGATCCAAGATATCTATTTTTTTCATCGAATGAGAAGTCATGTTCTAGTTATACATCTTTTGAGATTTGTACATTTTAAGGGTCTTGTATGTACTTTCTAAAATGTGATACATGGAACAAATCTTACTCTTGGGAGATTTGTGGAGGACTTTCTAACTAAAAGTATATGACCCCGACATAATGAATGATCTCAATGGACAAGGTCCGGACTTATCATCTTTATTTACCTAATGTCATCCTAGTATATTGGAGTCGTGAATCTATTACCATGTAGAGCCTCATATGATTTCATTTGTATTCTAGAATGGAAAATTGTATTATATCATTACCATATCATGGGAATTTATTGATCCCAATATCGTTGGAAATTCATTTAATAAGATCTTAGTATATCTTCTAGATTTTTAATGGTTCTTTTAAATATAACTAATATATGAGGGTAGTAGGTGGTGTTAAAATTTATTTCACTTCTAGAAACATATTGAATCATTTTATAGATTTCTTTTGTAAATCTCAAATCTCAATCAAATATAATGTAAATTGGTATTCTATAAAGACTAAATACCTATTTAATGTATACCATAATAAGATGATCCACTGATAAGTCCTATTTTAGGGAAATAAAATGCATAGGCTTTATAAGGTGGCTGACAACAACCCATACAGAATTATAACCTTTATATTTCTTTGGGATTCCAATGACAAAGTCCATGGTGTTATTTTCTTTTTTTCATATTTTTATGGGTAAAGGTTGTATCATAAAATTAGTATTTTAACACTATACCTTAAATTTCTAACATACAAAGCATTGAGATATATACGCCACAATTTTCCTCTTCATGTTATCCCACTAGATGTTTTTTCTTTAGATGTGCATGCATCATTTTGACTCAATGATGGATACAGAAGAATAATCTATGTGATTCAAAAGAAACTCCATCCTTATTTTTGAAAAATATAGGACACATATTCAGGTTTTTAACCATATAATACCTTCTACATAAAACATCGTCTCTGACACATTCATCAACTTATTTTCTATCTCTACATCATCTATCTAGTATTCATTGATCCTTACCTGAATAATGGTTTAATCAGAAACTCAGGAAAGTTAATATTTCTCTCCTTCCCTTATGCATTCAACATCTATACATTATAGATCCAAGAGTATTGGTTATTTTTAAATCCTCATCATATATAAATTTTCATGATCTTCTCTACTCAAAGTATCACCCAACATGTTTTAATTTCCATGGTGGTAATGTATATAGTAGTCAAAACAATTGGTTAGTTGTAACCATCTTCGTTGGTTCATGTTTAACTCCTCCTGTGTGAACATAAACATTATTCTCTTACAATAAGTGTGTACATCACACTTCTCTGTATAAGGTTAATGCTGTTCAATATTCAATGTAAGGATTATTATCTCTAATTCTAAATCATTCATCATGTAATTATTATCATTAGGATTTAATTGTAATGATGAATAGGTAATTACCTTTTCTTTTTCATAAGGAAATATAAAAATCTTTTTAATTATGCATCACTGTAAATTAAAATCCTATCACAACTATTGGTTAATGTAATCATAAGTGTAGTGACCATCTTTTCCCTATGCTCCTTGAATCATTGCTACAATTATTTTTTCCAAGGGAACTTGAATAATTTCCATGTTGACAATGGTAATGGATTTGATAACCATGAGTAATTTCTCACACAATTTTGATAATATGTATCTAACCTATGAAAGCTATAGATTTCAGTCATAATGGTTGGTCTAAGTCATTGCAAAATAACCCTATACATTGATATATATATATATACACTCACATGTGATGACATGGACCATGCATAAGAAATTTTATAGTTTGAATTCACATTTTAGGGGTTTGTTGTTCATTTTCTCTTTCCTTGGGGTCTGGAACTTTGATCTTAAATGATCTTCATTCTATTCTTTTTTATTGGGATATAAAAAAATATCATCTATAATGAATACTAGAAATTTATCTAGGAAATATCTAAATACACTATTAATATGATCCATAAAGATAGTGGGGATACTAGTCAGTCTATATGACATTTCTATAAATTCCTAGTGTCTATACCTTTATCACAATGTTGTTTTTGGAATATCCTCTCATCTTTCCCTCAGTTGATGACATCCAAGATGAACGAAAATATTTTAGAAGAATTGAGATCATCTAATTTGAGTGATCAAATCATCAATATGAGGTCAAAAATACTCATTTTATATCATGATTTTTTTTATCTCACAATAATCAATGAAAAGATGCATCAATGCATCCTTATTTTCTACAAATATGACAGATACACCCCATAGTTATGTACTTGGTCATATAAAATAGTTGGAAATATTCTATTATAAAATGATATTTTTCTTCAATAATTCAATAGAATTTATTCTACATGGTTTCTTTGTGATATTAAAATATAAAGGGATGAGTTTAATTGAGAATTAAACCTCAAAACCAAGGGTAAGCGTAGATAATTCATTGGGAAATACATCATCATATTACCATAGAATAAGAATTCTCTCAATGCCATCTTCCTCCAATGTAATATAATCTAATAACCTCTTTTCCCTCTGTACCATGTTCCATATTATAAATTTTTTTTTGAAGAAGGTGAATTTTCATGCTTTAATTAATACTTGATTACCATATTATTAGGTATACGAAAGGATATATCCATTTATCAGTAATTAATATGTTCCTTGTATAAGGAAATAGATTCCATAGAGATAAATATATAAAATTCAACTAATTTTTGAAGAACCATATTTTTTAGAAGTGTCTCCCCAGAAAGCATGATGTGATAAAATTTGTACACTTTAGTTTCATTTAGTATTACATCAGTTGTTTTTATGGATAGATAAATAATAAATTTTTTAGGAGCTGAATCCATATTCTTTAAAAACATATAATATATAAAATAATGTGAAAAAATAGAAACAAATATGGTATTCAAAGTTCATGAGTAGAGAATGAATGTACATTTCACAACTTTGTTATTATGGTCCACCTATGTAGTAGTGATTTTATACACCATCCCTTTATCTATTGGTTTTGGAGGATGAAACTACATATTCCCATTATTAACCCTATTTTTTGGTAAATAATTCTTATAATATCTAGTATCTAGGAATATTAAAAATTAATGAGTGGTTGGAGCTTCTGATGGGGCCCTCTTCCCCTCAATGGTTTTATTCTTCCTCTTTTTATTTGTTTAAAAACATGATCTATGGGGCCTACTTTAGCACACGAGTAACACTTCTAAGAACTATTAATTATATTACTTGAGTTCTTCCTCACTCAACTTTTACAAGTGTATAGTTGGACCTTCTTATGCCCATTATACTATTAATTAGCGGTTTTTGGATTATCCAACATTATATTCTTTTAATTAAAATCATGTGGGTATCCATCATTAATTAGAATCTTATGGATTTACTTAAAAACATCCCCATTGATTACAAATTCCCTTATATCTAATGCCTTTGGATAAGTTGTTTTTAATCCCCCAAAGAATTAATCAATCTTTTTTAGGTATAGATATAGACTATGAATTATACATTACGGGACTCATGAACTTTGTCTTAAAAAATCTGTTAGACTCTCCTTCATTTTATTTTAATTCAATTAATTCTAATTCAATATTAGTGAAAATAGTTACTGGGAAATATTATGTAAATAATAGTCCCATGAAATCCAACCACTTCATAGAGTTTAATTAAAACTTTTTTACTGTATTCCAAATGAGATTTCATTATTTTCTAACCTCACATTACAAGTTACATGCACCCTAAATGGAATTCTTATACTTTGAGTATTGAAGTACATAAAATATATTTTCTATAACCATAATCAAATTCTCAATAATCAGTGGGTTTAAAGGCCAATTAAAATGTGGAGTATATTAATACTTACATGATTCAATAGTAATATACTCCATTAGTGTATTTGGGAGCTCCACATTACTCATGTTATTATTCATTGCATGAGATAGTTGAGTGAGAATTTATATGTGATTTTGAACTCTAATTCCCATTTCATTTGGGAAATCACCACATTGTCTATTATATACATCATTAGCTCAGTTCCTTATTATTCCTTCCATATCATTGATAATGTAATTTTAATGGTGAGGATAAAAAAATTAGAAAACATATAAATAGAAAAACTACTATCATAGAAGAAATAACTAAAAAATAATGATTTTATTCTTCGTTAACAACTCACTAAGACTAAATCAAGGTAATAAAGGACTATTCTCCAACTATATTTATATAACTATACTAGTTAACATAATAACCAAATAATTTATAATGGATCATAATGATAATATGAAATAACCTAATAATATCTCTTGGGAGTTCCAAGAAAACTGTGTAGTAATGGATCATTCACCACACACTAGAATGAAAAATAAGATGTAGTAAAATAATTTTTTGAGGTTATTTCTCCTAGATATATGTGTTCCAAAACCAAAACCACTTTTTGTATCCATATATAGAGTATTTCTATGTAATATTCACTACTTTATTAAACATACCTTAGGATATTCTGCTATATATAGGCATATAATAAGGGTTCTCATTAAGGTTTTCTTGTCCTAGTCTCCAAAAAATCCATGATTTGATACCAACTGAAGTGACCCAAGATAAATATACATAAATAATAAATTGATGAAATGTTTTTATTATTATATCCACAAATAGTCACGTAACCCAAGGAACAAAAGATTTAGTGTCATGAAGACAAGAAACATAAACACACTTATTTCAAATAACATTAACATGTCTCCATTAAGTAAATCTACTCTTAGACATTCGATGAGACATAATAATATTAAATACCTTGGGAAGGAAAATATAAAAAGGGGTTATATCAAAAAATCATTAAGGGATATCATAGCTATTCCCATTATGGTTAGATCATAAGTATGAATAAAAACAAGAATAAGGAAAGATAAAACAAAAATATTGACCATAAGCATGAAATATAGGCATAACATCTCTAACTATAAATTTTTTAATATTTCGTGATAAAATAAAACATAAATCATTTAACCTATTCCACAAACTATAGGAAATGATGTGGCACAATCATAAAAATAGGATATCATATAATGATGAACCTTCATACATTCCAAACCATTAACTCATAAAATTTCGAGTCTAGAAAAAATACAACACACTCACCCTATGTGAACCTAGAAAATTTCTAACCCATTAAAATAACATTTATGTCTCATTGGAAATTATCCCTTATCCAATGTATTTGAGAGAGATATAGGTCTTAATTATCTCAGAATCCATACATTTGTTTGCCACTTGAAAAAAATCATCTCATCATTGAAAACCCATTGAAAGGAAATTGTTTTCAGGACATTAAAAAGCTATCACAAAAGTAAACTAGGGAAATAAAATAGGTTATATAGAATATCCATAATATAAATAATTCTTTTTTATAAATAACCCTAGGAAATTAAATGGGTTTCATAAATCATTCAAAGGTAGAAAATAACATCATGAAATTAATCATTTGATACCAAAAACAGGATCACCCAAAATTATGATATAATAAAATAATAATATATGGTGTGATATAAAACAAAACACCATTAGTGATAAAACAAATAATAGATAAATGATCTTTTGAAAACATTTCTTACATTCCACTGTAAAAATTCTTGTCTATGAGTCACTTTTCAAAGATTATATTTTTTTTCCAGAAACATGGAAAGAAAATCTTTCATGTAAATGGAATTGGTTTAGAAAATACTTTCTCCAAAAGTAAAAAAATTATAATAATATAAATTTTATATTCTTGAAAAAAAAATTCAATTAAATAATAGTATCACTCAATGAAATGAGTAAGATTAACCAAGTCTCATAACATTGTACAAGGTTTTCATTGAAGTTATTTAACCCCCAATATCCTAGAGATAAATATCATAATTCTAAATTTCAATGTAACACCACAAGATATTTCAAAAAAATTGCCCTATTCTCAAAAGTGTATGAGCCACACTACACCGATCTTAAATGAACTAAGAAATAATATTTTTTCAAATAAAAATAAGTTATTAAATTGTTTGGTATGAGAAGTGTTAAATAACTTATTAATTATATTTATAAATTTGCTACTCTATATAATCATATTGAAAGATACTTTTTAAAAGTCAATCAATTTTTTTAAAGTCATTTTTTCTTCAAAAATATGTTTTCTTCAAAAATGATTTTTTTGCTTTCTGAAAAAATTATATTAATGTTTTTCAGAAATTTTAGAAAAAATATTTTATAAAATTAATACAACTTATTGAAATAATAATATTAAAATTACCTCACTGTGAATGTTTTTTAGAAAATATTGATTTTTCCGTAAATAGTGAAATCTACAGATTTCAGTAAAACATTATTTATTTTCAATAAATTAATTAATTTTTAACAGTATTTTGTATTGAATATGATTAAATGTAACATAATTATTATTTAGTTACATTTAATCATCATTATTTATTTTTAATCAAATTTATATGGTAATTTAGTATTTGTTTATTTTTGGGTTAAAACCTTATTTTCTAAAAATAGTTTTAAAGTGCATAATGATTCTCCTTTTTAATTAATAAAAATAAAAACTAATTAAGGATGTTTTAAATTTATAATATAAATTATATATCAATAAATATACATTTTTATTTAAAAAATTATTATTATTAGTCATTTTGTTAATATAAATTTATCTTTTTCTTGAAAATTACACTTCTTCAAAAACCGCTTTTTCAATGAATCTAAGGGATTTGTTTTAAATTAGATTTTTCCACTTCTATGAACTGAATTTGGTAAAATGGATTAAATATTTGGATTTATAATATTTTTATTATTTAATAATGTTAGTTTAATATTTAACTAAAAAGAATAGTAAGATCTATAAAAATTAGTTATAGTAGATCATTTGACAACGGGTTTTCCATGGGTAAAAAATGATCATGTTTCAAAGGACAATAAAAATTGTATTAATTTTATTCTATAAGTTTTTAAAAACAATGGACATTAATTTATCAAAACTTTTGAAATTTAATTTGACATCACTTTGAAATGACCCATATAATAAGTTAAGTAAAGAAATATAGAAAAATGGAACTTCAATATTTTTAATATCTATAATGATTATGGATAAAGAAATAGAATAGAAAAATTAGGTTATAAATATTTATTTAAAATGATTTTTTATCATGGTAATTTTATTAATTTTTAGAGATTAAATAGTCTCCTTAATTTCATATGCAACTTCCATGCAGTAATTATTTATGAAAAATAAATTAAAATAAATGATTTAAAAAATGATAAAAGTAATATAATTTGAATAAATAATTGGTTTCAATGAATTTTTTTAGATAAATATAAATTTATGATAATTTTTTATTGATTATAGTAAAATAACCGTGTTGTATTTATGTTATTATGATCAAAGTAAATGAATAGTCTCAAAATGGACATTGATGATATTTTAAAACAAATAATATTTTTTTAAATGACGTAAAATTTATAATAACCTATCATATGCCACATTATTAGTTTATGTTAATAAATATTAATAAATTTACCTCAATGGACCAATTTCCCTTTTATTACAATTACACTGAATCCAAAATACTAAAATCATTGTTACCATAGTGAAGGGTAAAATGAGGCTTGCATGTTTCATGTTCATTTGATAAAGTTAAATTTACATAGAAATAGGTTATTTATTTTATAAATTTGATTTAATATTTTTATATATAGGTAAAAATTATATAACCAAGATCATTTTGTTTTTTGTCTTAAATGATAAATTACATATATAAAAGGAATAGTTACCATAGTGAAAACTGGAATGGTAAATTTAAGGTAACTTATGAGTTAATGTAACACATGTTTAAAAAATGTTTTTTTTTATTTTGGTGGAGGTATAGATCGACCTTATCACCCCAAAAATCCCCTATTTTCATTTTTAGATTCTTTTTGGTTGAAAGTGATTCCCAATTATGGAATATTATTGGGTGTTTACAAAAATATACTCATTTCACTTATAAAAGGCCTCTAATGTTGTAGTACCCCCAGTTTCGAGTACATAAACCCATTACTCATATTTTTAAAAATGGTGTGTCTTGTATTGGGTTTCCATAAAATAGATATGTTCCATAAAATAGAGAGTTTACATAATATAGAGAGCTTCCACAAAGTAGAGAGTTTCCATAATATAGAGAGTTTCCATAAAGTTGATTATTTCCAAAATGTTGTTTGTTTCTATAAAGTGGGTTGTTTCCATAAATTTGGGTGTTTCCATAAAGTAGGTTGTTTCCGTAAAGTGGTGTGTTTCCATAAAATGGGATGTTTTCCTAAAAATGTATTTCAATAAAAAGGGTAAAGGTGAATGATGGGAGAGTTTGGGGGAATATAAGGAGTGTTTGGATCAATAGTAAGGTCTCAATATCCATACACAGTTGGCCCAAATTGTGTCGTCAAAACGAGTGAAGAGGTTAAATCTAGATCCTTTTTTCTAGTAGGATACTCGTTTTTTCTCTATATATTTATTTTTGGCTTCATAACACCCCTATTTCAAGATTACTCTCCCTAGTGGACCGGAGATCCCTCCCCACACAAGTTGGAGCCAACCTAGAGCCTTCCCTTGGTCATTTTTAGCCCGATTCATGGGGTATGTGCTGATCTTCTTGGTTCCTTTCTATTTTCTGCAAACTCAACCTTCTCTCCTTCCCATTTCTTAGATCAGTTAGAACCATGGTCATCTATGAATGAATTGGTGGATGGTTTTTGTTTGTTGTCAATCCTCAAAGGAAGTTCATAATGTGTTCATGAAAAGTGCTCATACAGGTCAAGAAGAGAATAGTATTGAAGGTGGCACCATTTTCCAGTGTTTTCCAAATTTCTGGACCTCAAAATTGACAAATGGGGAAAACAGTGTTTTGGGGAATGGGACTTGCGCGCTGGATATGTGTCGCGCAAGTGACTTGCGTGCCAAAAAAGGACTTGTGCGCCGGTGCCTAGGGGGATTGCAATGTTGTGCGACATAAGTTTTTTAAGATCAAAACTTAAAAATATGGCAAAGGAAAGAGGGTCGCGAAAGTATTGGTTTGGTCGTGCTAGTGAGTAGTGCAACAGAGGCTTTCCTAGTTGGATTTGCATGCCAGAACTTGTGATCCGAGAGGAGTCTTGCACGCCACAGCGTAGGGTGTCCAGTTTTCCTATAAATAAAGGACCACCCCTTCTCATTTGGAATGGAGTTCAAGACATATAGATTTTTTGAGCCCTCATCATGCATGTGTTATATTCATGCAAGTGGTAGTTTGGTCGCACAAGTAGAGGTTACGCGCCAGTTGTTGGTCGCGCGTCCAATTTGGTTTGGGAGTAAAATAGGGGGAGTCGCGCAAATTGGTGATGAAAAAGGAGGTGCCTGGAAAATTGTTTGGGGACAATTGTGCGTCTAATTTGTGTCGTGCAAGTGACTTGCCCGCCAGGCAGTAAAGAAGCGTGACAGTGTTTCCTGACCTGCGTGAAAGTTGGGAGAGGTCCTGGTACCCTCGGTGCAAAGTGTGTTTCGTCTATGGGTTAGAGTTGGACATCAATAGAGCATCAACATACAACTGAGGATTTACGCATTAGCAATTATTTAGAGACCTTCATGTCTATAAACTTAGTGTGACTTCACCAAAGGTAGTGAGCCAGGGGGAGTCAATGGGAGTGACCTGAGGGACGTAGTGAGCTACTCCTGATCTTTTGCAAAGGCAGTGAGCCTGGTAGAGAGTGACTATGCCCAAACCTTTGAAATAAACATCTATTGAATAATAGTCAAATTTGGTACGACCAGAAACTTATCGGCGTATGCTCCTTGGATGTATCCCTTAGTGGTGATCCAAGTAAAAAAAATTTGTGTCATCTCTTTGCATGTGAATGTTTCATTGCGGATCATATCCATCATACAGGTTTAACTAATTCCTACCAACGTGGGAACAAGATCCTTGTTTTTTTTAAAGTTGTCACCTTGATTCACCCCTCCCCTATCAGGGTGTCCTGGGGGCCTACAAGTGCTATTAGAGCTAGGTTGTTGTTGTTAGATCGGTCCATTCCCATCATGGAAAATTCAGCTAGTGTTAGGGGAGTCACCCTCTTTGATGGAAGTAATTTTCATATTTGGAAGAACAGAATGAGATCTCATCTAATATCCCTTGGACTGGAAGTTCTGCTTTCCACTGGGCACGGTGTTAATGTTTCTGATCCAACCAGACTGGCTATGACTGATGCAGATAGGAAAATTCACGATGCAGATGCAAATGCACAGAATGGTCTCACTGCATCCCTTTCTAATAAGATCTATCTAAAAGTGATGAGTTGAACCTCAGCAAAGTCCATGTGGTATAAACTTGAAAATATTTCTGAAGGAGATAACAAAGTGAAGGATGAAAAACTACAAGTGTTGCACAATAGTTTTGATGATCTGAAGATGCATCCTGATGCGAATGCAGACTCGTTCAATCGAATTACTAAAGTGGTTTTAGCAATTCGGGGCAAAGGAGAATAAATCAAAGACGTTGACATTGTGAAGAAAATACTGAGTAGACTTCCAACCCTGTATAATACTATGGTGTCATACCTTGAGGAAATATATCTTCCCAAATATTCTCTGGATGATCTACTAAGCATCCTGGTGGCATATGAAATGTGAGTCAAACCAAAAGATGCTATGACTCGAGTGAGCAGGGAAATGGCGTTCAAAACCGTTGAGAAACTGAAAATCTCAAAAGATAGTAGTGGTGAAGATGTTGAGGAAAAATAAATTCTTTCTCACATTGAAAAGATGTTCCTGAAGGGAAAAGTGAAATTCAATGGGAAGTTACCTCTAGCTTACTTTCGCTATGGCAATTTTGGTCACATTTCCTCTCAGTGCTTAAGAATGTTCGATGATGAGAATAGTGATGCTGAAAGCATTGAGAAGCCTCAGAAAAAGTTTTTCAAAAAGGGATACTTCAAATCAATATGGAAAGTACCAATGAAAATCTTTTTCTGTGAAGAGGAAGATGATGATAATGAATTTTGTGATGAAGAATAACTAGAATTTAAAACTGGAAACCATGCTTCCCTGATGGATACTGTTGGAAAATCAGAAGATATTGGTGGAGAAAATTAGTTAAAAACTAGTTCAGATCTCGAGTTGAAACATAAGGATGTTGTTACTAAGATTAATATTAAATGTAAGAGTTGCAATAAGTGGAAATCAATTGTAAAAGAATCAACTGAATATGTTGATCCACTTGAAGTTGAAATTGAACAACTGGAAGAATTGGTGAAAGTACAGTCTAAAATTCTTGAAAGCAATGATGATGTTTTGGATCTGAAACTGAGAATTGAAGAGCAGTCAAAGGTCATCAATGAACTCGCCTCCATACTTGAGGAAAAGTATAACACTTCTGAGCGTCTGGAGGAGGAAGTTGTTACTATTAGGAGTAAACTTGAAAAAGATTCAGGTTCAAAAGAATCAGGGAAGAAAATACAGTTTGGAAGGTTCTCAGATGCTGAGCTGTTAGAGAGAGAAAAATGTGGCTCTAATAGAGTTGAAAATATTTTAAATGATCAAAGACTTGCCTACCTGGGAAATAGTGGAATTGATTGTGAGGCAGAGTCGTCAAATCCTACAAATAAAGGTGACCAAAATAAAGGCAAGATGAATGTGGGTGATGTGGGAAAGTCTATTGAAGTAATGAAACAGAAACCCCAATCCAATATGAAATAAGAAAAGAAGATTATCGTCGGGCCTTATAGTAAAAGTATCCCTCGTATAATTATCCCACAGAAGAAGGAATGAGGATAAATAGAAGAGAGAAGACATTTCCTCTCATGAAGTGTCAGTTTTGTGGCTACTTGGGCCATACCATGTCATATTGTGATGAAGCAAGGTGCTATTTGAATGGGGACGATCTGGGACATCAAAAAAGGATAATGAATTCATATCCTTCATCTTATAGAAGAAATAGTTTCTATGGATACTGTTTTCATTGTTCTAACTTTGACCATAAAGCTATGTATTGCAGGAAGAGATTCGATAGAAGATATGCATACAACTCTCGAAAACGGTTCAATATTCATCCTCCTGATGGTGTTGATCTGACAAACAGTTTTTCTCCATTAGAAGAAGTTTGTGGAATTAAAGAATCTGAATATGT
Source organism: Viscum album (assembly GCA_963277665.1). Taxonomy (NCBI): domain Eukaryota; kingdom Viridiplantae; phylum Streptophyta; class Magnoliopsida; order Santalales; family Viscaceae; genus Viscum; species Viscum album. The sequence continues at coordinate 94,933,494 of OY728136.1, read as the reverse complement.
GGATGAAATAATTAGAAGGTCGCCAATATCTTATACTCAACCCAATATCGCATGGAAAGAAAGGAAGAAAATCGAGAAATCCAACCTTGCAGAGGTGGCCCTCAAAGCTACAAAAAGCAACATTAACTGGATTCTGGATAGCAGTTGTTCATCTCATATGACAGTTAATGCCTTCCTATTAATGGATATCAAAAGGAAGGTTGATGGTACTGTATGATTTGGTAATGATGGAGCTATGAAAATAAAAGGTAGTGGAAGTACTGAATTAGCTAATAGAGAGCTAAAGAACACTGAAGTCTTTTATGTAGATGGACTACATCATAATCTACTCAGCGTGAGTCAACTCTGTGATGCAGGACTTATAGTTACTTTTAATCAGAAAGGTTGCACTATCAAGGGAAAGACAGGCAATTCACTTATGAAGGGATGCAGAGCAGAAGGAAACTTGTATCAGGTTGATAGTAAATAAAATTTTTATTACATAACTTTTGAAGAAGAAAACAATTTTTGGCATCAGAGACTGGGACACATCAATCATCAAGACATAGAAAAAATATCAAAATTGAGAATTTTCATGGACAATCCCATCCTGAAGCGTGAGCGGGAAAAATCTTGTGATGCTTGAATTCGTGGAAAGCTGGTCTGCAGTTCATTTTGGCTAAAGAAGAAAAGGGCATCTCATATTCTTGATCTAATTCATATAGATGTACGAGGGCCGATAAATGTTTCCAGAACTCATGGAGAAAGGTACTTTGTCCTTTTCATTGATGATTATAGTAGAATGGCTTGTGTAATGGTTATTCACAGGAAGTGACAGGTACTTGATTGCATGAAAACTTATCATCAGGTTGCCGAGAATGATACTGGATGGACAATAATTGTCCAGAAATCTGACAATGGAGGGTAATACACGTCCATTGAGTTTGAGAATTACCTTGAAAAACATAGAATACAACATGAGGTAGCTGTTGTGAGAACTCCACAGTAAAATGGAATTGTTTAGTGCCGAAATTGACAGGTCAACAACACGGCCAGGACTATGGTGATTGAGAGTGGAATCTCTCATCATTACTGGAAGGAAGATTTTGAAGCTACAATGCACATTTAGAATCGAAAAGGGCTTTATATGACAGAAACTAATACACCATATGAATTGTGGCATAGAAGGAAGCCTTCCTGGAAATACTTTCGTGTTTTTGGAAACAAATGTTTCATCAAGAATAAATAATGAAATCAAGGGATTCTTGGTGACAATGCTGATGAAGGAATTTTTCTTCGGTATCCAATGAATAGAAAAGCCTACAAGTGTTTCAACAAGCGATTAGGAAGGATTGTGGAAAGTAGGGATGTTAATATAATTGAAGATAAAACCACAAATGCTTCAAGGACATCATATGATGATGTGATAGAAAGTAAGGAATAAAGTGAACGTGGTGAAAATAAAAATACAGAAATAAAGGAAGTTGTACAAAACACTCAGCAGTCACATCATGATGTTGATTCGGGAGAAGAATCTGAAGAAGAAATGGTGGCTGGAAAGAATGTAACTGAACCACACAGAAGAAATTGTTGAGCTGAGATTGATCCAGCTAACACAACTGGGGATAGAAGTGCACCCACTCAAATATGGAGTATGAGGAATAATATACAATCTTCTTTTCGGTCAGTTTTGGAGCCATCCTCATTCGAAAATGATGCAAAGGATAAATCTTGGGTGAAATCCATGAATGAAGAGTTAGATCAGATTGACAAGAATCAGACATGGGATCTTGTCCATAGACCCGAAGTTCACAATGTGATTGGTACAAAATAGATCTTCAACAACAATTTTGATGAGCATGGAAGTGTTATTAGAAATAGGTCTCGACTGTTATGTAATGGATATTCCTAGATTGAAGTTATTAATGTTGAAGAAAACTTTTCTCCTGTGGCTAGACTGGAGTCAATCAGGTTGTTCCTTGCCATGACTCTACATAGAAGATATGAAGTATATCAAATGGATGTCAAGACAACATTATTAAATGGTGTACTCGAAGAAGAAATCTACATTGAACAACTAGTGGGTTTTCTTCTTGGTACTGATGAAACAATGGTCTACAAACTAAGAAATCACTTTATAGCTTGAAACAGGCACCAAGGGCGTGGTACTCCCAGCTGGACTCTTATCTCAAGAAGTTGGAATTAAAAAAAGGAGTAGTAGATCACAATCTATATGTGAATAATTCTCCAAAAGATCAATTCATGGTTCTAGTCTACGTTGATGATATTATATTTTTTTGGTAGGTGGTAGAAATCAGTGGACGAATTTTCCAATCACATGAAATCAGAATTTGAAATGTCTATGAATGGCGAGGTCACATAATTCTTGGGGATGCAGGTTATTCAAAAGAAGAATTACACTTTCATTTCTCAAGAAAATTATGCAAGAGATCTGCTGAAGAAGTTTAATATGCGAGACTCCAAACCAATGTCAACTCCGATTTCAGTTGGAACTAAACTTGGAATTCATTAATATGGGACCTCTGTAGATCCCACCATGTACAGAAGGATCATTGGGATCCTACTATACCTGACAGCGACATGGCCAGATATTGTCTCTGCCACATGTCTTGTAGCTCACTTTCCGAGTAATCCAAAGGAGGAACATGTGGTAGCAGTAAAAGGAATCATGAGGTATATTTAAGGTACTCACAATTGTGGATTATAATTTGCTTGAGGATGGGACAGTGAATTATCAGCATTTTCTGATGCTGATTGGGATGGAAATCTATTGGAAAGAAATTCCACCAGTGGTGTAGAATTCTATATTGGGAATAAATGGGTTGGATGGTTGAGAAAGAAACAAGAATGTACATCTCTTAGTACTACTGAAGCTGAGTATATCTCCGCCACAAAGTCATGCACTCAACTGCCATGGATGAAGCAACAACTAATAGATATTAGTGATGAGTTGAAACTTACAATGGTGATTTACTATGATAACAGGAGCGCAATTGATCTTACGAATAATCATGTTCAGCATTCTCGTACGAAACATATTTAAATAAGGTATCACTTTATCAATGAAAAAGTTGAGAAAGGGGTGATTAGAATGGATCATGTGGGAACTAATGAGAAAGTGGTTGATATTCTGACCAAACCACTGTGAGAAGCTGTGTTTGAGAAGTATCAGTTGAAACTTAGTGTTCAGCCACCTCCCAGTGCATAAGGCGGTTACGAAAATCCCCGCTCCCCATTTTTGTTAACTATTTTTAATCTGTTTATAGATGTGATGCAGGTTTGTGGGGGAGATACTATCTAGGGGTAATGTTCTTTGAGCTGAAAAAGGAACAATTACCGGTCTTTGGGTTTATTTTTAATATGGGAGAAAGGAATAAATTCATGCATGTAATGTTTTTGTGATATATTGACCATTCAGTGTTGGTGATAGGATGGGAAGGAAGGAAGGAATACATTGGACGGGAACCCAATTCAAGCTTCCTATCTTGTTTTCTACCTTGAGAATTTCTCGCGTAGACCTAGAGTGTTGGCTGAGTTGATTCATGCATTTTTGGTTTTCATGTGGATGGTGATCTATTGAATTTGTTTTCTAATTTCCAACAAAATCAAAGGGGGAGATTGTTGGAACCTTGGTCATCTATGCATTAATTGTTGTATGGTTTGTGTTTATTGTCAATCCTCAGAGGAAGTTCAGAATGTGCGCCAGCAAAGTGCTCGTACAAGTCAAGCAGATAATAGTATTCAAGGTGGCACTGTTTTCCAGTGTTTGCCAAATTTCTGGACCTCAAAATTTACAAAAGGGGAAAACAGTGTTTTTGGGAAAGGGACTTGTGCGCTAGATATGTGTCATGCAAGTTACTTTCGCACTGAGAAAGGACATGTGTGCTGGTGCCTAGGGGGATTGGAACGTTGTGAGCCATGTTTTTTTCCATATCAGAAGTTCAAAATATAGAAAAGGAAAGAGGGTCGCGCAAGTATTGGTTTTGTTGTGCAAGTGAGTAGCACGACAGAGGCTTGGTCGGTTTGAGTTGTGCGCCGGAACATACGTGCCATGAGGAGGCTTGTGCGCCCCTGCGCAGAGTGTCCTGTTTGCCTATAAATAGAGGACCACCCCTCCTCATTTGGAACGGAGTTCAAGACTAATAGATTTTCCGAGCCCCCATCGCGCAAGTTTTATAGTCGCACAAGTGGTAGTTTGGTCACGCAAGTAGAGGTTGCGCTCCAGTTGTTGGATGCACATCCAAGGTGGTTTGGGAGTAAAATACGGTGAGTCGCGCAATTTTGGAGTTGAAAAAGGAGGTGTCGTTCATGTGGTTTTGTGATACATGCACCCCGAATTTGTTTCATGCAAGTGACTTGTGCGCCAGGCAGTAATGAAGCGCGAAAATGTTTTTTGAGCTGCGTGAAAGTTGGGAGATTGCCCAGTACCCTCGGTGAAAAGGGAGTTTCATCTACATGTGAATGTTTGAATTCAACAGAGCATCTACATACAATGGAGAATGTACTCATTCGCAATGATGAAGAGACATTTATGTCTACAAACTTAGTGTGACTTCACCAATGGAAGTGAGCTAGTGGGAGTCAATGGGAGTGACCCGAGTGACGCAGTGAGCTACCCCTGATATTTTGTATAGGTAGTGAGCCTGGGACAGAGTGACTGCACCCAAACCATTGTAATCCACATCTAGTGAATAATATTGGAATTTGGTACGATCAGCAACATGTCAGCGAATGCTCCTTGGACGTATCCCTTAGCGGCGAACCAAGTAAAAAATTGTTGTTCAATCTATTTGCATGTGAATGTTTCATTGCGGATCATTTCCATCATACAGGTTTACCTAGTTCCTACCAACGTGGGAACAAGATCCTTGTTTTTAAAAGAAAATGTTTTCACCCTGATTCACCCCTACCCTCTCTGGGTGTCCCGGGGTCCTACAGGATATACACCTCTTGTGGGTATATATATATTTTTTAATGTCATTTAAGAATAAATATGGTGTTTTCCATGATAGAGGAATGGATCTAAGATGATTTCTTAGATTCTTGATCCAATTCATAAGGCATGTCCCCATTCTTTCCTGTTTTTTCATGTTTTTTTTAGATTTACTTTAATCCACTTCTCTAATCTCCATTATTTCTTATATCTAAACCTATAGTGGGTATATCTATATATTTTTATTCCAAATGTTTCAATTTTGAGTCATGATCTTTCTAGGATAAGAGAACTAAAGATGTTCTTGGAGAATCGACCCACCTTCTTTTGTGTTCTTCGTCTGTTGTCAAGTTTTGTCAAAACCTTCGAGGTAGGAGGCTTCTCTATTGAATCCTCTTTCAAGAATTGAATTCCATACATTCAAATTGATTTAATTAAATTAAATTGATTATTAAAAGCATGGAAAAATTTTCTTTAGTGATGATTTATGGTGTTTTTGAAATTGTGTGATCTTGGTGAATAGTTGTGCAAAGGGGGTTCAGTTTTATGAATTTAAATTCACGATTTTAAATTAAGGATTTTCTAGAATTTCTAAATTTTTGATGAAAATGGGGTTTCCAATAGAAATTCTTTTCAATAAAAATAGAGTTTTATTGAAATTTTTTGGAATTGAAATGGTTTTGCATTGAAATTGCTTTGATGGAAATGGATTTCAATAAAAAGATGTTTTTATATAAAGGGTTTTTTGGCATGATGATTGGGCAAAAGTGGTGTGTGTTCATGTTACATTTAAGGGTATTTGTTGAAATATGACCTAGTTCTTGGTGCCTATGGGTTAATAGAACATGTGAATTATATATACGAGGCATGGTTGAAATATGACCGCGTGCTTAGTGCCAAAGGGTTAATGGAACATGGGAAACAATTTCCTTGTGATGACTTGGTAGATCGACGAGAAACCACTCATGAGTATGGAACTATCATAATGTAGCATTCATGGTTGGTTGCATGGGTTGTGTAATGGTTGGATATTCCAAGAAAGTGATATTTTGAAATGATTTTAAAGCTTGTTTAGTAATTTTTCTGGAAAAATATCTTATTGGGAAAATTGGATTCAATTGCACATGTACAATTTTTTAATGAATGGTTTTGGAAACATGTTTATAATTAGTTATAAATTGTTTTTGAGAAATTTTTTTATATAAACTGTTTTTTGAGAAATTGTTTTATATAAACTATTTTATATAATTGTTTCTAACACTTCTACCCTAGTGGCGTGAGTAGAAAGTCATTGGTGGAAAACCTATTGAGTTTTATACTCACCCCTACTTTGTCACTTTGGGGATTTTTCAGATTATGTCTTCTTGGACAAGGGAAAAAGTAATGTTTCATGCATGTTTAGCACTACCTCATGATGTTTGGGCAGTTCAGAGATTATAGAGCTTGGAGCTTGCGGAGCATGAAATCTGGAGGTCTTTTGAGAGTCTTGTATAGTTTATCCAATTTATACTTTGATACATAGTTTTTCTTCTATTGTTTCTTACTTTGATGTGGTTTTGAGATAAATGATGTTGTTAAGTTGTCTTTCATTCATTCATGCATCATATAGTTAATGTTCTGTTTTGTTTGGTTGGTTTATTTTTTTGTTTCATAAAGGTTAAATCATACCCCACATGTATTTGAAATCCTTAGGCATTTATTGCCTGCCTTTGGAATCATGGGGATGTTTCCTAAGGCCTATAAATGACTCATTATAGTCTCATGAAAATGAGAATTGGAAGTTCATTACAAATGGTATCAGATTTTTCAGTCATTTCTTAACAAGTATTCATCGATGTTCCTAGTTTTGGAGATGAAATCCCTTCTTGTCTATTCCTTGGGCGGGAATCCTAGAAAAGGGTGTGACTTTTAGAACATGAAATGTATAGAAAAGAAGGATTTAGATAACCCTTCTATACTAAACTTCAAGTTACCAGGTAGTTGTGTAAATAAGTGTTTAAAGGCACTTTTTGGATTTTGAAATATCATTGTCATGGGTTTAGCCAATGAGATGAGAATGACATGCATTGTAGAAGAATGAATTCCCACTAGGAGTGCATAAATTATTTCGATGAATGATTAATGGTGTGAAAAAAGGGTAATTTTTTTAAACAATATGGAATTGGTTTTCAAATGAAAGATTTTGAAAATGTGAATGCTTATTGTATTTTTAAAATTGTTTAATTTTTAAAAGCATGTGAAGTGTTTTAAAAAATTGTTGAACATTGGAAAAGGTTGTTTTGGAAAACAATGTTGTCATAGTTGATGTGATAGAATTGAAATATTATGCCAAAAGTTTCTAGTGAGAGAGATTAATAGAGTTTGTTGTTTGAAAATGGAACCTGGTAGGCGTCGTCAAAAACAACCTGAAGAAGCTATGGAGAAAGTGGCTTCACATGAACCATGTGTGAACCAAGAGCTGGTTCAATGTATTTTTAAGGAATTTCAAGCTGTAGACACAGGTTACCAGAGGAATGAGCCATGACATGTGTATCATTAAATCTAGTCCATGAAGAAGAATCCACCTAATTTCTGGGGTAATTCTGAACCTGAGAAGGTGGAGGTGCGTCTATGTAAGATGAATCTTATCATTGAATTCTTCGGCACACCAGTAGAGATAATGGTAAAACTAGATGTTTATATTCCAGAGGATCATGCATGTCAATGGTGGGATTTATCGGTGCATGCTAAATATGATGAAGGACTTACAAGGGAGGACTTTGAGGAATTGTTCAATGAAAAATTCTATCCTCACACATTCAAGATCTAGAAAACAAAGGAATTATTTATCCTAAAACAATAGAATCTCTCCCTCATAGAGTACATGGATAAGTTCATAAACATGTTATAATTTTCACCAAAAGTTGCGGTAAGTGCTTCTTTGAAGGCACACATCTTTGAATCAAGGCTATGATGGGGGATTTGATCAAAGATTGCAGTACATTGATTACAAATTATACAGAGATGGTGAACATAGCAACATTGGCTGAACGTGATACCTCAGGATCTATTGGAGGAGGCATAATAATACCTATATGAAATAGTGCTAACTCAACTGCTAGGAACAAGCGTAAAAGGGACACCAATTTCTAAGGTGCAAGTGGAAATCATAACCCGACGACCGAATCAATATACCTTTGTCCTTGACCTCAAAGCAAAGAATTTTATTTTAAATGTGGTTCTCTTGACCACATAAAGTGATATTGTACGGAAAAACCAAGGGAATGTCATAATTTTTTCACGATGGGACATCTTCAGTGCTATTATTGCAATGCTCCAAATTTTGGTGCTTGTGACACATCTCAGGCATCGCAAGAATCCTATGTTTCAACGAGATGAGGACAATAGATTCAGTCTTTTCAGCATTGGAGAGTTAGCCATGGTGATTCAAGAAATACCATGACTCCTAAACCAAGGAAACCTTAGCAAAAAAAGGAAAAAAGTGTAGTGAAGAAGAAATTGTATGGATCTTAGAAGATGATTCTCGATGATCAGGAAGGACCATATATAGTAAGAGGTATGATTCTTTTGAATTCTAAATTTGTGTAAATGTTGTTTGATACTGGTTTATCACATTCCTTCATTTCTTCTCATGCTTTTGACTTTCTATGTTTAAAAATATAAATGATGCCATCTATTTTGAAACTAAAATCTCTTCTCAGCAAAAGATATTGTCAAGCCGTTGTGTGTAGATCATGTGTTATAACTGTTGATGGAGTTGATCTAAAATGGGACTTCTCGATGTTGGATATAGATTTCAATGATGTAATCCTGGGTATAGATTTGCTGACAACGTTCAAGGCTCAAATTGACTATTATGGGAGAACAGTTATTTTCATGACTAAGGACGACATCAAGAATCCCTTTAGAGGATAGAGGTTTGTAAAGAAGGGTGAAGAGTTCTTGTTGGCACAAATGGTCGGAATGATCTCTTACCAATTTGCAGCATTGACTTTGTCATCAATGAAAGAGATTAGGGAAAATAGAATTCCTACTTTTGTGGATCAATTTCTAGATGTATTTCCCTAGAAATTATCAGGGTTACCTCCTCTAAGGGAAGTAGAGTTTACGATTTATCATCGTTTGGGGACCAGTCCTATTTCCCTTATGTCTTATAATATGGAATCAACAGAGTTACGGGAATTGAAAGTGCATTTAGAGGAGCTGGAAAGTAGGGGTTTCACTCAACCAAGTACGTCTCCATGGGCACCACCAGTTTTTTTGTGAAGAAGGAAGATGGAATACTTCAGCTGTGTGTTGATAATCATAAGCTTAACCAAGTTACGATAATGAATAGATATCCACTTTCATGCATTGATGATCTGTTCGATCAATTAAAGAGATATCAGTGGTTTTCCAAGATTGAATTGCAATCATGATATCACCTATTGAGTGTTTGGAAAGAGGATATTCCAAAGATATCTTTCTGAAGTAGACATGGACACTATAAATATGTAGTCATGAATTTCAGTCTAACTAATTCACTAGTGGTCTTCATGGAATTTATGATTCAGATATTTCAATAATATTTGGATTCTTTTGTTTTGGTGTTTTTGGACGACATTTTGGTCTATTCAAAGGCTAGTGCTAATCCTAAGGTGCTCTCGAGAACAGTGTCATAAATCTTGAGAGATCATTGTTTCTATACCCAATTATCAATGTGTGATTTTTGGTTATAGTATGTACATTTTCATGGCCATGTCATTTCTGAGAATGAAGTTTCTGTTGATCCTAAAAAGATATAATCTGTTTTCTCTTGGCAACCACCGAATAATGTTTTCATGATACGATGTTTTCTTGGTCAAGCTAGTTACTACCAACCCTTTTTGCATGATTTATCATGACTATCTTCACTAATTATGGCTATGACAATGAAGAATGCTCAATTAAAATGGATAGAGGAAGTTCATAAGGCTTTCTTGGAACTGAAAGTTTAGCTTACATCGACACCTATCCTAATCTTTCCAGAATCAGGACATGGGTATTTGGTGTATTGTGATGCTTGGGGATCAGGGTTGGGTTGTGTTATATTGAAAAGAGATTATGTGGTTGATTATGGTTCATGGAATTTTAGAGTTCATGAGATGAATTACCCAACACGTTATTTCTAGTTTTCTACATTCATCCATGCATTGAAAACCTGGAGACATTATCTCTTGGGTGAGAAAATGTTTTGTGTTTACGGATCACAAAATATTGAAACACATTTTCTCACAGAGAGATTTGAATATGAGGCAAAGTATATGGATGGAGTATCTCCAAATTTTTGACTTTGACTAGACATACACACCAAGGAACAAAAATTCAGTGGCAGTTGCATTTACTAGAAAGTCATATGCTCAGTTTCTAAAAGAACGTTCAGATGAAGGGTTGTTGATGTCGGTCTTAGTCGACATGCATGTGGAATGTGAAGAATGAGGTTATGTTGAACTTTTATTTTCATTTACACTTGATCCAGATTTATTATAAATTATCAAAGAGGCACAAACATCTGATGTAGAATGTTTTGTTTTATGTTCAAAACACAATGGTGGGGAGACCATTGATGGCTTGAAACTTGATGGGGGGTTCAGTTTTGTGTTTCCGAGATCGGATGGTTAAAAATATTTATTTTTATGAACAAATACTTCATATTGACCACCATTAAAGATGGTTTTTACATCTAGGTACACATAAGATGTATAAGGAGTTGAAGGCATAGTTTTTGTGTAGCGTCATGAAAAGGATGGTGGCCGAGTTTGTCTCGTGGTGCTTAACTTGTCCACAGGTTAAAGAAGAGCAACAAAGATCAGATAGTATGTTACAATCTTTGCCCATCCCAGTGTGTAAATGGGATTATATTTAAATGTATTTTGTTATAGATCTTTCAAGAACAGTCCAGAAACACTATTCCATTTGGGTGATAGTGGATCGTCTAACCAAGTCGGCTAATTTCATCTCTATTCGTGAAACTCATACGGTGGAAGATCTTTCAAAAATTTATATCCATGAATTGGTAAAAGGGAATGGTTTACTAGCTTCAATAGTCATAGATAGAGATCTGAGGTTCAAATCTCGTTTCTGTAAATCCTTACAACAAGCCCTTGGGACTTAGTTGACAATGAGCACAGTGTATCATCTTCAGATGGATAGACAATCCGAGTGGATGATACAAACATTGGAAGACATGTTGCAGTCTTGTGTAATAGATTTTGGTGGCTCATGGGGGGATCATATACCATTATTGGTGTTATAATACAATAACTGCTATCAATCCTTGATACACATGGCTCTATTTGAATCATTGTATGGGCATCCTTGCCGTTCTATACTAAACTGGGCGGAAACGGGTGAAACATCACTATTTGTGCCAAGCCTTGTCCAAGAAACAATGGAGAAGATCCTATTGATTAGAAATAGGATAGAGATGGCTCAGAGTCATCATAAATCTTATGCATCTCACCGTCGAAGACTGTTGTCATTTTTTCTGGGTGATTATGTCTTCTTTTGGTGTATCGGCATGAAATGGAAGGTGACCATTGAGGTCTTGAAACATGATGGGGGGGTTAATTTGGTTCATAATTTGTTCCATGTATCCCAATTGAAAATGTATCACCCTAATCTTGACCATGTGATCAGATGGGATCATGTTGAGCTTGAACTGGAGGCATCATTGGAACATATCCCAGTGCGGATTATAGATAGACAAGAGAAATTCTTGCGTGGGAAAAGCATCAGCCTAGTGTAGGTCTTATAGAAACATGGTCAGATTAAGGAAGATACATGGGAATGTGAGAAGAATATGGAAGAGTAGTGGCCAAAACTCTTTTTGTCTAGGGAGGGTTTTCTACATTCCGAGGACTGGAAGACCAATGATGGGGAGAATGTAGTACCCCTCGTATCGGGTACATAACCCCTTTACTCATGTATTCCAAAATGGTTTTTCTTTGATTGGGTTTCCATAAAATATATATCTTCAATAAAATATTGAGTTTCTATAAAAATTAGAGTATCTATAACATAGAGAGTTTCCATAATGTTGGGTGTTTCCAAAATGTTGGTTATTTCCATAAAGTGGGTTGTTTCCATAAAGTGGGGTGTTTCCATAAAGTGGGATGTTTCCATAAAAAATGTGTTCCTATAAAAATGGTAAAGGTGAAGGATAGAGAGTATGGGGTTTTTATAAGGTGTTTTGGGACCAAAAGGAAGGTCACACGATCCATACACAGTTTTCCCAAACCGTGTGGTCAAACATTGCGTAGTGGCCAAATCAAGATCCAATTTTCTTGGAGCTTACTCGTTTTTTCTCTACATATTTTTTGTGGAAAAAAAACGCCCCTATTTCTATATTACTCTTCCTAGATGTCTGTAGAACCCTTCCTACATATTTTTTGGACAACGTAGAGACTTCCCTTGGTTATTTCAAGCCTGATTCTTGGGGTAAGTGACGATCTTCTTGGTTATTTTTTGTTTTTTGAAAACTCCTTCGTCTCTGCTTTATGTTTTCATTGATATACACCTATTGTGGGTGGATAAAAGTCCTTAAACATCATTTAAGTATAAATATCGTGTTTTCATGGTAGATTAAGAGATTTGTGCTACTTTCTTGGATTCTTGATCTGATTCTTGAGGTATGTTACCATTCTTTCCGGATTTGTCATGTTTTCATAGATCTGCTTAGATCTACTTCTCTTATCTCCATTTATTCATAGATATGAACCTATAGTAGGTAGATATACGTTTTTGGATTCCCAATAATTCAATGTCAATTCGTTATTTTTCTTCGATAAAAGAACTTACGTTGTACTTGGAGAATCAACTCGCCTTCTGGTGCATTCTTCTTCTATTGTCGACTTTCATCAAAACCTTCAGGGTAAGAGGCTTCTCTCTCGACTACTCTTACTATAATTTATTTTCATAAATTCTAATTGAATTATTTAAAATAAATTGATTGTGAAAATCATCAAAAAATCTTCTTTAGTGGTGATTTATGTTTTTTAAATTGTGTGATCTTAGTGAATAGTTATGCAAAGGGGGTTTAGTTTCATGAATTTAAAATGTTGATTTTAAATTACAGATTTTCTGGAATTGGTAAATGGTTGATGAAAAATGGGGTTCCAAATAGAAATGGTTTTCAATAAAAATGTAGTTTTATTGAATGTTTTTGAAATTGAAATGGTTTGGCATTGAAATGGTTTTGATGGAACTGGTTTTCAATAAAAATGTTTTTTATTGAAAGGGTTATTTTTTTACTAAGGACTGGGAATATGTGGTGTTTGTTCATGTTTCATATATGTGTCTTGGTTTAAATTTGTCCTTATTCATGGTGCCAAAGGGTAAATGGCACATGGGAAACAATTACCTTGTGACGACTTGGTAGATCAATAAGAAACTGCTCATGAGTATGATACTTTCATAATGTATCATGTAAGGTTGGTTGCATGGGATGTGTAATGGTTGTGTTGGAGAATTTATGTATATTGAGAAATGAATTTAATGCTTTTTTAGTTATTTATATGGAAACATATCTTTCAGGGAAAATTGGTTTCAATTTCACTTGTAAGCTATTGGAAATGAATGGTTGGGAAACTTGTTTATATTTAGTTATAAACTTATTTTAAGAAATTGTTTTATATAAAAAAAATTATATAAATATTGATAAATCTTTTATCCTAGTGGTGTGAGTAGGTAACTCATTGGTTAAAACCTACTGAGATTTATACTAACCCATGCTTTGGCACATTGGTGATTTTGCAGATTTTATCTACCAGGACTACGGAAAAGGTAATGCTTCACACGTGTTTAGCACTACCTCGTGATTTTTGGGCTGTTTGGAGATTGTGGAGCATGTATATTATGGGAAATGGAGACTTGAGGTATTTTTAGACTCTAGTTTAGTTTATCCACTGTGTACTTTGATACTTGTTTATTCTTTTGTTGTTACTTACTTTGATGTTGTTTTGAGATACATAAAGTGGTTGAGTTGTCTTTCATTTATTCATGCATTATATAGTGAATGTTTGGTTATGGTTTGTTGGTTTATTGGTTTATTTAATAAATTTTAAATCGTCCCCCACTTGTATTTGAAACCCTTAGGCATTTATTTCCATCCTTTTTCATGTTGGGGATGTCGCTTAAGGCCTAGGAATGACTCATTATACTCTCAAGCCAATGAGAATTGGCGGGTCATTACCACTATCCTCTCTTCTTCATACCTTAAAATTCATTTAGATTAGAAAATACCTAAAAATAAATTCCTAAATTATATTCCCAGGAAATATATCCATTAGTTTTATTCTTAATACATCCAAATAAGGCTTTTTGTGCTTACCTATGGAGTTTTTCCAATGAAGAGATATTGTGCATAACGAAGAATTTTTATTTTATTTCATTCAACTCCTTAAAATATTATCCACTTATGATGATATAATAAAACAATTATCAAATATATAATAATATATTAATATGTTACATAAATAACCAAAATACACCACTTCCATCAAATTGGAAACGAAACAAACAATAGTGTTTACAAAGGACTACTGCCTAGCGAACCGATGTAGTTAATTTTTCATCACCCCCACTCACAAATTATTGTAATGATAAATTTAAATATTAAATGTGATATTTATAATTTTATTACTCAATTTTTAGTTATGATATCATGTATAACTTCTTAACTTCTATCTTTTGGGGGGATATGATAATGTCACTTTTGTGTACGGTGGACTGTCATCTCGCGACGTGATGTCGTTGGTTTTTCAATAGCACTTTACATGGAAGGTAATAAGAATATATACAATGAATATATGTTATATAAATGAAATAATTATGATATTCATTAAATATTAATCATTATGAAAATGTAATTTTTTATTTTATTTCTTACACTAGAAAATGATAACGTTGTTCGTGCTACGTGTGGACAATCACCTTCCACGAAACAATGTGATTATTATTTCATTACCACATCAAACATATGATATATATTTAAGATTATTTTTATGAAATAATATATTATTTATGATATTATTATAATCATATATCTATATAACGATACATAACTTCTTTCCATAAAGTCCATTTAAATATGGAAACATTAAACATGCGTACGTTCAACCTACCATTTCCTTGATTGTAACATGGTTCATTTTTCATAATCAGATTACGTTATTAAATTTAAAATTATAATTGATGAATAATTATGATAAATATTAAAATCTTATTATTATAGATATTTTTAATTATTGAACACTTTGACCATGGTCAGCATACCAAATTCATTTCAAAACAATGAATTGAGCGTCCTCAAAATATAATACATAGACTTAACTGATTGTGATTTTAAATATTAAATTAAAAATAAATAAATCAATGATTTAATTATAAGGTAATAAAATAAATACTTTATGGTATCAATTAATTTATATAATTTTACCATATAGTAGTTAAAGTCCATCCATGTATATCATAGACTCGAGGTAAGAGGATTCTTAACTCAATTTCCATTAATTGGATTAAACATATGCTTAATTGATTCCGTAATACTAAGAATTTTTCTGATATTACCATTTTTTGTGTTAGGATTTATTTAATATTTAATTGTGGGTATTATAATTTGTGACACATAATTATTTCATTGATTTATTATCACTCATGTGATACAATCTTGGTAATGGGTTTTGTCTTGGTTTCCTTATTTAATGCATATTTTAATATTATGAACATAAATTATTTTTTATGTTGTATTGAATACCCCCTTATATATGTAATTCTATTAATCCTTCATAATTCATGATTTTTTATGTTTTAATTTGAATTATGTTATCCCAAGAGTATTTTAATTAAAATTTACCAAGTGGTACAGAATTTCATAACTCAATTTCTTTTTATTGGGTTATATTACTTCTTCATTTCCATTATTATTATACGATAATGTGTGTACTAACATTTTATTATATTATTTTTTATTTACAATTTTTATATTTGGATTAATAGGTGATACACACAATGTATTGATTTATCAATTCTCACTTCAACATTATGGTCATTGTAAGCATTACACATATCATATTATTTTAATTGGGACATAAATTATATTATACACCCATCTTATATTATGAGGTTTATATTCTACCCCATTTATATTGTACATATTTAATTTCATTATATTCATGATATTTAAATTTTTATTTGAAATTTGTCTTTCATGTGGTTACAATTGGATTATTACTCAAAGTTAAAAAGTTATTTTCATCAATATTATTATTAATGATATTTTAATAGAATTTATATTCATCTATGTTAAAAGCCCCTAATATTATTTATTATCCACTAGGATATATTGAAATTATACCATCCTCATTACTTCTCTACATTAATCATTATTTTTATAGAACTCAATTCTTTTCCATGGGATATTAATGTTTCAAAGAGATTGTTTTGGAACCAGTTTCTTTTCCATGGGATAACAATGTCTCACAATTATTTCTATAAAACTTGTTTATTTTATATGGGTGGGTAATTTTTCAATGATATATTTTGGACCCAATTTATTTTTAATGGGTTAATAATGTTTCAAAGAGATTTTTATGTAGTCTATTTAAATTCCAACAGTTTTAAATGATTTAAATAGATTTTAATGGAACCAGTTTCTCTTTCATGAGTTAATAGTGTTTCAAAGATATTGTTATGGAACCCATTTATTTACTATTGGGTAATCATGCTTCAAAGGTATTTTTATAAAATATATTTATTTTCTATGGTTTGATATTATTTTTTAGTTAATAATGGTCGTTTCGGTGAGTTTTATTATGAAATCGAAGATCTATATACCTTATTTATGATATGGTTCTTGGGAATTATTATAATGGTGGGTAGTTCCATGATACGCCAAGAATTGGTGGGTATGTGATGGACCTCAAATTGACTTTGTATGGATGTTGACTATATGGTTATTCGATTTGTAAGAGTGTCTCTAAGTTTGATATATTAATTATATCTCAAGTTACCAACATATTTTCTTTACGATTTTTATGCAGTTACAATGATTCCTTGATGAAAATTTATTTCACATGGCTAATAATTATTGACTCATATGACTCTTTCCATTATTAAAAACATACTGCATGTTTTACTATTTGATGATATGTTTATTGATGGGTATAAATATTCTTATGTTATGCACATTAAATTTTATTATTTCATCATACTTTTATGTCCTTATTCTCACTAAAGAAATTCAATTGTTAATGCTTTAGATTACATTTACTGGGAATTTGATCTCACCAGTCTTATGTTTAATTTTCCAAAAACTATGAAGAATTATGTTAATTGATATATTTATATAAAAGACTCTAATATGATGACGTTTTTGGGAGATATTGAAACCATTGTATGGATATGAAAACCAAGGTATAGTGGTAAAATACCCTACTTGAATCTCTGTGTATTGTTTATTTAAGAGTTTTTACTAATTCGTTAAAACTCTAAACCTAAATGGTACATGTATATGTAAGTCATTAAATATTTCCTGTTGATGTTGTTAGGTTTTTATGGAAAAAACTAGGTCACAGTATTCGGTATGAAATCGATAAATGTAAAGTTTATGGCATCTGCACCAGATTTGGGAGTGTGAAATTGGAGCTATTAAAGTTGGTATCATATTAGGGTTTAGATATATTTAGAGATTATGATATTTTCTTGTGAGGTTATCTTAAGTTTTATGGATACCATAATTGGTATATATGATTAAGTTTGATCATATGTTTAATGTCCTTGACACCCATTTTGAGTATTAAAGTAGTAAAATTTTGAGATAATTGATGAAATTTTATGATATGTTTTATGGTTTTGAAGTATATGTAACCCCTAGGTTCCACCTGAAGTGTTATTTAAGGAGGAATTATTTTTTCACTTGTTTAATCTAAAAAGGATGGCCAGTAGGCTGGGTGAAAACCCATCATATCCAACATGTTCATGGGGCTTGAACCCATGACCCAAGTGAGATAAGTGCAAACCACCAACCACTAGCCTACGCGATCTCCAAATTAGTATGACATTTTTACTGGTAAATATTAAGTTTTTTTGGAAACATATGGGATTAAAAATTTATATTTTGATTACATAGTTAATTTTAATTGGAATAAGTCCACTATTTTGGGAACATTATATATTTGTGGTAAATAGAATACTATGGGATTATATTTGAGGGATAATGTTTGATTTATATTTGATGAATATATGGTCGAATCCTTCAAATCCATGGGTTTTGACCTTATTCTATAAAATTTTGATTAATATTATGGATATTTATTTAGAGAATGATTTATTTCAATCATTGGGTATTATTATTCAACTTTAGAGATTAGTGTATTACTAAATCATATGAAGCTTTATTCATTTTTGGAAATATATTACCTTATACTTATAGATTTTTTTGGTCAATCCTATAGACATCAAGAAAATCTAATTAACCACTTATGGATTATTTTATCCATTATAAGATGACTTTAGTTCGTCCTGAATGACAACATCATCTTCAATACTCATCGTTTGGTGAAAAAGATGAGATTTTGGTGGAATTGATTAAAGGATGAAATTATAATTCTCAAGTTAGTATATTTTATATATGTTGTTCTTATTCTAGATGGTAATAAATTCCTCAACACAAAGAAAAAGAATCTTGAAAAAGAATAATGAATTATTTCCATCATTTTTTATGAAATCAATATTATTCATTACACCACATTAGTTTATGATTTTGTGATTATAGACACCCTCATGATCATTCAATTTCTCGGGATCAATGATCTATTTCACTCTCTAAGATTATTTACATTTTTCTTCCATGTCCATATCTTCAGCCTAATCTAATGTTATCTAATGTGGAAAACTAGGTATTATAAGACCTTAATATTTTCCCTTACCCTATTTTATGTGAAATTTATATTAACCCTTTTTAGTATCAAGGTTTACAAAAATGGTATTTTCAAATGGAAAACCATTGATTACTTAGATAAATCTAAAATAAAAAATAAAAAAATTATTTAGTGGTGTGAGAATGTAGCTCCATGATATTTTATGAAATGGATATTTTCTTTATAGCATACAAAACATAAAATATAGAGCTTAAACAAACCATTAAATAATATTATTTTAAATTTTACAATCCTAACTTAGTGATCATATAAGTAGGTGTGAATATTATTAACTAATTTATAAACTATAATTATAAAATTTCTATTTAATTGAAATCTATTGATAAATTCTTAGTAAATAGTCAATCAATTTTTAATAAATTTGTTTTATTCTTCAAAAATGTGTTTTCCTCATAAATGATTATTATTGATTTTGTGAGGGAATATTACAATTAATATTTATAAATATTAGAAAAAGTATTTGATAAAATTATTATCATTTTTGAAATTATTATATAAAAGTAAACGTAGTGTAAAAATTTGTGAGGTTTCATAAAATATAGATTTTTTGGTGTTTACTAAAAAATACCAATTTTCTTAAAAATTTCTCTCATTTTAAATAAATTTTTTAATTTTAAAGTCAAATTTTATTGAATAATATTCCATTTAAAATAATTATTATTTATTTATATTTAATCCACATAAATTATTTTAAATCAACTTCATATTAGATTTTAGTATAATTTTTTTTCTATTTTTAAAAAACAGGTCCTCCAGAAAACTGTTTTAATGTGCATAGTGTTTCTCTATTTAAATAAATTAAAATCATCTCTAATCAGGAAGTTATGATATAAAATCTATAGATTTTATATCATTTTATATTAATTTATATTAATATAATTATGTTTATTATAAATATATTTAGTATAAAAGTATCTTTTCCTTTATAAATACACTTCATGAAAACCTACATTTTCATCTTGTTTGGGGGTTCAATTTAAATTTAATTTTCACAATTCAATAAATAGAATTTGGTAAAATTGTTTCTATATTTTTAATAATAATATTTTTTATTATCTAACAAGGTCAAATTAATTTTTTTCCATAATGAATAGTGAAATCAGGAAAAATTAATAAACGTGTTTAATATAAAAACAGGTCTACTAGGTGGTAAACTAAAATGATAAGGATTTAAATGTCCCTAAAATATGTATTTATTTTATTGGGTATTTTTTTAATTCTTTATCCATAAAATAATCTAATTCCAGTAAAATCTAGTCACATTAATTTTATAATGACCTATATAATAAGTTAAGTGAAGTGAAAGACAAAAAAATTAACCTTCGTTTTAATATCTATAATGATTTAGGATACGAAAAAGGAAAAAAAATATTTGGTTATTATAAGTAATTATTTGAAAGATAAATTAATTTTTTATCATGGTAATTTATTTTTATTTTTTAATGATATAATAATTACCAAAAATTCTTATCCAACATCAATGCATAAATTATTTAATAATGAAAATGGAATAAATGATATTAAAAATGTTAAAAGTAATATAATATTATTGAAACATTGTGTTCCATGAATTTTGTAGAGGAATATAACATATAAAGGATATTTTTATTTTTTTATATTCAGATTACCATATTATCATGCTGTTAATAAGGTCGAAGTAAATGAATAGTGTCAAAATGGGCATTAATGTTATTTTATAAAAAATAAAATTTTATTAAATGATTTAAAATTTATAGAATCAAAAATCTATGGAATGTAACTATTAAATGTTTAAAAATTTAAATCAAGGAAAATTAATGGACCAACTATCCTTTTATGAAAATCATAATGACCCTTAAATAGGTAAAACATTGTTTCTAAGGTAAAGGGTAAAATGGGGTTTTGGTAATTTCATTCGCTAGTTTTAAGATTAATTTCCAAAAAAATAGATTTTTATTTTATAATTTTTATTTAATAAACTACAGCCATGTGTAAAAAGCTTATAATATTTATCAGTTTTTATGTGGTCTTAAATGATAAATTGCATGGCTAAAAAGTCTAGTTACCATAGTGAAAATTGAAATGGTAAAAGTAAGAAAACTCAGGAGTTAAGGATCAACATATTTTAAACATGTTTTTTTTCTGTGGTGGAGGTTTAGATCGAACATATAGCCCCTAAACTCAATTATATACTATTTATTTTTTTCTTTTTAGTTGGGAGTGAGTCCCAGTTATTGAATAGTTTTTGGTATTTAAAAAAATCTACTAACCTCACTAATAAAAGGCCACTCCCCTCCTCTCTAATTCAAACCTTCAAACCCCTTTAGATCTGAAATTTACTACCCAAATAACTTCCTAAATTATCTACCCATGAGATATATTCCTTATTTTTATCCGAAATCGATCATAAGAAGGATTTCGTTTTTATATAAGGAGGTTGTTAGCAAGAGACATATTGTGCTTAACCGAGTGTTTTTTTTGTTATTCTTCTACCTCCTTCAAATAGAATCCATTAATTCAGATAAAACAAAAAGAGTATCCACTATATATAGAGATGTGAATATATTAATTTAATAACCTAAATACGCATCATCTTCTATCAAATTGGAAACAAAATTATTTATCATGTGTATGGCGAACTACCACCTCATGAACTGATGTTTTTCATTTTTCATCCTTTACTCTCAGGGATGATTTTAAATATATATATTTAACATATATATGTGATGTTTTTAAATTAATTAACCCTATGTAATTATTATATCACATATAACTTCTTAAATTATATTATGTGGGGGATACAATAATGTTACTCATGTGTACGATAGATTGTCATCTCACAATGTAATGTGATTCATTTTTCATGAACTCTATTCATTAAAGGTTATCAGTATAAGTTTAATAAATATATGTGATATAAATGATATAATTATTACATTTTTTAAATAATTTTAATTATTAAAATATAATTTTCCATTTTTTTACATACGCAGATAAATGATAGTGTCGTATGTGCTACATGTTCACTACCACCTTCCAGGAAGTGATGTGATTCATTTTTCATCACCACATTACATAGATTATATATTTATATGTAAATTTAAAGAAATAATGTATTTCATGTGATAATTTTAATTATTTTGACATAAAATTATATATATCGTCTTTCCAAAATGATCATTGAAAAAATGGAGACGTTACTTATGCATGATGTAATGGCCCGAACCTCTCCGGCACATTCCTTTGTCAAAAGAAGGCCATGAAGTGTTCTGGAGGGTAAGATGGAATTTTTCCACACTTTCCAGAATTTTGAAACTACATGCCATGTAGTTTGAGTACACGCCGTGTACCCCCTTGCCGGGTATACCCCGTGTTGAAGGTCGTGTCCTTGATGTGTGAGATAAATGAGTGCATGTCGTGTGTCCAATACAACACACCGTGTAGTCTCTCCCCATGTACGCGTTATCGTGTGTTGACCAGTCAATGTTCGTGTGCCATGTTGGAGTCGTGTTAAACAAATTATTGCACTCCGGGTGTCCAAACTACATGCCGGGTAGTCTTTCCCCGCGTATGAGTTACCCTCAAACTGTGTGTTGACTAGTCAACAGTCGCAGAGCCGTCTTGCAAGACGCATGGAGACCGTGTGAAATAACATAGTACAAGTTGTGTACCATAAAGTACACACTGTGTAATTTTTCTTTTCACACCTATAAATGGAGGGGTCCCGTCCTCCTTTTCAACTCACCCCTATCCTCCCCTTTCCTCTGAGAAGAGGTCTCCCAAGAGACTCGAAGGCTCTTTCTTCCATAACTTCTTCATCCAACCTCTGATTTATGATCCGTCAGCGGCCACGAGATCGTAACGATGAGGTGGAACTTCTGAGCTTGGATCTTCTATCCTTCCTTCGGCCCTTCCTTTCCAACTTCCACCCGAGGAGGTTTTTTCGGGACTAGACGGAAGTGACGGACGCCGACGGACGTCTTCTAAAGTTAATCTGGGGGAGCGTTGTGATCAGAACCTATTGAGGTAGGGATCTTACCTTCATCTCTCTAATTTGTGCATCATGCAGGGTGGGTATCCTATTGTTTTCATGAGAAACAGTTGAACCATTAAATAAAGACAACAACTGGTTAAATAATGGGGATGGGAAAGTTGTTATGTTTATCTTTGTTTATCCTATTGATATGTTGTGAATTGAATAGGCTTATTGCTACTAAAAATCACTGTCCATTGGGTCCTTTACTTGCGTAATTCAATTTTTCCCTATCTTTCTAGACTGTTTTGTGGATGGAAACATTGTCGAATGTGGAAATTGGTTAATCATGTAATGTTGGATGTTTAAAATCTGGAACCCTTGTGTGATCACACATGTTAAACAAAATGGAATAATGAACATGTGGGTTTTGTCTTGGTTACTGGTGTGTGAATGGAAGGGGTGAATTCTAGGTTGTTACGAATAGAACAGGCAGCAGGGCTATGGTAAATGATGTTTAAGGGGCGATGATGTGGCACAAACCTTGTTTTATGGGTTGTTGTGGATTGGCTGGGCAGCGGGGCTGCGATAAATGGTATTAAAGGGATAATGATGTACGGAGCAGTTGTGGTTATGGCAGATGGCAGCGGGGCTGCAGAAATGGGTTTGAATGTAAACAGACTATGGGTTGTGAATAATAAATAAAACGTGGAAGAGTTAATGAATTGTGGTTCACGGTAATAGATTATGAATAATAATCAATGGGGTTGTATGGATATTAAGATGTACTTGGTTGGGTTGCTTGTGTTTTCCTAACTTGATTTGTGGATGACAGCGACATGTTTTACAAACGATCGATGAGGTTGGTTGTGGATAGTTTCCCAGTAGTTAAGGAACTAGATAAACATATTCTGCTGAAACGTGAAAACATAAATGGGGTTGGGGTTGGTTGTTTTATGCGTGCTTCGTAGTAGTAGTACCGAGGCACATGCTCAGTTTCTCAGATTAGAAGCCATTGGTTAGGCTGAGTGTTTGGAATATATATATATATATGTATCTTTTGTGTTTTATCGCACCCCACCCATGTTGAGCACTTAGTGTAGAACACTCCCATTTCATAGGAGAGGTTGTTTTTCCCATAGTTACTAGCTCCTTCCTACTCCTTCTCCCCTAGGATGTGATGGCTTTAGGCGACCTTACACCTAAGACTCTTCGGGTAGGTTTCGATTGCGGTGTATTTAGCCCAATGCTCTTCGGGCCGGCTGTACTATTTCCCAAGAATCTTCGGGATGAGGCCCAGGTGTGTGAGGGCGGGTTACGTGGTTGAGCGGCCCAGGTGTGTGCGGGCGAGATACATGGTTGAGAGGCCCTGGTGTGTGCGGGTGGGATACGTGGTTGAGAGGACTATGTGTGTGTGGGCAGGATACGTTGTTTTGAGGCCCAGGTGTGTGCGGGTGGGGAGAGTGTGGCAGCGTCAGGACGTTCGCCGTTAGGAAGAGCAGCTAACTGAAGGGAAATGGTGATGGGTACCCAATACTCTTGTGCTTATATACTACAACTACATGTTGTGATTGTGTTTTGGGGAGTGTGGCTGGTGAGGTTGGGTGGATAGAATTCCTTTCTAGGTTTCTTCTGTTGTTCTCACGGGACATTAGGATGTCTCCCCACTTGTGCACGAGAGCTTTGGGTTTCCCTACTGAGTATAATTATATGCTCACCCTACGTTTACTTTCAGGTTTCCAGGAGGACAACCAGGGTCGTGCGGGACCCTACTAGTCAGACAGTTGCAGTTGTAGCAGTTTTTGTACTCTTGTTTTCTTTTGGTATTGTACTTTGAGCTTTCTTGTACTTGTACCTTGTTATAAAATTGTTTAAACATGCATGTGGGATTGGTTGGGTTTTTTTATATACAATTTTTCTTTTTCCTTTATGGTGGTTGACTTGTCCTATTTCCTGATCCTAAATAATAAAATGGGTAATGCCTCCCATATTTGTGAAAACTCATACCCGTGGTGCTAGTTTCCACCCAGGGGTGTACTGGAGGCGAGACTCGAGGGTCATTATCTCTCATTCACCATTTCCATCTCAAGAGGGTCATCTTTGGTGGGAGGGGGTCATGACAGAATGGTATCAGAGGTGATGTTTGAGAGATAGGATGGAGTCTGGAGTTAGGTATAGTGAGGATTTCATGGGATGGTGGGAAAAAATGTTAGTTAATATTGGTTCGTGACATAGTCCAGGGAAGACCGGCTAGGACATGGGATTTTTGGGGCCCCCGTGATCTGATGCAAGGACTCTTAGCCTACCAAATGACCAAGTGAGACTACATTGATTGCAGGGTAGAGACCCTAGGGAAGGTACATGCATCATCATGATTGTGTTTTACTTGATTTGAGTGTTCTGGGAAAGAAATTGAAATAAAATGATAAAATAAAACCTCTAGTTTTTTCTTACTACTTGGGCTTAGGCGATCTCAGTTTTCTGTACAGCCATGGCCCATGGACGTCATCCTTGGGTGGCTCAGACGACAGAGGCCTTGCAGATTTAGGTGGTCGATCAGTTGGGGATTGACCGAGAGGAGGAAGATAGCTAGTGGCCGAAGACTCTCTGTTCTTTTCAGTGGCAGACCCTTAAGAAGTACGAGGGTAGTACATCGGATACGGAGACGGAGGGGTGGCTTGAGGATCTAGGGATCACTTTTACCTTGATTCTTGCTCCGAGGGAGTACTAAGTTCCCCTAGCAGTCAGTCAGCTGAGAGGTGCAATGCGACATTGGTGGACGCTCTACCTCAGAGAGAGGGTAGAGGCAGAGGTTCTATGGGATGACATTGAGAAGGAATTCAAAGAGGAATTCTGTTCTTCCATGATCAAGGTGGAGAAGCAGTAGGAGTTACTCTCCCATCAGCTGGGGAGTATGTCAGTACAAGAGATGGGGATCAAGTTCCGGGATCTCCTGCGCTTTGCTCCATATCTCTTTCCAGATGAGGAGTCTCAGGTAAGACGTTTGGCGGAGGTGCTTCGTCCTTCTCTCCAGTATGATGTCACCCCCTTCACCCTTCCGACGTACTTGGCGGTACAGAAGAAGGTAGAGGTTGTAGATAGGATTCACTCGGTTTCGAGGTGCACCCCAAGAGGGGATCCAGCTGGGCTCGTCGAAGGGGAAAGTAGTCAGCAGCAGGTCTCCTATGATGGGACCTTCCTGGTTTAGGCTAGTGGGGAGTAGGCCCCATCAGTTCAAGTTCAGATCTTCTGGTCCTCGTCCCTTTTTCATGAGACCAAGACCGAAGTGTTTTTCTTGTGGAGGTTTCGACCACGTTTAGAGTCGGTGCCCGACGCGAGCTCAGTACGGTGGAGGTCGGTACGTTCAGCACCCACCTCAGCAGCACCAGTTGCCGGTGAGGCCCTTACAGCAGCAGCAGGACCATGCTCCTATGAGGGCAGACTTTGCGGGAGGAGGCCGACCTCAGGGTGCTCCTTAGGGACCTCGACCAAGGTGTGGTTGGGGAGGTGGAAGACATCAGAGAGGCAGAGGAGCTGGGCGTGGATAGTTGCTTGCAGCAGAGTTGACAGCTCCAGTAGGACCAGAGGTGGTGCGAGGTACGATTTGTTTGTTCAACACTCTTGTTTCTGATTTGTTGGATTTGGGGGATTCGCACTCCTTTGTTGCACCTGTTCTAGACCATGCTTTGGGACTAGATGTAGAGAGAATTTACGTACCACTAGTGCTGAGTACACCAGTTGGAGGCCAGACCAGCATATCTTGTGTTTGCCGGAGATGTGGGCTGACGTTGGGGCCACATCAATCTAGTGGGGACCTTCTTCTTTTACAGATGCAGACATACGATGTCATCCTAGGCATCGACTGGTTGTTTTCTTTTAGTTCCATTATCGACTGCTTCCGGAGAAGAGTTGTGTTCTCTGACATGGATGGGCAGCGCATATCTTCTGTTGGCGAGAGGAGCTATCAGGTAGGAAGCCAACATGTGAAGCCTCTCCCTTCCTTGTTAGGCGAGTTATATGTGGTTCCAGCTGATATAGAGATGATGGATATCCCAGAGGTTGTTGGGGAGTTCCTCGATGTTTTTCTTGAGGAGGTTGGGACTCAACCCCCCCCCCCCCCCCCCCGACGTGACGTTGTGTTCCGGATAGGCTTACAGCCTGGTGCCCGTCCGATTTCGATGGCCCCTCATTGGATGGCACCTTCGGAGTTGCGGGGGTTGATGATTCAGATTGACGATCTGATGGAGAAGGGTTTTGTTTGACCCAGCGTATAGCCATGGGGTGCTCCAGTTTTGTTGGTGAATAAGGAAGATGGTGGTCTCAGGCTATGCATAGACTACCGAAGGTTGAACCAGGTAATAGTCAAGAACCGTTACCCCCTTCCAAGGATAGATGATCTCTTCGACCAACTGAGGGGAGCAGGTTGGTTTTCTAAGATTGATCTACGATCTGGATATCATCAGTTGAGGGTAAAGGACATTGACATCTCGAAGACGGCTTTCAGGTGCAGGTATGGGCACTCTGAGTTTGTAGTGATGTCGTTTGGAGTTACGAACGCACCGGCCGTGTTCATGGGACTTATGAAATTTGTCTTCCGAGAGTTTCTAGACCAGTTTTTCATTGGGTTTATCTATGACATCCTGATCTACTCAAGATCAGAGGAGGATCACGTTGAGCATCTCAGGGAAGTCTTGTAAGTCCTTCGACACCAACAGATTTATGAGAAATTGTCGATGTGTAAGTTCTTAATGCAAGAAGTACACTTCTTTGGGCACGTGGTGTCTCAGCATGGAGTGTCAGTGGACCTGTCAAAGGTCGAGGAAGTTGTATCTTGGGCAGCACCTAAGAGCATGTCAGAAGTTCGTAGTTTCCTGGGCTTAGCAGGTTACTATTGGAGGTTCGTTTCAGACTTCTCTTGAGTTGCTGCTCCATTGACAGCTTTGACTAGGAAGAACTAGGTCTTCCTATAGAGCGAGTAGTGCCAGAAGGCTTTCGACTACCTGAAGGAGAAGTTGGTTAGTGCTCCCGTACTCAGGTTTCCAGAGGAAGGGTTGTTGTATGAAGTGTTTTGTGATTCTTTTGGCCTTGGTCTAGGGTGCGTGCTGATGCAGAAGAAGGGAGTGATCTGTTATGGGTCTAGACAATTATGCCCTCATGAGAATACTTATGCCACCCATGACCAAGAGCTTTTAGTAGTAGTGTTCGCACTAAAGTTGTGGCGACATTACCACTTTGGGGAGCGCTTTGTGGTCTTCTCAGATCACAAGAGCTTGTGTTATATCTTCTCTCAGTGTGACCAGAACCTACGGTAGCGGAGATGGGTCGAGTTTCTCCAAGACTATGACTTTGATATCTCTTACACTGAAGGTAAGGGCAACATTGCAGCTGATGCCCTGAGTAGGAATTCACATAAGGAAGTGGTTTTAGAATCCACTGATTCTTGGAAAGTGATGGGAGAGTTGGCTGCGTTGCACTTGGATGTAAGGGAAGAAGGTGTTAGAGGCCGTTTGTTTCAGAAGATGGTGCAGTCCTCCTTGTTGTAGAAGGTGGAAGAGTCTCAGTGGGGGGACTTTGAGGCGGAAGTGATGTGGGATCGTGTCGATCAGGGGAACGCTCTCGAAGGATGGTCAGAGGACAGCCGACATCAGATTATTTTCCATTGAAGGTTGATTGTTCCAGATGCGATGCATGAGGGAGTTCTCCTTGAGTTCCATAGCTCATACTTGGAGGTACATCCAGGAGTTTCAAAAATGTACCGTGGCCTGAGGGAACAGTTTTGGTGGCCCAGGGTGAAATGGGTAGTGGCAAAGTTTGTGGCTAAATGCATAGTGTGTCAGCAAGTGAAGGATGAACACCGTGTTCCAAGTGGTTTGTTGCATCCTTTAGATGTCCTTGAGTGGAAGTGGGATGACATCTCAATAGACTTCGCCACAGGACTACCCAGAACATAGGGTGGTTATGATACTATCTAGGTACTGGTGGATTGACTGACAAAATCATCTCAATTCTTAGCAATTAAGGAGTCAGGCCCGGTGAGTACCTTAGCATAGAGGTACATTGACGATGTGGTGCATTTTTATGGAGTTCCGAAGACTATCATCTCATATCGGGATACTCGATTTACCTCACGAGCCTGGAGGGGGTTACATCATGCTTTTGGCACCCAGCTATTCCATAGCACTGCTTTCCACCCCCAGACCGATGGGCAGACAGAGAAGACTATCCAGATGTTGGAGGACATGCTGTGAGCATGCGTTCTAGATTTCAGAGGATCAGGGGTATGACACTTGCCTTTAGTAGAGTTTTCCTACAATAACATCTTCCACTCTACTATTGGCATGGCACCGTTTGAGGCTTTTTATGGAAGACCATGTCGTTCACCCATTTGTTGGTCAGAGGTTGGTGAGACAGGTGCTCTTGGGCCAGAGGTAGTGCAGAGCACCACAGAGAAAGTCCATCTTGTACGTGAGAGGATTAAAGCGGCTCAGGACCAACAGAAGTCTTATGCTGATCGTCAGAGGAGGCCCTTGGAGTGTGAGGTGGGAGATCATGTGTTCTTGAAGGTTTCCCCTCGACGGTGTTAGCGGAGGTTTGGGGAAGGGAGAAATCTCTCACCTAGGTTTATCGGACCTTTTGAGGTGCTGAGGCAAGTCGGTGAGGTGGCATATCAATTGGACCTTCCATCTAAGTTGGAGAAGGTTCATGACGTCTTCCACATCTCCCAGCTTCGTCGATACATACATGACGACTATCATGTTATCGACTGGGGAGAGTTAGTTATGGGAGACCATACAACCTTCGAGGAACGACCAGTCTGAATTGAGGATCGTAAAGAGAATGTGATCCGTCGATGAACCATTCCATTGGTTCATGTGTTGTGGAGGAATGGTGGCCTCAAAGAGAGCACTTGGGAGCGAGAGACCCATTTTCATGCTCAGTACCCAGAGTTATTTTGAATTTTGTTTTCCCTTGTTCTTCTACGATTTGTGTTGATGTTGTACTTTGTACATTTGATATATGGAATGCTTGGATTGTCGGTTGTGAGACCTTTTGTTTCCTTGTTCTCTGGAAGTGTGTAACATGTCCGGATGTGTGTGGAAAAGGAAATACATTACCCTTAATCGAGACACATTAATGAGGATGCAATTGAACCCGTGCGGGAAATTCAGTGCCACCTAAAGTGGATAATATCTCAACATAGGAGAAGGAATTTCCCAAAACCACATGTTCGGGCAGTGTGTTGGTTGTGTGGTGTTGGGGGTAGTGAGAGTTGAAAAATCCTAATGTATGAAAGTGGGAAGACCCAATTCTTAATCGAGAAGCATTAATGAGGATGAGATTAAACCCGTGCAGGCAAGTCAGTGCCGCCTAAAGCGGATAATATCTTGACATAGGAGAAGGAATTCCTAACACATTTGATTAGGGTTGTTGGTTGGGTTCTTGTTATAACGAGAACCCTAAGAGGAATCTTTTTGGGTTCCTTTGGGTTGGTTTTTGAATTCTCGGGGATGAGAATGTTTTAAGAGGTATCTGATGTAATGTCCCGGACCGCTCCATCCCATTCCTTTGTCAATAGAAGGCCATGAAGTGTTTTGGAGGGTAATATGGACTTTTCCCACACTTTCCAAAATTTTGAAACTACATGCCGTGTAGTTTGAGTACACGTCGTGAACCCCATTGCCGGGTATACCCCATATTGAAGGTCGTGTCCTTACTGTGTGAGATAAATGAGTGCACTCCGTGTGACCAATACTACACGCCGTGTAGTCTCTCCCCGCATACGCATTACCGTGTGTTGACCAGTCAACGGTCGTGTGCCGTGTTGGAGCCGTGTGAAATAAATGAGTGCATTCCATGTGTCCAAACTACATGCCATGTAGTCTTTCCCTGCATATGTGTTACCCTCAAACCATGTGTTGACCAGTCAACGGCCACGAAGCTGTGTTGGAAGTCGTGTGGAGACCATGTAAAATAACTGAGTACACACTGTGTACCATAAAGTACACGTCGTGTACTTTTTCTTTTCTCTCCTATAAAAGGAGGGGTCCCCTCCTCCTTTTTAACTCACCCCTCTCCTCCCCTTTCAATTTAGCAGAGTTCTCCCATGAGAATCTAAGCAGGGCTACAGTAACTGATGTTAAAGGGGTAATGATGTGGCACAAAACTTGTTTTGTGGGATGTTGTGGATCGCGTGGGCAGCAGGGCTGCGATAAATGGTATTAAATGGATAATGATGTACGGTGCAGTTGTGGTTATGGCAGTTGGCAGCAGGGCTGCAGGGATGGGTTTGAATGTAAACGGACTATGGGTTGTGAATAATAAATAAAAACTGGAAGCGTTAATGAATGGTGGGTATGGTAATGGAACTGGAGTAATAATCAATGGGGTTAGATGGTTAATAAGAAGGACTTGGTTGTGTTTCTTGTGTTTTCCTAACTTGATTTGTGGATGACAGGGATATATTTTATGAATGATTGATGTGGTTGGTTGTGGATAGTTTCCCAGTAGTTAAGGAACTAAATAAACTAATTCTGCTGAAACTTGAAAACCAAAATGGGGTTGGGGTTGGTTGTTTAATGCGTGCTTCGTAGTAGCAGTGTCGGGGCACATACTCAGTTCCTCTGATTAGAAGCCATAGGTTGGGATGAGTGTTTGGTATATATATATATATATATATCTGTATGTTTTGTGTTTTATCGCACCCCACCCATGTTGAGCACTTAGTGCCGAACACTCCCATTTCATGTGAGAGGGTCTTTTCCCTTAGTTACTAGCTTCTTCTTGCTCCTTCTCCCCTAGGCTGTGATGGTTTGAGGCGACCGTACTCCTAAGACTCTTCGGGTAGGTTTCGATCGGGATGGTTTTATCTCAAGACTCTTTGGGCAGGTTCTACTTTTTCCCAAGAATCTTCGGGATGAGGACCAGGTGTGTGCGGGCGGCATACGTGATTGAGAGGCCCAGGTGTGTGCGGGCAGGATACGTGGTTGAGAGGCCCATGTGTGTCTGGGCGGGATACCTGGTTGTGAGGCACAGGTGTGTGCAGGCGGGGAGAGTGTGGAAATGTCAGGATGTTCTCCATTAGAAATAGCAGCTAACTAAAGGGAAATGGTGCGGGGTACCCAATACTCTTGTGCTTATATACTACTACTACCTGTTGTAATTGTGTTTTGGTGAGTGTGGCTGGTGAGGTTGGGTGGATTCAATTCCTTGCTAGGTTTCTTCTGTTGTTCTCACGGGACATTAGGATTTATCCCCACTTGTTCACGAGATCTTTAGGTTTCCCTACTGAGTATACTTGTATGCTCACCCTACGTTTACTTTCAGGTTTCCAGGAGGACTACCAGGGTCGTGCGGGACCCTACTAGTCGGACAGTTGGTGTTGTTCGTGTTGGTGTACTCTTGTTTTCTTTTGGTATTGTACTTTGAGCTTTCATGTACTTGTACCATGTTATAAAATTTCTTAAACATGCATGTGGGATTGGTTGGGTTTATTTATATACACTTGTTATTTTCCTTTTTGGTGGTTGACTTGTCCTACTTCCTGATCCTAAATAATAAAAAGGGTAATGCCTCCCATATTTGTGAGAATTCATACCCTTGCTACTAGTCGCCACCCCGGGGCCTACTAGAGGCGGGACTCAGGGGGTCATTATCTCCCTTTCACCATTGCCAGCTCAGGAGGGGCATCTTTGGTGGGATGGGGTCGTGACACATAAGTACGGCCTACCATCTCCATAATTATAACATAATTCATTTTTCATAATCAAATGAAATTATTGGATTTAAAAATAAAATTGAGAAAAAAATGAGATAAATATTTTCGGATTATTATCATTTAGATGTTGACACAATGAACCATATGACCACGGTCAACACATCAAAACCGTTTTGAAATAATGAACCAAATGTACTCAAAACAGTCAACATGGAAATTACTCATTTTGTATCTAAATATTACATTAAAATAAAATAAAATAAAATAATTAATTATAAGGTATTTAAACTATAATAGTTTATTAATAAATAATTTAATTTATATAATTTTATTACATAGTATTTGAAGCGAATACATAGAATACCTGGACTCAAGTTAAGGGGTTTCTTAACTAAATTTCTATTCATTGGGTTGAAAATCTTATTAAATGATTGTTATATGACAATAATTTGCGCCAAATAACTTATGATTGTATTATTATTTTTACACATTTATTGTGTGAAATAAAATTTATCTCAAAATATTTTTTCATTGATTGATTCTCAATCCAATGATATGATCTTCGAAAGGGATATTGTCTCTTTTTTCTTCACTGAGGAATATTTTAATGTTATGAACCAAATTTATTTTATATCATTCATGAACTATCATATTTTAATTAAAAAATAATTAATCCTTTATACTTGATTGTATTTTATGTTTCAATTTTTATTATTTTATCCTAGGGGATATGACATTAAATTTACTAAGTAATACAGAATTGTATAACTCAATTTCCATTCATTGACTTATATTACGTCTTCATTGTATTGAATATTTTTCGATTATGTGTGATTACTTTTTATTATATAATGTTGTATTTCATGTTTTTATAGGTGGATTTTAATTTTATACACATAGATTCATTGGTTAATTCTCACTTCAGTGTTATGATCATTATAAGGATTTCTTGTCTAAAATTCTCTTCTTTGCGATATATGATATGTTATACAACCAAATTATTTTATGAGGTATATCCAGTTCCCCATTAATATGTTATATCTCGCATATCCTTATGTTAATTATAATCATTGTTTCATTTGAATTTATTCCTTCATGTGGATTTCAATTAGAAAGTTACTCTAAGTAAAAAATGTTATTTTCTTCCAGAATGATTTAATAATATTTCAATAGTATATCGTATAATCATTTTAAAAAACCCTATATGTCATTTACGATACACTATGACATATTAAAATTAAAATATTCTCATTGTTTATTTGGATATGTAATTATTATCCTAGAACACTTTTATTTTCCATATGTTAATCATGTTTCAATTAGATTGTTATGAGACTCGTTTCTTTTCCATGGGTTAGTAAGAATTCAAATATTTATTATAGAACCGATTTCATTTCCATGGGTTAGTAATGTTTCAAAGATATTGTTATAAAAACATTTCCTTTCCATCAGTTAATAATTTTTCAAAGATATTTTTATGTAACCCTTTTCATTTCCACAGGTTAGTAACGATTCAAATAGATTGTTATGGAATATGTTTCGTTTCCCCAAGTCAAAAATGATTCAATGGGAATATTATGGAACCCATTTATCTTCCACATTTTAACCATGTCCCATGGAAATTGTTATTTAATATATTTTCTATACATTGGTTAATCATGGTTTTAAAAGGAGTAATGGTTGTTTCTATGATTTTTGTGATGATATTTGTGTTATATGTACACTATTTATGTTTTGGTTTTTAGAAAGTATTATGATGACTGGTGATTCTGTTAAAAAAATGATAAATGGGTTCATAATATCCCTATAATGCATTAGGTATGGAGGCAGAATGTATGGTTATTCCATTTGTAAATGTGATTATAATAGTTATTTGGAAATGATGTCTCAATTTAGCTAGACATTTCATTAATGAATTTTATGGGGTTTTAAGGATTCCTTGAGGATTGAGTTACATGGATCATGATTATTGATTATAATTAATATTTCCTATGTTAAATCTTATTATCTGTTTTCATGTATGATAATCAAGGTATTGATGGGTATAAATATTCTTATGTTTTGATAATGCACTTTTATTATGTCATTTAAAAATTATTTTATTTTCATGCTCATTAATGGAATTAAATTGTTAATTCTAGTGTTTAACTTTACTAAGAATACGATCTCACCATTTTTATGTTTCCTTTTTCCTAGGTTATGAAAAAAGATGTTAAATGATATGTTTTAAGAAATTTCCCCATTGTGATAATGTTTTTGAGAGATGTTCAATACTTAATATGGAATATGAAAAGATGGGTATAGTGGGAAAAATACCACCTTATATCTATGGTTATATTTTTTTATTGTTTTTAAAAATTTCATAAAACTATAAATCTAAAAGGTCAATTGGTATGAATGTGATTAGATATTTTCTTTTGATGTGGTAAGGTTTGGATGATAAAAATTTGTAACATTTGTCTTTATCCAATCCATGACTGTAAATTTTATGATTTCATCATTGGATCCATGAGTCTCAGATTAGGGAAAATACATTATAAATCTTTTTCATATACACTACCTTTATAATCTTCATTAATAACAATTTTATACATGTATTATATTGTTGTAATCTATTTTCAACAAATTGTTTTAATAACATTAACTATTTTTCATTTGATTAATAATTTTGATATCAACATAAATTATTTGGTACAATATAAATTATTTAAATATCATTTAATATTATATAATATATAATATATATTAATTTAATTTTTTTACTTCTTTCCATATGTTTTTTGTTTTCATTACCTGAAAACAGAATTGATAAGGACTTATTTCAAAAAAATATCAAACTAAGATGTTGCTTTAATAATACATTAAATACGTAATAAAATATTTCATAACTATGTAATAATAATTATTTTCATAATTTATTATAATTATATTTGTTTCCATGTTTCCAAATTCATCCATAATCGTATTTTAAAGCATTATTCTTATAATAGGATAAACTGACTGAAACTTGAACACACTATAACTCAATTGGTGAGTATGGGTAATAAGGTGTTTCTTTTATCATAATATCATTATAAAAAATCCAAATTATTTTATTTTAATATTTTTATTATATTGAACCATAATTGAACATTTTTATATAATTTATGAAAATCAAGATGAAAAACAAAAACCATTTCATCATGGTGGAGATAATCTGCACATATGCACGATTAGCCTTCCCACTTCTCACAAAATGAGAGTGGGTGAAGGTGAATTTTAAATTGAAGTTTAAGGAAAAAATTTATATGTTATACATCATATTTTTTCATAATTACTACTATTAATTCCATCCATTAAAAGGATGTAATGAAAAACAAACGATATCACTTCGTGGCGGTAGCAGTCCATGCAACGCACTAACGAAGTTCTTTTGTTTTTCAATGTGGATATAACTAAATAAATAACGTTTTTAACCCTAATACAATAATATATAAGTATACTAATTATAATTAAATCATAATATTATTTTTCTTATAAGATATTTGTAATAGTAATATTAAGAATAAAATCTTAAGAGGATATAACACTCATATTGAAGACTTGATTTTTTCCTTGGAAGTTCCCTCTAAATTGAATGTATCGGGATAATTATAAGTAAATAGAGGATTATGTTCCTAGGAGAGTTTAATATGGATAGTAAAAGGGTTGTTTTTTATGTGTAATTATATTTAAATGTGTAACTTGGATGGGTGGTAATGAAATCCTTTTAAAATGGGAGAATAGGGGTAGTTTTGGAAACACTCATCATTTTTCAATATTTCCATGAAACTATTACAAGGTCAATGGATCCAAAGTTTCAAAAAAAAATTATTTTTGGGTCTATTTTGCTTTATATGTATCAACTATGTTTTTCGAAATATTTTTTATAAAAATTATATGGTTTTTAACTATAAGTATTTACATTTTACTTTTTTTTGTTAAACTAGGTATCATTTTTAAAAAAAATATGATTTTATGTTTTATTAAACATACTAAAACTATATAAAAAATTTGGTTGAGATGGAAATATATGTAAGATATATTTAATAATTTTATATTTATAAGTATTTTAGAATTTACTTTTATATTAAAACAAATAATGAGTAGAACAATTGTATTATTTTAAAAAGATATTTTGACCATTAGTGATTCTTAATCTTACTTAATATTGACTACCAATTAAATTGGTGATAATATAATTATTTATGTGTTTATAAACTATATTTTTCACTATTTAAATTATTTTAGTTTTATATATTCAATATAAATTTCATTGTATTAAATAAAAAAATTACATTAAGATAGTTGTTTCACAATTATCATAGTAATTTTCATTAATCCTAAATTTATATATTTTATACATAAAATGAAATTATATATAATAGATAGTGTTATAATTTTTATATAAAATCTTATAATTTGTTTATTTAATAAAATCTCTACAAATATTGAAACTAATCTTAATATTATCCTATGTAACACATAAAACTCGTTTTTTTAAAAAAAATTATTTTTTAGAAAAACCTTTTATGAATATGATAGAAATATCAATTCCATTGATTAAATTTAATTTAAAATAATTATTATTATTAAAATATTATTTATTTAAAAAAATTAAATAAAAAGCTTCATGTTATCGTGCTATAATTCATTAATCATAATAGTCAAAAGATAGTTTTTATTAAATTGCTATATAATCTTCCAAAATGTAGAGTATAGGTTCATAACATTAACATATTATTTTAAAATTATTGATCATAATTTATAATATATAATTCTATAAGAACAATTTTCAAAATATTTCAATATATTCATATAATAAAATAATTTCCTAAAGGTGAAACAGTAATAAAATTGGTATTTTAACTATTCAATTTAAAATTATTTATTTCTGAAAAATAAAAAAAATTATTCATAAACTAATATAACAATAATAAATCCAAAACTGATGTTAATTTGGAAAAATTAACATCCTATAATGTAAAAACTGAAAATTAAAATAATATCGTAAAATATCCTGAAAAATAAATATTTTTATAAGAAATCATTTTTATATTAGATATTTTTTTTAAATTAGTAATAATCATTACAATTATCAAAATTAAAAATACCAATTTTATAAAATAAATTTTATGTGTAAGGAAATATTTTATTCATTGCTTAACTATACTAATTGTATATATATATAAATTGATTATGTGTATTTATATATATTTCATAATTTTGTTACTATTGTTTAATAATTGTTGTTTTATAGATACCTTTTATCAGTTTATATTCATTTGGTTTCAATATTCTATATGGAGATAGCCATCGAACAAATTATTTAGTCGAGAAAAAACTCAGGTCATTATCGCGGTGCACTATAATAGTCAACCAAAGTGGAGATGTGATATACTAGATTTGTATAAGGTTTATAGAATAAGTTAATAAATGAACATAATTATATGACATGTGTATAAGGATCCCTCAAATCATGGAAATTATAATAATCACAATATTTTTTATAGTAAGATCACTGATACTCTATCATTATTTCATGTGAGGGGGTCATGAAACCCTGTAATCTCCAAGAATATCCCTACAAGGTTGAGTATTTGAACACAAATAAGTGGTGTTTCTTGTAAATTCGTTTCAATTACTCATTATAAGTTTGAATCAAATAACATCCCCTATTATATCCCTTAAAGATCCTATTAAGATCATTTTACAAAGCAATTCACATATTGAAAAAAAGTCCCTAGTAGTAAGTTAGCAAAATTTAATTTTTGAAAACCCTTAAGGACCACTTTAATGAAATCCACAATATTAGTGGTCATATGGCAATATATCTTACCATCATCATATGTTAGTGACCATTTATCATTTGAATTTAAAATCATATAATCATACAATTTTTTGTTTTCTATTCACGTAATTTTAATATGATCATTGAATTTCCTCTTTTGGGTCATGATTATTGAATCAAGTTGATAGTATTATAATTAAAAGGATACTAAAATTAATTATAAAAGATATTGGAATAAGGTAACATACCAAACTTAATGATATAATTCTCTATTACCTTATCATTAAAAAATATCAGAATTACTAGGAATATTTATGATTCAATATCAATGATAAACATCGGGTTTTCATCATGAAATCCCATCAGAGTTAAAAACCTCTATAATCATTTTATGATGATCAGATATCAAGAATAATCATTGTATTTATGCAACATTGGGTTTAATACATTCTAAGAAAAAACTCAATGATTCAATATTTTCCTTCATAGAAATAGTGAATACAAGTTGAACATGAGCATGATTACTATCCTATAAATCATAAATGAAGATCATAATTATATAATTTCTATAAATTAAATTTGTATATTCCTTAATGAATAGTTTTTTTATATGGATATTCAATAATAAATATTATAAATACATTGAATATCCTATTTAAATTTACATTTTCTTGATAATACTAAATCATATGGGAGATTTACTCAATAGTGTGAAGATGATTAATAAATTAATTTTTTGAGATAAAAATATCATTAATTTTAGGTTTTGGTGTGATTACTATTTAATGTTTTCATGTTGGAATTTTTGGAAGTTGATTCTTTGGATGATATGGTTGGTAAAACAATATAATGAATGTAAATCTTCACCATGGATGTATGGGTTTAAGAAAATTGATGCAATCGAATTAAAGAACTTCAATAGTTAATTCTAGGTGGTTCCATGATCAATTAATAAAATTTTGTATAATTTATCTAAATGGAGATAGATGAGAGGAAGTTAAATTATCTGTAAAAGTAACAAAAATTGTAGTTCTGTTCTAATGTGGAAATGAAAAAGTAGGATCATTTATATTCATGATCTTGATGAGAGACTATATTATAGAGTATGGAGTGATAGATACAACATGTGTATATTTTGTATATGACATGAAAGTACCTGAGGATTTGAATTTTAGTGGAAACAGTGTTCTAGTGATAAGAATGATCTTGTATACAATGGAATTGTATAAGTCTAAATATAAGGATATGTCAGATCCTCCATTGATATAAGTACATTTTAACTCATAGTGTTTATATAAGTTATAATTTATCAATAGATAGACATATTTTATTGGTGGTTTCCATTAACTAAGTAGAAGGATACCTGTGAGGATTAGATTATTGTGTCATTCTCTCCATAGTGATTTGAAGGTGGTGTAACCAGAGCTTACTGATTGGAAACTGAATATTTCATTTATAATAAAGGGTTGATGAAACAATATTTGATTGTATCATGGGTAAAGTTATAATAGATCACATATACTAAAAGAAGGATAATGAGATTATATTTATACCATAGAGAGACTTCCCCATAAATCATTTTCGTCTAATAGGACTCATGAGAATGTGTTTCTATATTACATTCAACAAGGTTCATTGAAGATGTTTCTTAGATGTATAAACTTAAAATTATAATGGATAGGGTAAGTAGAATAAATTTATCCCGTTTAGCTATGTTTATCCCTTAATTAAAATATGAGAAAAAATCTCACATGGATTAAAATTAATGTTCAAACCATGTAATTTTAAATTTGTGGTGATTATTTAGTTTAAGTCATGTGTTTATTTATTTCATATTTTTGGTATATTTTTGTTCTTATTTGGTTGAATTTTGAGGTGATCTTGGTTAGTTTCATAGGTGTGGTTTAACTTCTACATTCTGGTACGTCACATTTTTTGGGATATTACAATCACTATAATTCTATACATCTTCATTTATTGTCTGCAATTTCTATGGGTCGGTGCAGCCATTTCCTAAAAATTGTTATTATAACAATATTTATTGAGTAAAAGTGGAAATAAAATATCCAATTTGTTTTGTTTCTTGGATGAATAACATTATTTTTCCCTTAGCCTTATAAAATAATTCCTAAATATAATCTTGATCCCTTATGATTTTCTGATTCAGTGGGATTTCATTATTTCTATAGGATAAAATTACATGGGTAAGATCTAGTTTATTGTTCAATGGTTAGAAGATTTAGATTTTAGTGGACATTGGTTTGAAACACATTTAAATTTCATATGTTCAATTGATGGTGAGTTATCCATAAGTGAGGTTTTCATAATGATGGGAAAAATAATTGCAAACCACAATGAAATGTTCTAAAATGTCTGGTTAGGTGAAATAGGGTATCATATGAATAGAAGAGTGTTTTCAGGAAATATTGATGGTAAGAATTATGATATGATTACGATAAAATAATAATGATTTGATGATAACTAGATGGATCCCTAGTTTCATATCATGAATTAATTGGGAAAAAAAGAAAATTATAGTATGTATGCTTTGACTATGTGGTCTATTGTAGAATTTGTATGTTATAGAGGTTCCACAAATCCATTAGTAAAGAGGGGTTTTTAATTTCTACATTTTTTTCATTTTCCAACATTATGTCTAGAATATTATGTTAGGTTTCACATCACGTAACTCTTAAGAATGGGTGAATTTAAATTGTTTTTGAATTCTTCACTCGAGGTCACTCACAATTGTTCGAGAAAGTTGTGATGAAATGAATCAAATTCGATCATGAAAAATCGAAATTGGAATATATTTTTTAGTTTGATAAATTATGAATATTATTATATGGGGACCATGATTGTGGAATACATTAAAAGAATATTCTCTAAATGTCTACTAATGTGACATCTAGAAGATGTGGGTGGTGGCATGGGCATCAAAATCACATAAAAGTGAGAGGAAGAAGTGTAATAATTTTACTAGTAGTGTATCCAATTCATCAAAATCATATCCATTTTTTAATTACTATCATGGGTAAATAAGATATTATACCTTATTTTTTGGGGTGACATGAGTCTGTTGGTGTTTTTAACTCAAGCACATATCCAAGATTTATTTGGAACCCTCATCGATAAGAACAATGATGTTTACATTACAAGAATAATCCGATGAAGTTTAAATATTTTTATCAAGAGATTGAGAGTTTTGATGAATATTGGGAGTTTTAAAATATATATTTTATCTTGGCTATATTAAATTCCTTGATGTGGGGGTTGAATCAAGCAATGATGGATTAAAACAATCACTCCTTTCATATTATTTTGATGCAAAATAAGACTCACTTTTCTATTATTCTCATAAATATATATATATAATCATGAAAGATATAAAACATGTTTACTTGGTTATCCCTAATCAGGATATTCTAAGGTGCATACAAGGGTGATGTGTTGAATTACCACAATCCACTATAGTGTATTTTTGGTTACAAGGATCAAAGAGGATTCACTATCGCTCCTGGTTAACAACCCTTCACAGATTGAATTATCATTTATCTCTATATAGATGTCAATATTAGTCTCTGCTAAAATATTCTTCTAATGATCAGTATCAGAAATGATTTGGTTAACTAAAATGAGAGTGACATGAAGCTCTATTTATACATGGGAGATGAAATCCATTTTAATTCATACTTTAATTTCTAAATATCTTCTTCTTATTCATGAAATATTCTTCTCTAATATTGACTTCACGAAACACTCTACACCCTAAACTCTAACCTCGTGTATTTTTTCTTCATGAACTCCGGATATGCTCCACACACTCCAACCATGTTGAAAAAACTCAACGTACACTCCATCCTAAGGGAAAATATTCTGTGGAATTGTGGTATTATCCATACATTTCAACCTCATGGAATCCCCATTTATGAGATCCCTACCATGACTTTTATTTCAAAGATGAATTTTTGAAATTATTGAATTTTCTAAAATAAAATATTATCTAATGAATTTCTCTCTCTTGAATAAGTGATTTCCTATCCTTTATATATTTTAATATTTTTTATGAATACTTCTAAATATTTAATTACTATTCTTCCCATCACATAATATCATAGAATTCATAACTTCACCTCATACCGTGAACTCAGTCACATGGTGTATGGACCAACTTCATGGTCCACAATCTCTTCTTCATATTGGCCCAACAAACTCCATAAAATGATCATGTACCCCATTCTACTCCACATC
The DNA here is from genome assembly GCA_963277665.1 of Viscum album. Lineage (NCBI taxonomy): Eukaryota > Viridiplantae > Streptophyta > Magnoliopsida > Santalales > Viscaceae > Viscum > Viscum album. The sequence goes on along the minus strand of OY728136.1, from coordinate 94,890,876 downwards.
CACTTACCGCATTGGAACTGATGACTAAAAAATCCATTTGTGGCTCCAAAAACTTACCTTGTGGTCTTTATAATCGACCTCATGTTCTATGTCCATTGACCTTAAGATCTTCTAGCCATGGTATTATTTCATGATTCTTTAAACATGATATTATGGTTGGTGTCATCAACCTCAAAGTTTCCATATTTTATTTTATTTCATAAATAGGTTGAAGGGAAAGAAGCATTTATTATAAGAAAAATGAGAGAGACTCTTTTGAAAAATGGGGTAAGAGGGAACCCACTACAATCACAATGGAAAACTTCCAATGAAACTAAACCTGAAGGGAAAACAGAACTTGAAGAACCAATGGGAGAAAAATATTAATTTAAGAAAGGGATAAGACTCCATCAACCCCCCCCCCCCCCCCACAACAGATAAATAAACTGTGAATTCATTCAATGAAAATTTTCACCCCCTCTGCCAAGAAATTGTTTCATAACAGAAGCACAATGAGGCAGAGCAGCCCTCCCATACTGAAAAGTGAAGGAAGGACCATACAATAGGAGCCAGCACCCCTATCACTCTTTCGAGCTCCCCACCCAATTACTCTTTTGAGATAATCACATGAAGTCAACCAGATGAAATGAAAATCAATACCAAAACAACCATGAAAAATCGTTTCAGAGTACCCATCTATCCCAATAGCTGATTAGATGGATGATGATGGGTTTCATCACATCCATCCTTCTTATGAGTTCACCAACACAAATGTACCTTCAAGAATTAATACTGCAGAAATATTTAATGAATCTAGATCTCAAGAACATAGAGACACATACACCCTAATCAATCAACCTATCCCAAAATGTAAAACACATCCAATGAAAACAACCAGAGGACCAATAGAAGATCATAATTAGTGAACCATGGTGGACACTTCCATCCCATCGGTTCTTGTATTAGAGTAGGAAACTAGAACATACATCCTTCCAACCAACCAAATCTTCCACTAGCAAAGTCCAACTCACCAGATTCTACAACACAAACTAGATCCTTCACCAAGAAAGTTTGAAAACTAGTAATCATCTAATGAGGAGGCTAATACACTATATATCAAACATAAAACATCAACTGAAGAAGTATAAACATACTAATGGACACAACTATAATGTCACAGCACCACCACATGATATGTCTTGGGATCACTGAATAAAAAACTAAGATACATAGGGGTGACAAGATCTGAAGAAGGTCTAAGGATGAGGGAGGTTGCATAAATGAATCTATAAACTATTGAGGTCATAAAATACACTGTTAAGAGAAAAAGATGAGGGAAGCATTCGAGGAAAACTGAGATACCATAACTACTTCCATCATATCAATAAATATATATCTGGAGAGGTGAATCCATTAATCAACATACTATCTTCAGACCAATAAAATTCATTGTAATGTTGATCGTGCAACCAATAAAAGGGTTGGAGAACCGCCAGTGAAGGGGGATCCATCGTGTTCTGCATATTTTACATTATGAATGTAATTCCACTACCAAAAAAACATTGAAAAACAAAAAAAAATTGTCTTAATATTTTTGAAAACATTGGGAATTGATGACCCCTTCATCATGATAATTATAAGAATCTATAAACGCTTTCTAAACAACTTTTTTAACATAAATTTTCAACAATAACAACCCAAAAACTCTAAAACATCACCAAGAAATATTTTTTTCCCAATGATCCCTCAGTTTGGTTTTGTTGATAAAACATGAAAACAACATAGAATATTTTATTGCATAATACTAGTTCAATTTCTTTACACAACCACCACTCACTCTCTCTGAATCCAGATAATGATAAAAGTCTTGCTCAATATATACTCTCTGCCCTCATAAAATAATCTTGACATGAGAAATAAGAGTAACATTAACAGGTCATCAATTAACAACTTCTTTATTTATACCACCCATTGAAACATTTTGGATAATAATGAATCTTTAAAAATGATAAAAAAATGGTGTTGGTTATAAATACCAATTTTTATATTTCATCACAAAGAAGTTCTTTAGATGATAAATTACTCAACCATACCTCATAACTACATTCATCATTAACCCAGAGGTTATCCTTTTCTAATATGTCTTTATTTAATGAATAACCTCAACATCACAAGAATTCAAACTCCCCCTTTTTATTTACCCCCTATCAATTAATTTTCCTCCTTTATCTAAAATATTTATCCCCCTTTTTTAGTGAACCCAAATTTTACTTATTTTTTTACTGAAACTAGGAAAGGAACACATATAAGCATATAGGGAAAAACATACTATTCCTCATGGAGTGGGGGTTAATCATCCACATTTCCTCATTTGGAGGATTTAGTTGGGCTATGAGAGATAACTATGTTGTTCAAATGATTCTTTAGGTATGTATTGGGATGTATGTGACTTGAAGTTCAGTTTGTACATACTCTTGTCACACCAACACATGTTCCATTTTTTCCTCCATAAAGTGATATTTTATATCTATTTCCATCTTCCTTTAGTGATGGATAATATTTTTTATTAAATTTATTGAATTATCATAGTTTATTTCAATCAGATACTTCACTTCAAACCCCCATGTCTTCAAGATACTACACCATCTACAGTAATTGTGTGAAATATTAAGTTTTCATAAAACATTATACCTCACTAGTGCTTATAGAAATGTACTATGGTGTTTTTATAATACATAAAATATAAAATCATCCAAATATAGAAGGTAATGCTAGATTTTTTCTTCCAATCACCATTTAACCTTTTCTAACCAGTGTCTATATGGACTAGAAACTCATGTTATGATATATCTTTATTCAATAATCCAAAATCCATTATTTCTTTGATATATTGAAATGTTATTTTTTACAAAAACTATATGGATTAATTTGTTACTAATTTGATACCATGCCTTCTATAATGTGGAATAAACAATTACGGTCATGTTGCAATTAAATACAATAAAATACCAATGATATTTCTATATTATTTAACATTGATAACATATCCTTCCTCATCCCATGTACATTTCATCTGGGTAGAAAATAGAGTTGACATATCTTTATAATTATCCCTTAAAAATATTCCAGGAACATCCTTGAAATATTTATATTGAAAAATAAATTTTTCCTTTCTATCCTTATGTCACCTACACGCTGGAGAAAATGTCCTATTTCTAATAGTTGATATTTATTACTTAAACATATGATCATTGAAAACTATAATAACTATGATTCATTAGATCCAAAAAATTATATCATTGATATACATAAAACCACCATCCTTTTATCACTCTCATTATTGAAAAAGATATTGTAATCAACTCTTAAATTCTATAAATAGATCTTCTACAAGTATTGATCCAGTCTTGAATACCATTCTCTTGGTTCTAGATTCATCCCATAAAATGTTTTATTCAGTTGAAAATATTTGTTATCATGTTGATGAACAAGAAAAGAATTTTACTATTAAATGTATCCATCTTCTCCCATATTTTCTTTTCAGAAATGAATACAAGACTTACATCAAGAAAACATTGAATTTCCTTTGCACCATCACTGTTAAGAATTTTCTAATTGACTTATGCCTTTCCATGAGAGTATATGTCTCAACAACATAGATTTTCACTATCTAGTAGTACCCCATGTACAATATTTGATTCTAATTACCATTCCATATTCATTTATCTTGTTATGAAAGACCCATTTAGTCTTGATGATTTTATTGTATATATGTCTAATAAAAATCTACCAATATTTATTCTTCTCAATTTGTTCAAGCAATTGCTTAATTTCCCAAAACTCAATTATTATATTTTGTATCTTCTTTAAATCATTTTGGATCTACTAGTGATTGGGATTATTTTTTTATATAAAGGATTCATTCTCGAAAATTATATTGCTGATGTCTTACCATGATATTACACAAATAAATTTTATCTTAACTTTTTGGATTACATGAAGATAATTTTACGTCATCATCCTACTCATCAACTAAATATTCCCCTAAATTTATATTAGGATATGGTTCTCTCCCCCCTATGCTAATATACTAATCGTCACTATCCTCCAATAATTTCTCACTAATTTGCTAAGAATTATGTAAAATTTCCACCACATTAATATCATTGTTCTCAACAACATTCTATTCAACTTATTGAAAAATTTATATTCATTTATTTTTCCTAAATAGCTATGAAACCTCTCTTCACATCCACAAGGATTTTAATTTCTTATGCTTATACTTCTTAGAAATATTTATCATACTTCCAAATATTTTAATATTCTTCAATGTCTAATTCTTTTCATACCACAACTCATATAGAGACTGACCTTCATTAAAATATAATAAATCTATATTTGATATGTGGAATGATTCTAAGACTTCATCTTTATAGAACATAATTAGATATATGAATACAATGAATATAAATAATTCTATGTTGTTTATGATCCTATTTCTCCTCTCAATCACCCCCTTTTGTTGAGGGTTTCTCAATATAGAGTCACAAGGTCTTATCTCATGTATCTTGATGTAATCCTGCACCTGACTATTGGTGAACTGCATACTATTATTAGTTTTTAATATCATAATTTTCTATCCAATAACCTTTTTAACTTCCCTCTAATGTTGTGTTATGAATCTCAACACCACATATTTCTGAGTGATGACCACAATTCAGGCCATTATGATAAAATTATCAATGAAAGGAACATACTATCTCTTGCCATTATTTTATATTGCTGAGGTTGGTCATAACATATAATTATAAACCATTTCAAACACTCTTATTAACTTATATTCTTTTAAATTGTATGTATTTTGAGCAGTCTTACCATATTGTAAAGTGTCACACATGTGAGTATTATTAGATGACAACTTAAGTAGATATCAATCTGCTTCAAAATTAACTAGATCATCCAAAGACAGTTATCCCAATAGGAAATTTCATTTATACCAAAATAAGTTTTATTACTCCTTACATATAAAATAAATACCTTAATATCTACTCAAAATCTTGATATTCACCTTTGTGCACATCCTTGAAATCACCACTATACTATATTTTCTCTTCATAATAAAAATATTCTTGGTAAATATTATTACACTCTCTAATTCAAACATTTGACTAAAGGTAATAATTTTATTACTGAGTCCATCAATAACCCATACATTTGTAGATCTCATATATTTACCATAAAATTTGGCTTTATTAAAGCCCAAATTATTTACACGTTCATCATTTATGAACCTGATGAAGCCTGTCATGTCTCTCATGATGCGTGTAACAAGATCCTTATATCTCAACATGTGGGATGTTCACCCACTATTAATGACACATATAATAACATGATATGATTCTTTAAGGAAAATATCTATGAAAATTCTTATATATTCTTCTCTTTTTATCCATGTCTTTAGCTTCACACCGACGTTTTGATATATCCTCATACTATTATTGTCATTTTAAGATGAGTTTTTATTTTTTTATAGTCCTTCACCTATTTTACTAAATATCCATGCTCTTCTTCCACTTTTTCAATCTTCTGTGTGATTTCCATTCTCGATATTTCATCAAGACTCAGGGCTATTATATGATTTAAAAATTTTAATCAAATTAATATAAATTCCACCTCAAGATTTTATATCTTATTTATTATATGTTTCACAATTTTATTAAAATATATATTCCCTTGGACTATTATTGAACTTTGATCTTATACTCCACATCCTCCTTCAGGTTTTCTAGCTATGCAAATTTTTGTTTCTAAATGTTTTACTTCAACAAGGGATTTTCTACTTATTTATATATATATATATCAATCATGAATCATTCTATTTTATATAATTATTTTTGAACTCAAAACATATATCTCTTTAAGAGAGTCCTCTAATTCAACCTATATATCAAATAGTCAACTCGTTTATCCTTTATCGTCGTTAGTATCTTCCCTAGATTGGGTTCTATCCACAAAAAACACCATAGATTTTTCTCTATGATATTTTTAGTCTTCCATTTCCTACCCCTCACATTCAACTAATCTATCATTTTAATATAAAATATGGTTCTTATCCTTAAATAAGTTTCATTTAGTAATTTTTATTCCACTGAAATTTGATAAATATTTCTTTGCATTAAAATCATATCCTTGTCATTTTCATGAAATTTTATGGTACACATATCTGAAAGGTGACTAAACATTCCATAGTGAAAACATATAAGTGGATGTTTTCCTTTAAAATTTCCTTTTCATATTTTTTATATTTGAGGAATTAAATAAAATGACTTCATCAACCTATTCTTTTTTAGGGAGTACTCTATAATGAGTTTCTTAATAGTCTTAAATGCCTCCTCCTTAGACTTCCCCTTTTCTATAGACTCATTATCATCACTTCTCATCACATAAAAGAGAAGATTACTATAGAAACTATTTGATGTAAGTTTCTTTTGATCCTTATCATTATGTACCAGTAATTGTTTATTGAACCACAGAGTAAACCTTCTCCGGATGTGCTCAAAAATACTTATACTACAAAGGGTTTATTTAATACTAGAAATATCCTCCACAAATACATTCAACAGATTAAATAAATCATTAATAGATTCATGTGGGTGTGTCCTATAATCCTCATACATGTTCTAAAAAACCTATAGCTTTCATTCACATTATTTTCAATTTCACTTTTAGATATTTATTAGCATTTCCCACATGGAATGTGAGTATATCCATGATATTAACTTCATATAGATTGTGTTGGATAAGGATACCCCAAAAGTGGTGATTCTACTAGATTCAGCATCTTATTCTCTACAATCTTCATCTTATAAAGCTCCACTATATATACTGAAAATAATATCAGACATTGATTCTATAAAAAATATATTTTTAAATGTCAAAATTTTTGCTTCATCTGTTTCATCCACAGTTGAAAATTGTTTCTCTTAAATGATATAATCCATTTGTGATTAATTACTTACATTGTTTTTACTGATAAATATTTAACCATTAGCTACAATACCAAATTTGGCCTCATTATGTTAAATACCCTATGGGTTTAGAGTGAATTCGAGTATGGAAGATTAAATCCACATCCACATTTTTCATTTCTTTTTATTAAAGAACTCTCTTGTATCTTAATCCCATAGTAATATATATACATAATAAGAAATAAATTCTTGAAATCGACCTAATAATTTTTCTTGGTTCACCCATAATTGGCTATTCCTTAGTGAATTTTAAGGCTACATGTCGATGTACCAGAATCCACCATAGTTCACTATTGATATAAGGTTCATAGAAACTCATTGCCCATCCTAGTTTATAACCACCCATACTTTAAAAGACCAATTCTCTCTCTACTTAAGTGAATGTGTTATACCTCCAAATTATCTACATGATTATTTGTATTAGATCTAATTTGGTTAACATTGAAATAGGTTTGAAATGAATAATTTTTTTCAATTGAGAGAAGAAATCCACATTACAATGCACATAAATTCATGTTAAACTCATTCATTTTTTGTGAAACATTATTCCACGAATGTGACTTCATAGAAAAATATTCACTACAAACTCTAACCTCATATAATACTAATACACAAACTCTTAAGATACTCCATATAAACTATCATTATATAAAACAGTTCATTAATAAATTAAACATTATAGAAGACTCCTCTATTATCTCATAGTCTTCTTCACATACTTCAACATAATGAACACTCATTCAAAAATTTCCCTCCATGGCATGTACATAACACAAAAAATTTGAACATAAAAAAATTTCTATAGTGATCATATTCTCTAATTAAATTTTTTATATCAAAAAAGTGACTATGGATCCTTTATATAATAAAAGACCTCTAAAAACCCTCTAAAATTCAATTTATATTCCATAAACTAGTTAAACTTATACTCTTCACTACTACACCTCATACCACATGCCCAACCTCACGATGCATGGATCAACATAATGGTATATGATATCTCATTTTTGGTGACACAATTTCTATATCAAATGGCTATATATTTAATTCCATTTTACATATACATACTCTATTCCTCCTTATGACTGTATACTTAATTGTAGGATCTATATACATACCTCTTGATGTACATACTCGTCCTCAAATTCTACATTATTTAACTACATGACCTTCCATACATGAACTTCACTATTCCATGATAATGTCCTCATAATATATTTTTTATACTTTATGGAAATATTTAATTTGATAAAAATAAACATCAAACCCCTAAATTTTTAAGCCCAAAAATTTAGAAAACACTGGGAAATGAAGTCACCTTTACCACACCAATTCCAAGCACCTCCAAATGATTTTAAATCAAATTTCCCAACACACTTTCTCAATAAGAAAACCAAAAAATACAAAAACATCATTGGGAGGGATTTTTTCCATCCATATACAAGTTCATGTTTTTTTAAACACATTAAATATACATAAAAATAAACGTTCGAAAATACTCATTCATATTTTTCTTTAACAACATTATGCTCTCTACATCACCATATAGGGGTCAAATAATTACTAAAAACGTACTCTATGAAAACATAATATAATCATGGTTTGAGAAAAAAGAGAAACATGAAAATTTCATCAATAAGAAAGTTCATTCCCTATCCCACATATTGACAATTTCTTGATATTAACTAATCCTGAAGGATGATAAAAAATGTTGTTGGGGTGGATAATTTTTTTAAAAAATTTTAGTATTAAGAATATCTTAAAAAGAAAACTTTTTCAACAATGTTTGTTAAAACATTTCATGATTGACCCATAATACAATCATTTATGACATTTCTCCATTAATAGAATAACCACATCTTTTCTTTATTTTAAAATCATTATATTTCTTTTCTCCTATCAACAAACTATCCCCCTTCATCAATATGTTTTCTATACATTTTTCAATTAACCTAAAGGTCACCCCTTTGTTGTATACACGCTAGAACAGAACATAAATCTTTACATAGGGAAAACAAAGTATACCTTTATCAATGAAGGTTTCTTATCAAAACAATGTCGGTATGTGGATTTAGCTTCACTCTATGAGATAGTTAATGTAATTTAGATGATTCATTTAGAATGGAATTTATTAGGATACCTATAAATTGATATTCAGTTAGTACATACAACAGTATCACCAACCCATTTTCATCTTTCTCCGTGATAAATTGATATATAAACTAATGTTTTAATGTTCAAGATTCCTATATTATATGAAATTTTTCACTTTGTCATCATCGTCCCTTAAATATTTCATTTGGGTTGCAAGAAGAGTTATCATCACCTTGGAATACTCTATTGGAAAACTTTTAAAAACCTCCTTGGATTATTTAAATTTAGAAATAAATGTGCTTTATCTTCCTCATATTTCATACAAGCTAATGAAATATGTCATTTATTCAGTTATTAAGATTTCAAACTCTTACTACATGAATTGAAAACAATGTTTTCATTATACTTTATTCAACCCACCATATATTATTTCATCCAAATACAAAAAAACCATCATCCTTTCACTAATTGAATTACTATGATAGATATTGTAATCAAATATACTATTCTATAAATGGAGTTTTTTCAGGTATTGTTCTAGTCATCAATACCATCACTTAGTTCCTATTTTTTTTTAAAAGGACATCTTTCCATCAAAAATATTTTTTATCAAATTCATGTACATTAAACCCATCAAAAAATTCAATCTATACATATTTATATATAATTCCATTTAGAAATACTGACTTGACATCTATATATAAAACATTTAATTTCTTTAACACAACTATGTCAAAGAACAATCAAATTGTCTCAATCCTTTTCATGGGTAATAATGTCTCACCAGCGTTGACTCCCTGGATCTGGGAGTACCCCTTACACAGAAGTCTTTATTTATTAAATTAACATACATTCTTCAGTTAGATTTTTATAGAAGATACATTTAGTCCTGATGGTGTTCTTTCCTTTGACCTCAAAATAATATCCCATGTATAATTTCTCTTGATTTGGTTGGGCACTTAATTTATCACCTGATCCAAATTCCTATTTTTGAATATTTTTAAAACCATTTTAGATCTACCTATGATAATAAATATGTTTTATGAAGACAATTCATTCTACTTATCTATAATACTAATTTATGATCAACTGTAGTATTCGACAAATAAATTTTTTCTTATATCCTCACATTCTATATAGATACTGACCTAACGTCATAATAATTATCATATGAATTTTCTTCTACATTTTCCTCAAACACTTGTTCTACCCATGAGCTTATCAACTCCCCATCATTATCCTCTAAAATATTCTCAATGATTGGATAAGAATTATGCTCAAATTCTAAAACATTAGAATAATTACCTTCAATTACATTTACAATATTCTTATTGAATAATTTATAAAATTTAATTTTTTTAGTATCCAAGGAATATCCCTTAATCTCCATGAGATTTGAACTTCATGTGTGTCTTCTTATTAAAAATATAATACTTACATCAGATTATTTTAATGTACTCCAAATTAAATATCATTCCATACAAAAACTAATATGGATGATTTCATTCATTTAGAAACATCAATGAAATATTATATGATTCCAAGACTGCTTCCTTTGAATACTACTCTACATGGTCTTTTTCAATCATCATCATTTAAACCATGCTATTTATTATATAGTTTCTCACCAAATAAACCTTATTTTACATATGGGTTCTTACTAAAGATACTTGTTTCATAATCTTTTGTTTCTTGATATGATCCACCACCTGATTATCGGTATACTCTATATTATTTTTAGTTCAAGATTTCATGATTTTCAATCAAATCGTATTTCCATCTTCCAATGATATTGTGTTATGAAAATAAATAGTTTATATTTATGAGTGATGACCATAATCCATTCCATTCTTCTGAAATCACAAATGGTAGGAACATAATATTTGGAATCCAACATTTTTATTACATGGCATTTCATTACGTGGTTCAAAACATATGAATTTTTTAAGTTTAGTTTCTCGGAAGTAAGGAACATAATAAATGAAAAAATTAAACATTCTTTTAAAATAACATGAAATAAATCATCATGGGTTGACACTATGAAACATTTACTACATCTCATATCATGGGGATATACCTCAATGAAAAAGGGTGAGGGTGCAGCCTAGAACGGGATTAAGTAAGAGAGACAAAAAACATGTGATCATGAGAAATATCAAAAAGATCATGAGGTATTGAAATAAAGAAGAAATAAGTGGCATAAAACAATAATTATAATATGAATAATAACATGGAAATGTGGCTAAAACATTTAAATAAGACATTCATAATCATATCACCAATGTTTCAAAAACAAAAATTTCCAATTCTATTCACTAAGGTATCATAAAACATGTATTCTCTAGAGATTAAATGATTTTCCCAGGAAATTAGAGGGAAATAATAGAGAACCCTTCATATTTATGAATCAATTTTATCCCCATAAATCATAATAATAAATTCTGTTAATAACTTGTGGAGAATATAGAATCTGTTTCGTATCAAAATCTTGGCATGCAGAAGATCTTAAAGGAATTATAATTACATCATTTTTTACCCGTGAATGGAAATTAGGGTTTCATATATGTAAAACCCCGAATATAATTTCCGTTATTAAATGAATTTGAATTCCTATTTAAAATAAAGGCTGTTGGGTATTCAAATAAAAGGAAAATTTAATTTCTCATGAAAAAGAGGGATATTTGATAAGTAAATTCATCAGCATGATGAGTATAAAATAGGGTTTCAGAATAGGGTAAAATGATTGGGGAATGGGGTATACCATTCATAAAATACTTTTATTAAATTAATGGGACAATAAAATGTGTAAAAAACCTATTTTGTTTTTAAAAGAAATAACACAAAAGGGAGAATGGGAAAAGAGAAGTGATGATTTTCCCTTACCTTGAAGAGTTACTCCTATATATTGAAGAATAGAACCTTGGTGGTTTAAGGAAAATATGGGCCACTCATTTGGAGGAAAAAAATAATAAATTCATTGAGGATGAATTGGGAGTGAATGGAAATGGTGAAATGGGCGGGTGTTTATAAGAGAACTGGAGAATGTTTTTTATAATTTCCATATATAGATCTTAGAAATTAGGTTGTGGAAAATGAAAAAATAGCTTGACAATGGGTTTTGACAATGGTTTGGAAAATTTGAGTCACATATTATGTTATTTTAATCCAATATAATATCTCAACATTTTTAAAAATTCTTTTGACATAAAAAGTAATGATTCCATAAAGTAATGTTTTTAAAAATATAATTTTTCTTTTTATAATTTGGAAAGACACTAATAGTTTTGGATATTATTTAAAATATATTAAAATAAAAAATATCAATAAAATAGAATATTTTAGCTTCTTTATTATGTTTATATAGTTATTAAATCATTATGAAATAAATATTATGCCATAAAGTATACTATAACAATAAAACTATATTTTTTACTCTCTATGAATAAATAAATCCTTTTAGGAAATTCTCATAAATTAACACTAACCTAATTTCGACATGATGATTTGAAAAATGGTGTTTTTTTTTGTGAAAAAATCTCTAAATATGATAATTTTAACTTTTAAACATAAAAACCATTATTTATTTAAAAATAGAATTTTTAAGGCACGACCAATTTCTTAAATATATAAAAAATTTCCTAGGCCTTTATAAAATTGTTTTATCATTTATTATTTTAATAAATGTTTTTGAAAAAATATTTCATTAAATAAACTACTATTTTTAATATCCTAGTTTATAAGAAAAATGTTTATCTTTTCTAGAAAAATACAATTATGTTTTATTTGTGTCCAAAAATTAAATTATAAAAATCATCTGAATTAAACATATATTTGATTAAGAAAAAATATTTGTATGATGAATTTATGGAATAAAAAAATTATGTATAAAAATAAATTTACACCATTTTTTGGACATGAATCCCCTTATTACACACATATGCTCCCTATATGTAAGGTGTGTGATGGGGTAGTTTCATGAGGTGACTTGACTTGCATCGACTGAGTAGTAATCTCCACTAACATAAACTTCTTCCATAGGTGATTTATTTCAATATTAATTTGTTAAATCTCATATTGGTCTTGGTCAATGGAAACCCATAGGGAAATTACCTCCGTCCAATGTTCGGACAATAGGATTCAAGTGGTATGACTCCACCGGTTGAGTCCATTGATTATTCTTCATGTATCAATTATCATTTTTCAATACTAATTATAAATAGTAATTAAAATTGTTAAATTATAAACCAAGGTTATTGTTTCCAATGTTCATATTGAAAATTGGTCATATTGACCAACCGTCTTGTTGACTAACGTTCATATTGACCAACAATCATGTAACAGTTTAATCCCAATGATCAAATTTAACATTATACCCTAGAAATACAACATCATTATTTCACTCTGAATTCATTAAAAAATTTCTTAAGGATTTGTTTTCGTTTTACTAATATTTCGATTTCTTTACTAATATTTTTAGTTTATATTTCATTTTAAGTGGGGGTGATAACTATAGTATATTGGGAGATCCATACTTTCCCATTTCATTTCTATTTTATATTTTTTGTCCAATTGTAATCTTCGGAATTTAAATTGGTTTCATAGCTAAAAATATAATGATCGTTGTTAAAGATATAAAATTATGTTTTTTTATATTTATTTTTTACATGTATGATATTATAAAATATATAACAAAAATTTATTCTGAAAACGAAACTCATTTAAAAAAAGTTATGGTCTTTGCATTCTTCCCCCTAAATAAATTTCATCCCTAATATTAAAACACATTTTTCTATGTTGAGAAAAGTTGAGGGTACTTTTGTCTCTTTATCTCCTCAAATTAAAATCTCACTTATGAATATTTATTTTTCTTCAACAACACATTGACGAGGTGGGTCTTCCAGTCACGTAGAAACCTATCTCTATGATCCTTGATCTCCATCGGCTTTGCCTCCTAAAAGTGGTCATGATCCCGTTATACTACCACTAAATTTAGAAAATGTGAGGGGTCAGGTACGTACTTCCTTAAGATATATACAAGGAATAAATCATGAAATCCAACTACATTTTTTATATGTTCTTGTCGATAGGTCACTACTCATATGCAATCAAGAATTTTAATGTGTCCAATGTAGATAAGGATATACTTCCCTTTCTTTTCAAATATTTTGACAATATTTCATTATGATATATTAAGTTACAATTTTTCCCCAATATCAAACTCCAAGTACCTTTAATGATTTTCAGAATTGATCTTCAGATGAATATGAGTATCCTTTATATCTTGTTGAGTGGATTGAAAATTTTCTGTTATCTCTTGAACAAGATCTTTCGCTTTCAATTCTGTCTTTGAAACTTCATCCCAAAAAGTAGAAGTTCTACATCGATTCTAATATTGAGATTGAGATGGTTTTATTTGAATAGTAAAATTGAAGTTGTTGTGGTATGAAAACTCACCAAATGGGAGGTATTGATATCATCCACATTTAAATTAAAATTTATCATGTTGTCATCATGTCCTCAAGATTTTTAATAGACTATTAAGATTGACCATCAGTTTGTGGGTGATAGGTCATATGGAAATTGAATTCATTATTTATATCAAGATGAATTTTTCTCCAAAATTTATATGTTAACATTGGATCATGATCATAAATGATATAGTGGTACCCCATAAAACCTCACAACTTCCTTTATATATATCATAGAATTTTGGTCAAGAGGGAAATAATCCAGAATATTGATGAAATGGGTAGTCTTGGAGAGTCGATTCACTATAATCCATATCACATTGTTTCTTTTGAATTTTCTTGGGAGACCTTTGATGATGTCCATATGGATATTTTACCACTTCCATATTATTATGGGTAGCAGTTTCAATACACCTTTATGAAGTGGTTGCTCCATCTACAATTGTTGACACACTAAGCACCATTTACTATAGTCCGAAAACTCCCTTTTCATGTTATCTCACTAATATGGACTATAAAGTTCCCTAAACATTTTAGTGAATATAGGATGTATAGAAAATGTATATATATGATATTCATCAATAAAATCCATATATTTTCGATGGATGGGTCACATATCCAAATTAAAATTTTTAGAAAAACTTCTTGATCAATATTGAACTCAGGATACTTCTTATTCATCAATGCCTCAATCTTGTTTTTTGAAAAAGGATCTTCTCTTTTAGATATCTTTATCTTTTCTAGTAATAATGGTTGAGGAATAATTTGAGATCGGTTTGATGACTTCTGTTCCCTTATGATTCCCATGTATAATTTTACTCGGTCCTTGATCAAAGGATATCCTTTAATCCTTATATTTTTCGGCACATTAGGTTCATTCCAACATAATGCATCGACAACATTGTTTTCACTTATTGGGTAATAATTAATTGAATAGAAATGGTCTTTAAGAAGTTCCATACATCTATTTTTTCTCATGTACAATAACTTTTTAGTGAAAATACTATTCCAAATTTGGTAATCTATTTATATATCTCATTTATCCGATAAATATAGTGCCTTCATATTTTTTGCGTAAAAATATTCACAGATATCTCCAAGTAAATCATTTCATAGTTTTGATTGTGAGGCTTTAACTATTAAGATGCACAATCAATCACCTTGTAATATTTCATGATTATAAACCCAATACCTTTTAGAGATGCATCGCTATAAATAAAAATCATTCTTTGGTAGAGTGTAGAGTTAACATAGGTATAGGGACCAATAATTTCTATTATTCATGGAAACATTCACCACACTCTTTTTTCCAGATGAACATAGCCCCTTTTCGAGTTAACCAAGTTAGTGGATCATAAAAATGTGAATGGTTTTTCACAAACCTCCTATTATATCCTGTTAAACCAAAGAAACTATGATTCTGAGTTTTCATTATAGTATAAGGCCACTCCTCTAAATGATTTTCTTCACATGGTCAACATAGATTTCATCATTAGTTATAATGTGCCCCAAAAATGCAAGTTATTATAACCATAATTCATATTTTATAAATTTTCAAAATAGATTATACTTAATCTATGTTCCCAATATAACCCTTAAATGATACTTATGATCCTCAATACTTTTGGAATATAACCAAACATCAACAATAAAAACTACTGAAAATTTATCAAGGTTGTCCTTAAAGAATCTATTCCCCAAATACATAAATATAACAAGAGAATTAGTCATGATGAAGGTCATAACCAAAATAATAATTCCCTTCTCTTGTTTGGAAGGATGCCTTTAATATATTTTATTTCTTCACCCTCAATTGATGACACCCAAACCAAAGGTCAATCTAGGAAAATAATTGATACCCATGAAACAGGGCAAATAAATCATCAATCCTTAGGATATGATGTTGTTCTTCCTTGTGATCTCATTAAGTTCTCTATAAAAAATGCATAGATTATTTTATCCGTCCTTCTTCATCACAATGAGAACAGGTTCTCCCCAATGAGACACACATGGTTGGATAATACATTCTCCAAAAGATCTTGAATTTCTTTTTTTAATTCCTCAAAATCAATATTTTCTATTCTATATGGGGTCTTTCATATTGTTTTTATGCATGTATGACTTCAATGGAGAAATATACCTCCCTTTTAATGGGAATTCCAAGTAACACTTCAGGAAATATTTAAATATATTAAAAATTATATGAATATTATTTGTCTTTATACATTCATTTATGTCTCCAAATTCATTGATCGTATCCATACACAAGGCTATGGGGTGTGATTCTAGTAAAAACTCAGTCTGAGATATCTCTTCTTTGAAAATAAATGTAGGTTGTTCACTCAAGACTACTGAATTTTCCTTTATTCTGTGGTTGATATTAGAATTATAATTTGAGAGCCAATCGATCCATATTATAGTGTCGAATTCCACCATGGTAATGACTACTATATTTGGGATATGATTGTACTCTCCAAAGTTAATATTATATTTTGTAGAAATTGTATATGCTTGTATAATTCATCCAGGTGTATTGAATGATAACTCTTTTTATAATAGTTCAGGGATTGATTCAATATTCTTTTCAAGTATGGATGAAATAAATAAATTCCTATAAAAATAAAACAATGTACTTTTAGTATTTTAGAGCATTATGATATACCTTCCATCAAATAATTTCTTTCCTCCACTTCATCTGTCGTGATAGAAAATGCCTGGCCATTCTCCCATGGCCTATTCTAAGGTTTATGGTGGTTCCCCTATATTATATTCTGATTTGGACATTGATTGAAAAAGGGAACATGTTTCTCACACTTGAATAATTGAACATACGAAAGGTCCATCATCATCTTCCATTTTTAATTAGTGTTGAGAAGTAGAGGAATCACCTCACCAAGAAACATCCAATATATATGGACATCTCTTTTCCAATTGTAGAACTTTCCACTACCTAGAAACCAGTTCCCTAAATTCTTATTCTTATACTTATTTCACATGGGATGATACACTTTCTTCACTCATCTTCCATAATTAAAATTATTCAATGGGTTTTGCTTCATTTATCTCTAATTTCCATTATAATTTTGTGACTATTGGCTCTCTTCAAACTCTAATTCAACCTTTATATCACTCCAGACTATCTATACATATCATTCAAAGTCTTTATTTTTTATATTTCTCTATAAATGGGGTCCAAGTCCCCTAAAGAATCAATCAACCATTACCATAGGAACTATATCAATCTATAATTGTATCGATATGGTCTTGGAATGTTAATTTCATAGAATCCCTCGAAATCCTTTTTCCTTCAACATCAATTCTAGGAATTTCTTTTCCATTGTTGTCCAAATCGAATGGGGAAAATATGAATTTAAAAATATTCCCCTATACTTTTCCCACATTATATCATAGATCTCCCTTCTTGGATTCATGTTTTTATTTTGTTCCCACCAATGCTCAGATTATCCTTCTTAGAGGTATACTACCATGTTTAATTTCTCATTCTCCAAATAATGGAGTATAGAAAAGAACATTTCTATAGGGCATATCCATTTTTTAGAAATCAATGGGTTAGTAGATGCACTAAAATAAGGTGGTCATTGATGCATGAAATAATTAATGTAAATTTGTTCCCTTTGAGGTGAGTATAGTCACTCAACATGATCCAAGTTATTGTTCATAACTCGAGTTAGTTCATTCCTCGTCCTCAGGAGTTTTTCTATTCCATCATCCATCAGAACATCATTAGTGCATCATCCGTTTCACTAATCATTTATGTGGTTACTCTTATTTCCCTCTATTTGTATAAAATAATATGACCATTGTGAGAAACATGTTAATTTTAAAAAATATTATAATTATAAATGTGTTTTATATCTTAAAACATCGTGCATAAATATTTTATTAATCTCCTTTAATAAAATTTACATTTTCTATATATCCTTCATAATAGTTTATAAAAAGCATATGATTAACCATACATATCCCTGAAGCATGTCAAGAGAGAAGTAAAACAAGACCCGTTGTCATGCACTAGTTCCCATTCATGTCTAGCTCAATGATGTATTTTTAGTTGTTACCCCTAGGTACATTTGTGCTAGATCCACATCCAATTTTTCATATCTTGACAGGTATTTCTTTTCTTAGAAACCAACTACTTAATTCTTTATAAAAATACCATGACTTCTTCCTATATTTATACTTATACCTAGGGTTATTCCTAATGTTTTCAAGTCCTAATTTCCATAAATAAATAATTTTTTCATTGATACCAAATATATACTCCCACCTTTTATTATATTAATTTTAATTACATGGTAAAAAATAAGGGATTTATTCAAGTTTAGTTCCATATAAATAAGTTACATAATACATTAAAATATAAAAAAAAATTAAGAACACATGAAATACATATTCATTGGTTCACTCTTGGTTTCTTTTACATCATCTCATGTCCTATGGAAATATGTTAAAGGGGATAGGTTATCATAGATCATGCCAAGGGATTTAGAAAATGATCCATTATGCATGTGATCTTGAGACATATAAATAAAAACAAGAGGCATGAAAATAATTAATGAACAAGAGGCATAAAATAATAAAATTAACATGAATAATAACATGGAAATGTGGAAAAAACATTTAAACGATAAATTTATAAGAATATCACCAATGTCAATCACCCTGGTTTCGTAAATAAAAATTACAAAGGTGAGTCACCAAGGTATTGTAGAACATATTATCTATAGAGATTAAAATATTTACCCAATTAATTAAGGAGATTTAAGAACAAAAAATTCATATGTATTAATTAATGTATGAATCATATATCATAATAAGTCATTTCATTAAAAAGATATGGAGAATTAATAAAATGTTCTTATCAAAATATTAGTATACAAAAGAGGTCCAAGATATGATCATTACATCATTTTTAGCACATGAAAGGAAATGTGGGTTTCTTGTGTGTAAATCAAAGAAATAAAAAATTTATTTTTAAAAACATTTGAATACACATTAAAATGAAAAGTGGTTTGGGTATTAAAATAAAAAAAAGTTAAATAGAATTTTTCATGTAAAAGATGGAAATTTAAAATATACATCTGGAAGCATGATGTGTGTAAAAAATGGTTTTAGAATAGGGTGAATTTAAATGGGACAAGTGACTCCCATTAATTATATAATTTTATTATACTAATGGGGTAATATAAAATGTAATAAATAACTTAGTTTGGTATTTAAAATACATACCATGAAAAGGAAACATGAATTCTAAAGAGAAGTTAAAGTTTTCCCATACCTTGAAGAGTTACTCCTAGATCTTGAGGAACAGAAGCTTGGGGGATAGAGGAAACCATGGGGGGACTCCATGGGAGTAAAAATATCCTTAAATTCGTTGAGGAAGGATTTATAATGATTGTATATAGTTAAATGGTTGGTTATTTATAGAATAAGTAGTGTAATGTTTTAATAAGTTTCCAGTACAGGTCTTGGATGAATATGATGTGGAAAATGAAGAACCAATTTCTTACCTAAGATATTTTCTCATGGTTTTGGAAATTAGGGTAAAATTTTATGTTATGCTAATCCAGAAGAACTGAGAACCATATTTTAATATATTTAATTTCATGGATGATTTATGATTCCAAAAGGTAATGTTTTTAAAAATCAAAATAACTTTTTGACTTTGGAAAGTCACTTATTGTTTTGGAAATTGATTAAAATCTATTAAAAATATAATATTTATAGAATATTATATTTTAGGTCTTAGATTATTTTTAATTAATTATTAAATCATTATGACATGAATTTGATTTCATGAAATATATCAAAACCCAAAAACTATATTTTTTTAACTATTCATGAAAAAATTAAATATATTATTAAATTCTCGTAAATTAACTCTAAACAAATTTTGATGTGTTGATTTTAAGAATAATATTTTCTTACCATATAAACACTTTTAATATGAGAAATTTAAATTTTAAATATAAAAATACTTATTTTTTTAAAATAGAAGTTTTTATGGAACCATCAATTTTTTACACTAATAAAAAAATTATTAGCATTAAAAAAAATATGTTATCATTTTTTATTTAAATAAAAGGGTTTTAGAAGAAGATTTCATTAATATAAATAATATTCAGAATACCATAAATTTTTATTAAAATTCTATATATTTTCATGAAAAATACAAATATGTTTTAAATGCATCAAAGAATCAAAATAAAAGATTCATCTCAATTAAAAAAATATTATGTTAAGTAATAATATTCTTAAGGGTAATTGATAGAATAAAAATTTTATTTATAAAAATGAATTTTTACTAAGGTCTGGACATGTAACCCCTTTATAAACCCGCATACACAATCAGGGTAAGGAGTTGAATTGTCGTAGTTTCTTGGGGTGGCTCAACAAACATCAAATAAGTGGTAATATAAAAACACTTAAACTTCTCACATATAATATTAAATTCAATATTCAATTGATGAATATGATAATGGTCCTGGTCAACTGAGAACCCCAGGGACACTACCTCCCACCCAAGTTCAGAAAAACATGATTCAAATGGTATGACTCTTCTGGTCGAGGCCATCAATTCTCTTTTCTGTATCAATTATCCATTTTCATTACTACTTATAAAAACTAGATATAAATGTAAAATTATTAAAAAAGTGTATAATTTCCTATGATCATATTGACCAATGGTCATATAATGGTCATATTTCAATGGTCATGTTTCCCTTTATACCCTATAAATACCACTTCATTATTTCACTCAAAATTCATTATAATTTTCATTAAGGTTATATTTTAATTTTCATAAGATATTTATTGGTTTACTAATATTTTTTATAGCTATATCATTTGTAGTGAGGGTGATTATTCTAGTTTATTAGGGTAATCCATATTTTCCCATTTTAGTTGTTCTATTTTTTTAAGTTATAAATTTGGTCATTTTAATTGATTTTGTAGATGACTAATGTAATGATCATTTTTAAAGATATACCATTTTACTTATTTCTATTTACTTTTTATGTGTACCACATTATATAACTTGTATAAAAAATTTATTCAGGAAAATGAATTAATTTTTAAAAAAAATTGGTTCATTACCTAATATCACTTCTCATTAATAGATCATGGTGAGACAGATCTATACACATCAATATGCATAAGTAGAAGTACTCTTGTAAAATATTTTTCTTTTTCCATGTCTGAATTTTGAGTGATCTCCTCTTTTTTCCAAGAAACTAACATATGGTTATGATCACATTAGTGATTTGAGATATCTCAATCTACATCATAATTCCCCATAACTTCTTTGGATGGTTTCATCAAATGGTTGATTCGTTTATGCATGAACCATTTTTCTTCTTTCTTAGACTAATAACCCATTTATTTTTCCCCACTATCAAGGTAGATATTCCCATTAATGTAATTCACCTATATCACCACTATATCAAATTTTACCATGATGATACAAATATTCTTGGTAAAGCTTATTGTCTGTAATGATTCATACAATTGACTAACACAAAAAGAATGTCATGACTGAGGCCTCTAATGTTAAATACATCTACACATTCCATATCTCAGCCCCCAAATTTATCTTTCTCAAACCCAATAATATTTATTACCTCATCAGAACCAAACTAAACAACAAATTATTTCTTTCTATTGATTTCCAAGAAAATTTCCTTATTTATTATCATATGGAAAATGTATCCACTCTCAATGATCCTTGAACATGTATGATTGGATGCTTAAAGAGAAATATCTAAAATATAAATCTTCTCAGTTCTTCTATTTTTCATCCATATCGTTGGCTTTAGACCTAGTTTTTATTGACAGGTTTGATCCTCTTTAGATTATGATGGACCAAATTTATATTGTAAAAATTTAAATTGATTTTTGATTTCCAGTCTGCCTGATGGTTCCTCAAAGTGATTCATTCACTCACTTTCGATCTTCATCATAAAATTCATCTACATTGATAATGGGAAATATATATCCATATATCAAAATAGTCAACACCAGAAATGGTGACCGTATAAATCATTTCTTGAATACTAAACATTAATTAGAGACCTTTATAGATATTGTACCCTTTAGTACCTATTTAATATGAAACATAAATTTTGGGAATGCCACATATTTCTACATTAATAACAGCTGAAACAAGGTGAATTCTTATTTTTCATTACAATAGCATGAGTTTTCCCTTAGGTTCTTTGAATATTCTAATTCTAATTGATACCAAAATTTACCTTTATCTTTAATAAATGTTCATTTTATTTACCATCAACAATCTCTCCTTTTTATTTTTTATCAATCCCTATACAATATTTTTTATTTTAGGATTACTTTTTCGTCTACTAACAAACATTTTAATATTTTAACAAACTTATATAGTCCAATTTCCCTTTTTATTTTTTGTGTGTGATCTACTTTATTAATATTGAACTTGGACTCATGAATATCTCCTTATCTTTATCTTTTCATCATAGCATAACAACTTCTTCCATTATGATATTTGATACATTCGACATGATCATTCACTATGTTTTTTAAACCATAAATAACCATATTCTATTCATTAACTTTGATCTCGTACTCAACAACCACATATGAGATTTCAAGATTTTATTATTTTATCCTTTTTATTTATTTCTACATATTTGAATTATACTCTTCATACTATTACATATATAGAGTTGGGCATCATGAACCCCACTTTTGGGTTTTATTTTTTGTCTCTTATAACTTCAATCTCTTCAAGAGAGGAACCCAATTAAACATAGAGGTCAACCCTTCCTTCCATTTTCCTTATCCAGTGCCTCTCTCTCCCCTTGACTAAGTGGTTACCACAATGACCACTATTATATTTTCTCTATGATATTTTCATTCTTCTATTTCCCCTACCTCACTTACTTCTAAACTATAAATTTATTATGAATGTATGTTCCATTTATTGAATAATTTTCATTTATTACTTTTCTTTACATTCACATTGGCTGAATATTTCATCATGATAACATCATCATAATCATAAGAATTATTAAATTCCATAGGACACTTGGTTTTATGGTTCCCAACCTTTCCTCATCGAAATCATGTGAGGTGAAGGATTCCTTTAAACCTTCATTTTTCTTAATTTTATATTTGAATCATGGAATGACATGATTTCATCCATCTCTTCATATTTATGTCTATTATATATAATGATATTCTTCATGGCCTTAAATGAAACCTTTTTAGGATTCCCATTTTACACATCCAAATTATCATTACTTATCACTGCATAAGTGAAAATACTTCAATGAAAAATATCCAGCATCAATTACATTATATCCTTATCCTCAAGTATAGATACTTTTGGATTGAAACAGGGTGGAAATAATATCAGGGTATTTTGGAATACTCTTACATCATTGAGGGTATCTTTGAGATGATTTATTCCATCCACAATTACATTAACCAAGAACAAAAAATCAATAATTTCATTTGGGTGTGCCATTATGTCCCCCTGTTTATTCCATAGAACCCACAGTTTAGTTTCAATGACATTTGAATGCCCATTGAATAATTTCTTCATCCTTTGACATATGGAATATGAGTATTTTCATGACATTATCTTCATGTGTTTTTCGTTCAAGAAGGATCGCTTAAAAACATGGATTCATTAAGTATTTACATTCAATATTTTCATTCTCCTTCTGATAACTGTCCATTTTCTATAGTGGACAAAATTCCTTCCATCAAAATTGTTTTAAAAATAATATTTAAATATATAATGTAGAGATTAATATGATTCTTCCACAATTGATAATTATTTCTATAAAAGCTCTAAATACCATTGTGGATAACTATTTACATTGATTCTATTAAGAGGCATTTAACCTTTTCCTATAGCACCAATTTTTCATCCCACTAATGGGTGAATTAGGGTATGACGTGTTAGAAAAATTTCCCATTTGATCTCCTCTTTCTATCAAAAAAACTATCTTCTCTATTCTTATAACAATAATATATATATATATATATAGAAATAAAATCATTGTCAGTGACAAAACAATTTTACTTGATTCACCCTAACCGGGCTAGTCTAAAGAGTATGTAAAGGTAATGTGGTGATGTAACAAAATACACATTAGTGCACTAATATTAAAATTTCAATAGAATAATCAATATCCCTACTAGTTTAGAACCATTTAAACTCTCTTTGTGGAACTGAATGAACTAATCCTCAAAAATATCTCATATATTTTATCTATTAGTTAAAATTTATTTTACACTAAAATGGGAGTGACATGAAGTTTCATTTTAAATTTATAGACAAAATCAAATTTACCACGCACTAAGATTAATAAAAAATACATTATTCTTTATAGAATATTCTTCAATGAACATGGATTCATGGAACATAATTCATAATGAAATCCAACCTTAGTGACTTTTTTTGGTGAACTCTAGAGATAATATATTCACTTCGTCCTTGTAAAATAATTCTCACCATAAAATCAAACATTGGAGATGAATCAACCATACACTTGTGAACCCATCCAACCACTTTAGCTTCATAGAATCATAATTAGTGAACTCACCTATGTGGATTGTACTTCACTGAAAAATTATAGTGTTAGTAGAAATTCTCCAATGATGATCATCTATAGTGAAATTTCCTCTCTTAAAGAAGTGACTATGGGTAATTTAGAAAGGATTGTATCTCCAAAAAACTCACTAAACATTGAATTACAATTAAAACCTTCATTAAAACTCATTAGCTTCATCCCTACAACTCATCCCACAGACTCGACCTCACGGTGCATAGACCAACATCATGATTGGTGAACTCTCCTTCATGATAGCGATAAAATATTATTCAAATGGCCAAATACTCCATTACACTTTACATCCACATACTTAATTCAACCTATTGATTTCATTATCCATTCAAACCATGGAATACTTACTTCACAGTCAACATATTCGACAAGGATATCCTAATGATTTGACTATAATATCATCTAGTAGAGAACTTCCTTCATTATTCTTCGAACATTACCTCATTCTCCATATACTCAACATCATATTTCATGTGTTCTAATTCATGTAAAACATTACACTTACAAAAAAAACTTTTAAACTCTAATTTTTATACCAAAAAATTTGGCAAACGCTGGGAAAATAAACCACCTTCAACGCGCTAATTCCAAGAACCTCAAAATGATTTTTAAATAACATTGTAAACATGATTTTTCAACAAAATACATCCCAAAATACCAAAACATTATTTAGATGATTTGTTTTCTAAATAATAGTCTAGTAGAATGGCCTTCAGTTAGAGATGATTAAACCTTAAATACCATAAGGTGTCACATAGTAGAGGATAATATCATTTTAGGATATATAATTTAAAATGATCCACATTTTTTTGTGGGGTAGTTACTTTTCTCTCATCCAAAAAGTATTTCGGAAGTCATGAGCGACCAAATCAATGCTGGAAGAGTGAAACCCCCCAAGTACCAAGTGTGATTATTTATAATGGAGTGGTGCTATATATTTTTTCTAACTCCATGGAAATGAATTACATAAGTTAATTAGAGTATCATAAGTTATCCTTGAAATAAGGATGGATGATTGAATTATTAAGACAAGGTTGTAATATAATTGGGTGAAATTACCCCAACTACAATTGCGTTCACAGATCAAGTTGACGAGAATGATCTAGGATTTTTTTAGTAGAAGGTCATTAGTTTAGTGATTCAAGGACTTCCAAAAGTAAAATTTTATAGATATAGGTTAGTTCAAGTTGCATCATTAGAGTTCATTACATAGTTCATATCTTAGATATTGTCAAATCATGGTGGTAGAATCTCTATAATCATAGTTTATGGTAGGAGAGGGAACATTCAAATGATGCATGGAAATGTCTTATTTATGGGATTTTATCAACATTGAATAGACAATAATAAATTTTGATTTATAGATAATTACATGGAGGAATTAATAAGGTTTTTTTCAATAGAATATGTTATTATATTTTAGAATACTCAAGAGACCTTTTCTTTAATAGATCTAAGATGATTGTGACCATGGTTTGTAACCATGGTGACCCTGGGGAATGGAGAAATAATGTGTTTTGAGTGGTCGGACTTTGTTATATTCATTGAGAATGGTTTTAAAGCATGCCATATTTTGTTTTTAACTAGTGAAAATAGTTCTCAAGTTGGATGTTTTTTCTATTTTTGTGTGATAACTATTTTTTAGTCATGTATTGGGATTTTCAAAAGGTATGTTTATTAAAGATATTCATGGTGAAAATAGATGTAGTTAGTAATCCTTTACCATGAATGTTAGGATTCAATTCAATATATAGCTAAATGAAAGATGTTTATTTCTTTTAGGTGTGAAATTTTAGTTTCAATTGATGTATTTCTATAGAAGTTATCTAAATACCGGTTGCTATAAACATTTTAGTTCGTCAGTAAAGTAGTGGTGGTACTAGTCATGTTAAATTTTGGTAATGTTGAAGGAGGATCACTCATATGCATTCACATGAGAAGATACTATATTCTAAATGATGAATTCATGTAAATGGAACGTGTTTATTTTTTAACATGATATGAAATTACTAAAGTGGATTTCAGAAAAAAAAAATGTTGTCCTAGTGAGTATGAAGTTGTGAGATGTAAAGGACTTGTTTGTGTGTGTGTGTAACTATAAAGATACATGTGTATGTTTGGAGTGATACAAATATGTAAAATCATGGAGTTTATAGAAGTTTACACTAATCCCTAGATGTACCATATGAGTATGCAATTACTTGGAGTGAGTGTAAGGATTCATAGAAATAATTGATCAATGTGGCATTCTCTCTATTGAAATACAAAGATAAATAAACATGAATTTATCAACAAGTTTCTATAGATTTTATCTATAAGAATGGGATAAATCACACATTTTTTTAAATTAATAGTGAAGTACTAACACTACACATAACTCAGAAAGATGATGATGAGATTACATTCATATCTATAGGGGTACTTCCACATAGAGTGTCTGCATCCTAGAGGAGTTATGGGTCGGCTCTACTATGGTTCATGGAGTATGGTGTCTAGAATATTTTTTTGAATAGAATCACTTATAAATAAGCTTGTGTAGGTTAACCAAAAGATATTCCACCATTGTAACTAAATTTCTACTTAAATTAAAATATATAGAGTGTTCCCCATAAAGTAGGACTATGGTTTTAACCACATAAGTTTTTAATGTGATTCTTCTGTTTATGACAGGAATATATTTTTTTATATTTCATATTCCTGGTAATTCATTGTCATGATGAATATAGAGATGACTCGGTTCAATGGATTTAGTTTGTTTTGACTTCTAAATTTTTGTACATCAGATTCATGGGATTCTTTTAATCCCAAATTCTTTAGACTTCTCTTACTATTTTTTGAATGTTTTTATGGTTTATGTGACTAGTTAACAATATTTAGTTGTGGAAAAACCTTATATTTTTCATTCCATCAACTTTAAACTTTGATAATATAATTTTTATTATCCATCCTATACTTATTAAGGATATCCAATATTTAAATAGATGAAATATTATCTTCTTTATGAGAGATGAAGGAATGTCCTAATAATTTCATATCAACTCAAAAAAATCATAGATATAAATTTTACATATAATGTTGAATTATACTGTGACATGATTTAGTTCACACATGTATTCCATCCATAAAACATTATTATCTTCAAAGATAACAAAATTTTATAAAATATTTTCCAAAAGTGAAATTTATATTCACACACGTCGTTTCCACACCATATGATGTATTTTTACTTTTTTACAAATCAATCATGTACATAAAATGATGCTCAATGTTATTTATTAATGATATGTTTTAATTAACATCAAATTTCATACACTCATCTAACATGAAATGTGTCATTAGTGGTTAGATGTATAACCTTTGATTCTTAGGGATTCATTACTCTATATCATTATATTCTAATAAAATTGTTTCACATGTGACATTCCCACTACCAATAAAGTTAATAATGAATACTGGTTAACAATGCTTGGATTCTTACTACCCAATGAATATACCCCTATAAGAAGATTGAAATTACATGCTTATTGGTTATTCAAATTTATTTTTCCTTTTATAACCACATCTTTATAACCTGCCTCATATCTTATCCCATCATTATATACTTCCTCTATAAAGAAATTTATTTTTATTTAAGCATGTAGTATCCAAAATAATATAACTTGTATTTTGTTCCACATTATAATCTCCATGTATATACTTATTAAAATATAATATTATGCAAGTTTAACCCACATGGTGTTGAGTTTTTATTTACTATCAATATGCCTGATTTTAGTAAGCATGATTTCAATATGTTTTAAGAAGAAAATCTAGGATGGAGTTTAAAGAACCCATTCTTATAGATGATAACTCGGAATGGAGTACCCAAGAAATAATTAAATATATATTGAGTTTTTAGTAATGAAATGAGACCTAATAAAAACATTAGATATTGGAAGGGAGTTACTATCATTGTATAAATTGAAATAAAACTTGATGTAAGATGTTACCATTGGAGATATGAATGTAGATCCATTCATATATGGAAAATTATTTGATTTTTGCCCATATTTTTGGTGAAAAATTGTTTACAAAATATTAGAAAAATGGTTGATGGTGGTGTGAATAATACTTCTTTGAGTTATAAGCTATTTTCATTCTTATAGTGCATAAAAATACATTAGACTACTTCATTTACTAAGATTGAGAGGATCGAAATATTAATTGGGTTCTATAGGGTGTTGATATTTGTTGAATATTCTGACTATCTAATGAATATAAGAAGATAATTAGTAATTTGATAAAGTATCCTCCCTATGAATATCAGGTATGAAGGATTCTATCTATATGGATATATCTATTGTATTGTGTCATGTTGAAGAAATATAGATAAATCTAAAATTTCTAAAGAAATAATTAGAAAATAGTGAAAGAATAACTATTGAATCTTTAGAAACGTTTTGATAAATTTTTTAGTTCTAAAATATTTGGAAATTTATATGAAACATGTTATTATTTTTTTAAATTTCCATAATTTATTTGGTGTTTTTATTGATTGATTTATGTGGATGATGATTTTTTGAAGATGTATAAAGAGGAATAGAGATGAATTCTATTGATTATGTAGTTACACATTACTATAGAATTTTTAAAAGTAAATAAATATTATAGTAATATTGAAGGGTTATTATAAGGAATATGTAAAGGTATGTAGAGTGGAAAATTAGAAAAAGAATTATTTCAATTGGACTGTGAAAACTAAATATTTCCTTAACATGATATATAATGGTTAATGTGTAAGGGTTGATATATAAGGGATTATACATAAAGGTTAATAGTTAGTAAAATATAATTCATGTGGTATAATATATCAATATCTTAGTAAATATTTTTCTCATATGAATAAATTTGAAAATTATGGAGGTTTAATTTAAAAGTGGCATAATAATTTCATCATTTGATTAAAATATCATGATCACAATTGTAACTTTGATTCAATTTTTTTATAATGAATATTTAAGAAGATAAATTGTATATGATTCATGTAGAAGATGATTACACCTAAAAATAGTGTATGGATGAAATGTAGATGAAAAATCTTGTTCTATATGTTGACATATAGTCACTCTATAGAGAGAAGGCTATATTGTAGTGTTTTTTAAAGAGAGTATTTCAAGAGATCTTCACACTATGGTGTTACATAATGAATGTTTGTAAAAACACTTAAATGATATGATATATATTTTTAATCCACAAAAAAATATTCCACAACACAACTATGTATAAATCAAAATAATCCACATCATTAGAAATTGAAATTCATTCATTCTATAATAGTGTCTCTGAATGCTATCATGAAATATAAAATTCAGTTATTTTATATTTTAGGGAGAGAGAATTTTTTGAAACTTATTGATATGACATAGATATTAAAAAATATATAATCACAAATATATTATTTTTTATTTATTTAAATTTGGTTTAAATATTTTAAGTGATGGAGAATTGATGTTATAAGATTTAACAGTTTTTGTATTCAATGTAGGAAAAAATATCTATTCCTGATATTGAATATATAATAAAAGAATAAGGATAATATGATATTATAAAAAGAGATAAAATTAATACTATTTTTATCCTACATATTTTATGTTTCGTATAAAATTGAAATCGAACACTATTAAAATATATTGTCTTCTGTGTTGATGAAAATGATTCAGAGAAGAGAGAGAAGAATTTATTATTAAATTAAACATTCCACTCCTCAAAGAACTTCATGCACCCCATCCTATTATATCTTGATACCATAATGACATAATACTTTGATCTCTCTATATCACACGGGATGACATAATGTGAGATATTGTTGTGATTTTTGAGTAGTAAAGAAAATCACTTGTTTATTTTTTTTTAATTTAAATATGGTGATTAGTATAGTAGAGACTCAATATTATTATAGATCACACATTTTGGAAAATTTGAGTGAATAAAATTTAAAGAGGAAGACCTGGTTGGTGTCAAATCCTAAATAAATAATAATGGGGATTTCATGTAACCTGGTTGGTGTACACGTTTAAGGATACACCTTTGCCCAATCTTATTTATGGTAATAAAATAGGTTTTATGTGTGTGTATTATAACAACACCTCAGGTGTAGTAATACATATTATACGGGAACCCCATTATCAAATTACTGTGTGCCTTACAATTTTACATTCCAATTTATAATTTCATGCAAAACAAATTGAGGTGATTGTATAAAATTTGAGTGATATCCATTCATAAAAAAGGTACAGAGTTAAGAGAGGATAAGCATTTTAATTATTAATAAATGACCTACACTAATTTACCACATCTTAGTGTGGTTTCACTAACCTTAGTGGAACAAAAATTGGTATTAGATCCATGGTACTATCTAAAATTGTATTTTTACCTTTGGATGTATTTTAAACATTGACATTCTCTTCAAAAATAATCAAAAATTGTAGACATGGATGTGAAGTTTCAAATGCAAATCAAAATTCGATCACTTACAATATTCTAATGAATATATGGAAGAAATATATTAAAAGTATAAAAATTTCATCCCTCTTATTAAAAAACTAATTGAAATCAATTTTCATGTCTTTTAATTCTGGTAAAAAAATATCTATGTGGAAAAAGAAAATATGGTGGTTAAATTCACAAAGAAATGATGGAAAACAATTTTACCACATATATTATAAATTCTATTCATGAATAAGAGGTAACTAAAATTTCATATCTTGATTTTATATTAGATGAACCAATAATAAGTGGTTAGGATCACAACTCACCATAATTAATGAAAAAAATATAATATTTCACCTGATTATTTGAAATAGACCAAAAAAACATTTAAAAATATCTTGCCACTTTTATTTATGTCTCTATTAGAGATTTATATTAAGATATTTCCAAAGATAAAAAATATAATATATGGATAATGAAAGAACTTGATAAGAAGATGTTGGAATGTATAAAACTCACAAAAAAAGTTGATTCCAAAAGTTCTACAAATTTAATGCTTATAAATATACACTAAAAATATGTATTTTCATAATTAAATCCAAGAGAATAA
Source organism: Viscum album (assembly GCA_963277665.1). Classification (NCBI taxonomy): domain Eukaryota; kingdom Viridiplantae; phylum Streptophyta; class Magnoliopsida; order Santalales; family Viscaceae; genus Viscum; species Viscum album. The sequence continues at coordinate 94,858,601 of OY728136.1, read as the reverse complement.
AAAATGAATAAAAATGATTTAGACACAATTAAATTATTTGATGAAAAAAATTATTTCATTGATGTAATGATTTCACAATTAGAAGTCAAACATAACATATTTAAGGAGCATGACAATACATTGAAAAAAAGAAAAAATAGTTAATAATATTAGAAGAATATTAAGTTGATGAAAATTTATTGGGAAGATATATTGAACTAAATAGTGTAAGATAAAAATATATTCAATATAAAGTGTCTTTAATTAAAGGATAGACCTAAAAATCATGAATTTTTATGAGTTGAGTCTTTAAAATAAGTTTAGAGAAATTAAACTACCCTTAATAATTAAAAATATGATATTTTTACTATATTAACTATATTATATTGGAATAATATAATGATATCATTTTTAGAAATATATTAATTTGGCTCAAATCAAAAGGTACCATTTTTTAAAAAATATTTTTTGTGACAATACTATTTTTTAAAATAGGGAAGTTTTGAAATAATAATCCTAATCAATAAATGAATAATGATAATGAGGAACTTATATATAAATCTATAGTGGATCTTTGTATGTGTTGAATAAATTTCTCTCCAAAATAATCTAAATTGGGGATGAAATGAAGTAAAAATATCATGCTTTCTAAACTAGTTAGAATTCTATTTACAATAAAAGAATAAAGATTATTGGGTAATACAGGTGTTGTGGAAAGTTTCGTCACAATGAACGTGAATGTTATTATAATATGTCCACCTTAAAAAGTTGAATAAATCATGAATCAAGGGGTAGTAAGGATAAGTTTTATGAAAGTCTTTATAAGAGAAAAAATAATTTGTTTACCTCAATCATATTTGAATGTGTTGAATAATACAACAGAATCTACAAAAATGTTTTCATAATAAATATTAATTCTTCTCTAAACTAACAAACATGAGAAAAAATAAATTGAGAATATAAGCACATAAAATATGAGAGATAATAAATATAATAAAAAAGGTGATAATTTCTTAGGTTATGATAAAAAAGGACCATGTTAAGTAATGAAATCCCAACAATATTGAGATGGGTGCTACACCCATAGTAAGTAATTTCTTATTTTATTATAGTGGAGTTCACACCATGGACTTTCAAAAATAATACATAAAATTTAGTGGTTATGAAGAAAAGATATAGAAATAAAGGATTAAATAAATCCCTCAGAAAAATAAAACTATAGATTATTGAAAGAATTTTTATGAGACAATGTGTAAAATATAAGGAAGATGGTAAAATTTATAAAGAATGAATGGCCATTTGTTCTTCCCAATTGGATATGGAAATAAATATGGATACAACATAATATAATGAATGTGGTATAATATATGAAACAATTCTTCATGAAGAATAAATCAAATTTTATGAGAGGTTATCAAAATGTGATGACCCAGGAGAACTTGAGATGTTTTGTGAAAGGTAGAAGCTAGTTGGAAACAATGATAAGGAATATTTGATTATATAACTATCTCAAGGATAAGGTATAAATAATATGAATATAGAACAAAAATACTCATGTTATTTCATAGATAATGAAAAGAATAAGTGCTCACAAGAATAAATATTTTTAAAAGTAAATAAAACCTAGTTTCCCATGATGAATACTGTTTGGATATTTCGAAAAGTAATAATTAAAATTTATTCCAAAAAAGGATTATAAAGTAAAGTCATATATTGGATAATAAGAAACACTCAACCATATTTATTTCACTGTAGAGAAAGGAACTTCCACATTATTCTAATAATTATGGTGTTTTGTCATTATATATAATAATTGAAGTTAATTCATGATTAACTGTCACGACCCGTCCTCGGGACCCGTTTCGTGACTACCCCAAGCCCGCATTCCATAGGCCAGGGGATAGCGACTAGCACAAAAGGCATAAACCCGATAACGGGGAAGGCATTTCCTTTATAAAAGTAACTAAACACCACAGAGTACAAGAGGACGTAATATACTAAGTAAAACTGAGTACAACAAAGGGTGCGGAAATTAAAGGGGGCCGGAAATACAATCCCAACTGTAAAGTACAACTGAAAGGAAAAAAAAGAAACTTAAAAGTAAAGCCGCTACGCCGAGCTATCCACTGGAAATCCCACCTGAAGGGTGGGTACAGATAGCTCCACTACTCCTCGGGTCCCGCCGTCCACCACAGATCCTACCTGAATGGTAGGTACAGATAGCCTCTACAATGCCCTCGCCCGTCAACCTCCTCCAAGTGTCATCTCACCGTGAAGTCCACCTCTGGATGCTGACTCATCGTGTAGTCCACCTCCGGGTACCGTCCAGTCCTCGAACACTCGGCCTCCATCAGCACTGCCCGTCGTCTGCAACCAACACAACGAGGTGCGGGCATAGCCCATGCAGGGGTGAGTATAATGATACTCAGTAGGGACCCCGAGACCCTCATGGTCTCACTAAAACCAACAAGGATAACCACAAAGAATATCTCAATAGAAACCTCTACTTAGTTATATGCCCAAACATATTCCTAAGTTATAAAGTAACCCACCTCAATCATGAGGAAACACAAGGATTATGAAATCAACGGATAACCACTACCCGTGTATATTCCCACACATATACCGAAGTTATCAACTAACCCATCTCAATAATGAGGAAACACAAAGTTCATAGACTCATCTCAAACCAAGATTTTCATTATCGAAACCATAACTGCTGAAGAGCTCCGTCTCTGGAGTGTACAGTGGTCCTGTCACGACTCCGAGGTACTGCTCACTATCCTAAGACTGCTGAGGTACTCCTCCTGTCGAGTACTGTAGGCCTACTGCTACAACCAAGCGCTTCCCACCATGGTTCTACTGCTTCAACCAAGCGCTCCCCATCATAGCCTCCAGAGGTACTCCTTCTGTTGAGTACTGCGGGTCTGCTGCTACAACCAAGCTCTCCTTTGCCGGGGGTCTGCCGCTACAACCAAGAGCTCCCCACTGGGCTATCCAAAACACACCGATTTGATCGGTCAAGTAGTTGTTAGGTCTCAGCGAGCTACACGGTCTCCGAACTCTGTACGCTCGTCTCTGGGTGGTTCCGCTCCACAAGCTACTGGTCGATACTCTAAGTATCACAAAGTCCCAAGAAGAAGTATCTCAAAGGACCACCTTGTCATAGGGGTCTCAACGCAACAGATGGCGCGTCAATCGGACGCCCGGTCTGTGAGTTACTATCCTTTTCGTCCCAGGGGCCCGGTTGGTTTCATTAGCGAACCAATCCCAGACATATCTCAACTGTATCCCGAACTATCATACGGTAAACTCATTCGGACCGTTTCTCAACGTGATCATCAACGCCGCTGACGGTTCATCAAACGAACGTCCTGTCTGTAAGATATCAGCTTTTCCATTCCAGGGGCCCGGTTGGATTTCGGGTACAATCCAACCCGGCCATACTCCAACTACATCCAAAACTCAGGCGAAGTATGCCAAAAGTTCCATCTCATCAAGAGGAATTCAACAAAACAGACGGCGTGTCAATCAGACGTCCGATCTGTGAGTTATTGGCTTTTTCATTCCAGGGGCCCGGTTGGTTTCGTGAGCGAACCAACCTGACCGCACATTGACGACATCCAAACCTCGAGCGGATTAAGCCAAAAGATCTGTCTCACTTAGAGGAATCCATCAAAGTTGATGGCACATCAATCGGACGTCCGGTGCTAAAGATATATCTGTTTCCGCTCCGAGGGCCAGGTTGGTTTCGTGTACAAACAAACCCGGCCGAACCCAAAGTTCTCCGAAACCTTGAGTGTAATATACCAAAATGAACGTCTCATTCCAAGGATCGCCACGCAACTAACAGTGCGTCGATCGGAGGTTCGTAGCCCATGATATCGTCATTTGACCAAAAATGATCCGGAAACGGGGCGTCTGGGCCCGGACCAACCCGGCCCGACCCCCCTGGGTCGGCCAGAACCCGGCCGACCCGAACCAGTTCGACCCGACCCATGTCCGACCTGGCTAGGCCCGGCCCGGCCCGACCGGCTGGCCGCGGCCGAGCGGACGCCGCTGAGCAGCGGGGGTGCCCCCCCCCCCCCCCCCCCCCGCTGCTGATTGACGCCGGCGCCCACCGCCGCCTTCCACGGACTACCGGACACGCTCCGGTGGTCTGTTTCTCCTGCCATCTATGCCTATGGTCCTCCCGGGACCCGACCTTCACTATGAATGCCTCAAAATTACCTTGCGGTCTCATTTGTCGTCGTCTGTGAATCCGCACGTCAAGAAAAAATAGCGTCGTCTTTGTGGTTTTCCGGCACGACGTGATGACGTCGCGCCCCTTCGCCATGTCCCGACCCCGTCAGCAGATGTCTTTGGGTTTCTCCAACACGGCGTGATGGTGTCGCGCCCTTGTATTTCTTTTCACGGCGCCGCCCATTTTCTTGTCTCATGATTCCGCACGGTGCGACGGCACAACGCCTTCCCGTACCAAACCACAAAGGAACCAACATGAAATAAAGAGGAGGGTCAGCCGTGTTTGTGCGGTCCGGCCCCCTCGCATTATTAAATAACAATTGGTTTTTATCCACGAAGATCGTCAAGTTGGTATTCACGAACAAAATAAATAAATAAAATTAAACCCCTACAGCCTCTTAAATAAAAAGATTCATATCAATAATCCCAACCCGCAAATTAATCTTCGCGGATCAACATAATTTTTAGTTGATCCGCGTTCTTAGATTTAGAAGGGAGAAAAGAGGGTTCACCAACAATCACAATTTAAAATCCCTAACTTTGATTCGTCGTTCGTTGACGGTGTTGTGGAAAGAAGACGATGAAGTTAGTCTTTCGCCGTGTTTGTCACACACTCCCAATCCTGAGCTACGTCGGTCGTGGAAGACACTAAACGTCGGTAGGATCTGAGGGAGGATGTCGAAGATGGTTTTTGACGTTCGTTGCTTCCGTCGTTGTAGAAGTGCACCCAAAGAAGAAACGGTGTCTCCTCTCTTGTCGCATGAAGAAGAGGATAATGGGAGCGTTGTTGTTCTTCATTGAAGAGGTGTCGTACTTCATGATGAAGATGAAAACACCCAAAAGCTCTCTCTCCTCAATTTTGCACACACAACAACCAACCAAAATAAAATAAGGCTGATCCTTATTTTATTAACTCATGCCACAATTCAAAAAAAAATTCAAAACATAACTTTGTTAATTGAATTGATGAGTTGGCATACTTAAAGAGAGGAGAGGAAAGGTCACCAAAATTAAAGGGAAGCTTAAAAGTTTTAAGGTGTTACACAACTAATGGTTTGAAATTCAAGAGTTTGAATTTCAAATACTCACATTAAACACACTTCATTAATAACATAAGTTATCAAAACTAAAGTTATCAAATTAAAATGTGAGTTGAGGGAGTTAACAAATTTAATAAGGGGGGTTAAGGAGTTAAAGGGGGAGGTGAAAGGTTGGGGATCGTGTGGGCCCCACCTTTCAATTATCCACACATGGGAAGATGGGTGGATGTGGGCCCCACCACCAACTTCCCATGGGAGAAATTAACCTCTTTTGATATGAAATAAAATTTTTCCAACAATTTCATTTACTTCTTAATTAAACCCCAATAATTAACTTCTTCTCCCGCACAAACGCAACTATGGTAAAGGTTCCCTTATGTGATTACTGGCGTTGCGAGTTCATCGGTGCCATCAGATTTCAATTCCGAGCACCGGTTCAAAAGTTAGAAATTCCCGATCGTTCGTTCACTAAACGTACCCGAGCCAAACTTCGGAAAATGATTCCGGGCACACCGGTCCTCGGATTCAGGCGCCGTCAAAAACTTCATTCTTGTAAAATTCCAAATAAAATTAAGAAGAAAATTTCCTTGAAATTTCCGGGTTTTACATTACTCCCTCCTCAGGGCGTTACGTCCCCGTAAAGCTTCAACACAAACTAGGGTCACAAATGTGGTACAGAGCACGCATCTTGAGCCTTCCGCTCCCATGTGCTCACCTGGAGGTTCCCATACTGTTAAAGAAAGTACACTCGAGGAATCGATTGTTCTCATAGGATCTGCTCATACCGATTCTCGATCCCCACAAGATCCTCCGTGCATGTCGCTCTATCATCGACGTCCTACTCCCTGTGGTCGATGATGTGTGAAGGATCAAGAACGTATCTTCTCAGTTGAGTTACTTGGAAAACGTCGTGCACCTGGTGGAACTAAGGTTGAAAGGTGAAGCGGTAAACCACCTCGCCTACCCTGCTGGGGACCTGCAAAGGTCTGTTGAACCTCGGAGATAACTTGTCGCCTCGACTACATCTCCGTAAACCTCGTCGAGGTGAGACCCGTATAAGGATGTAGTCACCATCCTCGAACTAAAAAGGTCTCCAATTCCTTTTAGAACTGAATCTCAAAACGACTGCTTCCACGAGGGTAAGGTTGGCCGACTCAAGAGTGATCAGTCGCACCCTCCCGTGCAAGAATTTAACTTGTTCTGCCCAGGGTTTCCTTTTCGCCGACCAAGGAAAACCCATCCCGACGCTTGCCTAATATCGTCAATTTGAGTATGAATAGTGATTGCCAAATTCATACTCAAACTAACGTCGTAAGGCCTCGACGCTGCCACCAAGAGGTCCCAACCGAGACTCTCGCCTCAAGGGTCAGATCACACTGTCGGCGTAAGTGTGACTATCAAGTCTCCTCCCAAAGGTATCTCCAGACGTGAGGGTCAAGTCAACGACATAACTGGAAACTCTAGGTCTGGGACTAGATTCATGTAAGGAAGGGATGATTCGTATCGATGATTGTGGCTACGACTTCTAGTAGAAGGCAAAGTCTGCACTTCGAATCATCCTTAGAGCCATTTCGGTCGCACTCCTTGACCACATGCAGCTACTCTTTTCCCCTGCCCTCCAGCTCCCTGAGCCTGACGGGAACTACAAAGGTGGGTGATGGTAACATTTTGAAAAGTACCCCACCACAAGCTGCTCTCCTAGCTCTACCTCCATGTCTGCTGCTCTGCAGATTCATCTGTCCTTAACATTCCCTCTTCTTCAAACATTTTACATTCCCAAGTCTCTGAGACTGGCGTCAGTTTCCTGCTTTCCACTGCTAACATACACTGGCTATATTCGTTCAGCCAAAGAACATTCAACCTCAAGGTTCCCTCTAGCACCCTAACGTGAGTAGGATTGCATAGAAGAAAAAGGTGTTGGCTCGAATGTCCTTAAACACACCACGCACAGAGGTCTGAGCTCTATTGCACTGATCGAAACGCATTCATTGAGTACCTGGTATGTTTGGTACGCCTTGATGAATTCTAAACTATCAACACGTCGTCCCGCCGAAACTGTATAAGCTCTGTAAAACTCTCGGCCACCTCCTCAAGCCAGTCCTCAGCCTCCTATGAGTCAGGTTCGCCTCATAACTTGAGGGTATCTAATGTTAGAACACATATAAGGCAATAAGCTTACATGTGTCACCTACCGGTACCGCCGGTTGTAACTGCTGACCAACAGGTAGTGATGTATAGCTGACACACTACCCAAAGGCAATATCTCAGGCATCGGTCCACGTACCAAAGCCTCATCACTATGCGGACCATCCTCATGGTCATTCACTAGAAAACACTAGTGGCCAAGTCCACCATCTACTCTATTGATGTTTCATCTAGGCGGAAAACTCTAGCAATCGCCTCCAGCCACTGCTCTGCTGTCTGGGAATCTGTCTCGCCTCGTAACCTCGGAGGCCACTGCTGCTGGAACTCGTGCAACGTGCTCTGCCAGCGTGCATAGTTTGCTAGTATAGCTGCTGGCATCTGCTTCCAAATAGGTGGTTCTGCTGCTGGTACACCACCCGAGGGTGCCAACACAGTAAAAAGGGCCCTGCACTAGAGCCTCGTCGCTCGGTGAGCAGTCATCGAGTACTCTCTCGGAACTCCAACTGACTGTTTGCATGGAGACTTCCTGAACAGATGCGACACGGTCAACATTTATACCTGGGGAGCTGACCTGGTTTGATCTGACTTTAATACTTTGGAAACACACACGCAATCAGTGTTTTCATGTACAAAGTCAGGAATCAGTAGTCAGGGTCCTGATGTACGGATATGTCGACCGCCGCACCAACACTGGACTCCCAAAACTGAAGACCACACTCGGTACCCTTAACACTATTGCTTCACATAGAAAAAGATCATAGTCCTGAGTTCTGTGGTAGAACTGAACTCCTCTGATACCAATTTGTCACAACCCGTCCTCGGGGCCCGTGCCATGACTACCCCATGCCCGCCTTCCATAGGCCAGGGGCTAGTGACTAGCACCAAAGGTGTAAATCCCGATAACTGGGAAGGAATTTTCTTTATAAAAGTAACTAAACACCACAGAGTACAAGCGGAAGTAATATACTAAGTAAAACTGAGTACAAAAAAAGGTGCAAAAAGTAAAGGGGGCCAGAAATACAAGCCCAACAGTAAAGTACAACTGAATGGAAAAAAATGCAACTGAAAAGTAAAGCTTCTATGCTGAGATGTCCATTAGAAATCCCACCTAAAGGGTGGGTACAGATAGCTCCACTGCTCCTTGGGTCCCGCCGTCCGCCACAAATCCTACCTCAAGGGTAGGTACAGATAGCCTCCACAACGCTCTCGCCCGTCAACCTCCTCCGAGTGTCGTCTCGCCGTGAATTCCACCTCCGGATACTAACTCGTCGTGTAGTCCACCTCCGGGTATTGACTCGACATATAGTCCACCTATGGGTACCGTCCAGTCCTCGAACACTCAGCCTCCATCACCAATCCCCGTCGTCTGCAACCAACACAACGAGGTGCGGGCATAGCCCGTGCAGGGGTGATTATAACGATACTCAGTAGGGACCCCGAGACCCTCAAGGTGTCACTAAAACCAACAAGGATAACCACAAATAATATCTCAACAAAAACCTATACTTAGGTATATGCCCATACATATACCTAAGTTATCAAGTAACACACCTCAATCATGAGGAAACACATGGATTATGAAATCAACGGATAACCACTACCCAGGTATATGCCCAAACATATACCTAAGTTATCAAGTAACCCATATCAATCATGAGGAAACACAAAGGTCATAGACTCAGCTCATACCAGGATTTTCATTATCGAAACCGTAAATGCTGAAGAGCTCCGTCTCTAGAGTGTATAGTGGTCCTATCACGACTTCGAGGTGCTGCTCACTAACCTAAGACTACTAAGGTACTCCTCCTATCGAGTACTGTGGGCCTGCTGCTACAACCAAGCGCTTCCCACCATGGGTCTACTGCTACAACCAAGCGCTCCCCCTCATAGCCTCCAGAGATACTCCTTCGGTTGAGTAATGCGGGTCTGCCACTACATCCAAGTGCTCCTCCACTGGGGTTCTTCCACTACAACCAAGTGATCCCCACTGGGCTATCCAAAACACACCGAGTCAATCGGTCAAGCAGTCGTTAGGTCTCAGCCAGTTATACGGTCTCCGAACATCGTACGATCATCTCTAGGAGGGCCCACTCCACGAGTTACTGGTCGATACTCCAAGTATCACAAATTCATAGGAAGAAGTATCTCAAAGGACCGCCTCGTTATAGGGGTCTCAACGCAACAGACGGCGTGTCAATCGGACGCCCGGTCTGTGAGTTACTAGCCTTTTCGTCCCAGGGTCCCGGTTGGTTTCATGAGCGAACCAATCCCATTCATATCTCAACTGTACCCGAACTCTCATAGGGTAGACTCATAGGGTCTGTTTCTCAACGTGATCATCAACGACGCTGACGGTTCTTCAAACAGACGTCCTGTCTGTAAGATATCAGCTTTTCCGTTCTAGGGGCCCGGTTGGATTTTGGGTACAATCCAACCTGGCCATACTCCAACTGATGCGAACCATGCGGAAGGCACCGAGTCGATTGATCGGGTGGAGGAATTGGATTTGCAAGGCCCAATGACGCGAGGAAGATTAAAGAGGTTGAATGCTTCAATGGGCGCTCATCTTGCTTCATTAAAGGCCCAATGGGTATTATCTTGCATGGATGGAGCAAATGGGCATTTAATATCACTTATTCAAGCCCAAAATTGATGATTAAAGCTTGGCCTACATGGTTGCACGAATTTGGAGGCCTTTCCCACATAGAGGATTCTAGAAATGGCATCTTTGGACACCAAAGTCAAATCCGGTGGGCTATGCACTCAAAGTCAAATCCGGTGGGCTATGTTGGAAAGTTGTGTGCTTCTTTTCCAAAAGTCTTTGTTGGCTTTTATCTTTTTGACTTTTAAGGGGACAAGGTAGGTTTAGACTTTATGACTTTAGGGTATTAGACCCTTGACCATTGTATCACCCCCTTGGCTATAAATAGCCACCCCATGGCATTGTATTGGCATTCAAGACTTAATTTGAGAGCTTATTCTTTGTTTCTCTCCGTTGTGTGAGGATTATCCCGGGTTTTCCCCCTTGCTCTTGTGCATTCTTGCCTTGTCAATCTACAAGTTAGATTGGTGATCCAAGATCACAAAGCCCCCAATTCCGTGCCTCAACCCAAGTGCGTTGTTGTGTGGATTGCCCATCACACCCCTCCCTTGAGTGTATTGTCTAAGTAGTAGGTCACGCTCCATATAGCGTTGGTTGACTACTTGCTTCCACTATCCATACCCGTCACCCGTCACTTAGCCCCAAACCGCATCCATCATCCGCCGCCCTACGCCGTGAAGATCGGGCCACCCCGTGCGTCTCGCATCAGTTGGTATCAGAGCACCGGTTGACACGGTAGGCGTCTATCCCTTCATTTACATTAATTCTATCCATTACCCTCCTTATCTTTCCATATTATTCACCCATTCAACAAAAAAAAATCCATTTTTCTTGAAAGCCTCCCAAATTGTCCTAGTTTGTGCAAGCTTGGATTATTATAAATTGAGCCAAATTTTCATTCATCTTCTTTTCGCATTTAATTCTCTATATGTGATTTGTATCCGGCAAAAAAATCTCTCAACTCATCATTTTGTGCTTTTAAAAATTAAGCACATCCTTTATTTGAGAGATTTCGAAGAAAAAAAAAGAAAAGAAAAAAATTTTCTTACTCTCCGTTCAATCATCTTGTGCTTTAAAACTCCAAGCACAACACTTTTGGGGGAGAATTGACAAAAAAAACAAAAAAAAGAGCGGATAAAATTAATCCTTTGTGCTTTACATTATTAGCACTTTCTATTTCCATATATAACATTTTCCATCATTTTACTTCAGCCCCATTTTGTATTTGGCTCATATTTTTATTCATTTATCTTATCTTGCACAATCGGGCAAAACCCACAATCCACCTATCTACCCCTTCTATCCACCCTCTTTTTGACCCTTTACCATTGTTAAACCCCTTACCACTCAAGCGGGTTGTGTTAAACCATCCCCCGACACAATCTTGATTGGGGAGGAATTTGTGGCACTTAATCACCCTAAACAAGGTAATATATTTCATAAGAGCTTGGGATTCAAATTGAGTTTTGAGAGTGGAGAGAAATAAGCAAAAAAATATATATATCTTGTGTGTGTGAGTGTGTGCATATTGTTGTGTGAGTGTGTGTGTACATCTTGTGCGTGTGAGTGTGTATATATTGCGTGCATGAGTGTGTATCTTTGTGTCTGTGAGTGTGTACATCTTGTGTGAGTGTGTACATCTCGCGTGTGTGAGTGAGTGTGTATCATTGTGTGTGTTCCCGCCCTGGTGTGTGTTTGTGTTTGTGTAACTTATCATGGCAGAAGATCGTGGGAAGAAAATTGCTCATGTTAGCGATGAAGGAAGTCAAAGTAGATCTCCCGCACCTGAAGCTACGCAATTCCAAATGCAAGCTTTGGTGAGCCACTTCGAGAAGCTTCTTGATCGGAAGTTGGAGGTGTTACATGAGAGGATTGATGAATTGGAGAATAAATCAAGCCCAAGAATGTTCCATGATAACCCACGACGCGCTCCCGCACCATGTCGTCCCCACATCATGGAGGAGGAGATGGTGAACTTTGATGATGATCTTGATGGAGTCCCAAAAAGGAGGAGGTTGTACCAACAACCGAGAGGAGCCCAAAGGAGACAACATGATGATGACCTACTTGGCGGGATCAAGGTGAAGGTCCCTTCTTTTCTTGGTAAAAGTGATCCGGAAGCATACTTGGAGTGGGAGATGCGGATTGAGCAGGTCTTTTCATGCCATGCATATTCCGAGGAGAAAAAGGTCAAACTTGCTTCCCTTGAATTTTCTGATTATGCTTTAATTTGGTGGGATCAAGTTCAAAAGGAGAGGACTAGATATGGTGGACGTCCCATCAAAACTTGTTAAGACATGAAGTTCACCATGCGGAAGCGATTTGTTCCCACACATAACCATAGAGATCTCCACAACAAACTTCAACGCCTCATCCAAGGGAGTAAGAGTGTATAAGACTACTACAAGGAGATGCAAATTGCCATGATTCGGGCAAACGTTGAGGAGGATCCGGAGGCAACCATGGCACGGTTTTTACATGGGCTCAATCGGGAGATTGCGGATCAAGTGGAGATGTACCACCATGTAGAGATACAAGATATGATCCACCAAGCCACCAAGATCGAGCAACAAATCAAAAGGAGGAGCAACATGAGGAAACCCACTACCCCTTTCACGCCATGGAGAAATCCAAGGAAGGAGATTGGAGAACCATCAAAGGCAAAAGAGGTGGTTGATTGCAAAAGTGACAAGGTAATTCTTCCACCTAAGAAACCTACTTTTGAGGCTAACCAAACCAGAAATAGGGATATTCGGTGTTTTAAATGTCAAGGAAGGGGTCACATTGCTAGTGAATTCCCAAACCGTCGCACCATGATCATCAACAAGTATGGAGAATGGGAGACCGATGGAGAGAGCTCCGAAGAGGAGGAAGATGAATCTCCAGAAATTGAAAATGGAGAATTTTCGGAAGATGGCAAGATTCTTGTCACTAGAAGAGTTTTAAGTGCACAAATGACCATTGGAGAAAAGGAGCAGCAGGAGAACCTTTTCCATACACGATGCAAGATCAATGGGAAGGTATGTAGTGTTATTGTTGATGGTGGAAGTTGTAGCAATGTGGCGAGCACCGAGTCGGTGGAGAAGTTGGGACTCCCGACTTTAAGGCATCCAAATCCATACCGACATCAGTGGTTGAATGATTGTGGGGAGATGAAGGTCACCAAGCAAGTGAAGGTATTGTTCACCATCGGTAATTACAAAGATGAGGTATTGTGTGACATTGTTCCTATGAAGGCGTGCCACTTGTTATTGGGTCGACCATGGCAGTACGATCGGCGTGTTACTCATGATGGTTTCTTGAACCGTCACTCTTTTTTACTCCGAGGGGAACCTATAACCCTCAACCCCATGTCCCCCAAGCAAATTCTAGAAGATCACATTTTGAGAGAAAAGAAAAAAAAGAGTGATGAGGAAAAAAAGAGAGAAAATGAAAAAGGAGAGAATGAGGGAAAAATAGAAAATGATAGAGGCAAAGAAATGATGAGCAAAGAAAAATCAAGAGGGGAAAAAGATTTGAGAGGAGAGAAAAGTGTGATGTTGGCAAAAAAGAGTGAGGTTAAGGAAGCTTTGATTTCTCGACAAAATCTCTTAGTACTTATGTACAAAGAGGTGATGTTGAACACTAACGACTTAACATATTCTTTGCCACATGTTGTTGAGTCTTTGTTGCAGGAATTTGAAGATGTGTTTCCCGAAGAGGTGCCACCGGGTTTGCCACCCATTAGAGGTATTGAGCATCAAATTGACCTCATACCTGGAGCATCACTACTGAACCGCCCAGCATATCGCACCAACCCGGAGGAGACAAAAGAAATTCAAAGGCAAGTTCAAGAGTTGTTGAATGTGGGGTATGTGAGAGAGAGTCTTAGTCCTTGTGCGGTACCGGTGCTTCTAGTACCAAAGAAGGATGGAACATGGAGAATGTGCATTGACTGTAGAGCCATTAACAACATCATGGTAAGGTATCGTCATCCTATACCTAGGTTAGATGATATGCTAGATGAATTAAATGGTTCAACTATTTTCTCAAAAATTGATTTAAGAAGTGGCTACCATCAAATTAGGATGAAAGAAGGAGATGAGTGGAAAACTACATTTAAGACAAAACATGGACTTTATGAATGGTTAGTCATGCCCTTTGGTCTCACCAATGCACCTAGCACATTTATGAGGTTAATGAATCATGTCTTACGTGCATATATTGGAAAATTTGTGGTAGTTTACTTTGATGATATTCTGGTGTATAGTAGGACTTTGCATGAGCATGTAGATCACTTAAGAAAAGTCCTAGAGGTATTAAGGAAAGAAAACCTGTTTGGAAACATAAAAAAGTGTGAATTTTGTCTCGATAAGATTGTTTTCCTTGGATTTGTTGTGAGCGGAAATGGAGTTGAAGTTGACACTGAAAAGATCAAAGCAATACAAGAATGGCCAACTCCATCCTCCGTCGGACAGGTAAGAAGTTTTCATGGGCTTGCTAGTTTTTACAGGAGATTTGTGAAGGACTTCAGCACATTAGCAGCACCGTTGAACGAGTTGACAAAGAAGAACGTTCCTTTCAAATGGGGGATAACTCAAGAGAAGGCCTTCAATGAACTTAAGGAGAGACTCACCCACGCCCCTCTACTTGCACTTCCAGACTTCGGTAAGACCTTTGAAATTGAATGTGATGCAAGTAGAATTGGCATAGGAGGAGTACTCATGCAAGAAGGTAAACCTATTGCTTTCTTTAGTGAGAAGTTAAATGGCCCAACTCTAAACTATGCTACATATGACAAAGAGTTGTATGCATTGTTTAGAGTTCTAGAAACATGGCAACATTATCTTTGGCCTAAAGAATTTGTGATCCATTCTGATCATGAGGCTCTTAAATACCTTAGGAGCCAACATAAACTAAATAGGAGACATGCTAGATGGCTGGAATTCATTGAATCATTTCCATATGTCATCAAGCATAAAAAGGGTAAAGAAAATACTGTGGCCGATGCACTTTCACGTAGATATTCTCTTTTATCCTTGTTGGATTCAAAACTTCTTGGTTTTGAATACATTAAGGATTTATATGCCACAGATAGTGATTTTAGTGAACCTTATGAACATTGTAAACCTGGAGTTAGTTGGGAAAAGTTCTATTTACATGACGGGTTCTTATTTCGGATGGATAAGCTTTGCATTCCCTATTGCTCTATTCGTTTACTTTTACTAAAGGAGTCACATTCTGGTGGGTTAATGGGACATTTTGGTGTTGCAAAAACTTTAAGCGTTCTTAGTGAACATTTTTATTGGCCTAGGATATCTAGAGATGTTGAAAAATTTGTGGGAAAGTGCATTGTTTGCCATAAAGCCAAATCAAAATTGAACCCACATGGACTATATCTTCCTCTCCCAATCCCCAACACCCCTTGGGAGGACATATCAATGGACTTTATTGTGGGGTTACCACGGACCAAGAGGGGGATAGATTCCATTTTTGTTGTGGTGGATCGGTTTTCTAAAATGGCACATTTTATTCCCTGTCACAAAACAGATGATGCCACTAACATTGCACAACTATTCTTTCAGGAAGTAGTCAAACTCCATGGAATGCCAAGGACGATTGTGTCGGATCGAGACACAAAATTCCTCAGTTACTTTTGGAAGACCTTGTGGAGCAAACTGGGCACGAAGTTACTATTTTCCACTACTTGTCATCCACAAACCGATGGGCAAACGGAGGTGGTGAATCGGACACTATCATCCCTTTTGAGAACAATTGTCAAGAAGAATCTTAAGAATTGGGAGGAGTGTCTACCCCATGTGGAATTCGCATATAACAGGGCCAAGCATTCCACTACTCAATATTCTCCATTTGAAATTGTTTACGGTTTTAACCCCCTTGCCCCTATTGATCTAGTGTCGTTGCCTTTACAGGAAGCAACTAATATGGATGCGAAAGGGCGTGCAGAATTCAAAAAGAAACTCCATGAAAAGGCAAGGGAAAATATTGAGCGGATGACCCAGAAATATGTTGATCGTGCAAACAAGGGTCGCAAGCAAGTGCTGTTCGAACCCAGTGACTTAGTCTGGATTCATATGCGTAAAGAAGGATTCCCCGACAAGCGGAAATCAAAACTCATGCCTTGAGGATACGGACCTTTCCGAGTGCTTGAAAGGATTAACAACAATGCTTACAAGATAGCTCTCCCAGGTGAGTATGGTGTAAGTGCCACTTTCAATGTTTCTGATCTTTCTCCTTTTTTGGGTGTAGAGGATGAAGAGTCGAGGACGACTCCTTTTCAAGAGGGGGAGGATGATGCGAACCATGCGGAAGGCACCGAGTCGATTGCTCGGGTGGAGGAATTGGATTTGCAAGGCCCAATGACGCGAGGAAGATTAAAGAGGTTGAATGCTTCAATGGGCGCTCATCTTGCTTCATTAAAGGCCCAATGGGTATTATCTTTCATGGATGGAGCAAATGGGCATTTAATATCACTTATTCAAGCCCAAAATTGATGATTAAAGCTTGGCCCACATGTTTGCACGAATTCGGAGGCCTTGCCCACATGGAGGATTCTAGAAATGGCATCTTTGGACACCAAAGTCAAATCCGGTGGGCTATGCACTCAAAGTCAAATCCGGTGGGCTATGTTGGAAAGTTGTGTGCTTCTTTTCCAAAAGTCTTTGTTGGCTTTTATCTTTTTGACTTTTAAGGGGACAAGGTAGGTTTAGACTTTATGACTTTAGGGTATTAGACCCTTGACCATTGTATCACCCCCTTGGCTATAAATAGCCACCCCATGGCATTGTATTGGCATTCAAGACTTAATTTGAGAGCTTATGATTTTTTTCTCTCCGTTGTGTGAGGATTATCCCGGGTTTTCCCCCTTGCTCTTGTGCATTCTTGCCTTGTCAATCTACAAGTTAGATTGGTGATCCAAGATCACAAAGCCCCCAATTCTGTGCCTCAACCCAACTGCGTTGTTGTGTGGATTGGCCATCACACCCCTCCCTTGAGTGTGTTGTCTAAGTAGTAGGTCACGCTCCATATAGCGTTGGTTGACTACTTGCTTCCACTATCCATACCCTTCACCCGTCACTTAGCCCCAAACCGCATCCATCATCCGCCGCCCTACGCCGTGAAGATCGGGCCACCCCGTGCGTCTCGCATCACCAACTGCATCCAAAACTCGGGCGAAGTATGCCAAAAGATCCATCTCATCAAGAGGAATTCAATGAAACAGATGGCGCGTCAATCGGACACCCGGTCTGTGAGTTATTGGATTTTTTCTTCTAGGGGCCCGGTTGGTTTCATGAGGAACCAACCCGATCGCACTCCAACCGCATCCAAACCATGAGCGGAGTAAGCCAAAAGATCCTTCTCACTTAGAGGAATCCATCAAAGTTGACGGCACGTCAATCGGACGTCCAGTCCTAAAGATATATTTGTTTTCGCTCGGAGGGCCCGGTTGGTTTTGTGTACAAACCAACCCGGCGGAACCCAAAGTTCTCCGAAACCATTAGTGTAATATACCAAAATGATAGTCTCATTCCAAGGATCGCTACGCAGCTGACAGTGCATCGATCGCAGGTCTGTAGCCCAAGATATGGTCATTTGACCAAAAATGATCCGGAAATGGGGGGTCTGGGCCCGGACCGACCCGGCCCGATCCCCCCAGGGTCGGCCTGAACCGGGTCGACCAGAACTAGTTGGACCTGACCCGGGTCCGACCCGGTTGGGCCCAGCCTGACCGGCCGGCCGCGGTCGAGCGGATGCCGCGGAGCGGCGGGGGTGCCCCCCCCCCCCTTCGCCGCTGATTGACGTCGGTGGTCACCGCCGCCGGCACCCTTCTGGTGGTGCACCTCCACCGCCTTCCGCGTACCACCGGACGTGCTCTGGTGGTCTGTTTCTCCTGCCGTCTTCGCCTATGGTCCTCCCGGGACCCGACCATTATTTCAAAGGCCTCAAAATTACCTTGCGGCCTCATTTGTCATCCTCTGTCAATCCGCACGTCAAGAAAAAATAGCATCGTCTTTGTGGTTTTCCGGCGCGACACGATGACACCACACCCCTTCGTCATGCCCCGACCCCGTCCGTGGATGTCTTCGGGTTTCTACGACGCGGCGCGATGGTCTCACGCCCTTGTATTTCTTTTCACGGCGCCGCGCAACGGCGCCGCCCATTTTCTTGTCTCATGATTCCGCGGGGTGCGATAGCACCACGCCTTCCCGTACCAAACCACAAAGGAACCAACATGAAATAAGGAGGAGGGTCGGCCGTGTTTGTGCGGTCCGTCCCCCTTGCGTCATTCAATAATAATTGGTTTTAATCCATGAAGATAGTCAAGTTAGTATTCACAAAAAAAATAAAAATAAAATTAAACCCCTACAGCCTCTTAAATAAAAAGAATCATATCAATAATCCCAACCCACAAATTAATCTTCGCGGATCAACATAATATTTAGTTGATCCGCATTCTTAGATTTAGAAGGGAGAAACGAGGGTTCACTAACAATCACAATTTAAATTCCCCACCTTTGATTCGTCATTCGTTGACGGTGGTGCAGAAAGAAAACGATGAAGTTCGTCTTTCGCCACGTTCGTCACACACTCCCAATCCCGAGCTACGTCAGTCGTGGAAGACACTACACGTCGATAGGATCCGAGGGAGGAAGTCGAAGAAGGTTGTTGACGTTCGTTTCTTCCGTCGTTGTAGAAGTGCACCCAAAGAAGAAACGGCGTCTCCTCTCTTGTCGCATGAAGAAGAGGATAATGGGAGCGTCGTCGTTCTTCGTTGAAGAGGCGTCATTCTTCATGATGAAGATGAAAACACCCAAAAGCTCTCTCTCCTCAATTGCCCACACACAACAACCAACCAAAATAAAATATGGCTGATCCTTATTTTATTAACTCATGCCACAATTCAAAAAGAAAATTCAAAACATAACTTTATTAATTGAATTGATGAGTTGGCATACTTAAAGAGAGGAGAGGAAAGGTCACCCAAATTAAAGGTAAGATTTAAAGTTTTTAGGTGTTACACAACTAAAGGTTTGAAATTCAAGAGTTTGAAATTCAAACAATCACATTAAACACACTTCATTAATAACATAAGTTATCAAAACTAAAGTTATCAAATTAAAATGTGAGTTGAGGTAGTTAACAAATTTAATAAGGGGGGTTAAGGAGTTAAAGGGGGGAGGTGAAAGGTTGGGGCTGGTGTGGGCCCCACCTTTCAATTATCCACACATGGGAAGTTGGGTGGATGTGGGCCCCACCACCAACTTCCCATGGGAGAAATTAACCTCCTTTGATATGAAATAAAATCGTTCCAAAAATTTCATTTACTTCTTAATTAAACCCCAATAATTAACTTCTTCTCCCGCAAAAATGCAACCACGGAAAAGGTTCCTTTAAGCGATTACCGGCGTTGCTATTCATCGCTGCCATAAGATTTCAATTCCGAGCACTAGTTAAAAAGTTAGAAATTCCCGCTCGTTCGCTCGCTGAACGTACCCGAGTCAAACTTCGGAAAATGATTCCGGGAACACCGGGCCTCGGATTCAGGCACCATCAGAAACTGCGTTCTTGTAAAATTCCAATGAAAATTAAGAAAAAAATTTCCTTGAAATTTCTGGGTCTTTACATTAACTATGAAAAATGGAAAAAAAATTGTGCAACCAAGAATTAATATTTTAGAAAATATTATTTACACCATAATATATTGATATATATTTTTGAAATATTAAATCTTATCTTGGATAAATAGATAAACCATGATGATGTTATCCTTGAGTAAATCACTTGATAGAGAGATGTTTAATAAATCTACTTGAACCATTTATCATTTGAATATTTAGAATTCTTGAAAAAGTGATTGGAAATATAAATTTAAAAGGAATGATTACAAATTCTCTTAAACATTTTTTCATGAACAAACATTAAAGACTTGTGGTATAAGTTAAACTTATTAATGAAATGAAAATAAAGATATTTTTGAGAAATTCAATTCTGGATTTCTAAATCAAAACCTGATATTTATTTTAAATGTTTTTTAATTGTTTTTTTGTTGAGGGTATATATTTAATTATAATATATCAAGAGTATATATTAAAAAAATTTCTATGAATCTATAAATATTTAAAGAACCCATGGGAAAATAATTGTGAGTTTGTATCATATTTTTATTTAATTGTTGATAAATATTTTTATCTATAATAGTCCGTCTTATTTTCTACACTGAGATTACACATATAATCCTAGAGTGGAATAATTTAGGAAAAATATCTTCAAAATAATTGATACCACTTTCTATAATGATTCATTATATTCATTTATGATGTGGTGATAGAGAGGAAAATTAAATAACAATTTATTCTAGAATTTTAAATATTTGTGTTAAAAATAAATCCAAATAAGGATATTTTTTAACCCATTTTGTGTTGAGTTCCATTGTGTTTCAATGATAATGAAGTCTATAAGAATTATGTAAATATTTATTTAGTGTATAAAAATGGAATGATTATAGAATACCCAATTGTGTTCATGAGAAGTTATAACAAATTACTCAAGAAAGATGTCAGTATATATTGAGTTTTGATAAATGAATGATTAAAGAAAAACATTGGATTCTAGAAGGGAGTCTCTACAAATATTCATATAGAAAGGGATATTTAAGTAGTGATACATCTACTAGATATATTCTTCGATAACCATTAATATTTTAAAAAAAATTAAATTGGTTCTAATATTTCATGAAGACTACTTGTTAACTAAAGGTTGGGATAGTTGGTTTAAGATGGTTTGAATGTTATTTATTGGAGTATGAAAGTATTATACATGATCATAATTTATAATAAATATTTAAGGTCTTTTAGTTCACTAATATTTAGAATATCACCTGACGAGAAGAGTTCCATGTGATGGTTCTAGACACATAAAATGTGCCTATTGGGCCAACAACCAACTCAACTTTTATCAAATTCAACATATATCCCAAAATGAACATGATGATGAATTTTAAGAATGATGAAATTTTTACAAATAATATTGAATAATGTTATAATTGGAACCAAGACATGGTATATTTTTTTATTTTAAATTTTATTTTGTTTATATAAATAATAAGTACTTAGATCTAGAGTTCTATTTCTGAGGAAGTTGTTGATCTTCCAAACACTTCTCAATTATATTTTCATTTAATTAAAGAGGAATCAAAGTAGAACACCATTTGTAGTGATACAATCATGATCCCTTGATCATGGAATGTAACTTATGTTACTGTAAATGCTAACATGATGGTATATATTATCATGTATCTATCCCTTGATCACTTCCAAGATCCCTTCACTTTGGAAAGATTTTTTCTGGATCTCCTTGACTTGATTGAAAGGGTACGAGGAAAATAGAGTCTCCTAAGATAGAGTGAAAAATCCTAGAGACATTTTTTATTAAGATATAATTCTCTTGGAATGAGAACAGTATGCATAATGTCTAACCTATACAATTCTCATAACATTATGTTTATAGAACCAAGGTTAGGGTTTGATATATTTAACTAATTACATAATGGCCCTTAATATTTTAATAAACCCATGATGAACCCCACATAATGTAATATAATATTAATATTATTTTATATAAATGTATGTGAAAAATAGAACAATTATAAATAAAATTTTAAAGTCTCAAAAATAAATATTTTTCACCGTACTGATAACTTAGTCCACTTTTCCTCCTTAACATTTCTTTTTTCAGAATAAAGACGTAATTAAGTATTAATTAATATATAAGTAAATATTATATACATGATCTATGAAATAAACTATTAATATTAATATTTACATAATTGAATAAATTATCTATGAGTAAATATTAATTATTACTTTGGGAATAATAATAGATAAATAAATGTTATACATTCAAATAAATAAGTTTATAAATATAAATATTTATTTAATATCTATGATTTATGAATTATGAATAAATATTACTTCTTAGTTTATAGAGTAATAATTATTCTAAATGTTAACTATTATTAATAATTAACTAAGAAAAATGAAGAGACTTTGTCAGTGACTATATACACCCATTCATTAGTGGCATTAGGTGGTATTTCCTAAAATCCAAAACAATTCTCTAATAGTAGGCTAAGAAACTCATAGTGGAACAAGATATATTCCAATGAAAAAACACATATAAATGATTACTATGTAATATAATCCATTTTTCTTGATATCTCATCATGTTGGCTATACATCCATGTCATTAACCTATTTTTTTGATATGTATTTCTTTGATGAATTGAAATTACCCAGGGTTACACCATAACCATGATATTTAATGCAACAATTCCATTTCAATCAAAGGGCCAAGATATCATCTTCTATAAATATTGAATGAAAATTCCTTTATCAACATTTCCATTAATAAAATGAAATTGTTGATACACCTGAAAAAATCTACTTCTTATGAACCATTGATGACATAGTTTTAGTCAGTACATCAAATTACATGAGTCATGACATATATTAATAAAAAATTTAATGTCTATGGATCATTACACATGATCTAATAGAGGAATCTAAAATAACACATGAAAATCGGGGATTATTATTGTGGTTCTATTATCATATTTATCCTTTTTGAATATTACCATGTGCAAACATCATGAGATGAATTTTTATATTCTTACGAGTTTTCAAACATAAAATTCAACACACTATGTGTCCCATTATAGAATTATATCCTACCTTAGAACTATTCTTAATAATATTTTCATTGAATATCAAGTTTCCCATCATAGAATGAAATTTCTTGTGTTCTTTTCAATGAGATGGATATTCATGGACATTGCCCCGTTAATGTTACACATAAGAATAATCGATATGTGCTAAGGTGTTTATTAATATTCAAATCCATGTATATATTGTTAATCTAAAGTATAATTGTTTCGATTCATGGGAATAATTTCCAAAACATTCCCATTTTCACTTGAGACACTTGCTAATGATAGGTTTTTTCTCTCATTATTAACATTCTTCTATTGAGTATGGATACAACTTCTATTCCTACCCTGTAATTCCATTAATAGAATTATTATTACCATATGTCTTTGTGGATAATCATTTAACTGAAACATCACATCCTTGTGAAAATACTTCATGTATTGATATTACCCTATATCCACCTCCTGTTCCCATTTTAGAAACCTAACATATTGACTAATTCCATAGCATAATATTAGCATAATAATGATAAATTTATTACTTTTATTATAACCCAAAATATGAATATGATTTTACCAGATCGCTTATTAATATTCATCGGAACCCACATCATACTTAGTTATTACATATATGTAAATAGGTGGTTATAAAAATATTAATTATATATTAACTTATACATAGTGAAATTCTATATAAAATTAAACTAAATTAATAAAAGTGTTAAAAACCATTTATCACTAGTATATTTTCTTCTCCAATCATCAGGAACATTTCATGTTCTTCTTTTTAGATGTACTTTAAATTAGTTTTAACTGTAATTTAGTTAAATTTTACTGGATTTATTTAATATTCACCAGAAACGTATCATATAGCAGTAATATCAAACATCGATATATCATTCAATATGAGATAAATTCCTAGATCTTAATATTTTCAAATTCTTTTGCCTCATTAATCATTTCATATTCCTACACATGTCCCACTAGAAGTATTATATACAACCAACAATTCAGTATTGAATTTTTTCTTCTTTTATTTTTCAATACGTTGTATGTAACACCATGGGATTTTTTGAATTTTTTTGAATTAATTTAACCTTTTTTATATTGTTATTTTCAAGAAATAATGAAAAATAGATTATTTTATACTAAAGCACTATGTTTGGATATTGCTATACATAGCACCATGTCAATTATGCACAATAAGAAATAAATTTTTTATTTATCTACATGGAATACTGAGGTTATTTTACATTACACACAATAATGACTTTCCTCGATGGCTTGTATAACATGCCAGACTGAGTTTTACTGAACAGTAATATCTTATTAAAAATTGATTTTTTTAATATAATTAGATACAACCTAGCTGTAAAATTAGCAGCTATGAATAGTATTAAATAATTTAAGAAAATATGTTGTTTACATAAATACAATATGAATTTATATGTTACCAATTAATTATAAATGATGATGAAAACTGAATCAATTTAAAAGGATATATTATTATTATTTTGGTCACAATGTTATTTAACCCTAAAAAATTAAACTAAATATAATTAATGAGTGATATTAATGAAATATATATGTTTTATATTCAACAAAATATTTTTTATATTCATTAATTTTATTTTATATACATAAGATAAGATCATCCACAATTTTATGCTTAAAACCAATATTTTTATGAATGCTGTTTTAATGAATTTTAATGGAGAACCCATTCTAAATCATAATTTTGGAACTTTTATAGATTTAATATGTCAAAAACCCATAATCATCTATTTTAAAACATTAAAATGATTTTTGGATAAATTTTTTTATTTTTCTATAAGGTTTCATTTGTTAATGAATAGTGAATGCAGTATTTTAGTTCAAAAATACTTTTTCATCAAATTTATTTATAACAGTAAATTATATTTTCAATTGTTTTTATAACGAACCAACCTTAAACATTACATAATCTTGAAATAATATAATAATTCACATTGAGGGTCATTTCAGAATTAGAACTTTAGATAATCATGTCATACCATATACATACCAACTTGAATATTACAAGTAGACACTTCTACTTGTTATCCATTTTCATCATATAACATAAACACTTTAAAAAGAGACATGTTTAGTTCCATTATTTAAACTCTTTGATTTTTCTTTGATCCAATATTCGACCCTATTCATCTTTTTGTCTTGTAAAAAACATTTCAAAACTTGGAATGATCATAAAAAGCTCAGTAAGGGGTACATAAATAAGTAAAACTATTAGTTTTTTAAAAATAAGTAATCCATGAATACTTCATCATAATGTAATACCTTTCACCTTTCAGAAGTAGAAAAAGCACATTACAGAATATAAGCTCATTTCTTATCATTTTTTAAACAGAAATATTACCAAAAATCCCATAAAAAGAAACATATAGCATATAAATGTAACTTTCGACATAAAAATACAAAAAATGGAATAACCATATGGTCAACTACCACACATATAACTAAATGGAATAGCTATACGGATGACTTCCATACCAAAAGAATTGGAGGTTATAACATAACTACCTTTCCTTGGTTTATCACAGAACCCCCAATCATTTGGTTTGTCATGTAACCACCCAAATTTGGTTTATCATGTAGCCACCCATCAAATGTCCAAGTACCATTATATAATCATAACACATAAAATATTTCAAATATCAACATTTCACTAATAACATTTGATTTGTAATAACAATAAATAATTTCCAGATATTAAAATACTCAATCCATTCCATAAACCATTTTCAATACCAAAATACATAAAAAGTGTATATGGTATTTATTTTCTGTCTAAAAACATTACGGCTGGTTAAGAAGCCAAGTATAAAATAGTTCTCACAGCGGTAGAAATATCGTTGTTGTTGTATATGTTAAAAACATTCATTTTGTCCTTTATTAAAATTATTCATAGAAACAATATTACCTTTGAATGAAATTAAATGTCAAATGGGTTTATTATACATTATGTAAAAGGAGGTGTATATTATCAGAACATGACCCAATGAAAGGAGATTGAGACAAAGTCCCTTACCTCATGTCCAACATGACTCGTTAGTTCATTAGTTTACTGAATAAAAAACAAAAGTAAATTTATACTTGATTTAGATACTTTTTCATGTTTATCATATCTTTTATATCTTTTATTACCACATTGTAAAAATTACATAATTATTTATGTTAATATCGGTTGTTTTGCCGATATTGGATACTTGAGTCCAAAATGATGTTATTGTAATTAAAAATTTTTCATGTGGTAAAAAATAAACTATATACACAATATTATTCATGACATAAATATCACATATATTTAGTATATATTTATTTATAAAAGTTCATAACATTTCGATGTAATAAATTAAATGCACCGTTCTTGGATATGTAAGTCGTATGTACGCATGGATACTGCATTCATTTCATTTCATATTTAACGAAATGAAAAATAAATGATACATAGGTATATTATAATTCCAATATAATATTATATTTTATATATATTAAATAATATCATTAATTACATCCTTTATAGGTTCCATTTATTTCATTAAATATTCATATCACTTTGAGGGGCGATAGTCTGCACTACCTCAAATAAAATTATTGTATTTATACAACATGAAAAAAATAAAGTTATTTTATAAATGATAATTATATAATCATAGAGATAAAATAAATATCATATATACCATATACAATTTCATTTCAATAATAATGGCTACCATAAGAGGTGGTAGAAGAAGATTGAGCAACCATCATTCCATGAGGGAGTAGTTCTTTGTCCCTAGAAACAGTATGTTTTATACCCATTAGAAAGAGGTGTGTGTAAGTTTAGTTTGAATAATTCTCTTAAAAACAACCTATTATATTGAGGATACATGTTTTGTTATGTAGACAAATAATAAAAAGATTATAGGTAGTTGAAAAGGAAAATAACAGAAAGGAACCTGAGAGAAGACATTACCTCAATTTGGGTAACTTATTTTGATTTGAGCCAAATGGATTTCTTGAATTGCATTATGCTAAAGGTAAGGATTCTAGGAGAATGGTATTTATTTTCTGAGACTATTGGATCAGTGTTTGGATGATCCAATAGGCATGAGAGGTGTGAGTAATCGGTTAGAAGTGATGTCCTTTTATAAGAGGTAGGAGGGGCCCTTTAGGAATGTCTTAAAATATTATTTTATTATTAATTTATTTTAGAATTAAAATAACACAAAACTGATATATTATTGATATATGATACATATGGTTCTAAATCCTCTAAAAAAATAGTTTTAGACATGTTTAGGTTATAAAATTAACCTTACCTTTTAGCTTTATCCCATAGTTAAATAAATTAACTTCTACCATGTCTTCTTGTATATTCATACTATATGTTTAATATAGTTACTATAAAATTACAATAAAAACTAAAGTTGTTCATTAATGAAATTTTCAACCATATCTAAGTCCTTTTTCTGAATCTTTGATATTTTGGACTATTATATCATTTAATCAAATAGCATTTGTTTTAAAAACTATTTTATGTCAATTTATATACTATCCATTTCATGGATTGTAAAAAATACATAACAACTTGATTCTTTAGAAAAACCTTCATTAATTCAAGATTAATAAGTAATAAGCATCCTTAAAATTCTTGTATGGAATAAAAAGTTTCAAAATAACTTAATTTTAATTTTAATAATCTAATTTATTTAAAACATTCATTAATAAGGTAATCACTACATTATCATTGTGTCACAAATATATTTATTTATTTGATTTCTAAAAATTAAAATAAGATACCAAGATGTATATAATGATTCTATAATTCCAATGACTATTTATAGATAAAGATATCATTTATATTACCCCATATAAAAAAAAATTTTAGTAAAAGATATATGTTTATGTTGTATTTTACATAAAATTAAATTAAAAGTAATTAAATATCATTTTCAAAAACATGTGGCTCTGTGGGTACCTAAAAATGACCCAAGGATCCACATGGACTGAAATATCTCATCCAATAGTATTATGACATGTGTTAGTGTAATTTAATATTATTATAATATTACTTGTTTACCCTTATTTTCAAAAATTTTCCTTTCACCATGGTAAATAAAATATTTACTCAAGTTACTATTCATAATGTCTAAAAATAAACTTTACTTATTTATAAAATAATGAACTCATGATTCCAAATATGGAATCCTTTTTTATAAATTCAAAACACATATGTTTCCTAAATTAATTTAAAATTATTTCCCATTGTCAAAACCAAAAAGCATGTTTTTAAGAAATAATAACTATTAAAATATTGACATGTGTTTATGTCTAATAAAAAAGCTAAATTACTCCCAGTGACCAAAAATAGATTACATGGTTAAAAAATAATATAATTACTCCTTAAAACCAATTAAAAATATAAGCTATCCATATAAATAAATCAAATGACAAGATAGTGTTGACGGAAAATGTAGTACTTTTTACTATTCATTAAAAAAATGGACTTTCATAGAAAAGAAAAAAAATCAGCAAAAGTAAATTTCTATGTCCCTATTCTAAATAAGAATTATATATTTTCAAATGAAACATATAAATGTGAAAAAATAGATTTAAAAAGGGTTATCCATCAAAAGGAGATAAAGACATCTTTTAAAAATATTAGAGTATTAATGCTTAAAATTGGATTAATTCTCATCTTAAGACACTAAAAATTATTGTATAAAAGTAAAAAACATTTAAACAAAAAATTTAACCATAATATGATTAGTTCTTATCATTCCATCCAATAAAACGTCTAGTAAATAACTACCATTTAAAATAATAATATAATTATATTATTTTTTGTATAGCTCAACGTTAAGTGCAACGTATGATTTCAGAGAAATCTGTTATTGTGGGTTGAGTACACTATCACACAAATCATCCCGTTTAACATAAAATTAATATCTTAATCATAAGCATTAATATAAATAAAAAGTATTATTCTATCGATACCTAGGTCATTACATCCTTCCCCCCTTTTAGGAATTGTTTCCTCACAATTTTATTTACCTATAAAATAAGTAGGGTTATTTATCCCCCATATCATTTTCATATTCCCATGTTTCCTCTTCAACTATATGGATTTTTAAAAAAAACCTTTACCTGAGGAATTATCTTATTATGTAACACTTTATCTGTTCGGTCAAGAATCTGGAATTGTTACTCCTCATAAAAAATATTCTCTTCCAACAGAACTACTTCGGGACTCAAAACATGATATGGAACCATTATATACTTTCTCAATATTGATACATAAAAAACATTGTGTACTAGGGATAAACATGGAGGTAAATACACTTTTTAGGAAACTAATCCATATTTCTGCAGAATTTTATAGGGTTTAATGAACCTCAGACTTAGATTTTCCTTTTTACCAAAAGACATCACACTTTTCTATGTAGAAACTCGAGGAAGACATGATATCCTACCTTGAAAAAAATATCTTTCCTTCTGTTATATGCATAACTTTTCTACCATCTCTGAGCTATTCTCATGGGCTTCTGAATCAACTAAACTTTTTCTACTATCTCTTTAACCAATTATTGTCCCATCAACTTCATTTAATCCACTTCATCCCTAAAAATGGAGCTCAACAATTCTTTCTATATAATGCCTCAAATGGTTCTATCTATATACTGGAATGAAAAATGTTATTATAAGAGAACTCAAACAATGAAATATGTTGACCCCAACATCCCCATTAATCCATTGAACAAACACGTAGCATATCATCTGATGTCTGAATCATTTGTTCTGACTAGACATCTGATTGGAGTGGAAAAACCATACTAAAAATTAATTTAGTACCCAACGACTTTTGAAGAACCATAAAAATGTTAGAAGTGACCCTGGGATAAGGATTTGATACAATATAGTGGGTAACTCCATCCAAACCCACTATCTCTTTAACATAAAACCGGGAAAGTTGATCTAGAGATAGAGTATCTCAAGTAGAAAGGAAATGAGAATATTTAGTCAATACATCAATAATAACCCAGATTTCATTATTACCTTGATATGTATTCAGTAATACCACAATGAAATACATGGATATATTTTCCCATTTTCTACTCTAGAACTGGTAAAGGATGAAGCATACCATATGGTAACTGCCTCTCTGCTTTATCCTAGGAGATATGACGGCAAATCCTTTGCGGAGGTGGTCGCAAGCTGGGATTCAGTTTCTGTGTTGCAAAAAGATGAGCAAATCAATCGAAAACCATACAAGAATAGAGGATTAATTGTGTTATCTTTCACGAAAGAGGAGGTAACTTCGCTTGCCTCAGAATTATGATATGCTCTGGTCGGTACTTTTTCCAAGCAACGCCCTTTGCTGACGTTCCTCCGCAAAACCCTAGAACGTATTGGTTTTTCTAATTTTAGTATTGGATTTCTAAACTCCTGGAATATATTGTTTCAATTCTCTTCTAATTCTGACTACTATCGCTTCTGGGTAAGGGGATCTTGGACCTTCGAGCGAGCGACCATGAATGTGTGCAAATGGCTCCCTGACTTTGTCCCTGGTTATTCTTGCCAGATTGCCCCAATTTGGATTGCTTTTCCTGAACTGCCAATACATTTATTTAAGAAGAATGCATTGTTTTCTATTGCTAAGTTGTTTGTCACGCCCATAAGATTATATTATTCTACATTGATCATGGCAAGGCCATCGGTTGCTAGGATTTGTAATGAGATTGATCTTTCAAAGGACCTACCAACTAGCATTTGGATTTAGAATGGAGAGCAAGGCTTTGTGCAAGATGTAGTTTTTGAAAACCTACCCGCTTTCTATATAAACTGCTTTAAAACTGGGCACAATTTTAATGAGTGTGGTAAACAAGATAATATTACTACAACCGAGTTCAAATCAATTTGGACAGAAAAGTCAAAATCCAGCAATCAAAAGAATCAGACTGTTCATGCTAAAATCTCAATTCCTTTTGATAAGACTTCTTCCTCTTCTGGTATAAAAGAATCTGGTCAGCAGAACATAGATGCTTTGGTTTGCAATGGAGAGTCTATTTTAATGGACAAGAATATTCCAAAAGATAAACAGATTTCTGAGAATAAAATTGATGATTTTGTTAAAGCTGTCTTAGATGCTATAGAAATGTTTTCTGTTTCGAATAAGATCACTCAACATGATCTTGTTAAGGTCATTAAGGACAAAGGGAGTGACAGATCTATTGATGTTCCACCCATTATGTAGGATTCCATTATTATTGCTCCTGAAATAGAATCTCCAAAACAGAATGTTTCCATTGATGCTAAAGAAAATGAAGAAGAGTCTGATCATGAGGCTTTAGTTCCTAATGTGGATGAGGAAGATAAACCTGGCCAGATTTAAGAGTAGTATTTGAATACTATGGCCAAAAAAGGTAAAAAACCAATTGGATATGAGGATGGTTTCATCACTCCTCATCCTAGAAAAACTAGATGATGTAAGGACTACACGAATATAGAGCATACTATTGTGACCAGATCTGTCGATGTTTCCAAATCTGAACCTACAAAAGTTCCTCAAGAGAAGACCAAAGATGATGTTTCTAAGAAAAAACTTACAGATGATCCTCAAGATAAGCCTCGGGTTGAGTCTTCTAGTACTGTGGTGTATTATTTTTCACTGCTAATTGATGAGCAGGATATTAATGTATGGAATGATCATATGGATAGGCAACTCGAAATTTCCCATCAACAGCTACAAGAAGGTAAGAATCCAGCTAAGGAATATCTTGATATTAAAAGATTCATTTTTAATGAATGATTTATGATGAGCACCAAATCTTCTTAATCTCTATGATACTTCTTTCAGATATTATTTTGATTATGATTTTACTTGCTGGTTGCAGGAAGATTTTAAGCTGGATGTTAGCAAGATCAGATTGAAGGACCTCTTTCTGCTAGCCTCATCATGTTCCCTTGGATTTAGTTTTTGTTATATAATTTCTATTGTTATGTCTCTACTTCTCTGATCTTCTGTTCCTTGTTGGATGGGTTCTGAAGATTGGCATGCATAGGATTTTGTAGCTCCTTTTTTATGATAGAATTATGGATTTACACTATTTGTCTCTCTTTGATGGCACATACTTCTGGAGATTCTTTACATCTATTTTGACATGATGTTTAGATGAGGATATGTCTGATTCTACATCTAGTTTTTTCTCATTGGTCTCACTGCTGGATTATATTGGGGTTGTCTGGACTTGAATTTTCTCTGACAGGATGGACTGCTTTGTTTTTTTTTGACTTATTTGCTGATAAGTATTCTTCATTCTGATTCTGGAAGCAAGATGAATGACTGTAGGATGACTAGTCATGCAAAGGATAAACTGGCTGTGTTTAGAAAGACTTCACACTTACAGTTTTTTGAGCATTGCAGTATGGTTGGATTGATGGTGTCTTCTTTTGAGTTTTGACTTCATGCAGATTTCTTGCAACTTCTATTAAAATCTTAGTTCATAATTCTGGATTAAGATCTCTTTTGATTCTGCTCATGGGGTTATCTTTACTCAGTTCCTGGTTTACATTTTTGATAATCTCCAGGCTAATCTTGGCTTTTTACCTTGAGGTTTCTTTCTCTCTATCTGGAACTTTTTGCTGAATGCTGATCATATGCTGCAAGGATGGGATTTTGTCTGGCTGTTGCAGATTGTTTCTCTCCTCTAGAACGATCTTAGGTAAGCTGATTTTTTTATTTTGGGTTTGTATTTTCATGAGTCCCATTGTACCCCTGCTGATTCCATGCTGGTGTAAGAGCATTATACCTCGTTTTTGAATTGTAACATTTTCTTCTAATAAATTCCTTTGATGACATGAATTGGGAAACCAGTTCATGTCATCACCTTCTCAAAAAAAACCAATATCTTTTTCATTCAATCCCACCAATAATACTACCAAATATCTCTGTACAAATTAATTCTTCTGGGATAAACTAAAAACAAAGAACTATGAGGTTCACATAACAACTCTCTCTTCAACTTTGAATCACAAGGCACAGATAATCTATTCTTAAATATCCAAATAAAATCATTATCAATGTTAATTTCAGGTAACATATCATTCTGAACAAATTTTACCTTTTTTTGTTACTCAATATCTTTCTTCAAAGATTTCTTAATTTTGTCTCATATAGATGGTTTCACTGATACCTAAAACGAAAGAGAGTAATTTCTTGCACTAACAACTTCCAAGCCAATATTCATCAAATAATTTACCAAAGTATCTCATTCCAAATGTAACATGGATAATGTAGCACAACATTTTAGACTCAAATCATCATCCTCGTTATTTTATTTTCCTTGAGGGTAATGAATCATGCAATAATATTCCTATATTAATTCCATAAATCTCATATTTATCATGTTCAATTCTTTCTGAGTGAATATATATTTCAAATTTTTGTGGTCAGTATATATTTCACATTTTACTTTATAGAAATGCTGCCTCGAAAATATTAAATAAAAAACTTCAGAAACTAATTCCAAATAATGTATAGTGTAATTTAACTCAAGAGGATTCATCTAACATGAATCATAAGAAATTACATGATCATTTTACATTAGGACACTACCATGTCTTTTCAACGAAGAATCACTATAGATAAATAATTCACTGTCTCTAGAAGGTAATGCCCAAACTGGATCATTCACCAATCTTCTTTTCTATTCCTGGAATCAATCATCACATTTTTTTGTCCAAATGAATGTAACACCATTTTTAGTTAATCAAGTTAGTGGGATAGATAACCCTGAAAAATTTATTAACAAACCTTCAGTAATATCCTACCAATCCAAGAAAACTGCAGATCTATGTTATATTTGTGCATCTTGGCCATTCTTCAACAACATTTTTTAGCATGATCAACTGTTATTCCTTTTCTAGAAATAATGTGGCCAAGGAATTAAATCTATTGTAACCAAAACTCACACATGATGAATTTCCCATACAATTTCTTTTCTTTTAAGGTTTTCAAGAAAACCCTTAAATTACACTCAAGTTCCTCTTTACTTTTGGAATATACCAAAATGTCATTAATAAACACAACCACAATCTTATCCAAGAACTCACGGAATATTCTATTCATAGGATCCATGAAAATTATAGAAGCATTGGTTAACCCATTATGTATAACTACAAATTTATAATGGCCATTTCTAGTAAGAAACACATTCTTCGGAATGTCTGCTTCATTTACATTTAACTGATGGCACCCCAACCTCAAGTCAATCTTTGAAAAATACTGAGCTACTAGATCTAATCAAATAAATCATCGATATGAGGAAAAGGATACATGTTCTTAAAAATGATATTAATCAACTCTCTATAATCATTGAAAATTCTCCTTGAACCATCTTTCTTATTGAAAAATAATACTAGAGAACCCCATGGTGATGTGCTAGGTGAGATGAAACCATTATCTAAAAACTCTTGAAATTGTTTCTTTAACTATAAAAGTTCTGTTTGAGCCATTTAATAAAGTGGTTTTAAAAGTGAATTTGAATCAAGAACTTAGTCAACAATAAATTCAACATTTCGATCAGGTATAACACCAGAAAACTCATATGGAAAAACATCAAGATACTCATTTACTACTAGAACATCATTCACTTGAATAGTACCTTTGTTTTTAAATATATTTTCAAAGTAACATTCATTTATATCTTTCACCAGTTTCTCAACTTTTTGATATGTTATCAGAGATAAGGGTTAATTCTTGTACACAAATTTAAATTCTTTTTGAAAAGAAACCTCATTATCTCTACAGTCAATGTTATCATGGTAAGAAAAAATCCAATCCACTCCCAAAATAACATCATACTCTAATAGAGGCAAAACAACATGGTTTTCAGGTAAATTCTTTCCAAAAATATGAATAGAATGATTCTTCTAATTTCTTTTTACATTAACATTTCCTCTAGCTGTTTTTAGCTAAAGTTCTGGATTGATTTCTTGAGGTGGAACTCCAAATGTACACTAAAATTTCATAGAAATGAAATAATGTGTATACCCAAAATCAAACAACACTTTGGCATAATTTGTAAAATAAAATTACCTAAAACCACATCATTTGATGGTCCCACATCAACTGTATTAGTTTTTAAAGATTTCACCACACCCTTCTTCTTTTGATGGGACTAGTCTCCACCCTGGGTAATCAACTTTGGACACACATTAGCATAATTCCCAAACACATTGGAAATAAAACATCTTACCACTAGATTTTCAATTCCTTCTTGATAATCTTCCTTAAAACTATGAGTAATATGACCAGTCTTACCACACCAGAAGAACATCCTAGATTTGGATAAACATTCTCCAGGATTATTTTTACTAAACTTCACAAAATATGGAAATTTAATTTTCATACCTCTAGGCTTCCTTAATGAATACTTTCCCTTTCCCTTCCAAATGGAAATCTTATATTTCTTGCTCACATGGAATGGATTAACCTTATAAAACTCTATTTCCACCTTCATGGAACAACTTAATAGTTTCTCATAGCATTTGACTTCTCAAGAGGCTAATGCTCTTCGATATTATGACTTTAATCCGGAGTAAAACTGATTTATCTTACTATCAATATCTTGAATGAAATTTAGATCATACCTTACCAGTTGAGTGAACTTTTCTTTATAAGTTTCCCCTGATTCAACATCCTACATCAATTCCATGAATTTTTTATCTATACTAAGTAAAACAACCTTCGGAATATATTTCTCGAGAAACATACATTTGAATCGTCCCAACCAAGAGCATCAATCTAATCATTGTCCCTGATATTTTTAACCATCAACCACTACCGATCTGATTCTCATTAAAAATGATAATCATCAAGACTATTCTTTTGAGTTTTTGTACAACCCATGACATTGAAAATCATTTCTAGTGCTTTGATATACTCTTCATCTTAAAATGGGTCAGATGATCCTCTGAATGAGGGGGTTATTGCCTCCTGAAATTCTCCACTATAGACATGTTCTTCTAGGGTTGATCTATCTGATCTTGTGCATGGATAACTCCTGCATTTATAGCCTCAGTTAAATAAACCTTTACTATAAAAAACTGTTGAGTTCTGTTTCTGACAATCTCAAGACTCTGATTTGGATGATTATTCTTCTCTGTATTCATTTCTATCACTCCTTCCATGTTTCCTCTATGAAAAACCATTCTAGAAAACATATCTTAGATGAATAAATATGGTAATAATAAAATTTTATATCATTTCAATTTGACCATATTCTAAAAATAATTTATGGATATTCTATCAAAAATATCCTAACTCCTAAAGTTAACTAAACCGATCTATGATAACAACTATAATGCACTATCCTTAAACATTGAATAATAATTAATTAAGTTAATAATTAAAATTGAGGATGATTTCAGGTTTAGAGCTTTATATAATTGGTTCATCACAAATACATAACATCTTGAATATTACAAGTTGAAACTTCTACTCACTATCATATTTTTTAATAAAACAAAAAACTCTTTCAAAAGAGGCATGTTGAGTTGCATGATTTAAACAACATGCCTTTTCTTAGATCCCATCCTTGACTATATTCATCTTTAAGTCCAATGAAAAACATTTCAAAACATGGGAAGATAATAAAAAAGATCATTAAGGGATACATAAAGAAGGAAAATTATTAGTTTTTCAAAACAACAAGTAAACCATGAATAATTTATTATAAAGCAATACCTTTCACCGATAATAACTAACCAAAACACTTCACTAAATATAAGCTCATTTCATACCCTTTTTTCAACCTTAATATTACCACAAAGACCATAGAATGAATCATATAGCATATAACGGTAACTTGGGACCTAAATATACTGAAATGGAAAACCCATATGGTCAACTTCCACACATATCACCAAATGAAATAGCCATACGGTAGACTTCCATACCCAATGAATTGGAAGTTATAACGTAACCACCTGTCCTTGTATTATCATGGAACCACCCATCATTTGTTTTATCATAGAACCACCCATAATTTTTCTATCACATAACCACCCATCAAATATCTCAACACCATTATATAATTATAATTCAAAAAATATTGTAAATATCAAATTTTCACTAATAATATTTCATTTTTAATCAAAATAAATCATTTCAAGAAATTAAAATGCTCAATCCATTTAAAAAACCATTTTCAATACCAAAATACATCAAAATGGTATATGAAATTATTTTTCCTTTTAAAAACATCACGTCTGGTTAAGGAATCTAGATATCAAATAATGAATGCAGCTGCGGAAAAGTCATTGTTACTGCATACATTATAAACATTCCTTTTTTAGTTTAGTAAAATGATTCATATGAAAAATGATTCCATTTTAATTAAATTAAAAATCATAGGAGTTTATTATACACTTTATAGAAGAAGGAGGTTTATATTATCAAAACATGCCTTAATGAAAGGAGATTGAGATGAAGTCCCTTACCTTCTGTCTTACTTGAATCGTTCATTATTTAGTTTCCTGAAGAATAATAATGAGTTAATTTATAATTTATTAAGTTCATATTTCTAGTTTATCATTACTTTTATGTCACATGTTACCATATTATAAAAATTACATTATTATTTAAGTTATTATCTGTCGTTTTGTTGATATTGGGTACTTGAGTCGAAAATGATCTTATTATAATTAAAAATTGTCCATATGGTAAAAATTACATTATATCCATAATAGTATTGATGATTTAATTATCATATATTTCCATTATATATTTATTTATAATATTCCATTACATTTTTATATAATAAATGAAATACACTGTTCATGGAGACAGTAATTCATACATACGCATGAACGCTACTTTCATTTCTTTTCATATTTAAATTAATTAACACTAAATGATACATAGGTATATTATAATTCTAGTATAATATCAAATTTTATATATATTACATAAGTTCCTTGATTCATTCTTTTATATGTTCCATATATATCTTTAGCATGTCATATCACTTTGAGGGGGTGGTAGTCCGCACTTCCTCAAATTAAATTATTATATTTATACAACACGATAGCATAAGGGAATGTTATAAATGATAATTACAGAAGCATAGAGATAATATAAATATCATATATATTAGATATAATTTCATTCCCTTCATTATTTCCACCATTAGAGGTGTTAGGATAAGAGAGAATAATCATCGTTTCGTGACACATTTGTTCGCCATCCACTGAAACGGTATGTTCAATAACCATTAGATGGAGGTGTGTGTAAGTGTAGTTATAATCCTTCACATTAAAATAATCTCATATTTTTAAGATACTAGTTTTATTATGTAAAAAATGAATAATATGATTGTAGGGAGTGGATAAAGAAAATTAAATAAATGAACCTGAGAGAAGATGTTACCTCAATCAGTTAACTTCTTTTTATTTGAGCCAAAGGGATTTCATAAATTTCCTTCTTCCTAAGGTAAGGGTTCTAGGAGTATGAGAGTTATGTTGGGAGCTTATTATATCATATTTCGGATGATCCAAGAGGCTTAAGAGGAGTGAGTAATGGGTTATAGGTGGTTTCCTTTTATAAGAGGGGGAGGGGTACTTTAGGAATATCTTGAAATATTATTTTATTATAAATTGATTTTCGAATTCTATTATCACTAAAGTGATATATTTAAAATCTCATATGTGTATTGGTAGAAATCATCTCAAAAATGGGTTTTAGATAGGTTTAGTTCTTAAAATTAACCGTAACTTTTAGCTTTAACCCTTAGTTAGCTAATTTATCTTTTACAATGTCTTCTTGTATATTCATACTATATAGTTAATATAGTAACTATAAAATTTCAATAGAACCTCATGTGGTTCATTAATGACATGTTCAATATTATCTATGTCCTTTCACCAAAACATAGATTTTTAGGACTATTATATCATTTAATAAAATAGTATTCGTTTTGAAAACGCATTTATGTCAATTTATATACTATTCATTTCATGACATTTAAAAAATCCATATCAAATTTATTATTTCGAAAAACATTCATTAATTCAAAGTTAGAAAGTAATAATAATCCTCAAAATTATAGGATGGAATAAAAGTTTTCAAATTAAATGTATCTTAATTTTTATAATATCATTTATTTAAAACATTTATTAATAAGGTAATCACTTCATCATCATTGTGTCATAAAAATGTTTATTTATTTTATTTCTAAAAATTATAATTAAAATACCATGATATAAGAAATTATTTTAGTTTTATAACGACAATTTATAGTAGAATATATCACTTATATAACCCCAGATAAAATTTGTTTTAGTAAAATATATATGTTTATGTTTTATTTTCATTGCCTTATAATTAAAAGTAATTAAAATTAATTATCACACACAAGTGGCTCCATGGGGTCCTAAAATCTGACCAAGCATTCCCATGGTCAGAAATATCTCATAAAATAGGATTAGGACACAAGTTAGGGTAATTTAATATTATTATTATATTATTTTTTGCCATTATTAACTAAATTTACCATTTAACCAATGTAAATAAAATATTTACCTATGTTACTATTCACAATTTCTAAAAAAATACCAATTTACACAATTTGGACCACAAAATTCTAAATATGGAATATAATTTTCCAAATTAATTACACATAAGTTGAAGAAACTAATTTAAAATTATTTCATGTAGTCAAAACTAAAAGGTGTGTTTTTATGAAATAATAACTATCAAAATATTGACATGTGTTTTCATCTAATTAAAAGTGAAATTACTTCCAATGACCAAAATTAGATTAAATTGTAAAAAATAATATAATTACACATTGAAAAAATTTAATATATAATCGAACCATATAAATAAATCAGTAGAAAATATAGTTTTAACTTAAAATGCAGTATTTTTCACTATTCATTACCAAAATGAACTTTATTAGAAAAATACCAAATAATTACCCAAAGTAAATATTTATTTCCTTCTCCAAAAAAGATGTTTATTTTGTCTAATTTAAAATATAAAAGTTACAAAACATATATTTAAAAAGGATTCTCCATCAAAATGTAGTAAAATTACCTTTTAAAAATTTTAAACTATTTATAATTAAAATTAGATTAATTCAAATTTTAATCATCTAAATTTTATTGGATAAAAGTAAACACATTTAACAAAGATTTTTAATAATAATATGGTTAGTTTTGTTCATTCCCACCAATGCAATGACTAGGAATTAACTACCATTTAAAATAATAATAATATTATATTATTTTTTGGTATAAATCTACATTGTGTGAAACATAAGATTTCGGAGAAATCCATTGTTCTGTGTTGAGTACACTATCGGATAAATCATCACCTTTAACAAAAAATTAATATATTATTCATAAGTACTAATAGAAATAAAAAGTATTATTCTATAAATATCAACATTAATTACAGTTTTAAATGATTAATTAGATAAAAAGTTTATCAATTAATCCAATTTATGTTATTGAAACCAATTTCACATTGATTTCAGAGATAAAATCATAGCAAACATTTCAGTGTTTTTACTTCAAAAAAATCACAATGTCGTCCCATCATCGGGATTATTTTTTAATTAATTTTGGCCATTTGTGTAATTAGAAATTGGAAAATGGATTAATATTTGGAATCATAATAATTTCTAAATTCTAATAATTAAACTTTTTTGACATAAAATATTAGTGAAAGTGGTTAAAATTAATAATAACGATTTAGGGAAAAATTAGGTTAACTAAGTAATAAACCTTAAATTTAAGACCCAAAATGACATATACACTTCTCCAAAATTAATTTTCTGTACATTATTGGACCTTAAACCTTATATTATTGAGTTTTTTGGTTTGGTATGACTTTTTAGGTAAAAAAATGGGTTCACCTATCTTATTTTAAAAAATTCCAAGTATGTCATTTCCCTTCCATATAAAAGGCATCCACCTCTACCTCTTCTTCGCTCCTCTTAAAACACTTATTTTCAGAAAATATTCGACCAATACTCTTCCCAAAATCCTTCCATACATCCAAGAATCCTCAGTTTGGGATGAAAAAAATCCAAGGAAGTCTTTTTGTCCCAAATTAAATGGAATTACCCTATTAAGAGCTATTGACTTCTTTGAAACTCCTTTTTTTATTTTCTTCCCCTACCCCCTCCACTCGATTTATTCCATGATTTTATGACAACACTAGTATATTCAATATACTAGTATGTTTCTATTCTAGTTTTTTTACTTAATTTATACTCAACTCCATCTAATTGGTTATGTACAAACTATTTATATTTATAGTGAGCTATCGCCTCACAAAATGACGATTGTTCATTTTTCCATACCACCTCTCATGGTAGACATTATGATGCAAATAAGTTTATATATATTATATTTTATATTTATTGTGTCTTTAAGATAAATTAATTCTTTCAAATAAAACATCTTTTTACTTTCGCTTTGGTGTAAATATGATAATTTCATTTGAGGAAATATAGACTACCAACCCCTCAAAGCGGTGTGATTCGTTCACACACTACATGGAATGTATTAAGCATTGGTTTAGTGAAATTTTATGAGATATTTGGTATAATAATGCTAATTTAATAATTATATATATACATTTATATACACATATTGTATTTAGCTTCTTTCATTCAATACGATAACAAAAATGGAAATAACGTTAATGCATATATACGGTCTACCATCTCCGTGAATGGTGTCTTCCATTTCATAATTATATATTCTATATATTACTATCATACATATATCTTTAATATACATGATATTTATATCATTATGTGCATTATGTATATCTTGATATAAGTATAAGGACCAAATATATAATAAATTAATACACATGTAAAGAATAAAGTGGATATTACCCGAACTGAAACCTTAACATAGAATTGTTAAAAAGTGGGCAATAAAAAATCATAATAAAACCAAATAGGGTGTTAGATATAATAATATAGTTATTTTATATTTTTATAATAAACTTATATTAGTTATAAAGGGGGTTTCTATGAGCACATCATGAGCCAATACACCAGCCATTCCTTTTGTGTGGTGTTTATA
The DNA here is from genome assembly GCA_963277665.1 of Viscum album. Classification (NCBI taxonomy): domain Eukaryota; kingdom Viridiplantae; phylum Streptophyta; class Magnoliopsida; order Santalales; family Viscaceae; genus Viscum; species Viscum album. The sequence goes on along the minus strand of OY728136.1, from coordinate 94,816,759 downwards.
ATGAACATGGATATATTATATGATTCATATAATTTCATTTTTGGGTATTTACATATCCATTTTAGTATATTTATTTCATTGGGACTATGTTTCAAATGTTACCAAATCTATAAAATGATTTTTTAACAATTTTCCTTCACCGAGACACATGACATGTTATGCACCTATATTTATACATGAGGTGTATATAATTCCTTTGGAATGTTATATCATGAATATCCATCTTTTCAGGTTATATTATTCTTAATTGAATTTCATATTCTTACATGGGGGGTATTATTTAAAGTTACTAACTACTATGATTTTATTGAAACAATCTCATTATTTTTTGAGTTTGTGTATGTTTATGCTTCATTTGATGAAATATTATGATCCATATCTCTAGAAAATTCATGAAATTACTTATACTCTGTTTATTAATTATTTATTCATGTATTGTTACCATTTTTATACTAATTATTACATAATATAGGTAAGAAATTATTTTTAAGAAAGCCCAACGTTACTCTCCCTTTGTTCGGAAATCTATGTTGTTTCTAAAATCATTTTTTCTAAAAAGGTTTTCTAAATGTCTTAGTAAATAATTTATATATATTAAAAATATTCTAAATTAAATGGTTTTAGAAACGTTTTGATGATTTATTTATATGTTTCAAATGTATTTTCAAATAAATGGTTTCAAAATTGTTTTCAATCTTTCATTAAATGTTTTCAAAGTATTTTCAATTAAATGGTTTGAAAAACATTTCAAAGATTTATTTATATGTTTTTAAATTATATTTCATTAAATTTAATTCAAAATGTTTTCAGTCATTTTTATAAATGTTGTTTGAAATAAATTTTTTTTAAAATTTTTAGAATCTTGTTGTATAATTTCTCAATGGAAAAATGTTTCAAATTTATTGCAAGTCTTATTTATAAAATTAAATTGTATATTATAACAAAATGATTTTCAAAAGGTTTAATGCATTAAAAAAACTTTTTCATATAATAAAGGACATTTTCTTCAAGAAATTTGTTTTGAAACATATTTCAATGTGATTTTCAATCTAATATGATATCTATTTATATTACTCACTCCTTTGTAGAAATTATCTAAATGTTCCATTCGTATTCATTATCTAAATGGTTTATTTTTAATGTCATGGCCTTTATGAAATATTTTCTTCATTAATGGGTTATATGTTTATGAAATTCATTTTTCTTTCACAGGTTATGATTCTGATGAAATGATTATGAAGCATGTATCTTTTTTCATAGGTTATGATATGATTACATTTTTATGATACCACTTTCTTATCATGGGTTGTCATATGATAATTTATGATTTTGTGGAAGATGAATGTATTATTCCATTATGATATGGGTGGGACATATATCTACCACTAGTGCATTGGGTAATGATTTATTACCCATTAGATAGACTAAGATGGTCTTGGGAGTAAATCATGACTACTAATATGGCCATGGGAGTTAAACATGACTACCAAGATGGTATGAGGAGTAAAATCTTGCTACTAAGATGTATATGGGAGTGAACAATGACTACTAAGATGGTATTAGGAGTGAACGTATTCTACTAATATGGACATGGTAGTGAACCATGACTACCAAGATGGCATGGGGAGTAAACTCATACAACTAAGATTTTCTAGGAAGCTATGCCTTGGAAAATATGTAAGTCATATTATATGTGTATGTGTCTGCCACAATTACATGTTTTATTTATATGTTTGGATTTCATGTCTTATGATTTTTATTTACTTATGATTCATGTCTTATGAACTTCCAATCATTATTATTATCTTTAATATGAACGGTATGATCTACAAATGTTATGCTCAGGTTCCATACCCTTTTTTCATGTTATGCTTATGCATTTCCTTTATTTACCCTTACTGAGAATTTGAGCTCACCTATTTTTTATGTTTCCTTTCCCCCGGTTATGAATAATGGATTTAGATATAAGTACTGAAGGTGAAGACCTTTATGAGATATATTAAATATATTTCACCAAGATATAATATCTTTTCTAATATTACAAAGACATTGAACTATTACGGTCCTCTTAAATATATTTTTATAATGTAATAAATTTTCATCATAATTGATGTAATTTCTACATACATTATAACTGGGACACTAGAGTTGGTACCAATGGAAAGGTTTAGTAAAAAATTGAAAACTAGGATGATATGAACATTAGTCATATCCCAAGGTATATTTCAAAGTATATGTATAGGGATGTCTCTAAGGATATGTTTAAGGATGAGTTAACGTTTAGAAAAATGTCCTATAATTTTGGTAAATGATAGAGTGAGTGGATTACTAGAAATAAATTCTTATAAAAAACTAAAAGTGGATGTGTATTTGGAAAATATATACCTTGGGGTAACAACTCCAATAAGATGTATTTTTTCTGACTTGGGTAAAACTAGTTCTCGAGAATGGGACTTATTGAACACCCCGTTTGACACACCCTGGGGATACACTTTGGAAATTAACAAACTATTCCAAAAAAAGAATGAAGGATATAAATATAATTTGGATATTCATAACCTAGGATAAAACTTGGGTGTCATAGTTTAAGGAAGTTTCCAAGGTTTATACATCCTATGAGTAATTATTTTCATGACATTATGGTATTCTACTATGATAAGTTATGCTTACACAATGATTCAGGTGTTAGTCAATTGTAGGAACTAAAAGGAACTGGATTAATGTTGAATGTGATGGAAGATTTGATTATGATCAGTGAATTGGGGTAATCACTGGAGTGATAGATGTGGTGATCATGAATAATCAGTTTTCACAGAACCTGATTAACAATGCATACAATAACCAACTCTCAGACTCACTAAGGATGAGAAATAAGAATTTTGCGGAGATTTAGTGTAATGGTGACCAAAAAATAAATAATAATTGGTTTTATTTTATTTAAATAATGTGGAAATAATCACTTAAGTGAATGTATTATAGGAACACAGACATGTTTGGACTATGGGAAATAAGTATACAATGAAAGTGACCACAATGTAAAATTAAGAGTTTGATTAACGAAATGGATGAGAATAATTTCATTCCTATTTCATGATCAAAGGTTATGAGTTTTATGTGTTGAATAAATGGTCATCATGAAACATAGTTTCACAAGAGGAAATATATTTAAGTAAATCTAGAAGGTTGGATGAGTATTATTTATAATTTAAATGTTAATGAGACTTCAAAAAACATGTGAAAGGTATGTGACATTCTTCCACTATTGTGTATGTTAAGGACAAAAAGAATCATTAGATTGAGGTTTATGAAACATAAAACATGATTCATATTTCTAGGAAACATGTATTGAGTAATATATCATTGAATCCTGAGTAATTTTTTAAGAATAATGTAAGATGAATGAAGTATTTATGTTTTGAAATTCAGAGATTATGTTATATTATTCATGAAATATATATTTATTATTAGTATGTGTTTTCATTCAGTAGTGAAAAGGACATGTTGAATGATGATGATGACATAGAAAAGTGATTTCATAGAAAAGTGATATTTTGATTATGGGAATGTAACCTATAAATAATGTCTTATATTGAGATAATGATGTTTTGATAAAGATATGTTTCATATGGATAAGTAAGTTGGATGGTGAATGATACCTTGGAACTTATTATTGTCAAAGTGTTCTATGTCATCATGTATAAAGATGACAACTTCTTGGATTTAATGAATATATCTATTAATCACTGGAATAAGGAAGGATGAATGTTTTCTAAAAGGATTTGTGGTAATAAATGTTATTACCATGGTTCAATAGACTATAAGATGAGGGTACCCACATGATGGGAATGTGACGAACCAGTGTTACATTTTTATATAAGGGAATCAATGTTAAGACTCTTTCATGACATGATTTCTAAATATTTAAATTTTATTCTTATGGAAGTGTTATAAGGTTAAATATTTATAATTGTTAAAGTAAAAATTTATAAGAAATATATAATATTAAAGTTCTATCTCCCCATATGAGGATTTATGAATATTGGAGATCCTATTAAAACTATATTGTGTCGATGATATCTAATGACAAATAGGATGGAATATCATGGATCTTATGATCTATTTTTACATCAGGAATGAAAAAGTCACATTATTTTTTAGAGAAAGTGGTGAAGTGGATCAATGAACAAAAAAGGTTGACAGTTTCCAAAATTATAAAAGTATATATTTTTAGAAAAATAATTCAACTTTAGGAAAAAAGGATGTTTAAGCCAAAACTTTTGGCATAGTACCTTCATTTCTAATGAATCAAATAGTCCCTTTGGACATTGCAAATTTATGGATTTATGATTGGTAACTTTCTACTAACCTTTTTCTCTATCACTCTCTATAATAAATTGATGGTATCATTTATATTCCATGTCCATTTTTTCATTCAACGTATGTTCTCATATTTGGAAACATAGTTTTATGTTACTTTCGGTTACCATTATGTTTCCAATTTTCCTTTTCAAAGGAATGTTTTAGAATTCATTTTTACAATGTGTGATTATATTAATGAAACATTAAAGTATTAAACCTTTCATAACATACATGAATTTCAGGGGATAAATTCATTTTAAGAGAGTTAGAATTTAACTCCCAAATTGTTTTTTAATTGTAATTATTTGAATTAATTTATCCATTTTCATATTTTTCATTTCACACAACACTGAAAATAGTTTATTGTATATTAAAGAACTATGTTTGGTTTATGTTATACACAACACCAATTTAATCATTCTATATTGTAAAAACAATTTTTATCTTTATCTACATGTAACATAGTGGTTAGATTTCATTACCCACAATAATGACTTTCATAGATGGCTTGCATAACGTGCATGTCTGATTTTTACGAAACAATAATATATTATTACCATGTTATTAGTCAATATAATAAGATATAACCTAGCCGTTAAATTAGTAGTTAAAAATTGTATTAACAAATTTATGAATATATATAATTTACACAAATATAATATGAATTCATAGGTGACCAATTAATTATAAATGAGTATGAAAACTTATTGAATATAAAAGGAAAAATTATTGTTTTTATTGTCATAAAGTTGTTTTACCCTAATAAATTAAATTAAATAACATTAGTTATATATATTAATGTAATATATATGATTTATATTCAATAAAAAATTTATATTCATTTAATAGATCATATAGATATAAGATAAGAAAAACCCCAATTTTATGCTTAAAATCCTGTATTTTTATAAATTTAGTTTTACCGCCTTTTAATGGAGTACCAATTTTAAATCCTAATTTTGGAAGTTTTATAGATTTAATATGTAATAATAAACTTCATATGTCAAATAGAAATATAAATCTTTGGTAAGGATAATGTTTTGGTATTTATCTATAAGGTTTCATTTTTTAATGAATAGTGAAAAATGTTGTATTTTAGTTCAAAACTACCTTTTCATCTGATTTATTTTTATGGTTAAATTCAATTTTAAATTGATTGAGAAGATTAATTAGTTATTATTTTTTTCAATTAAACTATTTTTTATTGTAACTAAGATCACATTGAAATTGGATATAAAAACTTAGCTAACTTTTGAATGTTTTTATTTTAAAAACTCGTAGTGTCGTCCCGTTAGCGGGATTATTTTTAAATTAATTCATGCCACTAATTTTAATAAAAGTTGAAAAAAATTGATTACATATTTGGTATCATAATAATTTATAGTCAAATAAGGTCAACTTTTTTGGCCAAAAATATTAGTGAAAGTGATTAAAATTAAATGCAATGATAAAGAAGATAATTTGGTTCACTAAGTACTAAACATTGTCATTAAGATCCAAAACAACCTAATTTTTTTTTCCAAAACCCATTTCCTGTCCATTATTCATAAATTAACCTCCCATTTTAGATTTTGGTTTTTTTTGTTATGTAAAAATTGTGGATACACCTAACTTGTTTTCAAAAATACCAAGTGTGTCATCTCTCTTCCCTATAAAAGGCCACCACCTCTACCTACTCCTCAAACCCTTAAAAACACATAGGATTATAAAATATATTCCAATTAAAATTCCAAAGATCCCTATATGACATCAAGAAGCCTAAACTTGGGAATAATAATATCCATGGGATTCATTTTGGCACAAACCAAGATGAGTTACCCTATTAAGTGGTAATGACTTCTCTGAAGCTCTTTTCTTTTATTTTCTTTCTCCACCCCTCCACTATATTTATTACCCGATTGTTTAAAAAACAAGTATAATCAATATAATATGATTTTTATGCTAATTTTAGTACCTAAACATACAAACACCTCCATCTAATTGGTAACAAACAAACTGTATATGTGTACAGTGAACTACCACCTCATAGAATGATGATTGTTCATTTATCATTACCACCTCTCATGATGGATATTATGATCGAAAATATATTTATATATTTTATTTATTATATTGATTATTTATTTAAGATATTTAAATTATTTTAAAAAACATATCTTTATTCTTTCCCTTAGTATTAATATGATAATTTCTTTTGAGGAAGTACGGGCTACCACCCCTCAATGCGATGTGATTTGTTCACACACTACATAGAATGTATTAAGGATGGGAATAGTGAAATTAAATGATATATACGATATAATAATGAAACTAGAATATATATATACTAATATATACACACACAATTCATTTACCTTCTTTCATTCAATAAGACAATAAAAAAAAGAAATAGTGTTCATGTGTACGTATGACATACCATCTCCATGGGAAGTGTAGTATATTTCATACTTATATATTATCTAGATTATTAAAATAAAAATTTACTAAATATAAATGATATTTATATCATAATATACATTCTGGAAATAATTATATAAATATAAGAAAAAAATATATAACAAATTAAGACACATGAAAAGAACAAAGCAGTTATTACCTGAAGTGAAACCATAACATAGAATTGTTAACAAGAATGTAAGATAAAGTCAAAATAAAAACATAAAGGGTATAATATATAATAATATGTTTCTTTTATATATGTATAATATACTTTTATTATTTATAAAGGAGTTTTTTGGAGTAAGATGATAATCAAGAAACATGGTAATGGAATTTCATCTCACTTTTTTATTTGCATGAGATACATGCATTGCTCAACACCCATTCCTTTTGAGTGGTGTTTATACTTACCATAGATGTATTCTATGATTACTATAAATATATTTATGGTTATTTACATATTCAATTGATTATATTACTTTCATTGGGACTATGTTTCAAAATTTACCAAATCAGAGAATTTATTTTCTCTCAATTTGCATTCTTTGAGACACATGTCATGTTATGCGCCTATATTTTTTCATGAGGTTTATATAATTAATTTTTTAATTTTTATCATTAATATACTTATTTTAATTATATATTAACCTTAATTTTTTTTATTCTATGGGGAGTATGGTTCTATGTTACCAAGTGGTGTCAGATTATTGAAGCAACCTCATTGCCTCACGAGATAGTTTTTGTTTATGCTTCCTTTAGTGAAATATTATGATCCAAATATCAAGAACATTAATGAAATATCTTATCCTATGGTTATAAATTATTTATTCATTAATTTGTAATATTTTTCAATTATTTGGTATATAATATAGGTAACTAAATGTTTTTATGAATTCCTGACATTACACTCTCTTCCTTCAAAATTTTATGTTCTTTCTAAAACCATGTTTAATAAAAAGGTTTTAAATTTTTTTCATGAATTATCTATAAGATTTCAAATTATTTTAGGAGAAATTGTTTTAAAAGCATTTTCAATATTTATTTATAATTTTTTTAAAGTATTTTCAAAGAAATCATTTTCAATATTTCTTTATATGTTTTAAAATTATTTTCAGTGAAATGGTTTTTAAAACGTTTTCAATATTTACTTATATGATTTTAAATTATTTTCAATGAAATGGATTCCAAAATGCTTTCAAAATTTGTATTAAAATTGTTTTCAAATAAATACGTCTTTATAATTATTTTAGGGTTATTCTATATGTTTTTGAAGAAAAAAGTTTTCAAAATGATTTCAAGTCTTATTTAAAAATTTTCAAATTATTTAATAAGAAAATTATTTTAATATGTTTTTATGAATTAAAACCCTATTTTGAAAGGAGAAAGTATATTTTCCTCAAGAAATGATTTTTTTGAAAGATATTATAGAATTTGTTTCCATCTAAAATTAAATCCATTGATGTTACTCATGAATTTCAAGGAAATTATATAAAGGTTCCAATAATATTATTTCTATGAATGGGTTACTCTTAATGGCATATTGTTTAGGAAAAAAAATCTTTCATTGGTTATATGTTTATGAAATATCATTCTATTTCATGGGTTATGTATCTGATGAAATGATTATCAAAACTATATATTTTTTCATTTGTTATGGTATGACTGCATGTTTATAATACCCATTTAATATCATTTGTAATGGTATGATCGTTTATGATTTTTTGTCATGTGTATGCATGGTTTCATTATGAGATCAGTGGGACCTATATCTTTCTCTCATTCATTGGGTAAAGATTTATATATCATGAGATACACTAAAATGATCCTGGTGTGTAAACCATGACTACTAAGATGGCCATGGGAGTGAACCATAACTCCCAAGAAGGTATGATTGGATAACTAATGCTATCAATATGGAAATGAGAGTGAACCATGACAACTAAGATGGTATGGGTAGTGAACCTATACTACTAATATAGTCTTGGAAGTGATTCCATGGCTACTATGAAAATAATATTGTACGCATATGTGTCTGCTACAATTCCATGTATTTTTCATATGTTATTCCTTCATGGATTATTTTATTTATTTCCTTATGATTCATGTCATATAAACACAGAATATTCATTATGATATATAATATTCAGGGTATGATCTTTAAACATTATGCTAAATTTCCATACCCTTTTGTTCATGTTATGCATATATATTTCCTTTATTTACCCATACTATGTATATTGGATCACTTATTTCTTATGTTTCCTTTCCCCATGTTGTGAATAAATGTTTCAGGTAGAATTTAAAACAAGGTGGATATTTTTATGCGATATGTGGAAGATCTTTCACTATGATAGAAGTTTTTGTTTCTTTATTTCCAAATATAGTAAACTATTACAGTACTTGGGCATGTATTTTTGTAATGTACTTAATATTCATCTAAAATCAATTAATATGCATGTAATTTAAACCTATTTCACAATATTTTAAATATGTGTCATGTATAGGTTTATAAAATCCATGGGTCAAATTAATATATCTTGTTTACTAGAACTTCATTGATACATTAAGTAATTCGGGGAGTTTGATGATATCCATAAAATTTTTAGAGATTTTATATAGACATAAACCATATGGTCACCTTTTTTCATGTCATCTAGAAAAATTCTATAAGTATTCCTCCAAATGAGTTTTCCCTAAAAATCAATAGCCTAATATGATGATCATAGAAGTATGCCTGACATGCTGAATCCAAAATGATTTTTTATCATGATAATTAATGTAGAGGTTTTTTCATTGACTAAACATTTAAATAATAATTAATTCTTTATTGGCACTGACTTGTACCATCCAAGTCTAGTTTCAATTGAATATTATCCATCAATATAATGTCTTGAAAACGTCCAAATATGGAGTCCCTGAATCTTGATACATGGAATCCATTTCTGTAATCATAAGTATAATTCAATCTTATCATGTTTTGATTTTTCTATTATTTGTATAAATATTTATTTTAAATTAATAATATATGTATCACTCATGCCAATTATTATAAAACACCTCTTTGGTTATTACATCATATGTGTTATATGTCTTTGGAATTACACCTCTCACTAATCTTAGTACAGACAAGCATTCCCATTCCAACTCATGTTAATCCAGATCCTTAACCCATATATGTTAAGTATTTATATACTATACATAATGACATAGGTATCCCTTATAGAACCATAATCAATATTTAATATAAATTACTATCCTTAGTGGTTATAGTATTACTAACACAAATTCACTATGTTATTGATGTTCACATATAGTTGAAAACTCAATTTAGACAAATAGTTTTTAGAAAAAAATATTGAGGTTTTGATCTAATTGGTTTTTGTAATATTACAATTATGAAATACATTAGTAAATATATTTGGAATCTGGTATGTTTTGTTCGCTATTATTTTCAAAACATGTATTGGATGAAATTATGGAAGACTTGTAAGACATATAAGAATCATCATTGATCTTCCTCTTTCTATCACCATTTTACTAATTCATATAAGTAAATTTAATTTTGGGAATACCTTTACTTTAGATATAAAAGATTAATGATTAAATGGATTAAATGTTACCCAAAAAGAAACCTTGTAGTTTTATTTATCTTAACCAAGTGAATTAATTTATTTCCGGGAAATTTAAAAAATTTCATAAATGAATATTATGAAGTATATGGATTTACATCTAAAATTATAATACCTTATGTGGCCTTGTAGAACTAACTCTAAAATCTATAAGGAATATCATTATTTATAATGGTTTTTTTGAATAATACCCGATATTTAGTTTGTTATTAAACATAGTGTATTAGATCAATAAAAAATAAAACACGTATAAAGATATTAAAAAGTCAAAAACTATTAGTTTCCCTTTAAAAAGAATTATCTTGAAAATATCACGTAATTTAGTATTATATTATTCATCATATATTACAATATATATATTTATGATTATATAATTACTAAATTATTATTATAGTGTGAAATACCATAAAAACACATATTATATATATGAAAGAATATCAAATTGTGCCTATAGTAGACACTAAGAGACATTTTTTGGTAATATTCAATAAAAAACAATATTTTAACTTACATATTTCCACTATAAAATACAAGAGTAGTGTTTTTCTCATTACTGATCTAGGAATCGCCATTATGTATTTAATTTGAGAATTCAAGTAACTTATTGTAATATTTTTATACATACATGGTTTTTGTATTTTAAATATATATATATATATATATCTTTGTGTGTGTTTCTGAAAACATATACACAAAAATTATATCATAAATATTAAATGTAATGATCAATATACATGACGTATAATATTCTGATTTTTTTCTTCTTCAATAACATTTATTTTTCCAATGACCATTCATTCTGTTTGATAAGTAAATAGAAAACCATTTATTACATTTCCCTTCAATATTTTTTATCTTAGAAGAACATCATATAAGAACAATTAAATCTAATATTTTCAACATCTCAAACTTGTTCTTTACATTTTGAACAAGGGATTAGGAAAAAAGGTTCCATCAAAAACATATCTACCTGACTAAGTATTGTAAAAGTATTCTTGAGTGATTTTTTTATGCTGTTAATTTGGTCTTGGATGAATAAGGATAAACATGGTTTCGAAGATAAAAAATGAGATTAATGGATATTTTCTTATCCAAATGGAAGCCTAATATTTCTAACATATAAATGTACTCTAACACTTTTTAAGATATGATCGATTACTTGATGTCCTTTTCTAGTATACACTAATAAATTTATCTGAAAAATATCCATTTATATTTTTAGATGGTGGAGATGATACTTCATGGAGTAAGCAATCATTTCCTTATATTTCTTTATCATATCTTCATACATGATTGATTGTATGATGTAATGAACATAATATTCATGCTCTAGGAATCTCATATTAACATCCTTCTCAACAACATAGCATACTAAGGTAGAAGATCATGAATATGAATTCTAACATATATTATATGTTATTTGATAGAAAATTAGTATAAAAATATATGTCATTCTAGGAAAGATTTTCCTATCAGAACATTCTCTAAGTTAAAGAATGGTAATAGTTTTTTAATGGGTTTTTTTCCATTTTTCTATAATAATTAAAATAAATTATTATAATTTCACATGATTGAAAAATAAGTGAGATGAAATATTTTCATTCTTTTTTTAATTCTAGAATTATTTTATTATATCCCAATTTCCCTCACCATTGATCTTGTAATGCCTTATCCAAAATAATTTTTAGTTGTTAGGATGCATATTTCTTTTATCATAACTGAGAAAAGATCATATTAAATTACTCATAGTTAGTTAGGTAGTTTTTCTTGTCAAATATTTTCCAATAACTCTACGATCTATTGAGTAGACTTCACAATCCTAAAATCCCAACTCATATTTGGTCAACGTTTTCCAAAAAAATTGATCAATTCTAGAAATATATTCTCCCCTTAATTTCATATATATTTATTGATCACAAAAACATATTTTTTACTTCCTAAAAAAATAAGTGTCCTAAAAAGGTCCAATAAAAAACTTATTTTTATGGTTTCATTCAAAATATATTAATTAAAATATTGGTTTTATTCAATATTTGATCAATTTATTATTGTATTTTTTGTGAATACATTATTATTTTATCAATTTATACTACTTATTAATATTAATTATATTTTACTTTATGTGATTAACCATGTTTTTATCAAATATTTACACATAAACCTTTTACTTCCATCTTAGCATATTGATCCATTAATTTATGTGATCATAGTTATGAATCCATTGAATAAATAATTAATCATATAGAAATAAAAAATAAAATTTGAAATTATTATGAACCATTACTAGTGATTTTTTATCGAGTTCATAATAAAAAACCATTCACCCAAGGGGAATACTCCTTGAGATGTCCTCAGGTCGAGTTACAGCATTCCACATTTGCCTATTGTGTCTCATTAGTTTTGTTTCTCCTATGATCCATATTGAAACAACTCCATGATCTAAGGAGTTCTATCCTTACAATTATTTTACTTCACACACAAATGATGTGATGAACTAGGGGATTTACATAAAATAAATTATGGGCAAGTAGTCCCATAGATAATAATGCTATAGTGATGACTCATATTCAATAAATCTAATTTTATAATAATAATAACTTCAATAACCCATAAAATAATTAAATTTAAATAAAACACACACATATACATTCCATTCTTGTATCATGATCATTTACTTGTGAAATAAATACACAATTAAAATAATAGGAAAAAAAATTTTTCATTTTTTTTATTTTCTTAAGATAATACTCACATGAATTAATCCAATGAATTATAAGATTGATGAATTATTTCAATTTATCATAATATCCATCAAGTATTTACTAGATATACCCATCTGATGTGATTTTGAAAACATTAAATAAATTAAAATTATTATAATTTTAATAAAATAATTACACATGTTACTTAGAAGAAACTTGGCGAGTACCTATTGGAACTACTCAGAATATATTGAGATTTTACACGGTGTATATGAGTAAATAAATAACCACATAACACATAATGATTAGTTTTATAGATTGATAAGTTAATTTTTAATTTTACACATCATATTTTGTGTACACGGTGTGTAAATCGAACCACAGGTCATGTATCATACTCATCATATGCCTGTGATACACATCTGGGAACTAGATATGTATTTATTTATGTACATTTCTGAGGTTGATGGTTTGTAATATTATTACGTGTCATGTAAACTTTCTTATGACCTAGATATCACTCTATACGAATTATTTAATTAATAAAATTATTTCATTTGATCACACATTCTCCACCATAAAAACATGTCGACTACGCAATGTGTATCCCAATTACATAGTGTATAGACTGACATACCATGTGCAGGACTATTTTTTTAAAAGCATGAAATGTATTTAATATATCTATGTGTTTATATTTCATGATAACCTATAAAAAACATTGCCTACACTGGTGAAATGCAATGGGATACATGGTGTGTTACTTCTTGCTACACATCATGTACTTATGTATTATCCAGCCTAAATCACTAGCACCTATGTTTGGATTCTTATAATATTATATTTAAAAACTAATTGAATCTTTGTTATATGAGAGATAAATGAAGATAATAAGAAATGATAATTAAAATAATATATTTCTTGAAGTGAAAACTATCTTTCAAAAATGAAAATGAACAGCAATCAATAACGTTTTATAAATTAACTATAAGTAGTTTGATACCACATGATGGTCCTAAGAGAAAAAAAGAGCATATTTGATATATGAAAAGATTATATTTGATCATATTGAATATATAATTCATAATGTAAATGAATACTAACATCATGAATGAGGTACTTTTTATGAAGAATATTCAAAAATGTTTTCACTAGAACAAAGTGACATAATCTTTTTCACAATAATTTATAATTATTTTAATTACATGAAGAAACACTTTATTATTGAGTTTTTTCATTGTTGTATATATTGATCATCCAAACTCTATTTGTATTTAGTTTAATTTTGTTGACAAAGACCCAATGTGGATACCCTATAGCGGTGATCCACACACGCTCTGTTGATCATAGAACATCGTTGATTGTACTTTGGGTGCTAACATGATGGTATTGATCAGCTTTCTTAACTCACATGATTGATGTAATGATCCCTTTGGTCTGGAATGATCTTTTCATGATCTCCCTAACTTTAGATGAATTGAAGGAGAAATATTAAATCTATCGAACTTCAAAGTAAAACCATATAGATTTTCTTAATTGAGAGATAATTCTCTAGGAAGGAGAATGTTGTACACAAAGGACAACCCTTAAAATTCTCATAAAAATCGTTGCATGGACCCTGGGATAGGGTTTAATAAATTTAATTAATTTCTTAATGTCCCATAATAATATATTAATGAATGAACCCATTCCATGGAAAATATTATTATTATTATATTATATCATAATGTGCACTAAACCATACAATGAAATATATTATTTTATGTTCTGGTAATTAAAACTTTTCACTAGTTCAATAATTTAGTCTTCTTATCCTCCTGGACATTTATTTATTTATCTTATAAATACTTAATAAAATATTATTCCTCTGATAAGTAATTTAATAAAAATTATATTCACACTTATAAAAATAAATTATTTATTTTAATATTCACTAAACTAATTAAATTATTTATTACAATGTAAATAATAAGATATAAATAAATATTATATATTCATATCATTAAATAACTTAAATTATGAATAAATATTTATTTAATTTTTTTATCAATACTTTTTAAATAAATATTACCTCTTGTTAAATATAATAATATTTATTATAAATGTTAAATATAAATAATATTTTTTGACATTAACAAAAAAACATTTCATATGACCATCCAGAACTCTTCCTCAATGAAATTAAGAGGGAAAGCCTAAAGTCCATGATTATAGTATAACATTGATTCAAGGAACCCATAACAGAATAAGTTGTATCATTACAACAACAAACACATGTGAATGATCACTATTTAATATAATCCATTTGTATCAATATCTCATAAGGTATGTTTAAAACTCATCTCATCAAGTTATATGCCTAATATGTCTTTCCTTGACTATCTGAAATTAACCTATTGTTATAAAATGGAAATAAAATTTAATCTAATAGTTCCTTTTCAATAAAAAGTTTTTTTATATCAACTTCTATAAATATGGAATCCAAAAACCTTCTTTAGCTTATTTGTTAATAACATATCATCCCTGATGCAACCAACGTACCCTACATCCCATTAACATATGGGGTCAAAATTTCATTTAGTGCTTTAGAGTACATAAATAATGACATATATAATAATCATATTTTATAATAATCATTACACATGCTTAATATTATCCAATAACAATCATACATGTGAAATTTCTACTACTGGTTCTTTCTCTTAACATCCCATGTTGAAGATTTCTATGTAAAAACATTATGAGATGAATTCCCATCCAGTTATGTGAAATCACACCTAAAATTAATCTTATTATGTGTCCCAAAAAATAATGTTATCCTAAATATGAAATAATTTTAAGAATATTTTCATCGCAAATCTAGGTTGTCATCATAGTAGGGAACGCCATGCAACCTTTTCAATGTGACAAATATAATTGGACATTTACTAATTTTCCATAGAAGAACAATTAATTTGTGATAATGTATTTAATAATATTCAAATCCATTAACATAAAGGTAAACTAAAGTACAAATTATTTGGTTCTAGGTCACCAAATCCAACACCAAGGAGTATTTATATTGGTAAATATTTTGATTCTTTGAATAAACTAAGAATATTGTTTATATTTTGATGAAGATTCCTCATTATTAATATCATTCCTGAAGTCTATTATCAATTTTTATACCTCTTGGATTATATCATGATGAATAAATAGTGATAAAACGTAAATAGGTGTTGTATTAACTAGAAAATGGTGAATGCACCATCTATATTCAGCTATGCTTTGATGATGTTTTATTTTCCAAATTATTTAGAAATTTATATGAAGAGATTTATAAATATTTTGATAAAATTATGATGTTATTTTTTTGTAGATTGAGGTGGATTTAATATGTAAATTATGATGTGAATAAGTTTGGAGATATCTGTAGAAGAATTTTTTAGATTCTGAAGTTATAGATTCTTCCAGAAATCAAAAAACTAAATAACCCTCATGTTAATATATAAGGGTTATCATTGGAAGTCTGTAAAGGTATGTGGAATGAAAAATTGGAAAATCAATATTGTAAGTGAACTGTGATATTTAAGGGTTACACTACCTGATACATATAGTTTAATATGAAAGGGTTGATATGTAAGGGCTTATACATACGTGTTTTCAATTTGGAAAATATGAATCTTAGGGTATGGTATCTCAATATCATACTAAATGAAATGAGAATGTAGAGAAATTCAAGAACTATGAAGTTTTAATTAATATTATTCATGAAATATTCATCAATGACTTAAATATCATGATTCAATTAATTGGTTTCAATAATTTTAAATCAAGAAATTTAATTGGATATTCTATAAATAAAATATGATCAAGTAACAAAGTAGTCTATGGATGAAAAAAAAGATAAAACATGTTTTATAAAGTTATATGAAATCACACTAAAAGGATAACTTCATGTTATGGTGCATGATTAAGAGAGTTTTAGGAGATAGATTCAAAACAATGTTTAATATCATTAAGGTTTTTAATTGCAATTAAATGTGATTAGAGATTATTTTATGCCATAATAGGGGATTCATTGACATAAATATGAAGAAAATATAATGAATTCCCATCATAAGAAATTCCTTCACATAAGGATATCTCTACTGAATTTTATTATGCATAAATGGAATTAGGTTCGTGAGAATTTTATGTAGAAATAAAGTTTCATTAATTTTTTATATCCCATATATATTAAAAAAAGTCTTTTAGAGATTTATATGTGACTGCTTTATAAATGTTTTTAATACTAAGAGTGATGGTTAGATGAAGTGTAGATATTGATGGTTTTTCATATTTAATGTATGAAAATATAATCTTCGTGAGATGATGAATATAAAAGAAAATATTTCTCTCAGTTTTGATTCCTTAAATGATTCCTATTAAATCCCTTTAAGCCATTTCTGGTCAAGATTCAAAGTAGTGGCCCTCCCTCTCAATGTTTTAACCTATTTCTATCTCATTGGTATTCCATTATAAGTTATTATCTTTCAGTTGTCAAGGTTTTTTTTCATATCCTATTTTCCTCTTCTTTTCTATAACTCCTCTTATAATCCTATTGAATTATACTTAATGTGAGACCATATCATTGGTCAGATGTTATGGTGCTTCATTTAGGTAGGTCTATTATGTTCAAGGTTTTTCTATTTTCAGTTTAGGGTTCATCATTATTTTTGATTTATTCATCCTTGGGTGGTGTCTATTGGTTTGTTCCATTAGCTCATTGTACATAATCATCCTCTATTGTTTTCTTTTTATCTATCTATCATGCCTGAACACAACTTTGTCATGTGTGAAGGTGTCTATGGTGGGTTCAGACAATGGAATGGGTTTGGTCGATATTGGTGTTTATCCATCAAAGTATGGGTTTCACATTAACCGTCTTGGGGTCGTATTATCATTAAATTTTATTTTAATATTCTACCCCCATATTTTTGTATGAGTGACTATCTCCATGGTATTCATTAAATTCATTTTTATGGATGGAATTTTTCTTTGGGTGGTCTAGTTCCCATTTAGTTGTAGCTTGATGTTGTAGTGACTTTCTCTATGTTGGTTCTTCATTATAGATTCATTTATCAAGGCTTAATTTATAGATTTTATAGTTTGTATAATCTTATTGATGGTTGTGGTTGATTAATCTATACTGAAAGGTTTAATGGTGGTTTTTGATTGGATTGTTTTTCTATAATAGGTGATGGTGGCATGGTGGTTCATGGATTTCAAATGGGGGTCAACTATGTTTTTCCTAAATGGATCTATGGTGTCAGTAATCTGAAATGTTGTTTACAGTATGAAGGTGTTGATGGAGATTCTAGGATAGAGTAAATGTTCAAGTATTTATTTAGAACATGTTTAGATAAAATAAATTCCAATTAATTTATTATTGTAATTTTGAATTTTGAAATTATATTTTATCTGGGTTTTTAGGGTTTAGTTTCGGGGGATGTACAGTTTTTGTTAGGGATCACACATAACCTCAAAATGTGTTTTATGAAAACATGAAACAAAGGGATGGAAGGAAGAAATATAGACACCCAACACTATAACTATCTAGGTATTCTATATTTCAGATAAATGTAACATCCAACACTACTAAGAGAGATTATCTCATGTGTTGAAGAAGATAAATAATAGAAGGGATAGAAGCTATTACTGATAACTCTAAACATTTCATAAATTAACTAACTTTATTCATTCTAGTATATGAGATCTCTATATCATATGGTTAGAAGCATGTGATATCACTATATCATAAGTACTGATGTGCAATGGGAGAACCATGTGATTTTTGTGAAATTAAGATAACAGCTTATTGATTTTTATTATTAGAGGATGGAATTTAGATCATGTTAGTCCAGTAGAGACATGAGTTCAATGCTAATTAAAGATTAAGGGCGATCAATAAATGTTTAAAAATTATATAGGAGGTCCAAGTTCATACAAATTCTATACTAATATAATGTTGGCACTTGAATTTAACTTTTTTAATGCTATAAGTAAAAGATCAAGGATATACACTTTCCTGAGCTTGAAATTGATAATAAAAGAGGAGTTGGGTGTAGTAGGATAACAACCACCATATACTGGGGATGCATTAATCCATATTATAGGTGATCCTCTTATAAAATTCATATGCTCCTTTCTATTTTAATTTCATTATTATCATTTTCTAGATGAAAACTAATGGTTTGTAGAGAAAAATAGAGTGAGATCCATTCACTAATTTGGTTTAGAAGAAAGAGTGGGGAAAGTTTTTAATAGATAATAAGTAACTCACAATGATTCACCTCACCTCTCAGTGTTGTTGTAATGATCATGGTGAAAAATATGGAACCTGATGAAATGTATATATGGAGTCTTGATTGTCAAATCATATGATAAGAAATCATTTCATGTTTTTGGGAAGTATTGAAAATTATTGATCTCCCATATTAGGGTTCTATAGTAGTATGATATAATGTCTTAAAATAGAATTTTCACAATGTAATTCCATTAAACCATGACCATATTGCTACCTGAACAACTAGGATTCTTCAACTAAATCCTCATTATCATGTAATGGATACACAATATTCAAATGTCAAACATTATAATGAATATTCCTATAGGTGATTGATTTTATTTCTTGATCAATACTTAGTTTTACGTTACTATGAATCCTTGTGGATACTTATTCCAATATAATATTATTTCAAAAATAAGTGACTTTTTTCAGGTGTAAACTATAATAAACACCATTATCCTTATAAATTTTTCTTATTTTATAGATAATATAAGCACGGAAATGATTACCTAAAAATAAAATTTGTTAATTACCGTTATATAATTATACTATACAATCATAAAACTAAAATTGTTTACCAGTGAATGAACAATATAAGTAACGTGATCTTGAAATTTTTTTATTTGATAAACAAACCAAGATGTATGGGGAAAAATCTATGAGTATAGATTGGATCAGATTTTAGCAATCCTCATTTACCTTTCTTTTACCATGTCTAGATCCATTACTAAAGATCTTCACCTCCCATGTAGTCCAATTTTTTTAAAATGTTACGCACTTGCAGGTGTGGGGTACTAGGGTTATGGTGTTATATAAAAATTTACCACAAACACATTGGTCCTTATATTATTGAAGATATGGATGACACAGAGGTCAGCATTAAGCATATAAAAAATTAATTATTAAAAATTAAATAACCAATCACACAAGTTAATTAGATTAAACAATTATAATCATAAATTTTCATTCATATCATGATCACTCACCATTACATAATTTACCAAATTTTTTATGTATATTTATTATTTTCTAACACATATTCACATTAAAATATAATTAAAAATAAATATAAAAATTCAGAAATGATAATGTACTGTTATCTAATTTTTAACCTATCACGATATTATAAAACAACAAAAATCCAAGAGAAATTATTGATAAGGATCTATTATCTCATGTTACAACATCAATTATTCTACATTAGTAGTTGTATTTGTATTCCCTTATATTATCGTAGTTCACACCTCTACTCTAATGAAGTCTTGATTTTTACACTTACAATCACCTTCATGTGAGTGGTACAAGGGGTAAGGTGACACATAAAATTTTCCATAGACCAAGAGGTATTTATAGTACAAGGGAATTGTATGATACATAGAACATCAATATAAAATTAAAAATAATTATTATAATTTGAAAATGAAAATACTAAAATAACCAAAGCAAGCATTGAGCAGTCGAGTTCATGATCATTCAACCATTACCTTTCTATAGTTATTAATATCATTGATCATTTTTATTTGAAAATTTATATATTTTGATAAGAAATTTAGTTTTACATAGCGCCACTGACATAGATTAATTAAATCATCCAAAAAATATATTATTAAAATACATATTTTAAATTATTCAAATATTGTGTCCATAAATCCATAAAAATATTATATTATTTAAATAAAAAAATAAGTAATTAAATATAAATATAATATATACATATAAAGAATTATTAATAAATTATAGAAATTTAAAAAGTGGTATAAAAATGCAATTATTCCTTCTAGAAGATTTTAAGAAAAAATTAATGAAATAATCTAAACCTTAGCTCCAAAAAAAGTCTAAGAATAGAGGAGGCAAGAAAAATCCTTTTTAGAAATGGTGATGAGGTAGTTTAAAACACATCCATTATTCTTATATAAGAACTCAATATCATTCAGGAATGTTGTTCATGCAATTTGACTCGACTGTACAAAACATACATAAATTATGCTCACAATAACAATGCAATCGAAAGGCTGAATGTCTTATGTGGTACATATTCACACCACTTGGAGGTATTCGTTTCATGAATGGGTTCCCTTCATGGAATCACCCTTTTCATAAATTATTGTTTATCTTGGCCCCTACCAATATTGATTTTTTATATAAACAAAAATAACTCTAGTGGTAGTTAACCTAGATTAGGTGGAGAGGGAGAAGTGTTTATGTTAATTTTAATAATTCATGATACACATATCAAATTATACCTTTTATGTAATACTTTCAATATATTCTAATTTATTGTGAATTTTTTCACTTAAATATTTTTAATTATTTTAAAAATGTATTCTTTATTACTGAAACTATTCTTGAGTCTTACTATTATGCATGAAATTTGACTAGAAAATTAAGGTTTCACATATATAAATATGGATGTTTGGAAAATTATACATTGTTTAAAAAAGGGTATTTTATACATTGATGAATTTGTGGTGTGTAACTATTATATACAAAAAGATTAAAAACATTGAGTTGTCAAAGTCATTCCAGTAAGTTACTAAATCAAGGGAAGTATACTTCCATAACTAAATGTGATGTTTTCCATTAAATATTTGTTTAAAGAGATTCCGATACTATATAAATTATTTGAATTTAAGAGAAGTTATACAACTAAAAACAAAGTATATAATAAGTTACTTCACTAATAAAACTCACTAATATGGAATAATATTGGATATGGATATTTGTTGCTCTCCCAAGATAGTCTTATTATGTTCAATGGGTTTACAACAAATGATTTAAACACATTTTAGTTTATCTTTGATGCAACTCATAGTATGCGGTTCATGAACTTTGTTTTATACAATCTTCTGGTTTTGAAATATATATACATATATATATATATATATATTAATATTTTCTAATATTACTCTCTCTTATAAAAGCATCATGGGATCCTAAGGATAAAATTGATCTTCATATTAAAACATTGACTAATGAATAAAATTAATTTTTATTTTTGACATTTGATTTATTAGTTGAATGAAATATGAGTCATGTATTGACACGCCTCAATTGGTACCACTCTTGGGCCAATAGTGGTGATGGGAGTGACCCTTAATGCTTGCGTCCAATAGGCCAGAGGTTTCTGACATGCTATAAGGTCCTAAAACATACATATGGTAGGCATTACCATTAAAATTTCGAATAAAATATAAATAATACACAAATACATTACCTAATTATAGTAAACCAAAACCAATACCAACACATTAGATGTCATATAAAGAATGACTAATCTAAGAAATTCTACAAGTATATCCTATGATAATGACCATGATCTTAGAAATACCCTAATATATATACATATAAGGTGGTGATCCAATAAGTACAGTTACCCAGACCCCCTAGCTACTCTCCTAAAAATGTGAAACATCCATACTAAAGACCCCATTGAATAAATGTCGAAATAAACTCATCGCTTAATTAAGATCATATAAATTCACATTCTCTTCAAGTATATATCACCACATAATTCATAGAAGTAGTTACATAATATTAAAGGTACATATTGGTGAATGGAAACTATGCTTAATCTTTTTACTGAACCATTCATCCTAAATACTAACATCTCACATCCTAGTGCTTCCAACCCCACTATGAGTCATAATGCACATATCTAGAAACACATCATAGTCACAATCACATATCAAAATGATATCATTGTCACATCTATATAATTACATAGAAAGACCGAGATCCATTACAACATAAGTAAATATACACTAAACCATAAGCCATTACAAATAATTCATAAATATACATTTAATAACCCTAATCCATTATAGCATGGATACATGGACATAATATAAACATTAGCCACCATAACCCCCATATAAAAGTATTTCATAACCAAAAGTCATCATAAACCATATGAGAACATACCCAAAAATAATAGTACACCATATCATGGATATTCCATCAAATAAACAATGTTTAAAAGAGAGAGCTGAGTATGGGGAATAGTTATCAATCTATATCCATAGAAACCAAGATGGTAGGTGGACATTCAGAAATCAAGGCTAAATATGGGTTTCGATCACCCCATTTGACATGGGTTGTGTAGCATTAGAAATAATAAAATAAAATGAATATTATATTGTAACGTCCTAGTTCTGGGTGCCGCCTAAAAGTGCCCTGAATCCGGTTGGTCAAATAACCACAAGAACATTCCCCTAAATGCTAGAGGCATCCAACTAGGAGTGAGGGACAAGGTCTGATAGTGGGGAAACTATGCCCTCATTGGTATAGTATACATAGAGGAATAAATAATAATAATCAATAGTGGAAGCAGTAATAACATAAAACCAAGTAAATAGCTGATGACTGATAGTATAAAAAACTACAACAAAGAAATAAATAATGATGAATGTAACAAGTATCTAGGAAAGTATCCAAACAAATCACAATGTTGTAAAAACAATACTAATCCAAAGTATCAAAAAGAAGTATACTCCAACTGCATCAAAAACCTAATCTTGGTCTCATGCTCTCCTACTCTAATAGAAATCATGTACCTATTGAAGAAGGGCACTTTCAATTGTCTATACATGAAACCATTTTATCTGTTTGGGTCTGAAATCATGACCCAAACAGGGTGTGAGAGGAATCCCATTATGCTACCATCAAAAAAATATTTTCCTAACTATCAGTGACTATATATACGAAGTAATATGCTGAAATGAAGAAATAAACTAGGAAGTACTCAAAAGAAAACAACCCTACAGTTTTCAATTACACTTATTTACATTATTTAATTATTCAATCTGTTGAATAAAGAAATATCAGGATCTAGCCTAAGATCAGTATCCCCTATGTAATAGCAATATAGATGTCTCAAAAGACCATCTAACAAACATGTAAGACTGAGTTCATCCTTGTGCTTTGGATTGGAAGTCTAATCATATTCACACTATTATTCATAAGCTACCCTCTTAGAAATATGTTATAGTCAGACCCCTTTGTTTTAACATATCAATAATTCAATAAATAATGACCCTCTAGGAATGCTCACATAGTCTAAACCCTTTGGTACTTAAAGGGACTAATCATTTACAAATGAAAAACATGGAAGCTCTTAAAGTCAATACCCAATGGTCTTTATAGCATTAATATAATCTAATGACCCCCTGTCACCTCTCCCAATCAATTCCCTATGGTCTAATATTTACATTATAACGACCCTCATGGTAGCTCTCACGGTCTATCCCTTCTAGTCTATGACCACCCAATAGCTCTCATAGTCTATACATATGGGTCAACATAACAACAATTATAAATAAATTACACTACCTTAGGAAGCTCTCACAGTCAATTCCCATATCCCATACATTCCCAATGAAAAACACATGCATCTCAAATAAACAATAAATCCATCATAACAACACTAGAAATGGAAAACAAAGAAATCCTAACATGATTTCTAGACCCAATGTCCAATAATCAATCCAACATTGGAAGCACACCCATAATAAAGGTAATAAACCTTAAGCATAATTAGCAACACTTCCTCAAACAAACACACCATAACAGGTCTTAAATATGGTTAAATTTCATAACATGTAATACTCTAAACCTGGTATGAGGAACTTCAATCATATATACTCCAAATACAACCAAAGAAAGGCACAACCCACCTACCTCGATGGTGTACGATGAACACTCTAGAACATCATCCCTTGAATATGACTATAATGATGTACATCTACAAAAATATTAAAATCATTAAACTTTGTATAACTCAAGAGAGAAGAAAAATTAGGAAGAGAGGCTCTGGGGAAAGAGAGAGATCACTGGTGGGAATCTGATGCACTCAGAAACGTCTCAATCGGAGCTCAGATTAAAAAATTGTAGGATCTCAAACATCTTCGTCAATACATCGCTCTCCTATAAAAACATTGGGAGAAGAAAGTGTTTCTGTATGTGAGACGCGATCCCACACTGATATAACAAATAAAAATAAAAGTACATGCTGTGTTTATTTAATATACACACCTTGTACTAGCCTTAAATGGCCCCTACATTAGGTGGTTTTCTCGGTCACCCACAATGCCATGTACTCAACTATTACATAGCCAGTAAATGGCAACACACGACAACCATGTACATAGAATGTACTCAAAAGTACATGCGCGTACTTTGAATTTTTCCCCTTTCTCCCTTTTCCTAAAAAAACAGAAATAAGTATCCACACCTAAAATGATTATTTGGGTTCTTACAAACATCCCCCATTAAATACTTTTCTCCCTAAATTGCCTTTCCAAGGGTAGCAATGAATAAACTTCAATCACATCTAGCCAATGTGATCGTACATCGGCCTCCCTCTCCCAAGTCTCATCTTGTACTCAAATGTGTACCATAGCACCCATACCAAAGGAATAGACTGGCCACGTAGAACCTTTGGGATGTGATCCACAATCAGAATAGGGTTTTCCTCAAAGGATGCATCCACATCCCACTCAACCTGATCAAGTTAAATAAAGTATGATAGGCATGAAAAGTAACATCGTAGTTGAGAATCATGAATGACATCGTACATAGCCTCGTACCACTGAGGTAACTCCTTCTGATAGTCAACCGGCCAGACTCTTTCCAAAACCTCAAACTGTCTGACGTATCTTGGTGAATGCTTCCCATGTCTTATAATCCTCCAGTGTCCCAACCTAAGTCTGACACATAAGAAAACTTGATCTCCGACATCGACCTCCAGGGTTCACCTCCATCGATCACCACAAGATTTCTGCGAAGAAATTACATTATCCATCCTCTTCTGAATCAACTATACATGTGCAGTGGTCTCCTGGACAGGATCAGGTCCTAGAATAGCTACCTCTCTTACCTTCATCCAACATAGGGGTGATCGGCATGACCTACCATACAAATCCTCATGAGGTGACATCTGAATCATCTTCTAAAAACTATTATTGTAGGAAAACTCCAATAGGGAAATATGTCTCTCCCAAGAACCCCTAAAATATAGGACTCATGATCAAGGCTTGTCCCCAAACACCTGAATCGTATGTTCATATTGGTCATCCTTTTTGGGATGGTTCGATTTACTCAGAAGTACATGTGTATCCAAATCCCTCTATAGTCCCATCCAGACACGAGAAGTAAAACATGAATCCCTTTTGTAAAAGATAGAGTGTGGAACCCCAAGAATACGTACAATCCCTCAGATGTACAACCTCCCATGCTTTTCAACACTGATGGTCTCCTTGATTGGCCAGAAATGTTCAACCTTCGAGAGTCTTTCAACAACAACCCAAACTGCATCATTCCCCAGAGGCAACGTCAATAGACCCATAACGAAATCCATCTTGACATCATTCCACATCAACTTCAGAATGGGTAACTAATATAAATTCCCTACCAGCCGTTGATGCTCTACCTTCACCTGTTGACAGGTGGAACATCTCATAACAAAACTGGAAACATCCCTCTTCATAACTAGCCACCACTACTGACTGTGTAAATCTCGGTATACATTCGTGACACTAGGTTGAACTACCCAAACTGAGAAATGAATATCTCACATCAACTCATCACATATTTCTACTGACACCCATACACATACATGAAAATGAAAAATCTCATCATCTCCTACATTCCAGCTAGGATTAGGGTCCTCTCCTGACACAATCTCTCATAGGACTAGGCCTTTGGAATCTAATAGCTGCCTCATTAATAATTGATCTAGTAGACTAGAGGAAACAACTACAGAAGAAAGAAACGTCTTCCCATGTCTATCGTACACCAGCAAATCCATCTTAGAGAAGTTATCCATAAGCTTCCACTCACTAATGAACTCTTGAACTGCCTATACCTGAGCCCTCCTGCTCAACGCATCAGCCACTACGTCTAGTATAATAGCTGGTTCCAAAATGGGCATGATGGGAGTAACTGATAGTAGTCCTTGATCTACCATTTCAAGTGTCTGATCATTGACCTGTATCTGGCATACAACCGAAGGACATCTCGATGGCATGACTCTCTAAGGTCAAGCACACACCTAAAGAAACATTCATGTTTTAGAAAATGGGGTTACACGGTGTGTATAACTCCTCCACCACATGTTCCCTTAAGCATTAAACATGGAATGTAGCTCTGCCAAACCTTGTCATGTAACACCCATACAAACAACGTGTTCCTCCTAAGACAAGACGAGTACTTGAATCTTCCCTCCTGCCCAAGTACTTCTACATGGTCAGAATA
Organism: Viscum album; assembly: GCA_963277665.1. Taxonomy (NCBI): domain Eukaryota; kingdom Viridiplantae; phylum Streptophyta; class Magnoliopsida; order Santalales; family Viscaceae; genus Viscum; species Viscum album. Next base: position 94,789,070 of record OY728136.1, on the reverse strand, counting down.
CATGGTTCTCTCCTAGGTAAAACTACACGGTGTGTTCACCTTAGACACAATGTGTAAAACCTAAGGTTCATCCTCCCGTGTCATTAGTCACACAGTCGGATTCATGGTTCTTACAACACGGCGTGTACAATCTTGACATGGCGTGTTCTACCAAAGGTTTCCCAACCTTGTTCACTACGGAAAAATCACGATTTAGCGGCGGTTTTTTTCGTTTCGCGGTGGTTTAAACCGCCGCTAAATATATTGGCAGTGGTTTTGAAAAACCGCCACGAAATCGTGCGTCGGCAAACTATTCGTGGCGGTTTTTAATTTTTTGTAATTTTTTTTAAATTTTTATTAATTTTTTTTTAAAAAAATTTAAAAAAAAAATTAAAAAAATTTATTTATTTATTTATTTTTTATTACTTTATTTACTTTATTTATCTGTGCATGCCCATGCCCATGCACATGCCCATGCCCATGCCCATGCCCATGCCCATGCCCATGCGGCATGCCCATGCAATATAAAGAAATACAGCGTTTGGTGAGATTTGAACCCCCAAACCTCTTCCATATTTTGCAAAGACTTTACCACTCCATCAAGCTCGTCATGTGGTTAATAAACAGAATTTAATATACTTATATATATTAATTGAAAAAACAAATAATACATAAATAATAGATATAAACTCAATAATAATAAATAATGAATAATGATTAATAAATAATCAATAATCAATAATAAATAATAAATAATAAGTAAATATAAATAATAAATAATACATATTATATATTAAATATTAAATATTAAATATTAAATAAATATAAATATTAAATAATTAATAAATATAAATAGTAAATAATAAATAAATATAAATAATAAATAAATATAAATAATAAATAATAAAAAATATAAATAATAAATAATAAATAAATATAAATAATAATTAATAAATAATAAATAATAAATAATAAATAATAAATAATAAATAATAAATAATAAATAATAAATAATAAATAATAAATAATAAATAATAAATAATAAATAATAAACATAAATCAATATAAATAATTAATAATAAATAAATATAAATAATAAAAAATAAATAAATATAAATAATAAATAATAAATCAATATAAATAATAAATAATAAATAATAAATAATAAATAAATATAAATAATAAATAATAAATAAATATAAATAACTAATAAATAAAAATAATAAATAATAAATAATAAATAATAACTAATAAATAATAAATAATAAATAATAAATAGTAATTATTAAATAATAAATAATAAATAAATAATTAATAAATATTAATAATAAATAATAAATAAATAATAAATATAAATAATAAATTTATATAATAAATAATAAATAATAAATAATAAATAATAAATAACCAGTAACATATATTATTATTATTATTAATATTTTATTATTAGTAATAATAAATAATAAATAATAAATAATAAATAATAAATAATAAGTAAATATAAATAATAAATAATAAATAATAAATAAATATAAATAATAAATAATAAATAATAAATAAATATAAATAATAAATAATAATAAATAATAAATAATAAATAATAAATAAATATAAATAATGAATAATGAACAAATATAAATAATAAATAATAAATAAATAAATAAATAAATTATAAATATAAATAATAAATAATAAATAATAAATAACCAGTAACAAATATTATTATTATTAATAATATTTTATTATTTGTAATAATAATATTTTATTATTATTAATAATAAATAATAAATAATTAATAATTAATAATAAGCAAATATAAATAATAATTAATAAAAAAAATATAAAATATAAATAATAAATAAATATAAATAATAAATAAATATAAATAATAAATAATAAATAATAAATAACTGGTTACAAATGATTGATAATAAATAAATTAAAGTATATTATAAATAATAAATAATAAATAATAAATAATAAAGGAAACACATGAAAAAGTATGAAAAGACGTGATAAGGGATGAAAAATCCTGAAAACTCATGAAAACGGATGGAGAAGCATATGAAGAATGAGGCATTAGAAAGAATGAGAATGCATGAAAACTCATGAAAACTCTGGAAACCCCTTAATAATTCAACATAATCATCATAATAACCCACAAAAAACCATTGATAAAGATAACAAGTCATGGAAACCCAAATAAACAGTAATAAATGGTGCAACCGTTAAAACTCTTCAAAACAGTCATAAAGAGACAAAAACATTAGACTCACATTAAAAAGGATAACTTATGAGCCGAGAGTCCATTTTAGATTTGTGACCTGTCAACTCAAAGATCCTGAAACAATCTTCGACCTGATAGGTGAAAGAGTCCGAATGGACAGGCGGATCGGAAGTTACGACCATTTGAGAAAAAGCTGACGGGGAACAGGTGCTAGAAACGAGGCGTCGAAAAACATAACAAACCTGATACCCACTAAAAAGGCCATAACATATGATCCAAGAGTGCATGTGGGCACTGCGACAAGTCAAACTGAAGCTCATGGAACGATCTATGATCTGGCAGGTGGTGGAGTCCGAACTGACATGCGGATCGAAAGTTAGGTCCGTTTGAAGACAAGTTCGATGGGACACCGGTGAAGAAAATGGGGTTTTAGAGGCCTTCAGAGGGGTTTTTTTGGTCAAAAAACATGACAGAAGCTTGCTTCTGTCAATGTTGTGGGTATCTCTCTTTGCTAGCATCGATTTGATATGTGGTAGAGCCCAAATGGACACCCGGAGCGAAAGTTATGGCCGTTTGAAGTTGGAGAACTTTTTTCAACTTTCTTATAACTCTAATATCATCCGCACCTTAGACCGTCTCACAATTTTGATTATATGTGCCTCTAGATATCTTCATGAAATTCGATTTGACTGGTCGTGGCGCTCCAACGGACGCCAGAATCAAAAGTTATGGTCATTTTAGTGATTTCAGGGTTTCTCGTGTTTTTTTTATTTTTTTCCACGGTGGTTTTACCGAAACTGACACTATTTCACGGTGTTTTTTTAAAAAACTGCCACTAATCCTCAAGAAAAAAAAATATATATATATGGCATTTCGCGGCGGTTTTTAAACCGCCGAGAAATGGCGGTTCGAAACATGTTTAGCGGCGGTTTTTAAAACCGCCACAAAAAAAACGCAGCTAAATGGCAGTTTTCTTGTAGTGCTTCCTCTTCTCACACAGTTAGTCACACAGTTAAAGAATACATGGCATGTACATCTGGTACACGACGTGTACTTAAGCCATAGGTTAGAGGATCAAAACCTACTTATGATACCACTTTGTAAATCTCAGTTCTCGGTGCCACCCAAAGGTTCCCTAAACCCGGTTGGTCAAATAACTTCAAGATCGTTTCCCCAAACTCCAGAGTCCTCCAACTAGGGGAAAGGGCCATTGTAAGATATTGGGGAAACTTTTCCCTCATTGTCAATGTATACGCAGTGGAATAAAAATAATAATCAATAGATTAAGAAATAATACCATACAATCATGTTAACATCAGAACACATATAGTATAAACAACTGAATCATAAATATAAATAAATACACATATCCAAAGTATCTAGGAAAGAATCCAAAAAAGTCACAATACTAGAAATACAATACTAAACCAAAGTTCAAAAAATCAGTAAACTCCAATAGAATCACAATCCTCATCTTTGTCCCAATATCTCCTGCTCTAATGACAATCAATTACCTGTTGAAGAAGTGCTCTTTCCCTTGTCTATACCTGCAACCATGTAATCTGTTTGGGTCCACAAGCATGAACCAAACAAGATGATAGAATAATCCCTGTAGGAAACCACCAAAATCCATGTTCCTAACTATCAATGAATATATAAAGCATGTATTATTCATAAATGAAGAAATAAACTAGTAAGTACTCAAAAGTAACAATCCTATAGTTTTCAATTACATTCATTTACAATATTTAATTATTCAATTCATTGAATAATGACATCTTGGGATATAGCCTAAGCTTGTTATCCCCCATGAAATAGAACAAAAATATGTCCCAAAGACTAAGTAACATAGTATTATTCACCCAATAATTGAAAACATTTCCGAAAACACTTTATAGCATCCTGATTCCAGGTGCCGCCCAAAGGTACCCCATACCCGGAACTGGGACATTAAAAATTTTAATCGGAGGACCCTACGAGAGAGTGTGTCATGAGAGGACCCTACTCCTAGGTGTACTGTAAGTGATGATGAGATATTGCATTTACATGGATGTGTATGGGTGTCAGCAGACACATGTGTGGAGTTTATGGGGGATTTTCATTCCTCAGGTTGGGCAGTTCGTCATGGTGTCCCCAAGATGTATTGAGATTTACACTGTTAATATTGGTGTCCTAGCTTGAAGAGGGATGTAGCTGGTTTTGTTATGAGATGTTCCACCTATCAGTAGGTGAAGGCAGAGCTTTAGCGACTAGTAGGTCTTTTATAATACTTACCCATTCCCTACTGGAAGTGGAATGATGTCAATATGGATTTCATGATGGTTTTACCGAGTTCAACATGAGGAAATGATGTGGTTCAGTTTGTTAGGGAAAGACTCATGAAGGTTTCACACCTCTAGATGATCAAGGATACCTTTAGTGTTGATGAGCTTGGGTGGTTTTATATTTGAGTGATTCTGGGTTTTCATGGGTTTTTGCACTCTATCATTTCAGATAGGAATGCCCATTTTACTTCTTGTGTCATGTAGGTACTAAAGAGGGCTCTGGGTATGCAGGTACTTCTGAGTACAACATACCATACCCAAAAGGATTGCCAGTTAGAGCATACAATTAAAGTGTTAGAGGACATGCATCGATCATGCATCCTATATTTGGGGGTTTCTTGGGAGAGACATATAGACCTAAAAGATTTTTCCTACAATAACAGTTTTTAGGCAACGATTCAAATAGAACCTTATGAGACTTTTTACAGTAGGCCTTGCCGATCACCCATATGTTTGATTCAGGCTAGAGAAGCATCTATGTTCAGACCTCATCTTGTCAAGGATACCACTGAGAAGGTGGAGTTGATTCGGAAAAGGATGGCTATTGCACAGTCTCGGAAGAAATCGTATGCTAATCATTTGAGACAACCTCTGTAGTTGGAGGTTAGAGATCTATTTTTCCTAGGTTTCCCACTGAGGATGGGAAACATGTTGATTAGGAGAATGGGGAAGCTTTTACTGAGATATGTTGAGTTGTTTGAGGTTTTGGAGAGAGTTAGGCTGGTTGCCTATCAGTTGAAGTTACCTCAGAGGTTTCAAGCTATGCACGACATCTTTAATGTTTCTCAGCAATGAAATTACTTTCCAGACCCATCTCACATTTTCAACCAAAGGAGGTTGAGTTAGAGGTGGATGAATCCTTTTAGGATCATGCTATTCGGATTATGGATCATAGCAGGAAGGTTCTCTATGGTTGGTATGTTCCTCTGGTACAATTGTTATAGCCGCACGGGCGAGTACATGACAAGACTTGGGAGGGGGAGGTTGAAGTACGATCAGAGTGGCCAGAGTTGTTTGATTTTTCTTCTTCGCCACCCCTGGAAAGGAAATTCGGGGACATAATTATCTAAGGGGGAATTTTTTTAGAACCTCGATCTTCATTTTAGGTATGGATCATTAGTTCGGGGTTTTTTTAGGAAAAAGAAGAAAGGGAAAAATTTTCTAAGTACACGCCGTGTACTTTTGAGTACAGGATGTGTACCTAGTTTTTGTGTGTAACTATGTTCTAGCTGTGTAACGTCCAATTACATGGTCATGTGGGTGACCTAGAAGACCACCAAAAGTATGGGCCAGTTGAGGATAGTACACGAATTGTACATTAAATGTACATTCCATGTAATTCTATTTTAATTTGTTATATCAGCGCGAGATCACGTCTGGCTTCCAGAAACACTTTCTTCTCCCTGTGTTTTATACAGGAAAGCTACGTATAGTGGAAGATCTTAGAGATCCTCCCATTCCTCCATCTGAGCTCTGATTGAGATTCCACCAAGTGTGTTGGATTCTCACCAGTGATTTCTCTCCATCCCTAGAGCCTCTCTTACTGATTTATCATCTCTCTTGAGTTATCCAATGTAGATCGATTTTATCCTTTTTGTTTTATAGGCTGATTAAAGTACCTATGTTCTAGAGTGTCCACCATAAAACATTGAGGTATGTTGTTTTTGAATTTATTTGGTTATCTTCAGAGTATATATGATAAAAGTTCCCAATACCGTGTTTAAGGTATTGTGTGTTATGGAATGTTACCCTGTTTAAGACTAGTTATGGTGTGTTTGTTTGAGAAAGGGCTACTGATTATACATAATGTTTATTACATTGACTATGGGTGTGTTTCCCATGTTTGTTGGATTATGGCCATTTAGTAATGAATTCTTTTTAGGCTTGATTTTTTTCATGCCTCATGCTGTTAGTATGATGTTACTATTTATTTGAGATGAATGTGTTTCACATTGAGAAAGTATGACCAAGGAGAATTTAACTATAAGAGCTTCCTGCGGTATGGTTGTTTATTTAAGAATTATTGTTATGGTTGACCAGAGGTATTGACTATGGGAGCTACCAGGTGATCACAATCCAGAGGGATTAGACATGAGAGCTACCCATAGGGTCATTATTAAATGAATTTTAGACCATAGTTCATTGACTGTGATAGTTTCCACGAGTCATTATATTTTATTGATGCTATGAAGACCAAGGGTTTATTGACCATGAGATCTAACTAGGTGGTCTTTAGTAAATGATTAGTCCTATGTGGGACCAAAGGGGTTAGAATGTGGGAGTTTTCCCATAGGTTCATTGATAATGGAATTGATTATATGTTAAACTATAGGGGTTAGACAATGGGAACATTCCTATATGATTTCTTTGGAATGTTTGAAGAATGTGACGATCCTGCCAAGCTAACTAACAAGGCTGGAATTTTTCTTACTTGATTGTTAGAAGGACCTTTGAGACATCTATTTTTATATTACACTGGGGATTTAGAGTTGGGGCTACATCCTAGGATTAAATTATTCAATGGATTGAATAATTTACTAATTTAAATGAATGTAATTGAAGACATTATGATTGTTTACTTTTGAGTACTATTTAATTTATTGCTTCATTTCCACTTATTAATTTCTATATATATTCACTAATGGTTAGGACTTGATATTTTGGTGGTTTCCAAATGGGATTAATCTCACACCATGTTTTGGTAATGATTTTGGGCCCAAAAAATTTTTATGGTTGTAGGTATAGATAAGTGCAATCGCCCTTCATCCTCGGGTAGTTGATTTCTATTGGAGCTGGAGAGAATGGGACCAAGTTGAGGCTTGAGATGCTGTAGGATTTTACTATTTTCTATACTTTTTTTTACAGTATTGTATTTCTATCATTGGGACTTTTTTGGCTTCCTTCCTAGATACATTACACATGCATCATTTATTTATATATATGCTACAATTTTGTTATACTATCAGTCTCCCACAGTTTTCTTCTATTTTATGGTATTACTGCTTCCGTTGTTGGTTATTATTTGTTATTCCACTTTGTATATTCATCCAATGAGGGTATAGTTTTCCCACTTTTAGAATTTTTCCCTCAATATTACGTGGCAATCTGTGGCGTTTGGGGAAATGAGATTGAGGTCATGTGAACAATCGGGTACGGGTCACCTTTGGGCAGCACCTAGAACTGGGATGCTTCAAAGTAATATCTGGGAACCCTACTCCTGAAAAGGACCCTATGAGAGAGTGTGTCAGAAGAGGACCCTACTCCGGGATGGACCATAGGTTTGTGATGCTGTTGGAGTTTACTGTTTTCTATACCTTGGTTTCAGTATTGTATTTCCATCACTGTGACTTGTTTGGATCCTTTTCAAGATTCATGTGACATGCATCGTTTATATATGTTGTATTTGTTTTGAGATATCTGTTTTCCATTGTTTACTTATGTTTTATGGTATTACTACATCCGATATTAGTTATTTTTGGTTATTTCATTATGTATACTCTGCCAATGAGGGCATAGTTTCCCCCTATTCAGAACATGGACCTCGCTTCTAGTTGGAAGCCTCTTGCATTTTGGAAAATGTGTGTGATGTTATGTGACCAAATGGGTCCTAGGAACCTTTAGTCGGCACCTGAAACTGGGATGTTACAAATAGTGTTCATCGTACAATATCAACATAGGATTTTTTTTCCATTATTTGGTTGTCTTTGGAGTACATATGCTAGATGTTTCTAATAACATGTTTAGGTTATATCGTGTTATGGAATTTAACCCTTTTTAAGACATGTTATGTTGTGTTTGTCTTATAAAGGATTATTGGTTTTTCATAAGGTTTATTACATTTATTAAGCATGTGGTTCCCATTTTTTATTGATTATTGGTTGTTGTGCCTAGAAATAATGTTATGCTTGATTTTTCTTCCATGCCTAGTGTTGTTGGGATGAAGTTACTATTTATTTGAGATGAATGTGTTTCACATTTAGAATGTATTCCCAAGTGTAATTGGCTATGAGAGCATCCTAAGGTTGGTATATTTATGTATAATTGTTGTTATGTTTCCCATGAGGTACTAATGGTGAGAGTTGTTGGGTGGTCATAGACTAGAGGGGTTAGACCATGAGAGCTACCCAGAGGGTTGTTATTAAATGAATCATAGACCATAGGGCATTTACTATGAGTGCTTCCAGGGGTCATTATATTATATCATTTATATACAAACCAAGAGGGTATTGACCATGAGAGCTACCTAGGTGGTCATTTGTAAATGATTAGTGCATTGTAGGACTAAAGGGGTTAGATTATGTGAGCATTCCTAGAGGGGCATTATTTATTGAATTATTGATATGTTTAACTAGAGTGGTTAGACTGTGAGAACCTTCCTAGAGGGTTGTTTATGAATAATAGTATTAATGTGATGAGCCTACCAAGCCAAAGAACAATCTTGGCCTCAGTCTTACTTGTTTGTTAGATGGTATTTTGAGAAATCTATTTTTCTATTACATAGGAGATATACAGTTTAGGCTAGATCCTGAGATTTCATTATTCAATGGATTTAATAATTAAATAATATAAATTAATTTAATTAATAATTGTAGGATTGTTTACTCTTGAGTAATTTCTACTTTATTGCACCATTTCTTCATATTACCTTATATATATTCACTAAAAGTTAGTTACAAATCATTTGGTGGGTTCCTACTGGGATTTGTATCACACACTGCTTGGATCATGCTTTTGGACCCAAAAAAGATTACATGGTTGTAGGTATAGAAAAGGGAAAGTTCCCTTCTTCATTAGTTACATGATTACTGTAGGAGAAGGAGATAATGGGACCAAGCTGAGGCTTGCGATGCTATTGGAGTTTACTACTTTTCTATAAATTGGTTTATTATTGTATTTCCATTATTGTGACTTGTTTGGATAAATTCATGGATACTTGTGACAGGAATCATTATTTATTTCTATATTAGAGTTGTTTTTACTATCATTCTTCCGCTATTTACTTGGTTGTATGGTATTACTACTTCCACTATTGATTGTTATTGTTTATTCCATTGGGTATACTCTTCCAATGAGGGCATAATTTTCCCACTATGAGAACTTCGCCCTCATTTCTATTTGGCCTCCACTGGCATTTGGGGAAATGCACTTGAGGTTATTTGGCCAACTTGGTTCAAGGCACCTTTGGGTAGGCTCATCACATTCTTACAATTATTCATAAGAAAACCTCTCGGAAATTTATCACAATATAACCCCTATGGTTTAACATATCAATAATTCAATAAATAATGACCCTCTAGGAATGCTCACATTGTCTAACCCCTTTGGTCCTACATGGCACTAATCATTTACAAACAAGCACCTGGGTAGATCTCACAGTCAACACCCCCTTGGTACACATAAAAACAATATAATATAATATACCCCCTGGTTTCTCTCACAGTCAATTCCTGATGTTACAACATTCATTTAATAGCAACCCTCTGGGTAGCTCTCACAGTTTAACCCCTCTGGTCTATACCCACTAGGTAGATCTCACAGTCAATACCTCTGGCCCAATATAAAAAAAATTAAACATAAATGACCCTACATCAGGAAGATCTCACAGTCAATTCCCCTTGTCCATACATTCACAATACAAAACACATGCATCTCAAATAAACAATAACTCCTTCCTAACAACACTTGTCATGGAAAACAAAGAAATCCTAACATGCTTTCTAGAACCAATGTCCAATAGTCAATCAAACATGGGAAACACACCCATAATCAAGATAATAATATTTATGCATAATAAGTAACCCTTTTTCAAAAAAAACACACCATAACAGGTCTTAAACATGGTTAAATTCTATAACACACAATACCAAAACATGGTGTTAGGAAATGATAGCATATATACCCCAAATCCAATCAATGAAAGTCACAAACCACCTGCCTAGATATTGTACGATGAAAAATATATAATTTCAGCCCTTGAATTGGTGTGGACTGACGTAGATCTATAAAAGGGGTAAAATTGTTCAACCTTAGATAACATAAGTGATAGGAGAAGTCAGGAAGAGAGGCTCTAGGTAATGAGAGAACTCACCAGTTGGAATCCAAGAAGACTAGTAGTGTCTCAATCTGAGAATTGATAGAGGAATGAGAGGATCTTGAATATCTTTGACTCTATGCCACTCTCCTATTTGAAACATAGGGAGAAGAAAGTGATTCTGGATGTGAGACGCAATCCCACACCAATATAACAAATAAAAAACAGTACACAATGTGTTCATTTAATTTACATGTCGGGTATTATCCTCAATCGGTCCCCACTTTAGGTAGTCATCTAAGTCACCCACATGTCCATGAACATGGCCATTACACAGTGAGTACATGGCTACACACGACAACTAGGTACAAGACGTTTACTCAAAAGTACATGGTATGTACGTAGAAAAAATTCCCTTTTCTTCATTTTCCACAAAAACAACCCGAAATAAGGATCCATACATGAAATAAATATCTGAGTTCTTAAATATACATTGAATCCATTCTAGATAAAACTAAATTACATAGCTCAAATAATAGGTAACATCTCGTTTGAAAACATTGCTTCCAACACTATGGACTAAGAAGATAATACATTTCTATACACACAAGAATCAATGTTCATTACAACCATAGTCTGTTTATTAATAATAAATTACCAATATTTTATCATATTCCATAATGAATTATGGATAAATTAATATTATCCATTTAAATTAATGGTTCATTATTCAACATCATAATCATTCTTTACATTTCCAGGAGCTTAATAATTTATCCAATCCTTTTTTACTATTTTTAACATATCATAATAATCGATAATGTTTAATAAGCATTATCCACTTAATTTGTTTTACATTTATTACCATTCATTGTCTTGGGTACAAAGACACTACTCTTTCAACTCTAGGGTATGATATAATCAATTCTAATTTAGTAATCCATACTAAGAAATAATCATTAGACAATTATGTGTAAAGAAATAAGAAACTAGAAATTTTTCATAGTTCCTTACCAAATTCAACCATCCCAACATCATTCCCAACTCCTTACCACACTATCCTCACTATCCCACTATAAATCATTTCAAAATACTACCACAAACCTATCACACAAGCTCAACCCTCTCCATATAAACCAACTGAACCTGATTCCATGTTAAATAATAGAAAGAAATTGATATTCATATATAGTAATCAACCATACCTGATTCCATGTAGTAGCATATCATAATTAAAGAAACAATAATTCCAATGAGAAATCATTGATGATTTGAACGATGAATTAAAGATTACAGAAATCAAAGACCTAATGTAGTAAACCATTAATATTAATTCTAGCTGTTATCATTTTCCTTTACCATCTTAGTTATTAAATTCCTTATTAGTGGATTTTAAATATCAAGGAAAAATAATTTAAAAATATCTATAATAAAAAAAATCATCCTAATAATATGCTCAAAGTAATGTTTTATCATGTTAATAATTTATATGAATTAATGAAAACTTCAATGAATGCATCATTTATCAACCTATATATCTTACCATCTATATGTTTTTTCTTTGTTTAAAACATTATAAATAGCCCAAAAATCTCAAATAATCAAAACAATACATCATCATACTATTTATAAAATAACCGGAGCAAACATAATGAATTAAACATAATTTCATGGAAAATTACTTCATCCCCTTTCATTACTTTAATTCCAAATTTTTATATTCATAAGATAAATATTAACTATTTACCCATTAGAAACCTCAACATGTTAACCCCATATTAACATATAATTAAACTAGGAGAAGTCTCAAATACCTTAACCTAATATGAATCTTCAAGGAAAACCACACGAGAATGGAAGAACCAAGGTTCTACCACTTCCAAATTCATTGGGACCCACCTATGTACCTATCCACAAAAAAACCATTAAAAACCCATAGTTAAATATTGAATAAAACTAGAAGAAAATATACTCTTAAAACCTTTGAAAAAAAATGAATAGGAATTTAATGAACATAGTAGAGGGAAATTCAGTTCAAGAGTTCTAAATCTCCATGAATAAAGAGCCGTAAATCATCAAGAGATATGAATATAAAGAACTAAGAAATACCTAGGTTCTGCTAGGGTATACGTGAGTGGAATAAAAGTTGAAACAAAAGAATGACCATCCCCTATTTCTAGGGAAACTCGAAACAACCCCACTATAGAGTGGATAATTATGAAAATGCCTTAATGGTCTTCATTAAGTATAATATAAAACATTAATTATTCATAAAAAGTTAATCCCCCTTATTTTAAATACCCATTTTGACTATTTTAAAATAATTCTAACAAAAAATGTGATGTGAATGTACCCAAAAACACACATGATGACCATGAAAATGACTACATTACAAGAACCACCATGACATAGAGGAGTTTCCCTCATAATTTACTACATTCCAAAAAACCCCAAAAATAGAAAATATTTCACATAACCATAGAGAAGTACTACATCAGATCTTGACACAGGGGTTTCTCTGTTCCCTCTATCCCATAGGGAAGCCCTCCAGAAACCTTTAGGAACCTTGCTCACAAAAATAACCCTCAACATGGTGTTATAACCGCCATACATCACAGTAAAAAATGGAAAAGGAAATGAATAAGGGAATTAATCTTTTTTCAAGAGTCTTGTTTTGTAACATATGGGTTTGTACTTCTCTAAATTCCATACACCAAGGCACAATGACTTCATTCCCACTAAAATAGGTGTTTTGATTCATGACTCCAATAACTCTTAAAAATGGTCAACGAACCATGCTCACAACATGAACACAACCTCTAAAATAACCATAACCTCATCCAAATGGGGTTTTTTGACAAAAAATACCAATGATCCAGCTCTATCCTATGAACCACCTTCAAAATTATTTTAGACTCAGATACTAACACCAAATAATCTCCAAAATCCACAAACACCATAGAAAAAACAATGAAAGGGTTTTGGAAAATCTATGCCCTTATATGAAATACCACTCAAATGATTCACATTCATGAAATTCAAAACCAAAACTAAAAGAAATCATAAATGGGGGGCGTTATAAAGGAAACCACTATGATATCCCTCTCAATAATCCCATTATAAAAATATCACACATAACTCATCATAGTTAATGTTATAAAATCACAAGGTCTCATAAATTTTTTTATCAATAAATCCAAATTTATATAAATCATCTCAAAAAAACAATCTAATAACTCCCGATATTGATAATTATTTTTTTAACCAAATTCCCTAGTGCACTCTTCTATGATTTTTTGTCACCATAGAATAAGAACCCGGGGAATAACACACCCATGAAACAACTTATTCTATGGTGCTAAATATAAATAGTCCATTACTTTAATGTTGAAACATTTTTAATATCTGACGATCTATAATTAATGGCATGGGATTCATCATGAATATATAGATTAATCTATAATACATAGAAGATGTTATAGATCTATTCCATTTGGGAAGGGGTCACCAATCGATGCACAACACCATTGACTTGCTCCAACACCTCAAACGACCAAACAATAAAGGGAAATATTACTCCCATGAATCAATCATAAAATATAATATTGAGGAGATAATTTTAAGAACACATGGTCCCCAATATCAATGTCTAGGGGCCTCAGCATATGATCATCATAAGACTTATAATAATGTTAGGTTTCCTTCACCTACTTGTGAATCACCATTCTGTTAAGTCAAAAGAATATATCGACATATTTTTTTAAATCAAAATGTACATTATTATAAATGATATTTAACTTGATGTTTTTAAGTTCTAATTATGTACAAATTAACTTCTGATTATTTATTTTTTAATGAACTAATATTCTTTATTATTTTTGAAACTATGTGAAGTCATGTAATACATTTCAACAAAAGCTATTTCTAATTCTGATGTAGTTACAACTGAAATTTAGGATCTCTATAATCAATATTTGATGATTTTTATAACATAATCTCTAATTTAAATTGATATTAAAAAAATAGAATAAGCTGTAAACTTTTAATCATAATTTTGTGAATCATCTCGCTACATTGAGATCTTAAGATTGTACTGTTTTTCTGTGTGATTCTCATATAGCATACAAATGTGTGAGGACTCATTATAAAAGATATAATCCATTATTATTCTAATTTTTTTATCATCATGATTGATGATATTCTGAGTGTGAAATTTAATAGTTCTAATTGTTGTTATCAATGTAGTTTTATAGATTGGAACCTTCTTGTTTCTGAAACATGATGTTTGTTCATGTTTGTTGTCATAATTTTTATTGATCATGTGGATCAAGAAGGATCCTAGCCATAGATCTTATTATCATTTAAATTTATTTAATAATGTTAGTATGGAACTTGTTTCCTTAGATTAAAGAGATCAATAATGTTTTGGGTTTACAACATGTTTATGTGAGATCTAATTACTGATCATCCTTCCCCATTGGGATAAAAGTTAAGAGTTCCACTGATAGAAATTATTGTAGTAAAAAATTACTTATAGTAGTATTTGGATTTTGATACAATACTCCATATTTTTTAAAAGTGTCATATTTATATTTTTATTATTTTTATTTATCTCAGTTTAGTTTTTTTATCTTTTGAGAATATAATTTTCACCAGGTGGTTTAAAATTATTATAATCTAATTTTTTTACATATTATATCTTCCCAACAACTTACTTCATTGAGTATGTGAAATTTTTTTATTTTTTTAATCTTTAATGCACCCCACTCTCAAAGTAATACGAATATTTTTATCTTCAAAAAATTTTGGTATCAAATCCTTCCTCTATATTTTTTTGATCCCAACACTTAGTAATGACATAAATTTGAGAGAATGGGAATCCAAGATAATTGTTTTTGATGATAATAATAATATCAATAATCATAGTTTGGATGGTTTTATTAAAACCATTACATAGTATGATAATCACCTAAAAATAGATTTCATGAATGAAAATGAGACAAATAATGTTTCATTTTCTTCAATGTCTATAGTTTTAAATTCTAGATAAAATAGTTTAAAGTTGTGTACATCCAAGAACAATTTTATACGATATTTATATATGAGTTCTTTATAACATAATGAGGATGATATTTCTCAGTTATGATTTGAATGTATATATTTATGGTAAATAAGGACTTCCACAAATATTATTGAAAGGAAATGAAAGATAAGTATAAGGAAATTGATTATAAAAAATTTAACTTTTATTAGTGTAAGAATCATGGAAACAAAAGAGTAGATTTTCCAAAGATAAGAAAGAAGATAATAGATTAAAATATATCTTCACAAAGGAAAGGGAAGGATGTGTAGGAAGATATGAAAACATGTAATGATCTTTAATTCTCATTTAGTACTGATAGTTCCTTGGAAGATATCACTGACACCCAGAAAAACACTAGATTTTATAAAAAGGTATCGTAAAATGACACACACATTAATGGAAAGGTTATCCTATATTATCTTATGACTTCATATTTAGATTCATCTTTACCTTTCTCTTAGTATGATGATGAGGATGAAACTCCATCATATGAAGAGATAGCTAAATATATATATAGTCAAGAGAAAAGAAACAAAAAGTTAAAGAAATAAAATGATCAAGATAAAGTAGATATTTCTAAAAATTATAATATAATTTCCAAACCTACTTATGAGTTCAATGATTCATAAAATTTTATTTCAATTTTTAATGAGAAAATATATAAGTATGTGTTATATATTTTTAATATATATTATTGGATCTCTTAGATGTAATTATATTTTAAAGAAGTGGTTATTTAAAAAAACCTACGGTTGCTGAGTCTAAATGGAAAATATCAAAATTAACTTCCGAAATTAAAGGTGAGAATGTTTGTATCATCTTTGGATGGTGATATTGTTGTTGGGATGCATAAATATAATGTTAATATCTTGAAGATATTTGTTTCCAATTTTAATTATAGGTGGAAGTTATTTAATAAGTATTGTAACTATTATTTAATAGATCAAAGGCCTTACTTTTTTATTTATTTTTGGATAATCCCATTTTTTACTAGGTTGAGAAGGAAATCCTACTTGACCCATAGGAATAGCAGTACAAGGCCCAATTAATGATCTATGGGTCCAATGATCTGAAAACAATAGTGCCTTTTGTCCCCAACATTTGTTTCAATGTTGGTGTCTATCTTGCCACCTCACATGAATGATCAGATTGAATTTCCACATGTAGAGATGCATAGTTCCTGGCCCCAATAGAATTTTCAAACCCTCTCTTCACTCCCTAACTAGAAAGATATACTCTAGTGGATGTTACTTTCTCTAGTTCCAGTTATGAGGCCTACTCTCGTGTGGTTATATCACACAACATAAATAAGAGGTCATGTGGCCCAAAGGCCCTGTGGCCTATAGACCCAAATCAGTGGCCCAAAATCCCAAATTAGGTGAATAGTTCACCTACTATAGTACCTACACAGTATTTCTATTGAAACATCCAAATGGGGTTGTAAGACTATGGGAGGATCAATTTATTAGTTAAACTATTTAGTTCTAGAGTGCATTATTTTTAATGAAATTCCAAAAGGGTTGACAATAGAAGAAAAAGTGTTCATTGAAAAACATTCAATCCTTTGGAACTCAAAGAGACTTCATATTGAAATAAATTCTAGATATTGAATATAGAAGAATAAGAAAAATTTGGGTATCAAAAGTTTTGTTTTAAAATATTTCTAGACACAACCAATCCATGATTCGAAAGACATAATTTTCAATCAAATAAATATATTGCCTATGGGAAACTAGAATATATGGTACTTGGTGACAATATAATTTTACATATTGAACTTTCAACTTTTATATATGAATAGTATATCTGAATTTATTCTTTGATGTATAATCATTTTACTTTCAAGAATGGTTTTTGTTACTCTTACATAATAATTAATATTTTTGAATTTTTTCTTTATACATTCACAACACAGTTAATAAGGAGTTGTTTTTTTGGATTACTTTAAATTTTTTCTTCATATCGGTTCTAACTCTTTTAAATTTCATGAGACTATGTCTTTGGGATAGCTTTCATATATATAATACTTATATTTTTTTATAAACTCAATGGATGATAAGAGGTTTCATTTAAGGGAAACTTCTAGAACAACCTTTGAATGAATAAGATCTAAAAATACAATAAGTGATACCTTCTAGGTGGTGTATTTATTTTGTTTTTAACTTTTTATATCATCAATTTCTTATTGATTTATATATTATATTTTTAGAAATTTTTATTTATTTATTTTATTTAACAGATATAATAGAATTTTTATTAATTTGAATCATTTTTCTTTTAAAAATATTAATTCACTTTATTTGGTGGAAGGTAAACTTACAAGATATGATGAACAATTAAATTTTATTTGATTTAATACTGAATGGGATTCATTACATAATATTTATTCTGATAATATATTTCAATATTTTCATCCTTTATGGCCATTTTTTAAATTATTATTTTTTCAATTTTGAAATTCGTTAGTTATCTGTTTTATTCAATTCATTTTTAACTCATCACAAAAATAAATATAGTTGTTTTTATGGAATTTTTTCTTTAGTAAAAGGATTAAGTAAGATTAATATTTACAAAATAGGAGAATATTATCTCAAGGGGAGATTTTATATACTTCAATTAATTTAATAAGGAGGAGACTAAATGATGAGAGAAGGTTTCAAAACATACATTTCATATCTTTAGGGAGACTAAGATTAATGTTGTGCACTATTGCGACACATCCAATGTGAATATTTTTATAACTGATTGGATAATATAGAAGTGGGGAGTAGGGTCAAACCATAAGATCCCAAGATTTAGATCCCTAAAATTGTATCTTTTGACAGTGTTTAGGTATAATATCAACTGAGACACTCCTTAACATAATTTTTTAAATTTTTTAAGGAACTAAAAGTCCGTAAGAAAATAAAAAAATGAAAATTGAAATTAAAACAATGAGGATGAAATTAATTTATAAAAATGTGTTTGGGATGGTAGCATCATAATAAAACAATTTCATAGCCATGAAAAGTATATTTTTTGTATGATCAGATATTTATCTTTCTCAGTTATCATTGGTTCAAAAAAATTTAAATAATTATTTCAAGGTTTACTTATATCTCCTAATTTTTTTTCTGTCTCTTTATCCAGTGCTATCTATAAATTAATAGAAACAATTGAAAACTAAACCCACTGTTGAAATTACGTAGAATGTTTCACAAAAAAATGTTCCACTTATTTTCACTGCAACTGTTCAACATGATTAACCTTCTCAGTATATACAAATCAACAATGGATTAAAATAGATAATTGTAATTTCAGAAATAATTTCATTGAAAATATAATTTATGAAGATGAAAATTTCCAATAGAAATAAATTCAATTAACATATTTACCATAAGAAAAAATCTTAACATGTCTTGCACAATTGTTTAAATTATTTAGTCAACATTAAGACATGGGAAAAATCATCTTGACATAACACCTGAAAATATACACATGATAATGTAATGATAGTGTATAAGATTTATAACTGCAATACCCAGATGAAGTTCAAATCAGTTTTCACATTTTTATCCTAAATAACTTCCAAGCTCGTCAATATCCGAATACAAGTGAACCTCAACACTTTCTGACATACACCGTGAATAGAGTACCACCCACTAAAAATCTCTTTCTAGTTAGTATAGGGTAGCAGCATATAGGAGGATTTGAGGTGTGAAAACCGAGAGGAGGTAGAGGTGTTTCACTATATAGACAGGGATGAGGGGGTCTAGAATAGGGTCATGGCGTGCTCTGATAATGGAGGAAGTTAGAAACGTGTGGTGTTGCTCCACTCATAATGTACAATAAGGGGTGAAATGGTGTGGTGTTGTACATGAGGTTGTCTCGGGTTTCTTTACATAGGTCGGAGGCATAATGGGTTTGGTGCGCAATGAAAAGGCTGGTCTGTCTGGTTTGGCAGTGGTGGAGTGATGATGTGTGACCTATTATGGATGGAGGAGAAAGGCAGTGTGTGGGGTCTATAATGGAGGAGGGATGTGAGAACAACTAGTGTTGATGGTGAAGGAGGCACTACTAGGATGAGGGAGGCTCTTTTTGGAGAGGATATATAGATAGATCCACCTCTACTCATAGTGTTTTTTAATATCCTATGAAGAATATATAAGATATTTCATATATTTTATCCACAAAATTAAATTCCAAAAAAAGAAATTCAAAATAAAAACATTTTTAATTATCTAAATGTAAAATGATAATAATAATAATAGAATTATATAAATAAATATTATAATAATTATATAATATTATTATAATTATTAGATAATGTTATATAAGTATATATATATGCACTTGTAATAAGATATAATAAAATATAAATATAATCAGATAAAATATTCATTATACATATAATAATATTTCTATTATTAATTATTAATATAATGTTATTAATACTAATATTATTTATTATATAGTTACTTACAATGATATACATTACAATTTAATACCATTATAGAAGATGAATGTATATACTAATAAATATTAATAAATTAATATTAGTGAAATTTCTAAAAAATATTTAGTGATAAATATTACATAAAATTACTATAAACTAATAATGATAATAAAATAATAATATTGAAATATTTTAAACTAACAACTATAAAATTAATAAAAAGACTACATAAATAAGGAAACAATCAAAAAATGATAAAAATGGATAAATTATTTAAGTAAAGTTAAGTTAGAAAATTATAAATTTGATAGTGAAAAACATACCCATCAAATCCATCACACATAATCTTTTACACTATTAGGGAAAACAATTATAGATATTAAACAATTGGTCCCATAGGCAAATCAAAACATCAAAATTAATGTTGAGAAATTTTCAATCCCTTTTCCAAATAAAATATTGTGCTTCATTTAAAATTCCAATTTTCAGAAATAATTATCATTATTCTCATATTCTTTCCAAAACAACTACATCTACACATGCATAAATGTGGCCTGAAATTCCATCACTCTCACCACTAAAAAAATTCATTAATATTTTTATTCTCAATTATCATACACATTCATATTAATCATAGGCTTTCCATAAATTTCATATCTCTACTAGTGGAAATAAAATGAATTCATTAATATTTAGGGCTACACATTACGCTAAAATGTGTTATATTCTATGGGATGGTGGGTCATAAAAATTTTAAAATTTGAAAAAATGAGGATTTAATCTTGAAATAAATTCAGGATAACTGTCAATACAGTTGTCTCCCTTAAAATCTCACTCCCCCACACTTAATACATTGAATTTTTTTAATATTATGATGATTGAATTGTATTCTTGTTTTTTTTAGGGACCAAATAACACAAAACTAATGGATATGTAAGCAGGTGAGTATCAGCTCTAAAACCCCATGAAATGTATATAAGACAATATCTAATGAAAATGTAAACAAGTAGCTTATACTCAATAGATTCATAGAAAAAATAGATCATATAGAAAGCTCTCTATATCATGGTGTAACAAGTCATCTATCTTATACGTATACATGATGTTTATTTTTACCACTTAATGAACACAAATATACTCATTTTTTGAATCAAAATGATTCTTTATTCCCATAAAAAATACTTTTAATGAACTCAACGACTATGAAATATAACATGAATAATAATAATGGGATAATGTTGATCCATTTTTAAAAAATTACTCACAATCCATCAAAAAATCCACTCTATGTATACATATCTCCCTCACACATAGAATGAAACCAACCATTAACATATTCAAATAATGGTAAGGGAAGGGTATTTTTTGTGGGGTAATCCTAAAAAATGTTCTTCAAGGATTATATGTTATACAAGATATAGAAAATGAATGTTTGGATTAGTGGGTTAAACGGGTTAAATAAATCAAACAAATTCCATACTCATTTTAGTGTAACATACAAAAATTCTAATAGTTTTGATTGAAAAACAAGGAATGAACTAGAAGACATAGCATTCCTATGATTCACTCAAGAAAAACATATATATAAAATGATGTAAAAAATAGGAAAGAATATTCAACATTATGGAAATAAAATTTTCAAAAGAATATATAATAATTATTGTGTTTAGGTGTATAAAAACAAATTGTAAGAAAACATTTTAAATGCATCTAAATATATCAACAATCATCTAAATATGGGTATCAAAAATAAAAGAATGTAAAAAAGGAATCATGTCCTCAAACTTCCCAGGGATAAAAGATGTTTGACTCTAACCATATTACAAAAAATATATATATTTCATGTGGTTTAAGCAAATAAATGAATTTTATTTTTCTCACTTTTTTATTTTTTATCTATTTTACAAGGTGTTTTTCGATGTGTAAAATTTTCTAGTAAATAAAACACTTCCCGGATTAAGTGTAGATCGACCTAGAAAACACTACCTATATCTGATGAATCTATAGAAATGATGCACCTATAAAATCTTAACATAGAAAAAACATATCAACATCATATCATAAATATAACACCACTAATTACATAGATTAATGTATACATACATGATAATGACAAGTGAACAAAATGTTGAAAGTAGCTGAAAATTTTCCAAAAATGGTTTATTTATTTCAAAAACTACTAAATTTTGTAAAAATAAAATAAAGTAACAAAACATGGGTTTCCTCCCAAGAATCACTATGTTTTGTATATGCATCCAAATAGATATATAATGTCTAATAATCTAGGGTCATAAACATAGAATTCTTAAGACTCTTCTCTGTGTTAGAATAAGTATCTCCAAACCATAGTGATTTTTTCTTCAAATTCAACCACTTTGACTTTTATATAAGGAATAACTCATGATCTAGTTTCCCTTTCCTCACATCCATATGAAACATATCATGTGGTATCTTTCCATGATTTTTCTACATTCTAAGATTCTCATGTTTCATTTTTCATCGAATTTGAAGAGGTGATTTGAGAGTATTTTTTGAGTTATTTTATCGGGATAATTTAGGGTTTGAAAAAATATATTTTATGATTGTGTGGAGTAAAGAATTTTTGTTTCTACTGAATCCCCAAAGGTATAGAGATTATATTTAAATAAGGACCAATGAATGTTGAACCTGTTGGGTTTTCGTCTTATTAACACTATGTTAAACATTTTTATCTAGATGAGTACCCAATTATTTTAATTGGACATCAACAATGATGCATATGGTATATGAAGTGTGATAAAGATCCAACCATTTAAAATTAACCTTAAATGGGGGAATCTCCCCATTGGATATTTCAATTGTACCATGATGATAAACAATTTTGATAGTGTAAGGGCTTAACCACATTGATTTTAGCTGTCATTCAATGACTCAAGGTCCTCAGTTGAAAAGTAGATCATTCTCTCTTAGTGAGAAATTTATTTGTTAGATCTATTTATCATTTAAGGCTTAATTATTCTATTTATAAATAAATTAATTATCATATTTTTCCATTATCACCACATTAAATTCGTTAATGTGAAGAAAATCATTTTCTTTGTTCTTTTTAAATCAAAATTCATCTTCTTCGGGGCCAAGTAAGCATTGTGTTTTAGTTAAAAAGGGAGATAAAAAGTTTTTATGAAGACCAAATTATTTGTGTAAATTCCAATATTAGTTTTTTACATGTTCATATCATCCAAATTTTTTCATCATGTTTTTTAGAGAAATATTTATGATACATACTCATTGTTTTCTTTAAAATTCCCTTAATATCTCCATTTGATACCTAATTATAGCAATCTTTCTGTTGATTTTATGGTGATCTCATGTAGTGTAAATTTCCATGTAGTGTCGTTATCATCTAAATTTTTTCATTATGGATGTGTTTACCATGGAAACTAAGGATGATACTTGGAATTATGAACCAGGAAAATAGTACTTTTATAAAAATTTAATGACAATACGGTCATTATTTTCCAAAAAAACATTTAGCATCCATAACAATGATATGTAGTCAGCATAGAAAATTACGTATGATTTTACAAATGAATTTGGAAAATGACCCCTAAATATGATTCCCATATGTCAAAAATTTCAGCTCCCATGATCGGATGACATGTAATCTCATGCATCTAAATTATAAATCCAGTTATATGTAATTTATAACATTTCATTAAAAACTAATTAATAACTTGATACATAGTGGCCTAGTGAAAAAAAAAATTATACTAATTTTCTATTTTTATGTTGAATTTAATGGTTTCTCCCAACTTCTAAAAAATAGAAAAAAAATTAAAAACACTATAATCTTACTCTTATAGGATACACCATCTAATCATTCCATATGTACAATCCTTGAAAAGTGATAGATAATCCCATTAATAATGACATGATTCATTAGAAAATATTTTTCTCTTCTTCTTTGACAAATAAGGCTGTACCACACCTTGATATAAGTTATTCACAATATTTGTATACTAAGGTGTGACTTCCTCAATGGTTTTGAGTTGTTCATCAGGAAATGTTTCATTGAATAATTCCATATTGATATCACTTGTTTCATTTTATAGGCATGATAAATGATTACAAATGACATTCTCATTGACCTCTTTTCCTTAAATTCCATGATAAATTCTAGAAGTAATAATATCCATCGAATTTGTTTAGTATTTTCATCTTTCTTGGTCCAAGGATACCACCGGGATGATTGATTCATATATGCTATGACTTTTGGTAGCATCAAGTGAGAAAGGGATTTATGGAATGAAAAGAAAACTGCTAGTAGAACTTTTTCAGTTTTTTTGTAATGGTATATAGAAACATTAAATATGTGGCTATAATAATATATCAATATGAATATCATTTCTTTCCTTTTTTACCATTGAATCTCCAACATCCCATTAAATTTCATCACACATTAACACAAATGGGTTCACCCATTCCAATGAAAGAAATATCAAGGCCTTAACTAAGTGTTTTCTTTTCTATTTAAATGATTCTTTATATTCAAGACCAAAGTGGAATGTGACATATTTTTTTTGTATTGTTTTATGGGGTGTGAAATAATAGATAAATCCTTAATGAAACATTAGTAGTACCCAACATGACCAAGAAAACCATTGATTTACTGAACTGATGTAGGTGTGGGTAGCTTTGATATTGTAATGATATTGGATGCATTGACATTAATTTCATTCATTAAAATTTTATGACTAAAACAGCCACAATTTATAAAATGATGTGGGATTTTTTTAATTGAGTACCATGTTCTTTTCTTTATGTATCACCAAAACCTTATCCAAATATTTCATACTTTCAAAAAATTAATTCCCGTAGACAAAGAATTCATCCATGTATATTTCCAAGAACTCCTCAATCATGTCATGTAATATTTCCATAATGCATATTTGAAATGAATTTGGTGTATTTCATATTCCAAATTCCATTCATTGATAATTGAATCCACCATAAAGAAAATTGAAAGTTCTTTTATCCCGATCTTATACTCTAACCACTATATGATTATAACCTGAGTATTAATCCATGAAAAAATAGTAATCTCTTTATATAAGACATTGAGGTATATGATCAATAATGTGTAATGGGAATTGATCCTTTCTAGAAGAATCATTCAATTTATGATAATTGACACAAACTCTCTATCAAGTCATTATTCTAATGGGTATAAATTTTCCATTATCTGGTCACATTGTTTTAGGTACCACTAGCAATGGGTTGACCCACTTACTATCAAAGATATGAAATATGAAACTAGCATCGATAATTTTGAAGATTTCTTTGTCAACTACTTATTTCATTTGAGGTGTTAATAATTTTGGTATTTTCTTACATGGTTTTGAATTATCATCCAAGTGTATTTTTTTGAGTTTAGCTGGGGGGACTTATACTTTTTAGATCATCAACCACCCATCAAATAACAATATTCCTTTACAAAAGGACATTAAAAATATAATTATTTATTTATATGAAATATTATCATCTATTATGGCATGAAATGTGTTTAAATCTCAAATGTAATTATATATCATGATTATTGGAAGAGTGTTAAGCTCAAGTGTTGTAGGATTTTCAAGTGATGGAGTCGATGTAGTGAACTCTTGTCTATCCAATAGCTTGATTATGTTTTTAATGAAATATAATTATTATATTGATTAAGTTAACTCCTCATCCTTGAGTAAATCATTGAAATCCATCCCATCCTTTTCTAACTCATCCCATTCTATAATTTTATCCTATAAATTATAGTAAGTTGCATAGGGGTTTTTCAATATCTTTCAAGATGTAAAATATTATTATTTCTTCCCCAACTATAAAAAATAATTTTTCCACTTTGGCATAAAAAATCTATCTACACGTTTCTAAGAAGGGCCCCCAAAGAATTATTATTAAGTCCTTATATTCTATCATATTAAGTAAAATCAATCAATAAGGAAGTAAAAGTTTTCAACCTTTATAAGAAATCCCTGTAGAATTCTTCTAGGATACTTCATTGAATGGTCTGCTATTTTCAAGGTGACCCTAATTGAATATAATTAGGTGATTACTAGTTCATTTATAACTCTATATGGAATTATGTTTTCACTATCTATGAGGTCGCATAATGGTCTTGAAAATTTACATCCTCAAATATTTCTTGGTATAGTGAAACTTTCTGGGTATATTAATTTTGGAGGTATGGATCTAGGTATAACTACTGAACATTACTCATGAAATATGAATATTCCAAAAACATCTAGTTTTAATCATTCTAACAGAAGATCTTTGATAAATTTAGTATATTGGGTCATTTATGTGATGGATTCTACAAAAAATATTTATTTCAAATTCATGGTCATCTCCATGGATTTTAAAAATTCACCATTCAATTTAATTTTCATCAGCCTTTGTGTAAAGGGAGGAGTCGATGTGTGAGATTTGACTACTTCATTGAGTGCATAATTTTCTTTTCCATTAATTTATTTTTCAATTTTCACAATTTTTTATCTTTCTCCCCTTTATCATTTGATTGAATCATTTTTTATGTTAAACCACCATTCTCAATGGAAGTTATAGGTTTCTTTTCACTTCATTGAGCATCAAGCATTTTTTGCTCTGAATATTATATTTCACTGTGTAATGTGCCGGATTTTCCCTCTTCTCTTACATTTAATCATGTGTGAATTGGTATATTTTCTTATTGTTGGTATTTCATTTTTGTTTCTAACTGACGGGATTTATTTTCAATGTTTTTCATGGATGATTGTATGTTTTGGGTGGTCATTCACAATTTTTGTGTCACAATATCTTGTGACATACCCCTGGATTGATTGGACATCATTAATTTTTCTATAATTTTTCCCCAATATGGTTGAATATTTATGTCTGATGGTTATAGTTGGTTGTTTTCTTTTTTTCCATATATTTATAATATTGATGCAATGGTGGTTGTTATGATAATTTATACCCTTTATCCTATGAGTTCTTTAAGGTTCTAGGAGGATATTGATCATAGAACCCATGCAGACCCATATTTCTGTTCATCAGTTGAGTATCCACTAGTTACTTCCAAACATTGATTTTGGTTACTGATTTTCTAGTTTGTTCTCTAATTTTTCCCATAATATTCTCCGTTGAATATAAAATGTTAGATTGAAACATATTTTTCTCAGATGTGTTACACTGACACATGGGATAATCAAGACAACCATCATATTGTGGGCAATATAATCCAATAGGAGGCTTGCAACTAGTTCTCCAACATCATCCCATTATGAGTAAAACACTTTAACTTGGACTTGAATCTTTACCATGATTCTATTAGTGATTATTATTCATTTTTTTTAAAATGATCCAAGGTCTATCTTATTTTTCAATTATTGTGTTTCTATATAATAACAATTAATAAATTTTATTCTCATCACATCCCATTTGAAGACTGTATTTGGGTCAATATAATCCAATCAGTTTAGATCTATCCCTTATAATGAGAACGGAAATAGCCTTACAATCAATTAATTATCGGTCACCCCATTGTATTTAAATTTGTTTCAGATGTCCAGAAATTTGTTCACAGAAACATAAAGTTTATCACGGGTCAATCTATGAAATTGTTCATGTTATTGGATTAGGTTGATCTTTTATGGATTTAGTACAAAATAAACTACCTGAATTCATGGTATGGTTATTATTGAACTAACTCTAATTGTGAAGGGTCTGAATTTATTTCTCATAGTTGTCAACAAACTTTAATTTTTGAGCTGATTTTGAGAAGGGGTTGACCTATCCACTAGTTAGAGTTGGAATATGAGCCTAAACTCATTCCGTATGTGGATGCATTTTATTTTTAAAAGATCTAACAATAGAATAATTCTTATTTCTTTGGCGATTTTGATATAAATCAAAATGTCGATCATTTTTTTATGGAACCAAATATAGAGTGTTAACCATTTATGAAACAATTCCCAAACCAAGGTCTACTTTAGATTTTATTAATGATCTATGTGAACATGCTCCCATGAAATGATGTTATAGATTTTGTCTACGCTATTGTGGAAAGTCCAATTTAAAAAAATTATAATCCACTAGACACTAAATAAGTGGCGATTGGGGTCAAACTCTAAAGAGAACAAGATCTAGTTTATTAAAAGTTTACTATTTGAAAGTGTTTAAGAGGGCTATCAACAGAGGAAATACCTATTTTAATTGTTTAAAAATTATTTTATAAACTATATATTGAGAAATAAAATGATAAAAGAAAATATAAATTAAAACATGTTTGGTTAACTTCCATCATAAAAATGGTTTTGGTAAGTTTATTCATAATCAAACTGCTACAAAACCATAAAAAATATATTTTTTTTGATCAAATATGAATCTAGATCAACAATCGCTTGTTCAAAAAATTAACAATCCTTTTTTGAAGGTTTATTTATATCACCAAAATTATTTTACATCCCATTATAATTTTTAAAAAGTAAATTAATAGATGAAATTGAAAATCAAACCCATTGATGAAATGACATGACCCATTTCCCACAAAGTCACACCACTCATTTTCACTACAATAAATTTACATGGTTAACCTTCTCAGTATTGCTAAATATACAAAGGATTAAAATGAAAATTTTAATTTCAGAAAAAAATTATATTCAAATGTAATGTATGAGGATAATAAAATTCATCGAAAAATGAATTCAATTTACAGATTGACCTTATAATAAAATGTAAACATTGTATCTGCACCAGTTAAAATTTTTCAGTCAACACCCTGAAATGGGAAAAATCACCCGACATAACACGGGAAAACATAAAATCTATAATAAAATGATAATCACATTATTCTCAGCATAGTTGGTGAGGACTCTTCATGGATTCTAAGAGACCCAAGATCAAATCCAGGCAAAGGCACGCTTCCGGGTTACTATTGCAGTAATATAGTATGTAATGTTTGGTGCTGTAGCAGCTAGAAATATTCACCTTTGGGCCACCATTTTTCTCCTAGAGACCTTTTGGTCTTTGGGCCACCTATGAATTCAGGTTAGTAAGGCTTTCGAGAAACCTTAAGGCCTTCAGTCCACCATAAGGCCTTCATCCCACCTCAAGGCCTTATGGCCACATTATGTACAGACATAAACAAGGCAGATTCTTCAAAGAACATGATTGAAGGGAGGACTCAAAGAAAGGTGCATTCCCTAGAGCACAACTATTAGATTTGTATGATTGATAAGGTATGCCAATTTCCATCATTATCAGGTTTTCACATATCAACATAGGAACTACTCCAAAATGGGTCCATACCCACAGTTTTACTCAAAACCATGGGTGTAGACCCATCTATACCCAAGGATTTCATGAACCGTGGGTATAGGTGACATTTTCAAACCTATACCCATGGTTCTTACTAAAATATGGGTATATGGTACACGCATAAGTGCAGGAATCCAAAACAATGTGTGGGAATGTTGTAGGAAAACCTATACCCATATTTCACACTAAACCATGGGTATAGGTGACATCTATACCCATAGTTTTCAAAAAGTATGGGTATAGCCTTTAATATATGATCTTATACCCATGGTTCTCATGAACTGTAGGTATAGATATTACCTATACCCACAGTTTAGTGTGGACCGTGGGTATAGGGTACCTTATATTTTGTATCTTAAAAAAATATATAATATAATATATATATTTTTATAAAATTAACTAGCCTTTGTATAGTGGTAGGATGCTTCGGTGCTATGTAAGTGGAGTGGTTTTGAATTCCACATGTAATTTTTTCTAATTACCCAGCGTTAATATTAATCTATTTAGATGGATACATAAAAATGCCAATTAAATATTAGTATCTTAGTTGGTTATTTGTTGTGTGAAAGCCACTGATGTTCATGGATCAAAACATATCGGCTACATTTTACAAATCTGACAACAAAAAATAATATATTTATGTAAAATTATATTCATATTAATATATATTCGATGGCTTGGTTGGTTGGTCAAATCATCCTTGAGGCGGGAGGTCCTGCGATCGAACATCAGTAAGTTTTGTTTTCAAATACCTACAACAAAATTAATATAATTAAGTTAATAAAAATAAATAAATAAATAATGGAGGTTGGTTGGTAAGGTGCCTCATGATTGAACAGCTAGTAGCGTGATTGAAACCTACCCCCACCATTTTTTGTCATATGTATACCCACAGTTTTGAACAGTGGGTATAGCTCATTTTTTTAGTAGTGGGGACATCTAGTCGAATATCAATATGGTGGTAAAGAGTTCATCACGATTCAGATGCTAGCGAGGGGTGGTTTCCATTTTTCATAGTCTGGGATGAATTCATCTAAGACTTTCAGGTCCTATAATTTCATAAATCCAACAGGCCATGTAAGGGTTCCACTTCAACCCTTAAAATGGGTATTATCAAAAATAAATAAAAATTGAAGGCCATAGAGTCAATACAGAAATAAAATGATAATGTATAAAAATTACAATTGTGTTACCCAGATGGGGTTCATATCGGTTTTCACACCCTCTCTAACACCCCTAGATTTTATGAAAAATATTATTTTTAATTTTATTAATGTCTTGTGTTGTATGCTACAAAAAAGGAGTCTTGCACAACACACAACCCTAACTTGGCTGCATTACATGCAATCACGTCCTTTTTCGATAGCATGTGTTTGTACGCAATACCGAGTTTCACTAAACAACGATATGCTATTATAATATTATTAAAACTAGCCGTTATGAATAGTAATACCCACTTTTTGAAATTTTATAAATTTTATCTTTCAAAATGGACTTCATTATTGGATTCAGAATATCGAAATTAACCCAGGGTGAAATTTTGGTATTTTTCTGAAAACGTTCAATTTTTATGAATAGTGAAAACAATGGGTTGTTATTTAAAAACCGACTTTTTATTTAAATAATTATTTATTTTATTTAAATTTATTTTATGTAAAAATTGACACATAATACCTATATAAGATCAATGTAATTCATTTGAGTCATTTTATAATAAATTTATATATAGAAAATTTTTATTGAACTTTTCACCGTCATTTACCCACCTCCTAGGAGAATTTGAAAATTTACATAATACTTAATTTTACCGATTCTGTGAGTGGAATTTCAAAACTCTGAGAGACACGGTTGATTTCAGTAAGTAAAATGTGGTTCAATGAGATTAAAATAATTTTTGGTGAATAGTAACATTTTACTTTTTTTCCACGGTTAAAAGGAAATCGGGTAATTAAGGGTAAAAATGATATTATTATTACCCTAACACATGTCCTAATTCAATTGGATAAGTTTAATTCGACGAAACACAACCTTAGTAATACAATATGACCATTTAGGCCCACATGGATTAGATTATGACATTTATTATTAATTTATTTAAAGAAGGGTTAAAAAAGATAAAATCAATGTTTAATAAGTAAATAATTTTTAATATAGGTTTATAAATAAGACAAATTCGACTATAAATATTCATTAGAAAGATAAAAATATTTCCTACATAATGGAATTTTATTTGTAATTTTTAGGCACTATATAATTTAGTTTATTTATGACACAAAGATGATGCAGTAATTATCTTATTAATGAAATATTGACATAATTGATGTTATAAATACCCAAATATATGTAATTTGAGACTTTTTAAGAATTACACTAATTTTATAGGTTAATATGACATGTTAGTATTTATTTAAGTAACTTTTTTTGAAATAATCATTCTGTTATAATTTTCACAAAAATCAATTACTAAATATTGTCAAAATTGATATAAAATAGTTTTTTAAAAAAATATTATATTATTAATTGTTATTTTATTCCTAAAAATCTATGTATAGCCCAAATGATATAGATAAGGTTATATATCTTAATAATAAACAACTTGGGGTTCTTTTGGCCTGTTATAGTATGTTTATTAACTTTATAGTGTAAGAACACAAAAAGACACGGTAAAATTAAAATTATCTAACTTAAAGTTAAATCTAAATGATAAGGTTAAAATAGTAAACTAAACTTGTCCTAATTCTATTGGATGAGACTATTTCGACCCATACCCACCTTATCTTTGAAATAAATCAATTTTGAACTATTAAAAACCGAATATGACTTTATAATAAAATAATATTTTGATTTTTTCCAAAGGTGCCCCTCTCCTCCCTTATAGAAGGACACCTCCTCCCTCTCTTCCTCACACCACTTTGAGCCTTTAGGCTCGGCCAACCCATGCCAAATTCTCTTCTCCACATCCCTAGAAACATTATAGAGGTCGTGGTCTTCTTCAAGGACGAATTTTAGTGCCCTAAAAGGAGGACTCAAAGAGGTGCTTCAAAGAAGAGGTAATGCTCGTTATTGATTCTTTCAACTTTATTTCTTCTTCCACTTCTTCTTCTTTAGTTGTTTCATTTTGAATTAATAACATCAGTATCACTCATATACTTATATTTTATTATAATTATGAAACAACCCTATTTCACCATCTATCCATCCTATGGAAAACGAAATCACCACACGTGCGTATGTATGGAATACCATCTCCACGCCGTGGTGTAATCTATTTTTCCACCACCACCATACATGGATGGGTATAATGGTGTAAATAAATGATTATTGTAAAGTGATATTTATTCTGAAATAGTATACATACACTCAACTAAAATTCTACAATCATGTTAATGATATCATCTCTCGTGCGTACGTATGGACTACCGTCTCTATGATGCGATGGGATTCATTCTCAATGATTAACCATTCATGAATGATTATAAAGTATAAATAATAAATAAACATGAAATATTTTACATAATAATGATATTTTATTTATGTATATATATATGTATGTTATCCAATTAATTCCATTCAATTCAATGAGGAAACGAAAACAATGTTCATGTGTACGTACAACCTACCGTCTCCATGAACGGTGTGTTTCATTCCATTTATCCATCTATTATATATATATATATATATATTCGTAATATATATTATATATAAATCATGTTTTATATTTTGGAATTAATTAATCATCATCTATGTAATCATATGAATAATTACAAGTCAAAACACGAACGACAAATGAAACGATTTTACCCAAAATGCTCTTTAACGTGGAATTTACAAAAGAACGGGTAATATAAAGTCATAAGTGAACCATATATGATATCATAACAATTAATATGATTCTGTAATAAGTAAATAACATTATTTAAATCATTATACAGGAGTTTCAGATACGTACAAAGTATATCAGACCTAAGTTAAGGGAAATTTTTTCAAATCTCATTTTTATCCGAGATTGCATATTCATAAGTATTTACTGGGGTTATTGTTCTCATCCATGTCCATGTTTCCTAAAAAAGGTTTCATGTATGTTTAATGTCCTTTTAACCCATTTTTATCTTTTACTACATGTTATGTATGGAATATTTCTTTTACAAGGTACTTTTTTACTTTTCCGGCAAAAGTACGAGAAGAATGTTTTTTTTAACTTATACGGAACAAATGGATTTTTACAGTCTTATAAAGCCATATTTTCATTAAGATTCTTCCAAAAGATTTCATGAATATTTTAAACAAAATATTTTTCTTTCAAAATTCCTTGATGTTTTTTGAAAAGAATTTGATTTTGAAAAAGAAAGGATATTTTCCTCAAGAATTCATTTCAAGTGTTTTATCAAAACCATTTTCCATCTAAGATGACATTATTTCATATGTGTATGTTTCAAGTATAAAGTCTCTATGATCAACATGGATTCACTTTTCTTAATATGAAATGATATCCATTTCTTTTATATGGATTATGTGATGATGGGATTATGTTTATGAAACCCATTTTATTTGTTGGGTTATTATGAATGATGTATGTTTATTTTGTGGCACAAGTAATACTGATTTCATTATGAGATGGGTGGGACCTATATCTCCCCCCAATTCATTGGGTAATGATTTATATCTCATGAGATAGACATGGCTGTAATGGTAAGTTAATCCGGTTCAGTGTTACAGGACTGAAATGAGGGGTGAACTCGATTCCGAAAGGGACTTTGTCCACTAAGATGGTCTTGGCAGTAATGCCTTGGATACCATGGAAATCATAACATGTGATGAATGGTTTCCACAATTAAATGTTTTATTCCCATGATATATTATCATGGTTGATGTTCTATTATGATATATGCCTTACGTACTTCCATGATTTATGTCTTTGCTCAAGATTTTGATGTTTAAATTTCATGTTCATGTTTTTGCTTCAAAATGTTTATGGATTTTTTTACGTTATCTATGTTTGCCTTTACTAAGCATTTGAGCTCACCCTTTTTATGTTTTATTTGCCCCAGGAAATAAATAAAGGTTTTAGGTAAGGAAACAAAAAGGGTAAGATCTTTATGGGAAATGTTGAAGATCTTTCACCACAATTAGAAGATTATATTCTGAGTTTCCAAAGACACTAAACTATTACGGTCCTTGTGTGTCTGTTTTTGTTATGTACTAAGTATTCTGAAAAAGTAATGTAATGTCCATGTACGTCAAGATTTGGGCCTCTACAGTTGGTATCAGAGGAATGGTTTATTCAACCTTTGGAAACTAGGATGCGAAAAATTTAGTGAGATCCCTAGAGATATTTCTAAGGTATGTCTAGGGATGTCCCTAAGGATAAGTATATGTATAGGATATAGTCCAAGAACTACAGTAACAATCATATACTTTAACCTAAGATGTTAGATATTGATGGTACTCCCCCTTTATTATTTTGTTTTCCCTAGCATGATTTTTTCCTCTCCCACTATTCTTTTTGGGTTTTAAAAAATGGCAGGAAACTGGATGATTCACGATAATGGAGGATATGGCGGACAATGGAATGATATTCTTCATGAGAAACCAAATGAAATGATATCTGGAAGTCCAAACATCGTTATTATGCATAATCAGTAGTCTCATAATATGATGTAACACCCCAAGATTTCATAGTGTGTTAGTTCTTCAAAATAATTCAATAACTTTCACTACATGCAACACAAAGTTCAAGCACACCATGACTTACCAAACAAGCCGTTCAAAAGAGGTTATCAATAGTATTAGATAAATTTTAATGTTTATATAATCCTTATAATTTTAGAATCCATATTATGAGTTTCTTAGATATAATGCAAGAACAAATTCATTTTCAGTATTGCACTTTTATCAACTTTAATAGTGAACCCTTTTTAAATACTATATTTTAAAATTTTTGACTAAATGGGGACATCAAAAATTTAAAATGAAACATCCCAAGCTTCTACGGTACGCTTCTCTTTGAATAATGTGATAGCGTGTGTTGTACGCAACACCGAGTTCTAACAACCAATTAAACTAGCCATTATGAATAGTAATAACTACTTTTTAAAATTATATATATTTTATATTTCAAAATGGACTTCATTTTTGGATTCGGAATATCTAATTTAGCCTAAGGTGAAATTTTGGTACTTTTCGGATAACTTTCATATTTTGATGAATAGTGAAAATTACTAAATTTTAATTAAAAACAACTTTTTTAATCAAAATAATTAATAGTGATAAATTATGAATTTTAGTACTTTTAAAGTATATTTAGAATATATTTTTACCATTTAATATAATGTTGGTCATTGGACATAATTTTACAATTAAACCAAACATAAACAAGTGTCAATCTTTTGATAGTTATTATCTCTTAAAACACGCTTTTTGTTTTGACAGCGGGAATTAATTTTAAATTAATTTCTGCCACTTCTGTGTTTAGAATTTAGGAAAATGGATTCCATATTTGGAATCAGGATGTTCAAATTGAGTAAATAGGTAACTTTTATTTTTAGACATTTTGAATAATTACTGTGGTAAATATTTTATTTACCATGGTTAAGGGTAAATCCGGTAAATAAGGGTTAAAAAATAATATTATAATAATAACAAATTACCCTAAAACGTGTCCTAACCTTATTGGTGGACACATACCCGACCATGAGCATCCTTGGGTCAATTTGGGGACCCCTTGGAGCCACTTGTATGTGGTAGGAACACTTTATATTAATAAAGTTAAAATAAAAATAAAATGGCATAAGCTTACATCTTTTAGAAAAACAACTTTTACATAGGGTTATACATGTTGGATTTTCGATTATAAATATTAATTAGAAAGATAAAAATATTTCCTACATAATTATATTTTATTTATAATTTTTAGACATTAAATAAGTTATTTTATTTATGACACAATGATGATGCGGTAATTACTATAATAGTGAAAAATTAAAATAATTGATATTATAAATACCAAAATAAATATAATATGAAACTTTTAATGAATTAAACTAATTTTATAGGATAATATGATATATTAGTATTGATTGTATTGACTTTGTTCGAAGTAATCAATCTATTATGAGTTTCAAAAAAATCAACTATTGAATAGTGTCAAAATTGACATAAAAGAGTTCTTAAAACAAATATTATATTATTAATTGATATTAAATTCCTAAAAATCTAAGGTTCGGCCAAGAGACTTATATCATGATAGGTTAATAATTAATGGACCACTTGGGGGTCTCTTGGATGTATATAGTAAGTTTATTAACCATATTATATAAAACTACAAAGAGACATTGTAAAAGTGAAACTAATTAACTTAGAGTTAATACTTAAAGATAAGGTTAATATAAGTACCCAAACCTGTATAACATCTATTTGTTGAGTTTTTTTAGACCTATCCCCACCTTAACATTTAAATAATCAACTTTGGAGCCATTAGAAACCGAATATTAATTTATTATAAATTAATATTTCTAGCTTTTCCAAAGGTGCCCCTCACCCCTCTTATAAAAGGGCACTCCTCCTTCTCATTTATTCACACCTCTAAAGCCTTTTGGTTCGGCCAAACTCTGCCCAAATACTCTCCCAACATCCCTCACTACAACCTAGAGGCCTTAGTTTGATCAGAAAGCCAACCTAAGGATCCCTTTTGATCAAATCAAAAGGAAGAACCCGAAGAAGAGGTAATGATTTCACCACCCTTTTCTAAGTTCATTTCTTCTTCCACTTCTTCTTCCTTTGTTCTTACCATTCTAAAATAATAACTCCAGTATCTCACATATACTGTGATGTTATTATAAGTATGGTACAACCATATTCAGTATTCTATCCACCCTTTGAATAACATGTCACCATACGTGCGTACGTACGGCTTACCATCTCCACGTCGTGGTGTAATTGTTATTCAATATAATATTATTTGGATGGGTATAATAATGATGTGTAACTCATGTAAATAATAAATATAACATGTTAATGATTCTGTATATATGATATACCATTCATTTATATATTATTTTAATATCAAAATAATGATATTGTCGCTCGTGCGTATGTACGGACTACCGTCTCCACGAACGCGATGAGATTCATTCTCCATCGTAACCATTCAAGTATAATTATCATTTGATGATTTAAAAATGATTTTTAAGGACTAGATATAATTCTGGATATGAATAAGATACAACAACCATGGCTTATGTAACAAAACATATAAATAAAATGAGTAAGTTAACACCCGAAACGACGATAATTCTAAGATATTATTAACAAATCAATGTTAAAAGATCATATATGATATCATATTAATATATATGATTCTTGAATAATTTAATAACAATTATTTCACCATTATAAAGGAGGTTAACCTACCCCAACAAAGGAAAAGTACAAGGTAAGGGTTATTTCACAATCTCTTCATTATCCGAGGTTGTTTATACGTAATAATCTACTGGGATATCTTTATCATCCACATCCATGTTTCTTAAAAATGTATTTCAAAACATTTTTACTATTTACAAGAATATGAGTTAAAGTCATTTATACCTTTGTTTGACTTTTTATAAGAGGTTTATAAAGGAATCTTTCCGTCGTTTTCAAAACAAGGTCCTTTTTAACCTTTTCGACAGAATTGAGGTAAGAATGTTTTTTTTAATTTATACGGCGGGTGCGGTTATTTTACGCCGTTATAAAATCTTCAGAGCTTTCCTTACAAGCTTATAAAAATATTTTCAAAGAAAATGTTTTATTTTATATGGATATTAAATGATTTCAAAATAAAAGGAGATATTTCTTTAAAAATAATTTTGATTTCATCTACGTCAACATCCTTTGATGGATTTTAAGATTATTTGAAGTTGATTTATTATGATACAAAACTTCTATATTGTATTGAAGGTTTTGTGATATGTTTGAATATAGATGTGCTATTTTTATACCATTCATAGTTTATGGTGAAATTATTGACATTTCGTATGCTAGTTTTAATACGAATGTTTATGTTATGTTTAAACCTTTTCATATGGGAATGCATTGGACTTAATAAGTGACGGGTGGAGCCTGCTATAGCTCCTCGATGCATCGGTAGGTCTCATGAGACAAACTAGTGTCTTGGAACAAGGCCTTGACAAAATCTTATTTGTAGTCTTGGCACGAGGCCTTGGCTATGTGGTTATGATAGTCTGGCATTATGCATTCCAACATTATGAAAGTGGTTATTGATTTTTGCATGTGATTATTCGATTAGTAGAATATCCATGTGAATAAGTAAATGGCATTATTTCATTTTATTTATGCCATACCATGTTGAATGTTCATGTTTTAAAGGCTTTTGTTTTAGTTATACATTTCCTTAAAAGTTTATTCTTATTTATGAAAGTTTCCGCTATTTTGTTATCCTTACTGGGCATTTGAGCTCACCCCTTTTATATGATTTATTTTTTCCAGGAAGTGAAGAAGTAAATTATGAATGACCTGCAGGGATATTATGTGGGGATATGAGTGTGGATTATGGAGACATTATGTTGTTTTAGTAGTTTTTCATTTTATGATGTAATGTAAAACCTATGAATATATCTAGTGTTTCCAAGGCTACTAAACCAATCGGTCTTTCGAGATTTGATCTTTCTTGTGATCATGCCAATGTTACGAAGTAATGCACCGACTCTGGGTAGCTAGGGTCGGGGCGTTACAGTTGGTATCAGAGGAAGTTTAGTACAAACCCTGGAATCTAGATTTAGATAAACTCTGATTAGAGCACGTAGACCTAAGATGAACTTTGAGGATTAGTATAGAAGAACTTCCTAGAATTTTGGTATTGTAGAGATTTTGTGAGTTTTCCGAGCAATACATCCATGTCTGGATACGAGCAGGTAGAGGAGACTCTGGCACAGATGTACCTAGGGGTAAAACCCGAAAACACCGCTTTGAGCTAGACTCAAACGGGAACTGGTGCACGACAACGGGCCTTGCTGCACTCTTGGTTACGACACTCCCGGGGGATATGCTTAGGATAATTCTCATTTTCTTTACAAACCATTGTGAAGGGTTTATGAGTATATACATCCTCAAATGAGACATTTTTATGATTATGGATTATATCCATAAATAGTTCAATTTATGTTGAGTGTATTATAAGTATGGGATTATGTATTTTGATTCATAAACTGATCTAGTGTATTCCATTATTTAGAAATGGCGCCCAGTAGAAGGAATGAGAACTCCAGAAATGCACATGATCCAAAGAGAAGGAAGGATCATATCTTTCATGGTCTTAAGATAGAATTTATAAGAGAAATAGTCTCCCATGTATTATCATCATATGAAGAAATAATATCATGCGTTGATAAGATAAGTAAAGAGTTTACTGAGTCCTATGGCTTTGAAGGGAAGCAAGAGAAGAAAAGGATAGAAGAGAGAAAGATGGATAAAGGGAAGAGGGAAAAGAAGAATTTTCCCATATGTGGTAACTGTGGAAAGAAACACCCTGGAACTTGCCTGAAAGGAATGGGAGTTTGTTATAAGTGTGGAGGAAAAGGGCACAAAGTACATGACTACAAGGGTAAGAAAATGGTTTCAAATGTACAATGATTCATTTGCAAGGAGTTTGGACACTACGCGAACCTATGTCCCAGTCATCAGACTATGCCGCAAATGATGCTATTGGATAATAATTAAGTTATGATACTACCACAGATTAAGAGGAATGATTAGAGTTATTATGTTGATTATATCAATTGACTGTTGTATCAACAATGTACTTGTTATAATAATTATGGAGTATATAAGGATTGTACTGCAGTACTATTTCATTAAGGACTTGAGATGGTGTGGAACAAAGAAAAGTGACTCAGTAGTAGGTTAAATGTTTGGAAAATATATGGTTGAGAGAAAGATAAACCATAATATGGTTCAGATACCGAGGTGGTGATTTTAGAATAATACATGATTGATTTGGATAAATTATATTGGATATTATTGACTACCTTGAATCTGATTAATGATTTGTATATTCCATCATTGTTGGGTTTTAAAACATTTTTGGATTAATGAAGTATATCCAGCATTCTATATGGAATAAGGGAACATGAATGTAATCAATAAGGAATATGGTAATACATGATGAAGGTATTCATATGATATTACGGGGTAAAAAGGATCTATATTATGTTTAAATTCCTTATAAATGTTGGACTGTGAGTTTGGATAGAAGTATTTTGGATAGTTCTAGTTTGGATTATTTTGGATTTCCATAAAAGGACAACCCGGAGGTCGGGCGGCAACCCGTCACGTCCGGCAAGGCTGCGAGACTTGAACCCGCAACCGAAGGGCGACAAGGGTGTATCACCTACCACTGGCCCACGAGATGTCCTGGATTAAATAATGTAGTTTTTATTAAAAGATCTTTTAGATGAATTATAAATTCGTTTATTTTGGAACCCTATACGAATAGTGTAAATAGAATTTTTTTACATTCTATTATCTTTTAGAGTGAAAGATGAGTATGTGGTAGAAATTTATTAATGGATAAAACTCTAATTATAAAGTAAGTATATCTCTATATGATCTTAGCCAATCTCATAAAAAATTCCTCAATATTAAGAAAAGCAAATTAGAACAAAAATGTTTTCCTAGATGGTACCTTAAATCATCACTAATTTATGGCTTTGGGATTGTTGGCCTTTTCATAGCCATGTTCTCTACCACTCTCCATCAGGTAATTGATGGTTAGATTTTTCTTCCATATCCATATTTTACTACATGGAACCCTAGTATGTGTTATTTTCGGTAATCTTCATACTTTTGACTCTTTTTTTTAAATAGAGGCCTCATTAA
This sequence comes from Viscum album, assembly GCA_963277665.1. Classification (NCBI taxonomy): domain Eukaryota; kingdom Viridiplantae; phylum Streptophyta; class Magnoliopsida; order Santalales; family Viscaceae; genus Viscum; species Viscum album. Next base: position 94,747,793 of record OY728136.1, on the reverse strand, counting down.
TTCATTTTTCGATGTGGGATTTCAACTAAGATATTTTGAAACGTCAAAAATGTGTTATCCTAATACCCTATGTTTTGTTGAACCGATGGTATTTCAAATCATCATAGATTGATGAATTTAAGGACCTAAATTTTATACTTGTTTGTAATTGATGACCTCAATCACTACCTATAAATATTTACGTTTTTCCTCCAATTATATGTCTCAAATTGCCACCAATGTTCTCCTAATCGAGATCATAATTTGGTGGTGACCCTTTCATTTCTCTTTTCCTCATATTAAGACTAAATTTTAGTAACCCAATTTCCGATGTGGGGTTTCCCACAAATATATTATATATTTTCAACCTTTTATTTTCGAAGAACAATTTCAAATTTCGAGGACGCAATTAATTGAAGGAGGGGAGAATGTAACACCCCAAGATTTCATAGTGTGTTAGTTCTTCAAAATAATTCAATAACTTTCACTACATGCAACACAAAGTTCAAGCACACCATTACTTACCAAACAAGCCGTTCAAAAGAGGTTATGAATAGTATTAGATAAATTTTAATGTTTATATAATCCTTATAATTTTAGAATCCATATTATGAGTTTCTTAGATATAATGCAAGAACAAATTCATTTTCAGTATTGAACTTTTATCAACTTTAATAGTGAACCCTTTTTAAATACTATATTTTAAACTTTTTGACTAAATGGGGACATCAAAAATTTAAAATGAAACATCCCAAGCTTCTACGGTACGCTTCTCTTTGAATAATGTGATAGCGTGTGTTGTACGCAACACCGAGTTCTAACAACCAATTAAACTAGCCGTTATGAATAGTAATAACTACTTTTTAAAATTATATATATTTTATATTTCAAAATGGACTTCATTTTTGGATTCGTAATATCTAATTTAGCCTAAGGTGAAATTTTGGTACTTTTCGGATAACTTTCATATTTTGATGAATAGTGAAAATTACTAAATTTTAATTAAAAACAACTTTTTTAATCAAAATAATTAATAGTGATAAATTATGAATTTTATTAGTTTTAAAGTATATTTAGAATATATTTTTACCATTTAATATAATGTTGGTCATTGGACATAATTTTACAATTAAACCAAACATAAACAAGTGTCAATCTTTTGATAGTTATTATCTCTTAAAACACGCTTTTTGTTTTGACAGCGGGAATTAATTTTAAATTAATTTCTGCCACTTCTGTGTTTAGAATTTAGGAAAATGGATTCCATATTTGGAATCAGGATGTTCAAATTGTGTAAATAGGTAACTTTTATTTTTAGACATTTTGAATAATTACTGTGGTAAATATTTTATTTACCATGGTTAAGGGTAAATCCGGTAAATAAGGGTTAAAAAATAATATTATAATAATACAAAATTACCCTAAAACGTGTCCTAACCTTATTGGTGGAACCATAACCAACCATGAGCATCCTTGGATCAATTTGGGGACCCCTTGGAGCCACTTGTATGTGGTAGGGACACTTTATATTAATAAAGATAAAATAAAAATAAAAATGGCATAAGATTACATCTTTTAGAAGAACAACTTTTACATAGGGTTATACATGTTGGATTTTCGATTATAAATATTCATTAGAAAGATAAAAAGATTTCCTACATAATGATATTTTATTTATAATTTTTAGACATTAAATAAGTTATTTTATTTATGACACAATGATGATGTGGTAATTACTATAATAGTGAAAAATTAAAATAATTGATATTATAAATACCAAAATAAATATAATATGAAACTTTTAATGAATTAAACTAACTTTATAGGATAATATGATATATTAGTATTTATTGGATTGACTTTGTTCGAAGTAATCAATCTGTTATGAGTTTCAAAAAAATCAACTATTGAATAGTGTCAAAATTGACATAAAAGAGTTCTTAAAACAAATATTATATTATTAATTGATATTAAATTCCTAAAAATCTAAGGTTCTGCCAAGAGACTTATATCATGATAGGTTAATCATTCATGGACCACTTGGGGGTCTCTTAGATGTATATAGTAAGTTTATTAACCATATTATATAAAACTACAAAGAGACATTGTAAAAGTGAAACTAATTAACTTAGAGTTAATACTTAAATATAAGGTTAATATAAGTACCCAAACCTGTCTAACTTCTATTGCTTGAGTTGTTTTCGACCTATCCCCACCTTAAAATTTAAATAATCAACTTTGGAGCCATTAGAAACCGAATATTAATTTATTATAAATTAATATTTCTAGCTTTTCCAAAGGTGCCCCTCACCCCTCTTATAAAAGGGCACTCCTCCTTCTCATTTATTCACACCTCTAAAGCCTTTTGGTTCGGCCAAACTCTGCCAAAATACTCTCCCAACATCCCTAAATACAACCTAGAGGCCTTAGTTTGATCAGAAAGCCAACCTAAGGAGCCCTTTTGATCAAATCAATAGGAAGAACCCGAAGAAGAGGTAATGATTTCACCACCCTTTTCTAAGTTCATTTCTTCTTCCACTTCTTCTTCCTTTGTTCTTACCATTCTAAAATAATAACTCCAGTATCTCACATATACTGTGATGTTATTATAAGTATGGTACAACCATATTCAGTATTCTATCCACCCTTTGAATAACATGTCACCATACGTGCGTACGTACGGCTTACCGTCTCCACGTCGTGGTGTAATTGTTATTCAATATAATATTATTTGGATGGGTATAATAATGATGTGTAACTCATGTAAATAATAAATATAACATTTTAATGATTATGTATATATGATATAACATTCATTTATATATTATTTTAATATCAAAAGAATGATATTGTCGCTCGTGCGTACGTACGGACTACCGTCTCCACGAACGCGATGAGATTCATTCTCCATCGTAACCATTAAAGTATAATTATCATTTGATGATTTAAAAATGATTTTTAAGGACTAGATATCATTCTGGATATGAATAAGATACAACAACCATGGCTTATGTAACAAAACATATAAATAAAATGAGTAAGTTAACACCCGAAACGACGATAATTCTAAGATATTATTAACAAATCAATGTTAAAAGATCATATATGATATCATATTAATATATATGATTCTTGTATAATTTAATAACAATTATTTCACCATTATACAGGAGGTTAACCTACCCCAACAAAGGAAAAGTACAAGTTAAGGGTTATTTCACAATCTCTTCATTATCCGAGGTTGTTTATACGTAATAATCTACTGGGATATCTTTATCATCCACATCCATGTTTCTTAAAAATGTATTTCAAAACATTTTTACTATTTACAAGAAAATGGGTTAAAGTCATTTATACCCTTGTTTGACTTTTTATAAGAGGTTTATAAAGGAATCTTTTCTTCGTTTTCAAAACAAGTTCCTTTTTAACCTTTTCGACAGAATTGAGGTAAGAATGTTTTTTTAACTTATACGGCAGGTGCGGTTATTTTACGCCGTTATAAAATCTTCAGAGCTTTCCTTACAAGCTTATAAGAATATTTTCAAAGAAAATGTTTTATTTTATATGGATCTTAAATGATTTCAAAATAAAAGGAGATATTTCTTTAAAAAGAATTTTGATTTCATCTACGTCAACATCCTTTGATGGATTTTAAGATTATTTGAAGTTGATTTATTATGATACAAAACTTCTATATTGTATTGAAGGTTTTGTGATATGTTTGACTATGGATGTGCTATTTTTATACCATTCATAGTTTATGGTGAAATTATTGACATTTCGTATGCTAGTTTTAATACGAATGTTTATGTTATGTTTAAACCTTTTCATATGGGAATGCATTGGACTTAATAAGTGACGGGTGGAGCCCGCTATAGCTCCTCGATGCATCGGTAGGTCTCATGAGACAAACTAGTGTCTTGGCACAAGGCCTTGACAAAATCTTATTTGTAGTCTTGGCACGAGACCTTGGCTATGTGGTTATGATAGTCTGGCATTATGCATTCCAACATTATGAAAGTGGTTATTGATTTTTGCATGTGATTATTCGATTAGTAGAATATCCATGTGAATAAGTAAATGGCATTATTTCATTTTATTTATGCCATACCATGTTGAAAGTTCATGTTTGAAAGGCTTTTGTTTTAGTTATACATTGCCTTAAAAGTTAATTCTTATTTATGAAAGTTTCCGCTATTTTGTTATCCTTACTGGGCATTTGAGCTCACCCCTTTTATATGTTTTATTTTTTCCAGGAAGTGAAGAAGTAAATTATGAATGACCTGCAGGGATATTATGTGGGGATATGAGTGTGGATTATGGAGACATTATGTTGTTGTAGTAGTTTTTCATTTTATGATGTAATGTAAAACCTATGAATATATCTAGTGTTTCCAAGGCTACTAAACCAATCGGTCTTTCGAGATTTGATCTTTCTTGTGATCATGCCAATGTTACGAAGTAATGCACCGACTCTGGGTAGCTGGGGTCGGGGAGTTACATATGATCAATAATCTCAACTTTGGTAAGTTTCCCGACTCAGATAATAAGTGAAAGATGGAGTTTCATGATGATCATAGAGGAAAGAAAGTTCAATTTCCCTCATATAAATCCCGTGGGAAGAGGCATCGGGGATATTTTTTCAAAGGATCTAGAAGATGCTTTGGGTGTGGAAAAGAAGGACACAAAGCCAATAAGTGCAAAGGAAAAGGTTCACTTAACACCACGGAAAAGGAGAATGGTATTTCTATGACATCAACAATGATTAGATCATTTAAATGTGGAATGTATGGTCATTATGAAAACCAATGCCCTAAGGGAAAATCACATGAAGAGAATCAGCATGGTCATATGAGTAGTATTTATGTGGATGATGATGAAGAGACTACAAATGAAATACAAGATTAAAGAAATAATTAAGCTCAGTCAGTGGTTTAAGAAGTTATTTGAATGATTGTTTGTTTATAAAGAATAATGTATGGTACTATGTAATAAAGAATCATCTAAGGATTGTTACACTATTGTTTTTTCTAATGTATTTGAAAGTATATGTTGAATGGTACCGGTAACCATGAAAAGTGATTCAAATATTTTGGAAAGTAGATGATATGCGCATAATGAAGGGATAAGAAGATAATGAGATGTTTGATTGTATTCATGAGCTCATAATTGATATTAGGACTAAGTGATATCATGGTTTGAGTATATAGAATTTTGAGGATTTTGGTATGTGGAAAGTGTTAACTTTTAACTGCATTCATGGGTATTCATTCTTCAAGAGAATAGATGATTAAGGTATTCACGTGTTTGTAATTTGACCAAAAAGATATATCTTATGATAAACGGGGGATAAATGATGGCATTCACATGATTGTTATGTGAAATTTCAAGTAATCATTTTCTTTATACTATGATCTTGGACCGAAGTATTTCAAATAAGCCTAAATATTGGTATGGATTTTGTTGGACATAAGTTGGTATTGTTTAAGGATAGAGCTTTTTTCGATATTATTGATGGGATGTTTTAGTAATATAGTTTTAGAAAAAGGAAAACCTGCAGGACGGGCGACATCCCATCGCGTCGGACAAGGCTGTCGGAATCGAACCCGCAACCGAAGTGCAACTGGCCTTTATCGCATACCAATGGACAATAAGAAGTCCCTGTTCAATAGAAACTAGTTTTATTTTATTAAGCGGCATGATAGATGAATTATAAGTTCATTTTTGGAATCATATACGATTAACCTCACCATAGATGGACTTATGTATATTTGATAACTTTTTCTAACCTTTTATTTGAAATAGATGGAATGACTTATCATTCTATCATATGATCTGCTAACACTTCATAAATGAAAAATTCAACTTCATTTATTTAAGAGATGAAGTGGAAATTGTTCAAAGAACCAACAACAGTGAGATTGTACCAAAATCAAGCAAGTATTTCTTCTAATTCAAAATTTTCAAATTTAGGGAAATGATATTGAAAACAAAAAATGTTGTCCTAGTGCCCTTATATACGATGAATTAGATGGTACCTTAGATCATCACAAAACTATGGATTTGTGATTGCTGGCTTTTTCATATCCATGTTCTTTACCACTCTCCATCAGAACATGATGGTTAGATTTCTCTTCCATATCCATATTTTCACCTATGTGGAAACCCAGTGATTAGTTTATTTGGGTAATAGTTATGTTTCATACTTTTGTTTTTAAAGATTGGTTTTGGTATTCATTTTTACGATGTGGGTTTCTATTAAAGAAACTTTCGAGTAGTAAACCATTTATAACCCCGACGAATTTCGAGGGCGAAATTCATTTTAAGGGGGGTAGAATGTTACACCGTGAGATTTTATGAAAAATATTCTTTTTAATTTTATTGATGTCTTGTGTTGTACGCTACAGCAAAGGAGTCTTTCACAACATGCAACCATAACTTGGCTGCATTACACGCAATCATGACCTTCCTCGATAGCGTGTGTTGTACGCAATACCGAGTTTCACTAAACAACGATATGCTTTTATAATATTATTAAAACTAGCCATTATAAACAGTAATACCCACTTTTTGAAATTTTATAAATTTTATCTTTCAAAATGGACTTCATTTTTGGAATCAGAATATCAAAATTAGCGTAGGGTGAAATTTTGGTATTTTTCTGAAAACATTCAATTTTTGATGAATAGTGAAAACACTGGGTTACTATTTAAAAACTGACTTTTTATTTAAATAGTTATTTATTTTATTTAAATTTAATTTAGGTCAAAATTGATACATAATACCTATATAAGTTCAATGTAATTCATTGGAGTCATTTTATAATAAATTTAGATATATAAAAAATTTATTGGACTTTTCACCGTCTTTTACCCACCTCCTTGGAGACTTTGAAAATTTACATAAAACATAATTTTACCGCTTCTGTGAGTGGAATTTCAAAAATCCGAGAGACACGGTTGATGTCAGTAAGTAAAATTTGGTTCAATGAGATGAAAATAATTTTTGGTGAATAGTAACTTTTTACTTTTTTTACCACGGTTAAAAGTAAATAGGGTAATTAATTGTTAAAATAATATTATTATTACCCTAACACATGTCCTAATTCTATTGGATAAGTTTAATTCGACCGAAAACAACCTTAGGAATACAATATGACTATTTAGTCCCACTTCGATTAGATTATGACATTTATTATTAATTTATTTAAAAAAGGGTTAAAATAGTTAAAATCAAAGTTTAATAAGTAAATAATTTTTAATATAGGGTTATACATAAGATAAATTCGACTATAAATATTCATTAGAAAGCTAAAACGATTTCCTACATAATGGAATTTTATTTTTAATTTTTATACATTAAATAATTTAATTTATTTATGACAAAAAGATGATGCAGTAAATATCTTATTAATGAAATATTGACATAATTGATGTTACAAATACCCAAATAAATGTAATTTGAGACTGTTTATGGATTACACTAATTTTCTAGGTTAATATGACATGTTAGTATTGATTTAGGTAACTATTTAGAACTAATCATTCTGTTATCATTTTCAAAAAAATCAATTACTAAATAGTGTCAAAATTAACATAAAATAGTTTTTAAAACAAATATTATATTATTAATTGTTATTTTATTCCTAAAAATCTAATGTTCGGCCAAATGACTTAGATAAGGTTATATATATTAATAATAAACAACTTGGGGTTCGTTTGTCTTGTTATAGTATGTTTATTAACCTTATAGTGTAAGAACACAAAAAGACATGGTAAAAGTAAAATTATCTAACTTAATGATAAATCTAAATGATAAGGTTAAAATAGTAAACTAAACATGTCCAAATTCTATTTTATCAGAGGATTTCGACCCATCCCCACCTTAGCTTTGAAATAAATCAATTTTGAGCTATTAAAAACCGAATATGACTTTATAATAAAATAATATTTTGAGTTTTTCCAAAGGTGCCCCTCTCCTCCTTTATAAAAGGACACCTACTCCCTCTCTTCCTCACACCACATTGAGCCTTCAAGATCAGCCAACCCCTGCCAAATTCTCTTCTCCACTTCCCTAGAAACATCCTAGAGGTTGTTGTCTTCTTCAAAGACCAATTTTAGTGCCCTATGAGGAGGACTCAAAGAGGCGCTTCAAAGAAGAGGTAATACCCGTTACCAATTCTTTCAACTGTATTTCTTCTTCCACTTCTTCTTCATTAGTTGTCTCATTATGAATTAATAAAATAAGTATCACTCATATACTGATATGTTATTATAATTATGAAACAACCCTATTTCACCATCTATCCATCCTACAGAAAAAGAAATCACCACGTGAGCGTACGTACGGAATACCATCTCCACGTCGTGGTGTAATCTATTTTTCCACCACAACCTTACATGGATGGGTATAATGGTGTAAATAAATGATTATTGTAAAGTGATATTTATTCTGAAATAGTATACATACACTCCAATACAATTCACAATCATGGGAATGATATATTCGCTCGTGCGTACGTACGGACTACCATCTCCACGGCGCGATGAGATTCATTCTCAATGATTAACCATTCATGAATGATTATAAAGTATATATAATAAGTAATCATGAAATATATGAAATAATAATGATACTATATTTATGTAAATATATATGTATGTCATCCAATTAATTCCATTCAATTCAATGAGGAAATGAAAACAACGTTCATGTGTACGTACGGCCTACCGTCTCAATGAACGGTGTATTTATTTCCATTTATAAATCTATTATATATATGTATATTCTGAATATATATTATATATAAATCATGTTTTATATTCTGGAATTAAGTAATCATGATCTAAGTAATCATATGAATAATTACAAGTCAAAACACGGATGAAAAATGAAATAATTTTATATTCTGGAATTAAGTAATCATGATCTAAGTAATCATATGAATAATTACAAGTCAAAACACGGATGAAAAATGAAATAATTTTACCCAAAACGCTCTTTAACATGGAATTTACAAAAGAACAGGTAATATAAAGTCATAAGTGAACCATATATGATATCATAACAATTAATATGATTCTTTAATAATTCAATAAAATTATTTAAATCATTATACAAGAGCTTCAGATACGTACGAAGCATATCGGACCTAAGGTAAGGGATAATTTCGCAAATCTCATTTTTATCTGAGATTGCTTATTTGTAAGTATTTACGGGGGTTATTGTTCTCATCCATGTCCATGTTTCCTAAAAATGGATTCATGTATGTTTAATGTCATTTTAACCCATTTTTGACATTAACTACATGGTATGTATGGAATCTTTCTTTTACGAGGTACTTGTTGACTTTTTCGGCAAAAAGATGAGAAGAATGTTTTTTTAACTTATACGGGACCAACAAATTTTTACAGTTTTATAAAGCCATATTTTCTTGAAGCTTCCTCCAAAATATTTCATGACTATTTTAAACAAAATATTTTTCTTTTCAATTTTCTTGACGTTTTGTGAAATGAAATTTATTTTTAAAAAGAAAGAATATTTTCCTCAAGAATTCATTTCAAGTGTTTTATCAAAACCATTTTCCATATAAGATGGTATTATTTCATATGTATATGTTTCAAATATAAAGTCACTATTATAGTCATGGTTTCACTTTTCTCATTATGAAATTATATCCATTTCTTTTATATGGATTATGTGATGATGGGATGATGTTTATGAAACCCATTTTATTTGTTGGGTTATTATGAATGATGTATGTTTATTTTGTGGCACAAGTACGAATGATTACATTTTTAGACGGGTGGGGCCTATATCTCCCCCCAATGCATTGGGTAAATATTTATATCTCATGAGATAGACATGGCTGGAATGGTAAGTTAATCTGGTTCAGTGTTACAGGACTGAAACGAGGAGTGAACTCGATTCAAAAAGGGACTTTGTCTACTAAGATGGTCTTGTCAGTAATGCCTTGGCCACCATGGAAATAATAACATCTGTTAAATGATTTCCAAAATTACATGTTTTATTACCATTATATTTTATCATGGTTTATGTTCTATTATGATATATTCCTTACGTACTTCCATGATTTATGTCTTTGCTCAAGATTTTCATGTTTAAATTTCATGTTCAAGTTTTTGATTCCAAATGTATATGGATTGTTTTACGTTATCTATGTTTTCCCTCCCTGAGCATTTGAGCTCACCCTTTTTATTTTTTATTTTCCCCAGGAAATAAAGAAAGGTTTTAGGTAAGGAAACAAAAAAGGGAAGATCTTTATGTGAAATTTTGAAGATCTTTCACCGTGATTAGAAGATTATATTCCAAGTTCCCAAAGACACTAAACTATTACGGTCCTTGTGTGTCTGTTTTTGTTATGTACTAAGTATTCCGCAAAAGTAATGTAATGTCGATGTACGTCAAGATTTGGGCCTCTACAGTTGGTATTAGAGGAATGGTTTAGTCAACTATTGGAAACTAGGATGCGAAAACGTTAGTGAGATCCCTAAAGATATTTCTAAGGTATGTCTAGGGATATCCCTAAGGATAAGTATACGTATAGGATATAGTCCTAGAACTACAGTAAAAATCTTAGAATTTAACCTAAGATGTTAGATATTGATTGTACTCCCCCTTTATTATGTTGTTTTCCCTACCATGATTTTTGCCTCTCACACTATTCTTTTTGGGTTTTAGAAAATGGCTGGAAACTGGAAGATTAAAGATAATGGCGGATATGGCGGACAATGGAATGATATTCTTCATGAGAAACCAAATGAAACGAGATCTAGAAGTCCAAACATCGTTATTATTCCTAATCAGTAATCTCATAATATGATCAATAATCTCAACTTTGGTATGTTTCCCGACTCAGATAATAAGAGAAAGATGGTGTTTCATGATGATCATAGAGGAAAGAAAGTTCAATTTCATTCATGTAAATCATGTGGCAAGAGGCATCGGGGAGATTATTTCAAAGGATTTGGAAGATGCTTTAGGTGTGGAAAAGAAGGACACATAGCCAAAAAGTGAAAAGGAAAAGGTTCAGTTAACCCCATGGAAAAGGATAATGGTATTTCTATGACATCAACAATGATTAGATGTTTTAAATGTGGAATGTATGGGTATTATGAAAACCAATTCCCTAAGGGAAAATCTCATGAAGAGAATCAGCATGGTCATATGAGTAGAATTTATGTGGATGATGATGAAGAGACTAAAAATGAAATATGAGATGAAAGAAATGATGAAGCTCAGTCAGTGGTTTAAGAAATAAGTGGAATGATTGTATGTTTATAATGAATATTGTATGGTACTATGGAATAAAGAATCATCTAAGGATTGTTACACTATTGTTTTTTTCTAAAGTATTTGAAAGTATATGTTGAATGGTACCGGTAACCAAGAAAAGTGATTCAAATATTTTGGAAGGCAGATGATATGCGCATAATGAAGGGATAAGAAGATAATGAGATGTTTGATTGTATTCATGAGCTCATGATTGATATAAGGACTAAGTGATATCATGGTTTGAGTATATAGAATTTTGAGGATTTTGGTATGTGGAAAGTGTTAACTTTTAACAACATTCATGGGTATTCATTATTCAAGAATATACAATATTAAGGTATTCACATGTTTGTAATTTGACCGACAAGATATATCTTATGATATATGGGGGATAAATGATGGCATTCACGTGATTGTTATGTGAAATTTCAAGTAATCATTTTCTTTATACTATGATCTTGGACTGAAGTATTTTAGATAAGCATAAAGATTGGAATGGATTATGTTGTACATAAGTTATTATTGTTTAAGGATAGAACGTTTTTCGATATTATTGATGGGATGTTATTGTAATAGAGTTTTAAAAAAAGGACAACCTGCAGGACGGGCGACAGCCCATCGCGTCGGACAACGCTGTGGGAATCGAACCCACAACCGAAGTGCAACTGGCCTTTATCGCATACCAATGGCCTACAGGAAGTCCCTGGTTAGTAGAAACTAGTTTTATTTTATTAAGTAGCATGATAGATGAAGTATAAGTTCATTTTTGGAATCTTATATGATTAACCTCGCCATAGATGGACTTATGTATATTTGATAACTTTTTCTAACCTTTTGTTTGAAATAGATGGAATGACTCATCATTCTATCACATGATCTCCTAAAACATCATAAATGAAAAATTCAACTTCATTTCTTTACGAGATGAAGTGGAAATTGTTCAAAGCACCAACAATAGTGAGATTGTACCAAAATCAAGAAAGTATTTCTTCTAATTCAAAATTTTCAACTTTAGGGAAATGATATTGAAAACCAAAAATGTTGTCCTAGTGACCTTATATCCAATGAATCAGATGGTATCTTAGATCATCAAAAATATATGGATTTTTGATTGCTGGATTTTCCATAGTCATGTTCTCTACCACTCTCCATCAGAACATGATGGTTAGATTTCTCTTCCATATCCATATTTTCACATATGTGGAAACCTAGTGACTAGTTTATTTGGGTAACTGTTACGTTTCATACTTTTGTTTTTAAAGATTGGTTTTGGTATTAATTTTTATGATGTGGGTTTCTATTAAAGAAACTTTCGAGTAGTAAACCATTTATAACCCCGACGAATTTTGAGGTTGAAATTCATTTTAAGGGGGGTAGAATGTAACACCCCGAGATTTTATGAAAAATATTCTTTTTAATTTTATTGATGTCTTGTTTTGTATGCTACAACAATGGAGTCTTACAAAACATGCAAACCTAACTTGGCTGCATTACACACAATCACGACCTTCCTTGATAGTGTGTGTTGTACTCAATACCGAGTTTCACTAAACAACGATATGCTATTATAATATTATTAAAACTAGCCATTATGAATAGTAATACCAACTTTTTGAAATTTTATAAATTTTATCATTCAAAATGGACTTCATTTTTGGATTCAGAATATCGAAATTAGCCTAGGGTGAAATTTTGGTATTTTTCTAAAAACTTTCAATTGTTTGATGAATAGTGAAAACACTGGGTTACTATTTAAAAACCGACTTTTTATTTAAATAGTTATTTATTTTATTTAAATTTATTTTAGGTAAAAATTGATACATAATACCTATATAAGTTCAATGTAATTCATTGGAGTCATTTTATAATAAATTTAGATATATATAAATTTTATTGTACTTTTCACTGTCTTTTACCCACCTCCTAGGAGAATTTGCAAATTTACATAAAACTTAATTTTACCGCTTCTGTGAGTGTAATTTAAAAAATCTGAGAGACACGGTTGATGTCAGTGAGTAAAATGTGGTTCAATGAGATGAAAATATTTTTTTGGTGAATAGTACCTTTTTACTTTTTTTACCACGGTTAAAAGTAAATAGGGTAATTAAGGGTAATAACGATATTATTATTACCCTAACACATGTCATAAATCTATTGGATAAGTTTAATTTGACCAAAAACAACCTTAGGAATACAATATGACCATTTTGGCCCACTTGGATTAGGTTAGGACATTTATTATTAATTTATTTAAAGAAGGGTTAAAATAGTTAAAATCAATGGTTAATAAGTAAATAATTTTTAATATAGGGTTATACATAAGATAAGTTCGACTATAAATATTTATTAGAAAGATAAAAATTAGTCCTACATAATGTTATTTTCTTTGTAATTTTTAGAAATTAAATAAGTTAATTTATTTATGACACTAAGATGATGCATTAATTATCTTATTAATGAAATATTGACATAATTGATGTTATAAATACCCAAATAAATGTAATTTGAGTCTTTTTATGAATTACACTAATTTTCTAGGTTAATATGACATGTTAGTATTGATTTAAGTAACTTTTTTAGAACCAATCATTCTGTTAGGATTTTGACAAAAATAAATTACTAAATAGTGTCAAAATTAACATAAAATTGTTTTTAAAACAAATATTATATTATTAATAGTTATTTTTTTTTAAAAAAATCTAACGTTCGGCCAAATTACTTATATAAGGTTATATATATTAATAATAAACAACTTAGGGTTCGTTTGGCTTGTTATAGTAAGTTTATTAACCGTATAGTGTAAGAAAACAAAAAGACACGGTAAATGTAAAATTATCTAACTTAAAGTTAAATCTAAATGATAAGGTTAAAATAGTAACCTAAACATGTCCAAATTCTATTGTATGAGATTAGTTCGACCCATAACCACCTTATCTTCGATATAAATCAATTTTGAGCTATTAAAAACCGAATATGACTTTATAATAAAATAATATTTTGAGTTTTTCCAAAGGTGCCCCTCTCCTCCTTTATAAAAGGACACCTCCTCCCTCTCTTCCTCACACCACTTTGAGCCTTCAACCTCGGCCAACCCCTACCAAATTCTTTTCTACACTTCCCTGGAAACATCCTTTAGGTCTTGGTCTTCTTCAAAGGCCAATTTTAGTGCCCTAATAGGAAGACTCAATGAGGCGCTTCAAAGAAGAGGTAATGCCCGTTACCAATTCTTTCAACTTTATTTCTTCTTTCACTTCTTCTTCATTAGTTGTTTAATTATGAATTAATAACATAAGTATCACTAATATATGGATATGTTATTATACGTATGAAACAACCCTATTTCACCATCTATCCATCCTATGAAAAAATGAAATCACCACGCGTGCGTACGTACGGAATACCGTCCTCATGTCGTGGTGTAATCTGTTTTTCCACCACCACCTTACATGGATGGGTATAATGGTGTAAATAAATGATTATTATAAAGTGATATTTATTATTAAATATTATACATACACTCCAATACAATTCCACAATCTTGGTAATGATATCATCGCTCGTTTGTACGTACGGACTACCGTCTCTACGACGCGATGAGATTCATTCTCAATGATTAACCATTCATGAATGATTATAAAGTATATATAATAAGTAATCATGAAATATATGAAATAATAATGATACTGGATTTATGTATATATATATGTATGTCATTTAATTAATTCCATTCAATTCAATGAGGAAATGAAAACAACGTTAATGCGTACGTACGGCCTATCGTCTCCATGAACGGTGTATTTCTTTCCATTTATCGATCTATTATATATATTTATATTCTGAATATATATTATATATAAATCATGTTTTATATTCTGGAATTAAGTAATCATGATCTAAGTAATAATATGAATAATTACAAGTCAAAACACGGATGACAAACGAAACGATTTTACCCAAAACGCTCTTTAACATGGAATCTACAAAAGAAAGGGTAATATAAAGTCATAAGTGATCCATATATGATATAATAACAATGAATATGATTCTGTAATAAGTCAATAACATTATTTAAATCATTATATAGGAGTTTTAGATACGTATGAAGCATATCGGACTTAAGGTAAGGGATAATTTTGCAAATCTCATTTTTATCCGTGATTGCTTATTTGTAAGTATTTACTGGGATTATTGTTCTCATCCATGTCCATGATTCCTAAAAATGGATTCATGTATTTTTAATGTCCTTTTAACCCATTTTTTACTTTTACTATATGGTACGTATGGAATCTTTCTTTTACGAGGTACTTTTTGACTTTTTTGGAAAAAAGAAGAGAAGAATGTTTTTTTAACTTATACGGAACAAACGGATTTTTACAGTTTCATAAAGCCATATTTTCATGAATCTTCCTCCAAAATATTTCATGACTATTTTAAAAAAAATATTTTTCTTTTAAAATTTCTTGACGTTTGGTGAAAAGAAATTGATTTTGAAAAAGAAAGGATATTTTCCTCAAGAATTCATTTCAAGTGTTTTATCAAAACCATTTTCCATCTAAGATTACATTATTTCATATGTGTATGTTTCAAGTATAAAGTCTCTATGAATTACATGGTTTCACTTTTTCTCATTATGAAATGATATCCATTTCTTTTATATGGATTATGTGATGATGGGATGATGTTTATGAAACCCATTTTATTTGTTGGGTTATTATGAATGATGTATGTTTATTTTGTGCCACAAGTATGAATGATTTCATTATGAGATGGGTGGGGCCTATATCTCCCCACAATGCATTGGGTAAAGATTTATATCTCATGAGATAGACATGGCTGGAATGGTAAGTTAATCCGGTTCAGTGTTACAGGACTAAAACGAGGAGTGAACTCGATTCAGAAAGGGACTTTGTCCACTAAGATGGTCTTGGCAGTAATGCCTTGGATACCATGGAAATCATAACATGTGCTGAATGGTTGCCACAATCACATGTTTTATTCCCATTATATTTTATCATGGTTGATGTTCTATTATGATATATGCCTTACGTACTTCCACGATTTATGTCTTTGCTCAATATTTTGATGTTTAAATTTCATGTTCATGTTTTTGCTTCCAAATGTATATGGATTGTTTTAAGTTATCTATGTTTTCCCTTATTGAGCATTTGAGCTCACCCTTTTTTTGTTTTATTTTCCCCAGGAAATGAAGAACGATTTTAGGTAAGGAAACAAAAAGGGGAAGATATTTATGGGAAATGTTGAAGATCTTTCACCATGATTAGAAGATTATATTCCGAGTTTCCAAAGACACTAAACTATTACGGTCCTTGTGTGTCTATTTTTGATATGTACTAAGTATTCCGCAAAAGTAATGTAATGTCCATGTACGTCAAGATTTGGGACTCTATAGTTGGTATCAGAGGAATGGTTTAGTCAACCTTTAGAAACTAGGATGTGAAAACGTTAGTGAGGTCCCTAGAGATATTTCTAAGGTATGTATAAGGATGTCCCTAAGGATAAGTATATGTATAGGATATTGTCCTAGAACTATGGTAACAATCTTAGAATATAACCTAAGATGTTAGATAATGATGGTACTCCCACTTTATTATGTTGTTTTCCCTAGCATGATTTTTTCCTCTCACACTATTCTTTTTGGGTTTTAGAAAATGGCTGGAAACTGGAAGATTCACGATAATGGGGGATATGTCAAACAATGTAATGATATTATTCATGGGAAACCAAATGAAACGAGATTTGGAAGTCCAAACATCATTATTATGCCTAATCAACAGTCTCATTATATGATCAATAATCTCAACTTTGGTAAGTTTCCCGACTCAGATAATAAGGGAAAGATGGAGTTTCATGATGATCATAGAGGAAAGAAAGTTCAATTTCCCTCATGTAAATCATGTGGGAAGAGGCAACGGGGAGATTGTTTCAAAGGATCTGGAAGATGCTTTGGGTTTGGAAAAGAAGGACACAAAGCCAATAAGTGCAAAGGAAAAGGTTTAGTTAACACCATGGAAAAGGATAATGGTATTTCTACGACATAAACAATGATTAGATGTTTTAAATGTGTAATGTATGGGCATTATGCAAACCAATTCCCTAAGGGAAAATCTCATGAAGAGAATCAGCATGGTCATATGAGTAGTATTTATGTGGATGATGATGAAGAGACTACAAATGAAATATGAGATGAAAGAAATGATGAAGCTTAGTCATTGGTTTAAGAAGTTAGCGGAATTATTGTATGTTTATAAAGAATAATGTATGGTACTATGGAATAAAGAATCATCTAAGGATTGTTACACTATTGTTTTTTTCTAAGGTTTTTGAATGTATATGTTGAATGGTACCGGTAACCATGAAAAATGATTCAAATATTTTGGAAAGAAAATGATATGCATATAATGAAGGGATAATAAGATAATGAGATGTTTTATTGTATTCATGAGCTCATGATTGATATAAGGACTAAGTGATATCATTGTTTGAGTATATAGAATTTTGAGGATTTTGGTATGTGGAAAGTGTTAACTTTTAACTGCATTCATGGGTATTAATTCTTCAAGATAATACATGATTAATATTTTCACATGTTTTTAATTTAACCAACAAGATATATATTATGATATATGGGGGATTAATGATGGCATTCACGTGATTGTTATGTGAAATTTGAAGTAATCATTTTCTTTATACTATGAGCTTGGACCGAAGTATTTTAGATAAGCCTAAAGATTGGAATGGATTATGTTGGAAATAGGTTAGTATTGTTTAAGGATATAACTTTTTTCGATATTATTGATGGGATGTTATAGTAATATATTTTTAGAAAAAGGACAACCTGCAGGACGGGCGACAGCCCATCGCATCAGACAAGGCCGTGGGAATCGAACCCACAACCGAAGTGCAACTGGCCTTTATCGCATACCAATGGCCTATAGGAAGTCCCTGGTTAGTATAAACTAGTTTTATTTTATTAAGAGACATGATAGATGAATTATAAGTTCATTTTTGGAATCGAATACGATTAACTTCACCATAGATGGACTTATGTATATTTTATAACTATTTCTATCCTTTTGTTTGAAATAGATGGAATGACTGATCATTCTATCACATGATCTGCTAATAGTTCATAAATGAAAAATTCAACTTCATTTCTTTAAGAGATGAAGTGGAAATTGTTCAAAGAACCAACAATAGTGAGATTTTACCAAAATCAAGCAAGTATTTCTTCTAATTCAAATTTTTCAACTTTGGGGAAATGATATTGAAAACCAAAAATGTTGTCCTAGTGCCCTTATATCCGATGAATCAGATGGTACATTAGATCATCACAAAACTATGGATTTGTGATTTATGGCTTTTCCATATCCATTTTCTTTACCACTCTCCATCAGAACATCATGGTTAGATTTCTCTTCCATATCCATATTTTCACCTATGTGGATACCAAGTGATTAGTTTATTTGGGTAACCGTTATGTTTCATACTTTTGTTTTTAGAGATTGGTTTTGGTATTCATTTTTACGATGTGGGTTTCTTTTAAAAAAACTTTCGAGTAGTAAACCATTTATAACCCCGACGAATTTCGAGGGTGAAATTCATTTTAAGGGGGGTAGAATGTAACACCCCGAGATTTTATGAAAAATATTCTTTTTAATTTTATTGATGTCTTGTGTTGTACACTACATCAAAGGATTCTTGCACAACACGCAACCCTAACTTGGCTGCATTACACGCAATCCGGACCTTCCCCGATAGCGTGTGTTGTATGCAATACCGAGTTTCACTAAACAACGATATGCTATTATAATATTATTAAAACAAGTCGTTATGAATAGTAATACACACTTTTTGAAATTTTATAAATTTTATCATTCAAAATGGACTTCATTTTTGGATTCAGAATATTGAAATTAGCCTAGGGTGAAATTTTGGTATTTTTCTGAGAACTTTCAATTTTTGATGAATAGTGAAAACACTAGGTTACTATTTAAAAACCGACTTTTTATTTAAATAGTTATTTATTTTATTTAAATTTATTTTAGGTCAAAATTGATACATAATACCTATATAATTTCATTGTAATTCATTGGAGTCATTTTATAATAAATTTAGATATATAAAAATTATATTGAACTTTTCACCGTCTTTTACCCACCTCCTAGGAGAATTTAAAAATTTACATAAAACATAATTTTACCGCTTCTGTGAGTGGAATTTAAAAAATCCGAGAGACACGGTTGATGTCAGTAAGTAAAATGTGGTTTAATGAGATGAAAATAAATTTTGGTGAATAGTAACTTTTTAATTTTTTTACCATGGTTAAGAGTAAATAGGGTTATTAAGGGTAAAAATGATATTAGTATTACCCTAACACATGTCCTAATTCTATTGGATAAGTTTAATGCGACCAAAAGCAACCTTAGGAGTACAATAGGACCATTTAAGACCACTTGGATTAGATTAGGACATTTATTATTAATTTATTTAAAGAAGGGTTAAAATAGTTAAAATCAAAGTTTAATAAGTAAATAATTTTTAATATAGGGTTGTAAATAAGATAAATACGACTATAAATATTCATTAGAAATATAAATATATTTTCTACATAATGGTATTTTATTTTTAATTTTTAGACATGAAATAATTTAATTTATTTATGACACAAAGATGATGTAGTAATTATCTTATTAATGAAATATTGACATAATTGATGTTATCAATACCCAAATAAATGTAATTTGAGACTTTTTATAAATTAAATTAATTTTTTAGGTTAATATGACATGTTAGTATTGATTTAATTAACTTTTTTCGAACTAATCATTCTGTTATAATTTTCACAAAAATCAATTACTAAATAGTGTCAAAATTAACATAAAATAGTTTTTAACACAAATATTATATTATTAATTGTTATTTTATTCCTAAAAATCTAAATTTCGGCCAAATGACTTAGATAAGGTTATATATATTAGTAATAAACAACTTGAGGTTCTTTTTTCTTGTTATAGTAAGTTTATTAACCTTATAGTGTAAGAACACAAAAAGACACGGTAAAAGTAAAATTATCTAACTTAAAGTTAAATATAAATGATATGGTTAAAATAGTAAACTAAACTTGTCCAAATTCTATTGGATGATATGATTTCGACCCATCCCCACCTTATCTTCGAAATAAATCAATTTTTAGCTATTAAAAACCGAATATGACTTTATAATAAAATAATATTTTGAGTTTTTCCAAAGGTGCCCCTCTCCTCCCTTATAAAAGGACACCTCCTTCCTCTCTTCCTCACACCACATTGAGCCTTCAATCTCGGCCAACCCCTACCAAATTATCTTCTCCACTTCCCTAGAAACATCATAGAGGTCATGTTCTTCTTCAAAGACCAATTCTAGTGCCCTAAGAGGAGGACTCAAAGAGGCGCTTCAAAGAAGAGGTAATGCCCGTTACCGATTATTTCAACTTTATTTCTTCTTCCACTTATTCTTCTTTAGTTGTTTCATTATGAATTAATAACATCAGTTTCACTCATATACTGATATGTTATTATAAGTATGAAACAACCCTATTTCACCATCTATCCATGCTACGGAAACGAAATCACCATGTGTGCGTACGTACGGAATACCGTCTCCACGCCGTGGTGTATTCTGTTTTTTCCACCACCACCTTATATGGATGGGTATAATGGTGTAATTAAATGATTATTTTAAAGTTATATTTATTCTGAAATAGTATACATACACTCTAATACAATTCCACAATCATGGGAATGATATCATCACTCATGCGTACGTACGGACTACCGTCTCCACAACGCGATCAGATTCATTCTCAATGATTAACCATTCATGAATGATTATAAAGTATATATAATATGAAATCATGAAATATTTGAAATAATAATGATACTGGATTTATGTATATATATATGTATGTCATCCAATTAATTCCATTCAATTCAATGAGGAAACGAAAACAATATTCATGCGTACGTACGGCCTACCGTCTCCATTAACGGTGTATTTATTTCCATTTATCAATCTATTATACATATGTATATTCTGAATATATATTATATATAAATCATGTTTTATATTCTGGAATTAATTAATCATTATCTAAGTAATCATATGAATAATTACAAGTCAAAACACGGATGACAAATGAAACGATTTTACACAAAACTCTCTTTAACATGGAATTTACAAAAGAACACGAAAAATAATGTCATAAGTGAACCATATATGATATCATAACAATGAATATGATTCTGTAAAAAGTCAATAACATTATTTAAATCATTATACAGGAGTTTCAGATACGTACGAAGTATATCAGACCTAAGTTAAGGGATAATTTTGCAAATCTCATTTTTATCCGAGATTGCCTATTCGTAAGTATTTACTGGGGTTATTGTTCTCATCCATGTCCATATTTCCTAAAAATGGATTCCTGTATGTTTAATGTCCTTTTAACCCATTTTTGACTTTTACTACATGGTATGTATGGAATCTTTCTTTTACGAGGTACTTTTTCACTTTTCCGGCAAAAGTACGAGAAGAATGTTTTTTTTTACTTATACGGCACAAATGGATTTTTACGGTTTTATAAAACCATATTTTCATGAAGCTTCCTCGAAAATATTTCATGACTATTTTAATAAAAATCTTTTTATTTTAAAATTTCATGACATTTTTTGAAAAGAAATTGATTTTGAAAAAGAAAGGATATTTTTCTCAAGAATACATTTCAAGTGTTTTATCAAAACCATTTTCTATTTAAGATGACATTATATCATATGTGTATAATTCAAGTATAAAGTCTCTATGATTTGCATGGTTTCAATTTTCTCATTATGAAATGATATCCATTTCTTTTATATGGATTATGTGATGATGGGATGATGTTTATGAAACCCATTTTATTTTTTGGGTTATTATGAATGATGTATGTTTATTTTGTGGCACAAGTAAGATGATTACATTATGAGATGGGTGGGACATATATATCCCTCCAATGCATTGGGTAAATATTTATATATCATGATATAGACATGGATAGAATGGTAAGTTAATTCGGTTCCGTGTTACCGGACTGAAACGAGGAGTGAACTCGATTCCGAAAGGGACTTTGTCCACTAAGATAGTCTTGGCAGTAATGCCTTGGCTACCATGGAAATCATAACATGTTCTGAATGGTTTTCACAATTACATGTTTTATTCCCATTATATTTTATCATGGTTGATGTTCTATTATGATATATTCCTTACGTACTTCCACGATTTATTTCTTTGCTCAAGATTTTGATGTTTAAATTTCATGTTCAAGTTTTTCCTTCCAAATGTTTATGGATTGTTTTACGTTATCTATGATTGCCCTTACTGAGAATTTGAGCTCACCCTTTTTATGTTTTATTTTCCCTAGGAAATAAAGAAAGGTTTTAGGTAAGGAAACAAAAATGGGATGATCTTTATGGGAAATGTTGAAGATCTTTCACCACGATTTGAAGATTATATTCTGAGTTTCCAAAGGCACTAAACAATTACTGTCCTTGTGTGTTTGTTTTTGTTATGTACTAAGTATTCCGCAAAAGTAATGTAATGTCCATGTACGTCAAGATTTGGGCCTCTACACCCTCCACGTAAAGAACCATGACACTCATGGTTCTCTAAATGCTAGTGAACATCTGCATTCATTGACTTAGACTGTGAACAGATAACCACCCACTTGTAATTTCATGTTGGCCAATATGGGGTAGCAGCGAACATGAGGAGGAAATTTTTGAAAATCTTGAGGAGGAAGAGGCACTCCACTATACATACAAAGAGTATATTACCTTAAAGAGTGAAATGGTGTTCTCTGGGAAAGGATGGAGTCAGTGACGTCGGGTGTACTCATGATATGCATCTTGGGGTGTGTGGGTGAGGCAATGGACATGAGGAAACGTTAGGTTTCTTTGTATACGAGGTAGGAGGGATGGGTGTGGTGCTCAGATAGGAGGCTTTTGTTCTTCTTGTGGAAGTTTAGGTGAGATGGTGAATGACCATTTGCGGATACTGGGGGAAAGTGGTGTATGAGGTCTGTAATGGAGGGGAAGGTGATATCGTTTGTGGTTGTTGGTGGAGGAGGAACCGCACTCAGGAGGGAGGCACCTAGTGGATAGGATCTATACAGAAAGAGTTGAATTCATTCATATGGTTTTTTTTAAAATCCTCCAGGTAATAGATAGTAAAACATGCATATCTTCCAAACAAAATCAAATTCAAAATAAAAAAATCAGTAATCATAATTAAAAATAATTCTAATTGTCTAAATGTTAAATAATAATAATATTATTATTATTATTATTATTAGTAATAATAAAATTTTATAACTAAATATTATACAAGTTATATAAAATAATTATTATTTTGGGATAGTGTTTTATAGGTATATATATGCACATATAATTAGATATAAATATATATATATATATATCTATATAATTAGATAAAATAATGATTATACATGTAATGATATTAGTATTTTTAAATATTAATTAATTTTTTATAATAAACCAATATTATTAATACTACTATCATTAATACTATAAATATTTACAATAATATACAACAAAATATAATAATTACATATAAAATTAGTACATACAGAAATTAAAAATAATAAACTAATAATAAAAATATTATTATTGAAACCACTAAAAATAATTAAAAAGTTTAAAATATTATATAAAAATAATATATACTAATAATAATACAAAATTACTAACATTAATATATAAGTAAATAAAATCCATAAAATAAAAATATTCACAACAAAACTATGGAAATAAATTAAAAATATTATAAATGGTTAAACTGTTTAATTTAAACTAATTTTGAAGATTATAAAAATGTTATTGAAATTCATGTGCATCAAGTAACAAAAGTTATCTATTTTTCTTCATTTAAACTATTCTCCTTAACTACTATACATTTTACTTGTTTCTTAATATTGTAGTTTCTAATATTTCTCACATATTGTTTTTCAATTTTTTTAGAATTACAAATTTGAGAAATTGAATAAATTATAATCTTTATTTTCTTTAAGAAGTAAAAATGAGAATGGAGATCTTGAATAAATAGTTGGTATGTTTTTTATCTTTATTAAGAGGGTTTTTTTAATCTAAAATGTATTTTCATCTGATTTTTTAAAGGGAATAGAAAATAAATTCCATGGTTATTATACCCAGAGGGAGTATTATCAAAAGTTATTTTAATTTTAATTTCTTATATTCATCCCAACATACCATTTTTCTCACATGTCATATAATTTTTGTAAATAAGGAAGTTATGGAGTCAGAAGACAACATTCATGACATTTTTTTAAAAACCACAATATAATTTATTCTAAATGAAATATTACATGACGTTGTTTTTTTAGGTTCTAATTGTATAAATTTTAAAATTTTATTATTTATATTCCAATGAAATGAATTGTATCATTATTTCTAGAACCATTTTAAATCATAATGTATGTTTCAATGGGATTTTTTCTTCTTCCAATGATGCTAAAATTGAATATGAAGATCATAGGCATTACTGGTGGAACTTTTTACAAGTGCTTTATAAATAGAGTTTATCTTCAAGGAATGCATGTATCTAGATACCTTAAATTGTGAAGTTGTACAACATCTCCCATCTTCGAATTTGTGTGACTATATTGTCCTTCAAGTTGTTTTTATTAGAGCATCTGATTGTGTGAGAACTCATTGTAAAAGTTCTATGCCTTTTTTGTTGAAATATTTCTTTCAAATATTTATGATCTATGAGATTATAGGTGTGGAATATGATTCATATGATCATTGATATTTATATGGTTAAAGGTATAGGAACATAATTTTTTCTTGAATTTTGATGTTCGATAAAGTCCAGTGCTAGACTTACTAACAATCATATTGAGGAAATAGGATCTCATGGATAGAGATCCAAACTACCAATATTAGTCTAAGAGGTTACTGGTTTTTATATTTTTGTAATTTCATTTGTTTTAAAATTATATATTATGGAAAAATTACTTCATATATCAAGTGAAACAATTTTAGTGGGTTTCTAGCTTCAATTCACTCGACACTGAAATTTTTTATACCTTGCTTATTTTCAGCAACACTACACATTCTTTATCATGTTCTCCAATAATTATGGTATGAGAATTACTAACTCCCAAACCTTATCAAAACATAAAAAATCAAAAATATGTTCAATACGATGCTTTGAAAAAATCCAAACCAATGGTAGGGAGATAGATGTTATTATAGGATCAATTTACCAGGTGTGGGTGCTTCACCCATAATATCCCAAAATATAGAAGCATTCATGGAACATGTCTTTCAATTTTTTGTATTATCCACTCTATCTAGCCATCCATATGCAAATGAAATGTTTTTTTATGGAAAAATCTAGATCCAAAATCACACTAAATACCTTTCTATACTCATGGTGTAAAATGGTGATCATAATTAGAGATGATTTCCCTCAAAACACCTTGGAGCTTTAAAATATCTTCTAACTACTACATCAAGTGGAAATTCAATAATCTCAAATCCTTAATTTTTCAGATGTTAACTGACATCATAACATGATTTATAATCACCTAGATTGTACCATATCATCCAAAAGTTCATTTTAAACCAGGAAACAAATCAAATGAAATTTTCTACCACTTTAACTTAGGGACATCTTGAAGTTGAACCAATAAACCAGTAACATGATGTTTGTGCTTTAGTTACTAATAGGTCAAACATTGGGATACAAACTCTTAAATTTATATCTTTAAGATTGACCACTAGAACTAACTCCTCAAGGAAAGATATATCTTATAGAGAATAAAATTTTGTTCTAAGGGTAGCTTTGAAGCTTACAAAGGACATCTTGATATATCACTAATGTAATGGATAGACTTCCGTGTAATAACAATTGATTCCAATAATCATTAGACTTTATATTATGGAATTTGATATAAATAATAGGATATAGAAAAAAATCCACCTCATAGTCCCCAAACTAATATTCTTCCACCTAATTTGTCATAGATGACTGCACTATCATCTGGAAGAAACATCCATTAAAATTTCCTTCCTCTATATTAAAGTTCACTAGTCCAAGATCCGCTATCACTATCCAAGAATATCTATAATAATGATCTATATAACTATATTACTTCATACATAGTGCTTCAACATCAACATTGAATTTCCCTTATGTATAAGAAATATTGAAATCAAAATCTAATAATAATTACATCCACCACTACAGTCACAAGTGAAAATTATGTTAGGAGAAGATATATCTAAAACTATCATGATCTATGAAAATCATAAAGAACTCACTGATGAGATACTATAAGCACAACTTTATTGAAAAAAACTTTGACCACATTGATATCATGGGTAGTATAGTTATGTTCATGGGTTCATAACTATCTTGAACCATATAGGATGACTTCTCTCTACTTAATTAGAATAAAAACCAATCCAAGGTGTAAAGAATCATATAAAATATCAACAATTACTCCTTACCATGTAAAATAGAGGATAAAATCATTGACCAACTTCTCCATCAAATAATCAAATGTGGCCCAAAACTGGTCAATAAAAATGAAATCCTAATCATTAATATCCAAGGCTATCAAATGAGTCGCAATCAGAAAGATATCAGGTACACACCTCTTACAATAACTTGTGAGAAATGGAAACAATGAGTATTCCCAACATTCTTTTGGTATACCCAAGATATAAACATAAAAATATTCCGAGAAACCATAACTAATCGCCACTATTACACAACATTCCCAAATAAATTAATTTCATTGTTCCAAAATTTTAACATAAATGGCATCTCAAATAGTTGATGAAAATTAAGAAACTAAAATATGGCACATAGATTCTCTATATACTATTCCTTAGACTAATAATATATCAGAATTTGACAAATGATCATAACACAAATCAATCTAGGAACTCATTAAATATATAGCTCAACATTCCCATAAACATGACTAAATAATTCATGACATTGAAGGTCATTGTCATGAACTTGTATTTTCTATAATAAAACATAAATGTACTCTTATATATATATTAATCCTTCAACCGCTTCTAATGATACATTTCTTGAAAATATGTCTTTAATAACCATAATTCTCCATTTATATGATCAAACATATCATCAATCCTTGTAAGAGGACAATAGTTCTTCAATTTCACCTAAGTCAAGCGATGATAATCAATTCACAATTTCATACTAGTATTTTTCTTCTTTGTAAACAAGATCTAATCACCCTGAAGTAATACACTAGATCAAATGATATCCCTCGATATAGGATCATCATTCTAAATCCATAACATTTATATCTCAGAATGATCCATCCTATATGGATACATCAATATAAGAGATACACAATATATGATCTCTATCCCGACCCAGATTTTTCATTTAGGGGGTATTGTTAAAACCTCTATAATTAAAAAAATCATGTACTATTCTACAACCCTAGGAGATCCCATAGGATAAACTTGTTCTGAACTGAACATCAACTCAACCATCATATTATATAAGGTTTTAGTCCACATATGGCCTATTTGGTTGTCCTAGACACTAATTAATACGCAACACTCTCCATCAACAAAAAAAGTATAACTCTCTTAATAAATCAATCAATTATACCATATATTGAATACATCCATCTCTTGTAGAGGATGAAATTGTGTAATTATATTCATAAAAATAAAAAGTCTCTCAAACATAGAAACATCCCTAATGTTGGAAAAAATATGATTATATAACATAAAATCCAACCCAACCTCCAAACGACGTAGTCAACACCACGACCACTAGAAGACACTCCACCACATCTCATAAAAATTTTACTATACTAGAGGTAATAAATTATTTTGTAGCTTGATAATTATAGAAATCATAAAAATGCCGAAAATAGATTGATGGATTGGCACACGGTGCCTTGATAGTTTAGTGCTTGTAACTATATGAAATGCATCTAATTGCATTACATCCCAAAAAAGTCTCTAGATTTAATATCAATATACTCCCCAAACATGCTCTTATATGTGTCCCCAAGGATGATAAGCATCATGAGGTTTTCCTCATCCCACTCCATCTCCATTATACTAACCAAATCCCAATAACTAATGCTACCTCAAAGGATACTGCTATAATGACTGAACCTATATCAGACCACAAGCCTCACAATAACTAATAATTATAGTCAAACACTCAACATTAAAATGTCCACAACCACAGTAAAAAAAGAAAATTATGTTCAATATTTTTTATAGGTCTGATAACTACTAGATATAGTGAAATGAGATGGAGGAAACTAAAGCTAACTACATACTATTTGAAACATCAACTTACTAGAAAGAGGTTTATGTGTAATGTAATAAGTTATTGAACTAAATCCTATACTACCACATGTTAAAACTCCCTCAATAATGTGTAATCATCTCCTACCAATGTGACATTTTCATAGTCGAAGAAAGGAACTCTACTTGAAAAATGATTATGAAACTTTTCACATGAAACTACAAACTCCATGTAATCATCAAGGATCAAACCCAACTATTAATGATTATCTCTTGAAAACATACAAATAACCATAATGAATTGACTACCTCTTTCTAGTATGAATCAAATTCAAATAAATATCATTCTCTTCGATAATGCTTCAGTCTATTGATATTAATTAGAGACCTCACACTTCTTCAATCCTTAATTTGTGTTGTTACTAAGTGTCTTTATCTATGAACCATATTTATCAACTATCACTCTTTGATGTTCTATTAGGGGTATCCCATTGAATGTCACTAGTTTGAATCTAAAAAAGAAATCAATTGAGTTCAATTTATATAAAATAAGAATTACTAGGGACTTTATGACACTGGATTATAAAATAAATAAGATTATTATATTATGGTTCATCATAATTACCATCATTTACTCAATTCAATCACATACACACACAAAATTGATTCAAAATATTTACATAATTTTTTACTCCATGAGTAACATAACATTCCCAAATATAATCAAAAAATATAAGAACCCTGTATCAGTTCCTAGGGGCCCCATTGACATATGTCTTAGCTCACCTCCCTTGATGAAATCATAAACCCAGTTCAAATGATATATTTTCATACCCACCATTTAAATCCTCAATAATGTCTATCTACAAGCTCTATCCTAATTCTCATCCATTATCCTTGATACAACCTTTTTATGTGCTACCACCAATAAAACCCCTCTTAAGATAGTAGTGGAGATAGAGAAAACCTTTAAGCCTGCCCCTATTAGGTCATGGGTTTGTGACTAGCATCGAGGGTATAAAACAAACAATTGAAAGGTTTTACCTTAAAATTTTCCAAAAAATACTAAAAAATACACTGATGAAATCCATAATAATTTTAATCCAAAACCAATATGAATAAATATAATGTCTTACAAAGAAAGTCCAAAATGAGAAATGTAATAAGTAACTTCTTTTATAATGTCTAAGATCTATGAAAATCCCTTCAAACAAACTCCACAATCTAGTAAAGCCCAACTCAACCACCAACTCATATCTACACACATGAAAAAAACAAAAAAAACAAACAAAAATATATATATGGGTGAATGTATATGAATACTCAGTTTGATCCTCTCTAGAACATCCTATGAAAATTTGAATGAATAATACTAAATCCCTAGTGAATATATAGAAAAATCAACTTATCGCAAAATTATAGTCAGCTATATCCACATCCCCATTATGGATTTCTCACCATGTAGCACACAAAATTATGTAACATAACATCAAAAACAAATATAGAATAAATTTACCTCACTTCCACTTTCCTACTGAAGCAGACACAGTAAACCATAAAATCCAATGTCATGGCGCTCTTAACCCTTTAATAAGTAATAACACAAATCCATTAAACGAAACCATCGTCAAAATCACATATCATAGCCATATCACCATCAAAACTCTAAAAGCATGGGGTAATACTAAGACCCATAATACCCCTTGTAAATATACACTAAACCATAATCTATTGTAGATCATGAAAAAGTACACATGTATTAACTATAATCCATTTCAACCTGGATACATGCATACATTATAAACATAATCCACCATAACTTTCAAATAAATCTATGTCATAAGAAAGAGCTATCACAACATATATGAGGACATATCCTATAATCCTTAGACAACATATCATGAATATGCCTATATACATACTCTATCTAGATGAGATTTTAGGGTAGTAGAGTAGTGAACCATTAGTATACAAGAAAATCTAGATATTCAGATATGACCCAAAACCCAATGAATAATATTTTCATCAGCCACCCTATCAAACTAGGGTGGTGGAGGGTAAGAAATAAAAAACCCATGGTTAATATTAAAGTGTAAATGAATTATAGGGGAATGTAACTAACCTAACCCAAACTATAGCTACAATTTTTCATGAAACCTCAGCTACTAATGCTAGAAACTTAGATTCCAATACTTATCTGAGTACACAAACATTAGGTTTCATTAAAACCACTGATCATTTATTAATATTCAATTAACAATCATTTATAATATTCCTTCTTAAATTATGGATTAGTTCACATTAGTCATCTAAATTCAAGATGGTACATTCAACATTATAATTTTTTTACTTATCTAGTATCTTAATAATTACTCAATTATATGAATCCATTAATTAATATATCCTAATTATTAATATTTTTCAAGATCCATCCCCCCCAACTAATTCACTAATCACTACTATCCATAGTCCCATGTATTAAGAAAAAACTATATATACTTCATGAATGGATATACCTAAATAAAAATAATTAATCATAAAAGAGAAATAATATGTAAAAAATCAAGTAAAAAGATATAATCAAATAGAAATTAAGTTAGTCTCACAACTTGATCAAACAATAAAAAATTAAATCTTAACACCATATCTTGTCGTCCACAAAATCCCACTATATACCACATCATGCTACCACCAAAAACATATCACAATAGATCCACCTTCACTATATCAGCCAACCATAATAAGTTATATGTAAAATAAAAAAGGGATTAATATTCTAATATATTTAGTATAATTTAATAAGTCATGTAGAAACAATGTCGATGAGAAACCAATGATTCTTTAACTTTTAAATGAAAGCTAGAGGAAATCAAGGACCAAATGTAGTCATATACTAATAATAATTCCTTTGGTTGTAATTTTCCATTAATATCATAATTAAAAAATTAATTATTAGAAGGTTTGATGATGAAATAAAACCTACTATATTAAAATCTATTATCATAAATAGTTATCCAAATAATTTTCTCAAATAAATTCTTTATCAGGTTAATACTTTTTTGGAAAGAATGACAATTTAAGAGAATGCCTCATTTATTAACCTCCATGAATTGTTGTCTTCATGTTTTCTACCGTGTTTTGTGTTTTCTAAGTATGTGCAGAAGCATAAATAATAAAAAAAATACATCATCATAATGTCTATAAAATAACCTAAGAAAACATCATGAATTAATTATAATCACAAATGAAGATACACTATCCCATTTTATGTCGATTATTTCACATTATTATATTATCTTTTCAATATTAACTAATTACCCATTTGAAAACCTAGCATGTTAATCCCAAATTTACCCATAATTAATATAAGGGAACTCTTGAATCCCCTACCTTGATATTAATCTTTTGAGAAAACTGCACAACAATGGAATAACTGAGGTTCTACTACCACCAAAATCATTGGAAACCACATAAGAACATAAATTGAACAAAACATCATCAAAAAATACTCAAATATGGACAAAAAATAAAAAAAACTCACTATTATAACTTCTAAGAAGTGGAATATTGAAATTAAATATAAGGAATAGAGAAGTGGTTTCCTAATATAAAGGGAGATCAATCCTTACCAATCAAGAGGATTAAATACTAAAGAGAGATGACTCAAGGGAACCCTGAAATACTTAGGGTTTTATAGGTTTGAAGAGTGTATAATAAAATTTGAATAAATGGAAAACCTGAACCCTATTTATATAAAAACCCAAAATTGGCATGGAGTCTTCTAAAACAACCCTGGAGGCCTTGGTCAAACATTATATGAAACTCTAGGTCCTCACATTGACTGACCCCACCTCAACCAATAATTCATATTATACATTTTGAAATGTATTTGACCAATAATATAGGGTAAATGTTTCCAAAATAACCATGATGTCTTAAAACATGTATACATTATAAGAAATATCATAGAATATAGGAACTTTCTTCTCTACTTCCAAATATTTTATAAACCCAACCACACCAAAGAATGTAAATAACTACAATAAAACCCTACCATCAATCATAAAATATGAATTTCAACCTTCCTCATTTACTATAGGTAAAACCTCTTCAAACCATAAAACACCCTCATTTTTATTCCCATCATTAGGGTGTGATGAACCCCAGATGTCATTATAGAAAAAGAAAAAGGAAATCTGTTATATTATTAATACATCTGTAAAAGGTTTCTTCTTATATGTATGAGTTTATATTTATTTCTCATTTATTACATTGCCGCATAATACCAATAATCCATCCAAAATAGGCCTTAAACCTCTAGTTATTTTATATAAGTACTGTATCATGATCTTCTCATGCACTACACCCTTCAAATAGTGTTCCACCATGGATTTGAGAATAGCCACCAGCGGGATAGTCACCAGAATAATCATTTTGAATCCTAATTCCACTAAATAATTAATAGGTTCAATTATCCATGGTCAAGAAACCACTATAAACTCCAAAATTTTCAAAGCCTTTTCAAATTAGAAATTTTAAGCCCCATTATTCCAACACTCCACCTATCTCTTCTCAAAAAGCATGAAAATTTATCTCAACCCCTAGACTACCACCAAGAACTCCACGCACTCCATCGGTTAATAAAAAATAAAAAACTAAGGGTTTGGAAAAAATTTGGACCTTACATTTCATAATTTAAATTTTTTTATATTGTTAATATAATGAAATATTTATAGTTATACATCAATATTATGGATAATTAATGAATTCTCTATGAATAAAATTTTATCACCTTCGAGTGTATAATGATATTTTTCTTATATTTTTTTAAAAAAGAGTAAAAGGATATTCTAACATAAAATTTTAACAATTTTCCACATTTTATATATAAATGTATCCTTTCTCCGTTTCATTGGTCTAAAATAGAAAACGTGTCATTTGATGGTGAAAAATATGACACGTTGAGTTTTTAGTTTATATTCGCTTAAAAGGATATAACTCTATATTTCAAAATCAACAAAAAAACCAAATCATAAAAATAAACATAAATATACAATAAAAATATAATTTAAATATAATTTTTATAACAAGTTTATTAAATTGGAGGGTATAAATAAATGTAACAACATTATGAAATACATGTAAAAAGTTTTACAATAATAAAATGAATACCCATTCATGTATTTATTATCAATTGGTTGTAAATGAATTTCGACTATTTTAAAGAGAAAAAATATAACTTTCATGAATAAAATATATTTCTATCTTAATAAATTAAATTAATCAAAATTGAAAAATGATTTTAATGAAATAAAAAATACAATTTCATCAAAAAATGGGTTTTATCGCATTTTGTATGCAGATATTATAATTAATTTCAAAAAAAATTAGAGGTTTTAGTTGATAAAATATTTTTAATTTTATATATTAGCATATAAAATATATCTTAGGGTGATTTTTGGGGTTTTTTGAAAATAATGAATTTTTAGTGAATAGTGAATATTACTGTTCTTATAGAGACATTCATTTCATTCAAAATATTTTTAAAGTCCAAATATATTTTTTATTTATATTAAATTAAATTTATTCCCATTTTATTAACAAATAATTAAATTAACTCAATCAGAATCAATATTATTCATTATTTTGGTATAGAATCATTTTTATGCTTAAATAAATTATTTTCATTAAAGATTATTTTCATTGTACTTGGCATACTTATATTAATTTTTTTTAAATTATGGGAATTAAATATTATAAAATTAATTCCATATTTGGAATTATAATATTCAAATTATTTAATAAGTTCCATTTCATTTTTACTCATAATGAATAGTAATCGTGATAAACTTTTATTACCATGGTAAAGGGTAAAATGTATTAGACGGGGTTAAACCTATGAGATAAGGTCTAAAGATTAACCCAATGCTTATATTTATATCAGTTAATGAGTTTATATAGGCCATAATAATCCTATATTATAATATATTTAGTTTTTGTGCCCTGTTCCTTTGATTATAACATTTATATTATTTTTGTTAATAGATAATTATAAAATGACACTGTTATTCGTTTAATATCAGTAATTTGATTTTATAGAGATAAAAATATATTATGTATGGTTAAAATGTATATTTTAATAATAATCAATTATTTTTATGATATTAATTTTTTTTTAAGATTTAGTGGTGGATTATTTACTAATAAAATTTACACAACACTAACACAATGCTTGTTTAAACTATATAAAAATAACGTGAATGATTTTTAAAACCAGGAAAATTATATTTTTTGAATTAATTATGGTGTTACATTATCATAATGTATAATTTTATATTAAATTTTTTTGTTAAAGTGTTTATATTATAGTTTTTTATCTTGATTCCTTTAATGTTAAAATATGTGAATAGTTATGAGAAGGAAATTAAATGATATGTAATGTATAAAAGTTATTTTTAAATAATTATAAAATCATATAAATAAAATAATATCACAATTGGATGCGAAATTTTTTATTATATCATTAATTATCTATTTATTAACTATTTTTGAGTTTCAAAACTAATTTTTTGGCCCTTAGAGATTGAAAAATGTGTTAATAAAGTTATTAAGAAATGGGTTAATGGGGGTGTTAAACAAATGGATATTGTTAAACTTGCCACATTAAATAGTTTAAATTTTTTTTGAGGATCTTATTAAGAATTTAATAATACAATTTATGTGAAATTTGTTCATTTTACATGAATTATACAAATAATATATATTAATATTTCATGTATTTAAAATATTTCTACCCACCTCACATTTAAAATGGAACCTCATATCCTATATTCCTCACACATATTAAGATATTTGTCTCAAAAAATATCTAACATAATCTATAAAAACCATTACCCCCATGTTTTGATGGTTTTTTCACCCAAATAATATCCTAGGAGGCTTATTTTATAAGTCAATGGAGTTTTCTTAAAGAATAGGCATAACTCTTAACTGAGTGTTTTTGAGTTTATTTCTTCATACACATCATTCAAATATTCTATAACCATTATCATATAGAAAATATATATATTTAAAATACATAGATCTTATTATCTTAATGTCACAACCCTTATTTATCTTGTTTTCCATCCTATAGGAAATGAAAATTTCATTCATGTGTACATATGGACTACCACCTCAACAAGGTGAGGTGTTTCATTTTTCATTGTTTCCTTTTATAGATGGTTATAATGATTGATAAAATGAATATATATTATTTTAAATACATAATTATAATTCTGTAAATAAAATTAATTAATTAATTTTTTACCTTTATATGTAATAGAATATGTTAATGTTTCTCATCCATTCGTGCGGACTACCACTTCCATAAAGCGATTCATTTCATTATTCATGGATGTATTTCATGAATGGTTATAAAATTTTACTTAATGTATAAAATAAAAAAAATTAATGAATAATATTATTTATATGATTTATCCACGAACCCTTTGACAGTGTTCTACCTACTGAAATTGATTTTGGATTATAAACTAAATGTCCTCAAGACATCTGATATGAACTTAATCAAAATAGTAAATATATAAGATATGGAAATAAATTAAATAGAAGGGATTATAATAATTTAATAAACATGAAAAAGTTTCTAAATCTTGTAAATAATTAATATAATTTTATTATTAAGTAATATAAATAACTTATGTGACTAGTTAGGACTTTAGGTAAGGGGTTTCTTAACTCAATCACACTTCATTGGATAATATCACATTTTTTTACTATATTGGGCCACAAATATGTGTAAAAATGAATTATTATTGATTATTTGATATTGAAAATTGTTTTTTTCTTATTTACATTTTTTCATAGAATCAATCCATTGATTTAATCCCACTATAAATGTTACAATCATTATCGGGGTTCTTCATCATAATATTGTTTCATTGAGACATGTTTCATGTTATGCACCTATTAGTGTTTTTATGGAGCATAAAGTAACCCATTTACAAGTTATATAGTTAATATACATATATTCTTGGTAGTTAAATTATTATTTGAATTTATTTATTTTATGATTGATATGATTCAAATGATACCAAAGTGGTAAGGGTTTATGTTTCAATTGCAATTTTAATTTAGATTGTTTGTGCTTGAATCTCCTTTAGGATAATTATGTGATATTATTCTCTTAAAAACACTATAATTTCATGACCTTTTTTATTTTTATGGTTTTCATGTTTTCCATTCATTATTCTCTATTTTTTACTAAAAAAATTAATTTTTTAAGGAAAATTCAACCATATTTCCTCTTTGGTCGATGAATGTTTTCTTACTTGTCCATGTTCTTTAAATTTTTTTCAAGAACATTATTTTATATAACCAAATTTTTATTTAAAATTAATTTTCAACCTTATTTTAATTTGTTTCCAAGTAATTAGAAAATAATTTTTAAAATTTATTTCCAAACAAATTATTTATGCCTTTTTACAAAAATTGTGAAAGGAATGTTTATTTAAATGTTTACTGCACAAATGACTTTTTCCAACATCATGGATGATTTCTGAATTGAATATTTCATTACAATTTTCCATGTTTATTTTCATATAAAATAATTTTTTCAATATTCTAGGAATTTGTTTTAGTTTACTAAGACACTGAAATAAAATGATATTCTCTCTATCTTCAAATAAATGTTTAAATACTCTTTTATACTAAATTTTGATCTATGAAAACAGCCTTGTTCTTTACCATAATTCACTATGTATATAATCAAAAGATACTGTCAAAATTATTTCTTTGTATAGATTATTATAATGTTTTAATGAAAATTATCAATATACCCTATTGTGAGTTAAACATGTTATAAAATGAATGATGGTTTTTTTATGAGTTTTATATAAAATGAAATATCATTATACTTTATTCATGTTATAAATATTAAAAATTTCTGATAATTGTGGGTGAGCCTAATATCTCTCTCCAATACATAGGGTAATGTGACTGAGTAAACTAGATAGATGTCACTCTTACAAGATGATGGAATTTACTAATTATAAGTAACTCGTAAGAGATGATGAAGTTGACTGGATAAAATTTACCCCTAATAAAATGTTAGAATTCTATTTTTTAGGATATTCATTGATGAATGTATGAATTTTTTAAGATACCAACATGGTTTTCCTATCTTTTTTGTGAGTTTTAATGGCTCCATTAAACAGGAATGGTTTCAAGTGGTTCATGGTTTTAACTAATATGACTCCTTTCTTATGATATGATTCATGTTTTTTGATCTAGGTTTAATGGTTATTATTTATCTTATGTAACTTTTACTACGTTCACATACCATAATTTCCACCTTATACTAACTGATGATATTCAATTGATTCATATGATTTTCTATATAGATCATTTGATCTCACCCTTCTTATGTTTCCGTTTGACTGGGTTATGAAGAATGATATTAAGTACATTATGTCTATATGGGATACATGTGTAGATAATTTTATGAAAGATATTGAAGAATTATAATGGAATAATTTAATATTGGTATTAATAAAAATGTTACCATTCAAATGTAATGATACAGGAATAATTAATAAATTGTTTCCTATTCCACTAAAACAGTAAACATAAAAAGGTCTTGGGTATGTAAGTGAATTATTATTTCATTCTGAGGATGAAATTATCGATGGTTAAAATTGATTAAAATCTATTGGTATAAAATCTAGATATCTGAAGTTTTTATTTTTATCAATTAAATAGGTGTATAGGTCTACGTGATTATAAATATTTATGGGATGCATCAAACACATAAATTATGTTAATTAATCCCATAACCTCCATTTCCTCTATCATAACATATGTGTAAATCTAAAAAAATTTATTCTCTAACTGTGAATTTAGTTTATAATTAAAATTTGGTTATTTGTGAAATATAGAAATGAATCATACTTGTCTTTAGGACTTGAGGTTTCCAGAATCACAAAACATTACAAAAAAATTGTAATAATTATTTTAAAATAATTAATTGAACAAAAATTACAAATAAATTATCAAACATAAATTATTAATCATTGAAATTTAGGAATATATCCCTTGATTCATTCTTTCATATAATAATAAACCATCAATTGATCAAAACTTAGGATTATCAAAATTATTGAAAATAATTTATCTAATAACTATTATTTTAGAATTTTTAAGGAGAAAAAAATAATGAAAAAAACTTCCTTGATCATTAAACTTTTGGAAAATGACTATTGAATAATTTTTCTAATTTTAAGAAAGATATATATGTGAATAAAACTTCTAATATTATTTAAGTAACTTAAAATATATTTTAGTGATTTTTTTTGTATCTTCTAATTTAGCATAAATGGAGACAAAAATAGTAAAATTTGTTCCATTTCACCTTAAACATTAAGAATGATGCCCTAGAATCAGTTATGATGAATTAAAATGAACGATGTCTAAATATGAGACTTGATACACTTAGAATTATAAAAATTAACATTTAATAATAACTATTTAATAGTTATTAATTTATCTTAAAATGATAAAAGTATGAAATGAACCATTTTACTCATATACATTCAAGAACATTAGCATTGAATAATTTTTAATATATATATTGAACTAGTAATTTATTTTCACTTGAGAATAATAAATTTTATGAATGTATAATTTAATAATAGTGATTCCTTTATAAGTATCATATGATAAAAAACCAAAAAACTGATCAAATGTGGTTTTCTGGTAACTGAATTATATGAAAATAGACACTGTTTTATTTTGATAGGTATGAATAAAACCAGTAAAAATATGATATTTAAGGTGAATAAAATAAATAAAAATATCCTTTTTTTAATATTTTTTTATAAATTACTTTTTATCCTAAAATGGATAAAATTTCATTTAGGAATAAATCATGTCTGCATCTCATACTCGATTTAGTTAGATTAACTATAAGTACCTTTTAAAAACACTTTTTTCTTTTATAAATGTTAATTGATTCCCGAATTGTAATAATTTTCAAACTAATCAACAACTCATTATAATTTATGTAAATGATCAGTGACTCATTTTTGACCTATAGCAATGAACCAGACATTAATTTAACACCCAAGATGGTTTAAATTACTCAAAAGTATATCTAGTGGTTATTATTATTTTATAAGTTTCAATAGATCTGAAAATTACTATAATGTAAAAAAACTAATAATTCACTAAAAATCATAAAAATTAACCTTTTATATTTT
This sequence comes from Viscum album, assembly GCA_963277665.1. NCBI lineage: Eukaryota > Viridiplantae > Streptophyta > Magnoliopsida > Santalales > Viscaceae > Viscum > Viscum album. The sequence continues at coordinate 94,707,874 of OY728136.1, read as the reverse complement.
TGACCTTTTTGAGATGATCGTTCATAAATTTTTCACCCGAGTGGTTGAAATCACTAAAAGTAGTTTTTATCAATATATAATATTTTATAATTATTAATTGAGTATAAAATGATTAAAAACCAATATATCTTTTTTTCTTATAAAACAATATGAAAATTACACTTACATAAATTTTTATCTTTAGGAATAAATAATAAATGAATATAAAACTACAGGTCTTCGAAAATAATTTAAAATAACTTTTCACAGTAATGATTCTTTTACAAGTTTCATTAGAGAAAAGAATAACTAAATATGTCTAAGAAAGTTTTTCTATGTAGTATTTTTCAAAAATGACTTTTAGATTCCTTCGTATCTTTAAGAACAACAACAAATTTATCGACCCTTTTTAGTTATTAATTCCTCACAAATAAACCTTTACATATTCTTAACACTAAAATCATGCACTAAAAAATACCACTATCTAATGTTGGAGTCATATTTCATAATAGGAATCTATAGTATCCATAATATAAAAAACATTAACTTAACTAAATAATCAATTTATTTAAAAAAATAAATATATTTCATAAAATTATAATAGTTCTAAACAATTAAAAGTATTACTTACTTTCACAACAATTACAAACAACAACAAAATAACATTAATGTATTGTAAAACCAAAAAAATGTCAACATATAGAAATTTTATAAATAAATAAACAAAGACAATAAAACATGAATGAGAGAATATTTTTATATGATGGGTTATTTGTTCAATTCATTTATACCAATGAAATGTGCATATAATTGGTTGAAAATTCATATATAAATAATAATAAATAATGTATATTCTATTAACAATACTTAAAAATGAAATATAAAAAAAATTAAATTTTAATACAATATCTTGATTAACATTAACTAATTTAAAACCATTTATCTCTATAAAACATGATATAAATAACTAATAAAAATATTCTCATTAGAATTAATTTATCTAATAACTTCATTCATTAAAATAATAAACACTCAACACATCAAATTTCGTATATCTGATACAGATATATCACATAAGATTACTTAATACAAAACTATTAGTGAATAAGAAATGTATGTATTTAATTTTAAAAATATATGAGAGTAAATTATCTTTTTTCTAATGAAGATTCTAAGAATTTATCTTCATATATAGACAGATTGTACACTGTAATCTCTTTAGTATATACTTTACATATATAAATCATAAAATAAAGTAATACCCAAGAATAATCTCTTATTACATGAAATTAAAATCATGTGGTGTTTATTTTTACAATGTGTAACAAACTAATATATTGGTAAATTTATTTTTCAATGATAGAGTAACAATGATATTCAAGAAAAATATGGCATTACAACTCCTATTATCTATAGAAAAATACATATTATTCTACAATAATGAAATCATAACATAGTTGAATTCATATAACATAAAAGCTAAGAAACATATCAAATATAAACATAAAAATAATTATGATAAATAAAATATTATAATTTTAAAAAATCAGTTTGACTCATTCTAAGAGATTCAAAATTGTACGGGGGTTATTTTTGTTTTTATTTTCCATATATTAATTGATGGTAATTATAAAAAAAATCATGACAATATGGGATATTATTTTAATTTTAGAATAAATTTTTTATGTTTGGAACATTAAAATGAGTTATGATTCTAAAAATAAATTTACCTGTAGTTTTTCACTACATGTCACAAATAAATCTATAATTAATACTCTAAAATGTTATGAAAATTTGATCTCATTTACTTAGTTTTAATTATTTGATGGATGTTCAAAGAAAATAACAATACTTATTATTGTAAAAAGATACTTTAGAGATTCTAAGAAAATCATACATTGTATTGATGTGTTTTTTGTTCTTATTGGTTACTAGTGAATCAAAAATTCTCATTTTAAATTTTCAGAATATCAAAGCCAATTTTCATGATTTTTAATATTTTATGAAGATTAATAGAATATAAAATAATTTTTATAGTAAAAATAAATATTTAACAAATACATTTATATCACATGTAATATTGACATAAAATTTATTACTATTGGTCAAAAATTAATCAATGATCATTGGAATAAATTTTTCTGCATATCTATTTTTTCATTTACTACATGTTTTTAGATCTTAAAACACATTTACAAATAAAAATTCACTCTAAATTTTTTTAGGTGCATCACATGTCAGATTGAAACTCAATTTATTCCAATAGTTCATAAATTAATGAAAAATAGTTCCCTAAATTTCATGACAATTAGAGTTTGATAGCTCAGTTTTAAAAATATAATGAATGTTTATAAATTAAAAGAATTTTAAATATAAATTTTCATTTTAATTATTTCATTCAAATCAATCATTATATAGATGTAAATTCTTTCATATTAATTAAAAATTAATTAATTATTATTTTAATTTTTTTGAATAAATATGAGCTCGTTTTCTTAATTTTTATCATTTGATAAAAAAAATTAGATTTTAAAATACATATAATTATAAATATATATTTTAATCATTTCATTGAAATAAAAAATTGTATCATGGTATTATTTTTTTCTTAAATGTCACAAATAAATCATTTATTTTTTATCAATGATTCATGATAATTCGATATCACTTTATTTTTTTGATCATTTAACTTGTATTTAATAACATAAAAACCTTATTATTGTCAAAATATAATTTTTACCATTATAATAAATAAAGATTTTATATTTCTGAGTGGTTTTTTTACTTATTATAAATTATTCGATAATCAGTTTCATAAATGTTTACAAAAATTGAAGCTTATAAGGTCGTTTTTCATCATTTGAAGCATGTTTGTAGAACATAAAAGACTATGAATTTAAATGAAACATTAATAGTGAAAATTTAATAGAGGTTAAACTGTTAGAGGAAAATAAATAAATAATTGGTTGAAAAACTCATCGTCAAGATGTTTAGATTCATATTTTCACATTGTATCATGTCTAATCATCCATCAATGATTCTATTTATTCTTCAAAATATGATTAATGAAAAATATCATCATAATAATAAAAAATATATATATAATTAAATGATTTTTATTAGTTTTATTATTTAATATAACATCTTTTATAATTTTAAAAGTAAAATAACCATATTTAAAGGAAAATTATTTTTTTAGACACTACAAAAAGTCAAAAAATATATTGAAATTTTTATGATATATTCTCTATTAGTGAACTACTAATATATAAAACATAATATATCTAAATCTATATAAATCCATCATTTACAAATTTTTTGTAGTGTCTTAATACCATGTATTATTCGATACATTATCATTGCATTATCAAAGAACTAAAATGTTAGTACATATTATGAAATGCATAATTGAAAATTTTTATATCAATATTAATGATAGGGTATAACTAATTAAAAAGGGAAATTACATGTGCATTATTTTTTAGATATTTATTTATTTTATCAATAAAATATATTATATGATTTATTAGATTTATCATAATGATTATCCAATGTTTCATAAAAAATTTAAAAAATTATTAATAAATTCATGTAAAAAAAATAAAATTATCATATCAATAATTTGAGTACATGGTTTTATATTTTGAAAGTATGTATTAAAAATATTCATTCGTCCATTGATTTTTCTGGAAACACCTAGAAAATATGGTGTCCTATTTTGGTGATTTCATCTGAGTTCATTATAATTTCTTGTATATAAGAAGGTTTGGACATAAAAATAAATGAATCTTAGTAACATGTAATGAGACTATGTAACTATTATGTAAATTTCGATAAAAATGAACACTATTAAATTTTAATAAAAATTGTACATCAGTAATTAAACATAAAAATTATTACAACATATCTAACTTATAAATTGATGATGGAGGCTCATAACCATTTGAATTTAAGAATTTAATTTGTATTATCAAGACCAATAATTTTATGATTCACAATGTTTATTATTCTCACAAAAAATATAATTTCAGAGGTATTACTATCTTATAAAAATGTATTTTTAAGAGAATGTAAAACCAATATATTTTCTGAATTTATTTGTGGGGGAAAATTAGGGTCATGAGATGAATTCTATAATCCAAAAATTCATCTTTTAGACTACTTTTAACATTTTTTATATCCCCTTACACCATTATATAATAGTTTATTCCATTTTTATTCATAAAAATGATTTTGAATATAATAGTAGTTATAAATTATATATCCCATTATTATCATGTGACTTTATTAAATTAAAATACAATGTTGTGAATATTCTAGTAGCATGATCAATCATTTAAATACCAACATTATCGATGGGTGAATCTTTCTCAAATATTATCGCATAATATACTTTAATCCCAAAACTCATATGATTTTAATTAATAGTTCATTATGAAGGGTTTCACCATAAAGTTTTCACATAATAGTTGATTAAATGATATAGTTTATGGGTGTTAAAATATGTAAATCATAATAAATTTCCACATGAAATATTTTAAAATAACTAAATAACAAATATTCTTTTGATAAACATTTTATAAAATATTGGAAAAAATGATTACCTTGGGTAGGATGGTCATTTTGTAATGACCCAACCCCAGTTACCCAAAGTCGGTGAATTATTTTAATACATTGTCCTGATACAAGGAAGTCATGTCCCGAAATCTGACCAGTTTAGCAGTCTTGGAAATAGATTACATACATGAACATTACATTACCTTATAAAATGAAAATCAACAACCACATTGTCTCCATTGACCACATTCATATCCCTTAAACGATCTATGCGGGTCAGTCATAATACACTTCTTGGAAATCATGGGAAAATAAATAATAAAAAATGGGTGAGCTCAGATGCTTAGTAAGGGAAAAATAGCCGAAGATATCATAAACAGTAGGCATGGTGAATAATTGAAAACACAAACCTTTACAGGTAATAAACATGAACACTTTAAGGAAGAAATATGATTGAGTAAATAATTCTAAAATAAAACATAGTAATAGATATTCTACTAATCGAATAAACACATGTACCATAAATATTATTTTCATAATGAGCGAATGTATAATGCCGGAAATTCTGAAACATTTTGTCAACGCCATGGGTAAGACGTCTAAAAATGATTAACGTCTTGGCCAAAACCATATATCAAATTGGGAAAAGGCCTCGGGCAATTCAACATATAATTGTCCCATGAGGCCTACTGATGCATCGAAGAGAAATATCAGCCTCCACCCATCACTTACTATGTATAATACATCCCTCATATGAAAAGATAGAAACATAACTTAAACATTATTATTAAAACTAGAATAAAAAATGTAATTACTTTTTCCATAAACCATGAATGGTATAAAAATAACACATCCACAGTAAAACATATTACAAAACCTTCAATAAAATATGGAATATTGTTATCATAATAAATCAACTACAAACAAGTTTAAAATCCATTAAAGGATGTTGACATTGATGAAAATGATTTGCAAAACACTTTGAGAGAAATATCCTTTTTTCATGAAAACATTTAAAAGTCACAAAATTTTGAAAGGAAGAAATTTAAAGATAATTTTTAATCAAAGTGTCTCATATCCATTTGAAACTTTTGAAAGTAGTTAACATTTTAAAAACATTAATATCTATATAAATATATCCTTAAACCCCATTTGGAAAACATGGACATTAATTAGAATGATTTAGAAGAATAAATATTTAAACCATTTAAATTGATTATCTTTTCAAAGAGTCCATTCCATAAAACCTTAAAATATTCCTTTTGAAAATAGTTTTATGAAACACAGATGTGGATGACAAAGAGGTCCCAGTAGATACTCACATAAAAACACCCTCAGATAATGAATAGATTTTAGAATTAACCCTTACCTTACACATTCCTTTGGTCGAGCATACATTTAACCTCTTGTATAATGACCATAGTATGTTATTAAATTATACCAGAAACATATTCATATTTATTATATCATACATGATTCATTCATGACTTTATACTACCCATTTAATAATGATTTCCGTGTTGAATTAGCATTTCGGGTAATAATCAGTGCCTTTATCGTATGTGTTTTAACTTGTTATCATTTATCGTATCATTTAGATCATGGTTTACATACATCCAGAATATAAAACATGATTCATATATAATACATATTTAGAATATTAATATTTATAACATATTGATATATTAAATGGAAAACATCGTTTATGGAGACGGTAGGTCGTACGTATGCGTAAACGTTGTTTCCGTTTTATTATCGTATTGAATGTAAGTAAGTGAATAAGATATATGATAGTACATAAATATATATATCTACTAAGTAGAATTATTATGTAATATATTACATACTTATTAATAATATATATTTTTATAATCATCTTTGAATGGTGAATGTGGAAATGAATCCCATCGTGTTGTGGAGATGGCAATCCGTACGTACGCACGAGCGAAAATATCATTATATTGATGGGAAATTCATATGTAATTGCATGGAATATCATATATACATAATAATTAACATTTTATATTTATTATTTACATCAGTTATACTCATTATTAAACCCATCCAAATAATGAAGTGTTTGAATAACAAATTACACCAAGACGTGGAGACGGTAAGTCGTATGTATGCACGTATGGTGACATTGTCATTTATTAGATGGATAGAATAACGAATATGGTTGTACCATATTTATAATAAAATAACATTTTGTATAAGGTATGGTATTTATTAGTTTTGTATGGAAACAACAAAGAAAGAGGGAGTGGAAGAAGAAAAGAACTTGAAAGAGTGTAGTGAAATTATTACCTCTTCTTCAAGTGTTTCCATGGGAGTTGATCCAAATGACTCCTTATGTTGGATTTCTGATAAAAGTACAAACTCTAGGATGAATTTAAGATATTTGGGTAGGGTTTGGCAGAGAAAAATTGTTTTGGAGGTGCGAAATTAAGAGAAGAGGAAGTACCCTTTTACAAGATAGTTGATGGTCACATTAGGAAAAGCTTGAAAAATTATTTTATAATAAACTCATTTTTGGTTAATATTATCTCAAAAATGAGTTTTTAGCCTTATTTTGTCTTGGGTCGAAATAATATCAAAAAATAGGTTTTATACAAGTTTATTTTACCATTTTAACCCTATCGTTTAGATTTAACTCATAGTAAAAAAGTTTGACATTTACCATGTCTCACTGTATTTTTATATTTTATGGTTAATAATCATACTATAACAAGCCAAGAGGACACATAGTGGTTCATTATTAATATATATATCCTTATCAATGTCCTTTTAACGAAAATCAGATTTTTAGGAATATTATATCAATTAATAATATAATATTTTTTAAAAAACTAAATTATGTCAATTTTGACACTATTTAGCATTTGGATTTTGTCAAAATTATAAAAGCATGATTACTTGGAAAAAAAATTTATTTAATCAACCATTACATGTCATATTAACCTATAAAATTAGTGTAATTCATCAAAAGTCTAAATTTACATTTATTTGGATATTTAAAATATAAATTATTTTAATCTTTCATTAATAAGGTTATTACTGCATCATGATTGAGTCATAAATAAATTAACTTATTTAATGTATACAATTTATAAATAAAGAAAAAATATGTAGAAAACATTGTTATATTTCTAATTAATATTTATAGTCGAATTTATCTTATGTATAACCATATATAAAAACAGTTTAGTTATTAAACTTTGAATTTTACTTTTTTAACTCTTCTTTAAATAAAATAATTAGAAATGTCCGAATCTTATCCATGTAGACCAAAGGGAGTCATATTGTATTCCTAATGTTTTATTTGGTTTAATTATACTTATCAAATACATGTTAGAAATGTTTTAGCATAATTATAATATCATTTGTACCATTAATTACCCCATTTACTTTTAAACATGGTAAATAAAAGTAAAAAGTTACTATTCAGTAAAACTTATTTTCATCTTATTAAACCAAATTTTACTTAATAATATCAAATGTGTCTCTCAACCTTTTCAAATTCATGTCACAGAAGTAGTAAAATTATGTTTTTTGCAAATTTGTAAATGCTCCTACAAGGTCGGTAAAAGACGGAAAATTGTTCCATAAAGTTTTATACATCTAATTTTATTATAAAATGACTTTAATGAATTAAATTGAAATTATATAGGTATTATAAATATATTCTGACTAAAAATTAATTTAAATAAAATAAATAATTATTTAAATAAAAAGTATGTTTTATATAATAACGTAGTGTTTTCCACTATTCATCAAAAATTGAAGGTTTTAAGACAAATACCAAAAATTCACCGTAAGCAAATTTTAATATTCCAAATTCAAAAATGAAGTCTAATTTACCAAATTCGAAACATTGAAGTATCATTTATTAATTTAAAAATAATTTCTGTTCTCAAAACCAAAAGGCGGGTTTTAAAAAAGTGAAAACTATCAAAAGATTGACATATGTTTATGTCAAATTTAAATGTGAAATTACTTATAATGACCTAAATTGTATTAAATGATAAAAATATGATCTAATTATACGTCAATAGCATTAAAATTCATAGTTTAAAACTATTAATTATTTCGATTAAAAAAGATGTTTTCAATTAAAACATGGTATTTTTCACTACTTGTCAAATTATGAAATTTATCAAAAAAATACCAAAAATTTATCCAAACAAAATTTTTATATCCAGCTTCTAAAGAATAATTTATGTTCATTAAATTTAATATATAAAAGTGTCAAATATCAGTTTTAAAAATTGTTCGCCATTAAAACATGGTAAAATTGCATTTTTGGAAAAATACTTCTTTTATCTGAAAAATGAATTTGTTCATATATTATGTCTAAGAATCACATATGGATTTTAAAATTATATAGAGTATATAATATTCAAAATGTAGTAAATACTATTCATACCTTCTTTTTGAATGGCTTGTTGGATATGTTGTGGTGCGCTCAAGTTCAGAGTTGCGTGTAGCGCAAGCTATTGAATTACTTTAATGCGATAATGTACTTTGAAATCTAGGGGAGTTACATTATACCCTCCTTAAATAATTTTTTTCCTCAATATTTGAAATTTATCTTCGAAAATAAAAGGCTAAAAATAGAAAAATACATTTTTGGAAAACCAACATCGGAAATTTGGTAAATAAAACTTAGTCTTAATAAGAGGGAAAGGGAACGAAAAGGTCACCACCATATTATGATATCGATTAGAAGAACATTGGTGGAAGTTAAAGACACATAATTGGAGGAAAATGTAAATATTTATAGGTACTGATTGAGGTCATTAATCACAAACAAGTGTAAAATTGAGGGCCTCAAAGCCATCAATCAAAGATGATGTAAAATATCATTGGTTCAACAAAACATATGGTATTAGGGTAACACATTTCTGGTTTTTAGATCCCTTACCTAATGTTTAAGAATTAATTTATTCATAAAATAATAGGAAATATATATATATATATAATTGCCAAGTAGAGATTCATACTTAAACAAATTTCTACCACAAACTCATCTTTCACTCCAAAAGATAATAGAATTCAAAAATATTCTATTTATCCTAATCATATAGGGTTCCAAATAACTGAATTTATAATTTATTAGTCATACCATTTAAAAAAATGCATTATAAAAACCAGGAAATCACCTAGGCCAGTGGTAGGTGATTTACCTTTTTTGCTCTTCAGTTGCGGTTTCAAGTCTCGCACCCCTTCCAGACGCGATGGGTTGTCGCCCGTCCTCCGGGTTTTCATATTTATAACAATCCAAAAAAATCTTAAGGAATGATTTAACCGAAATAATATTATCCAACATCAAAATTAATCCATTACATCCTTTATACTTATCCAAAATACTTCTGTCCAAACTCAGAGTCCAAAATTTATAATGAAGGTAAACAAAATGAAGATATCTTTTTCCACGTAATAACATATGAATACCTTCATCATGTGTTTTTTTAAAACATTGTAACACCATGAATTACCATAATACCTTATTGATTACATTCATTCTCCACTATTCCTTATATAATACTAGATATATTCCTTATATCTAGAAATTTTGAATATTCCAACAATGATGGAATAAACAAAACATTAATCAGTTCCAAGGTAGTCAAGAGTGTCCAATATAATTTATCCTAATCAACCATATCTAATTCCAAATCACTAATTTAGTATTAGGACCATATTAAGGTTTACCTTTCCTTCAACCATGTATTTTACAAAAAGTTTAATCTGAAACTATTTCACTTTACTTGGTACCAAACAATATTAAATCCTTAATGAAATAGTATTGCAGTATAATCCTTATTTATTTCCATAATTCATATAACCAGTACATCATTGATACAACCCTCAAATGAAATAATTATTTAATAACAACATAATAACACTAGTCATTCCTCTTCATTTGTGGTAGTATTATAACTTGATTATTATCCAATAGCATCATTTGGGGCATACTCAGATGATTTGGACATTGATTCACATAGTGTCCCAAATCCTTACAGATGAAGCATTTTTACATTTGAATCCTCTTTATTACCCTTGAAATCACGTACTTGGTGTCTATTTTCTCCCCACTTATAAAAAAAATCTAATTCCCTTCAAGCATTTACTAAGGTGATTCTTTCCACAGTTATCACATTTGAGAAAATCCTTCTTTCCCCTCTTCCCTTTATCCATCCTTCTATATACCATCCTTTTAATCTCCCGCTTCTCTTCAAATCCATAGGACTCATAGAATTCCTTACTTATGTTGTTGACACATGATACTATTTCTTCATATGATGAGAATATGTGGGAGACTATTTCCCTATTAAATGTTGGATTTATACCATGAAATATAGGATCCTTCTTAATATTTAGATCAAGCGTATTGTTGGAGTTCTCATTCCTTCTACTAGGCATCATTTCTAAACAATGGCATACAATAGGGTAGTTTATGAATCATAATACATAATTCCAAAATTTTAAAACACTTAACATAAATTGAAAAGTTTATGGATATAATCAATAATCATAAAAAAAAATCTTTGAGGAGGTATTTACTCACAAATCCTTCATAAAGGTTTGTAAAGAAAATTTGAATTATCTTAAGCATATCCCCTGGGAGTGTCGTAACCAAGAGTGCATTAAGGCCCATTGTCGTGTACCAGGATACCTCGGGTCAAGCCCGAAACTCCTTGTCAGAGTTTTCACTCCTAGGTACATCTGTTCCAGAGCCACCTCTACCTGATCGTATCCAGACAGGGATGTATGGCTTGGAAAATATACAACATCTCTACATTACCATAATTTTAAGAAGTTATTCTATACAAATCCTCAAAGTCTATCTTAGGGTAATGTCCTCTAATCAAGGTTTTTCTAAATCTAGTTTCCAAGGTATGTACTAAACTTCCTATGATACTAACTGTAATGCCCTAACCCCAGTTACATAGAGTCAATGCATTATTTTAATAAATTGGCATGATACAAGGAAATCATGTCTCGAAAGACCGATCAGTTTAGTAGTCTTAGAAATATATTACATACATGAACGTTACATTACATTATAAAATGAGAAACATCAAAAACATTGTCTCCATTGACCCCATTCATATTTCTTAGACTATCCCTAAAAGTCAGTCATAATACACTTCTTGGAAATCCTGGGAAAATAAAATATAATAAATGGGTGAGCTTAGATGCTCAGTAAGGGTAAAAACATTAGCGGAGGATAACATAAACAATAGGCATGGTGAATAATTTGAAACACATGACTTTAGAAATAATAATCATGAACATTTTATGGAAGAAATATAAGCTAAGTAAAAAATGTTATAATAAAACATAATCAAGGGTATTCTACAAGTCAAATAACCACATGTAAAATCAATATTATTTTCATAATGAGAGGATGTATAATGTCATACATTCTAAAACATTTTTTCAAGGCCTCTACTAAGATGTCTAAAATTATTTAGGCCTTGGCCAAAACCATATATCAAATTGGGAAAGGTCTCGACCAATTCCATGTCTAATTTTCCCATGAGACCAACCGATGTATCAAGGAGAAAAATATGGATCCACCCGTCACTTACAATTTCCAATACATTCCTCATATGAAAAGGTTGAAACATAACATAAACATTCGTATTAAAACTAGCATATGAAATGTCAATAATTTTTCCATAAACCATGAATGGTATAAAAATAACACATCCATAGTCAAACATAACAAAAAACCTTCAATGAAATATGGTATATTTTTATCTTAATAAATCAACATCAAACAAGTTTAAAATCCATCAAAGGATGTTGATATTGATGAAAATTATTTGTAAAACTCTTTGAGAGAAATATGAATTTTTCATGAAAACATTTAAAGGTCACACAATTTTTAAACTATGACATTTAAAGAAATTTTGGAATCAAAGTGTCTCATACCACTTTGAAACATTCTATTTTAGTTAACATTTTAAAAACATTCATGTCCATATAAATAAATCCTTAAAACCCATTTTGAAAACATGGACATTAATGAGAATGATTTAGAGGAATGAATATTTAAACAACATAAAATTATGATCTAGTTAAAGAGTACCTTCCCTAAAACATTAAAATATTCCTTTTGAAATATTTTTATGAATCATGGATGTGGATGATAAAGAGGTCCCAATAGATACTCACGTAAAAACCGCCTCAGATAATGAAGAGATTGTAGAATTAACCCTTACCTTGCACTTTCCTTTGGTCGAGGGTACGTTTATCCTCCTATATAATAACCATAGTAGGTTATTATATTATACCATAACAATAATCATATTTATTATATCATACATTATTTATTTATGACTTTATACAAACTATTTAATAATGATTTCCATGTAAAATTAACATTTATGGTAATAATCGCTTTCTTTATCTTACGTTTTTTAACTTGTTATTCTTGATCGTATCATTTAGATAATTATTTACATACATCCAGAATATAAAACATGATTTTTATATATTATATATTTAGAATATAAATATGAATAATAGATAGATATATGAAATGAAAAACATAGTTTTTGGAGGTGGTAGGTCGTACGTACACATAAACGTTGTTTCCATTTTCATATCGTATTGAATATAAGTAAGTGAATAAGATATATGTAAGTATGTACATACATATATATATATATATAAAGTATAATTATTATGTAATATATTACATACTTATTAGTAATATATATTTTTATAATCACTATTGAATGGTGAATGTGGAAATTAATCTCATCGCGTCGTGGAGACGGTAATCCGTACATACACACGAGCGACAATATCATTATATTGATGGTGAAATAGTATGTAATTTGATGGAATATCATATATAAATAATAATTAACATGTTATATTTATTTTTTACATCAATTATATTCATTATTATACCCATCCAAATAATGAAGTGTTTTAATGACAAACTACACCACGACGTGGAGACGGTAAGTCATAAGTATGCATGTATGGTGACATTGTGTTTTGTAGGATGGATACAGTAATGAAATTGGGTGTACCATATTTATAATAACATCACTGTATATAGAATATACTAGAGTTGTTATTTTGGTAAGGAAACAACAAATAAAGAGGAAGTGGAATAAGAAAAGAACTTCGAAGAGGGTGGTGAAATTATTACCTCTTCTTTGGGTGTTTCCTTTTGAGTTGATCAAAATGGATCCTTATGTTGGATTTATGAGAAAATTAAGGCCTCTAGGTTGAATTTAGGATATTTTAGAGGATATTTGGGTAGGTTTTGGCTGAGCCAAATGGTTGTGGAGGTGTGAAATTAAGATAAGGGGAAGTACCCTTTTATAAGAGATGGAAGGTCACTTTAGGAAAAGCTTGAAATATTAATTTATAATAAAATCATTTCTGGTTTCTAATGGATACAAAAGATTTTTTCTTCGAGACTTATGTGTTTACGGTTCAAAATACTATCAACCAATTGGTTTTAGACATGTTTATGTTACCATTTTAACCTTATCATTTAGATTTAACTCTTAGTTAACATGTTTGACATTTACCATTTCTCTTTGTATTTTTATATTATATGGTTAATAAGATTACTATAACGAGACAAAAGAAACCCAAATGGTTCATTATTAATATATATAACCTTATATAAGTCCTTTTGTCAATCCATAGATTTGTATGAATATTATTTTAATTAATAATATTGTATTTGTTTTAAAAACTCAATTATGTCAATTTTGACACTATTTAGTATTTGGTTTTTATGAAAATCATAATAGCCTGATTACTTCAAAAAAATTATTTAATAAACCCTAACATGTCATATTAACATATTATTTTATTTTAATTCATCAAAAGTCTCAAATTACATTTATTTAGATATTTATAATATAAATTATTTTAATCTTTTATTAATTAGCTAATTAATGTATCATCATTGTGTCATAAATAAATTAAATTATTAAATGTCTAAAAATTTTAAATAAAATACCATTATTTTGGATATTTTCTTGTCTTTATAATAAATATTTATAGTCTAATTTATCTTATGTATAACCCTATATTAAAAATGGTTTAGTTATTAAAGTTTGAATTTAACTATTTTAACTCTACTTTAAATAAAATAATAATAAATGTCCTACTCTTATCCAAGTAGAAAAAAGGGGGTTATATTTTATTTCTAAGGTTGTCTCTTGGTTGTATTATACTTACCCAATAGAATTAGGACATCTGTTAGGGTAATTATAATATCATTTTAACCGTTAATTACCCAATTTACTTTTAACAGTGGAAAATAAAAGTCAAAAGTTAAAATTCACCAAAATTTATTTTCATATTATTGAACAAAATTTTACTAACTGATGTCAATCATGTCTATCAGATTTTTGAAATTCAACTCACAGAAGCGATAAAATTATGTTTTATGCAGATTTGTAAATGCTCATAGAAGGTGGGTAAAAGACGGTAAAATGTTCCATAAATTTTTATAAATCTGATTTTATTAAAAAATTAATCCAGTGAATTAAATTGAATATATATATGTATTATATATCTATTTTTACTTAGAATAAATTTTAATAAAATAAATAATTATGTAAATAAAAATTTTTCTTTATATAATAACATATTGTTTTTTACTATTCATCAAAAATTGAATGTTTTCAAAAAAATATCAAAAGTTTACCCTAATCTACTTTTGATATTCTGAATTCTAAAATGAAGTCTATTTTGCGAAATTAAAAACATTGAATTTGCATTTTTTAATTGAAAATTAATTCCCATTCTCAAAACCAAAAAAGAGAGTTTTAGAAAAGTAAAAACTACCAAAAAGTTAACATGTGTTTATGTCAAATTTAAATGTGAAATGACTTATAATGGCCTAAACTATATTAAATGATAATAATATAATATAATTATACTTCAAACCCATGAAAATTTATAATTCAACACAATAAATTATTTTGATTTAAAAAAAGTTGTTTTCAATTAAACCATAGAATATTTAACTATTCGTCAAATTATGACAGTTATCAGAAAAGTACCAAAAAATTATCCAAACTATATATTTATGTCCCGCTTCTAAAGAAGAATTTTATTTCATTAAATTGAATATATAAAAGTGTTAAATATTGGTTTTAAAAAGGGTTCTCCATTAAAAGATGGTAAAATTTCATTTTTAAAAAATACTTCTTTTATCTGTAAAAATGAATCAGTAGTTATATTATGCCTAAGAAACACATAATATAGATGTTAAAATTATATAGAGTATATACGATTCAAAATTCTGTTAATACTATTCATAACCTTTTTTGAATGGCTAGTTTGGTAAGTTGTGGTGCGCTCGAACACGGTGTTGTGTATAGCGCAAGCTATTGAATTAATTTAATGAGATAACGTACTATGAAATCATAGGGTGTTACACATTTTATGGGAGTCTTTTGACATATAATATGGGTCACGTGACTCTGTCAATTTTGGTTATTATCGTGTTGATTTTTTTATTGATCCCCTCAAATAATTATAATTATTAATTAATTTTATCTCATAAACTGTTCAGTTTGTGAGTTTAATTTATCCTATAGGGTTTGAAATTTATTATTTAATTATTTTTGTTCCTAATTAGAATTCATTTTTTTTCTTTTCCCCATAATAATAATATTTTATTGGGGCTTGAAAACCATACCCTTTAGCACATCCATATTTTTCTTATTACTATAAATCAACCGTATGTAGTTCCATTTCACATATAACAACTGAATAATTTTGTGTCTAAACCAAATAAAAAATTAAAATAAATTGTTGTTATTAGGTTTTAATATATACAATAAAAAAATTAGTTAAATTATATATGAAAACAATTCCCATGTTTTTTGGCATATTTTATATACTAGTAGTCCCTTTTTATTTACAATTTATTATTTAAACAACACTCGACATGGGTATGGTGTATGTGTTACAAATAATTTATTAACTGAACTACTTTATTGTTTTAAAATAATTTTTTTTCATTTGAACACCTTAACTATTATATATTAAATAAATTAAAATTTACCTTAAAGGTATCCTCTTTACATTAAATTATTGATGTTTTTTTGCATGTTTTTAGGTTTTATTGGTATCAAATCAGTTTTGGTGGAGTTAAGAGCTGGTTCCACCATCATATTAGAACTGTAGGTGGCATTGGGTAACTAATGGGATGGTATCTGGAACCTGTTGTTCCTAAAAGAGGTGAGGGTTCATATGTGCTTCCACTGAGTACTTGAAGGCCCAAAAACTAGAACCTTATAACCTTATTTCATTTTTATTAGAATAATAATTATTGTAATTTTCCATCTAACACATTTAATCCCCTTTTTTACTTCCCTCAAATTTACTTCTCCCTCACTATCCAAGATCCATATTAGGGATCCTTCTTATTCCATTCATCCCCATCCCATCATTCATCATGGATCTCGAGTGGTTTATGTGATTCTTCAATATCAAATCCAAGGAATCTCTTCCCACTTCTATATTCTTATGTTCTCCATTATCATTTTTATTTTTCATTAATTAATTTGTATATTTTGGTTAGTTATATCACCAATACATAAATAAATCAAATCTAAACCTTGAACATTATCCTCCTTTGTCAAAAGGAAGATCTAGTTGGGTGCTTAATTTATTTCGTTTATTTTTTACGGAGATCAATTTAGGTGTAGTTGTTTCTATCTTTTTCATGATTATAGTATAAATTTGAGGTTTAATGGTTAATTTTAATTAGAAATTTGTATTTTTATTATTATTGAAAGATTTTAGGAGTTTTTTCTTATTTTTTGAGGTTTAGTTCATTTTGATTATAGTTTTTAACTTATTATGGATTTTGGTTTATATAATTTTTATCTAATGGTTCTGAGATGTTTTTTTGTGGTCTTTGAGATATTATTTGGTGACCATTTAATTATAAAAGATCACATAAGATTATGGAATGTGGAATCAACCCTTCGAGTGAATTTAATAGCTATGTCTAGGACATCCAAACAATAATTTTTCAAGTTATTACTAAATATAGATACACTATACTAAACATGCCAATAATACCACCCAAACCAATATTATAAATTATATCCAAGAGTTTAAAGGGAGATCCCAATCCATCAGGATGGAAAACAGTTCCTGGGAATCGACAATAGCCTTTAGGGATGATTTCACTCAAATAAATAAGATGATATAATAAAAGACTATAATTGAAACATATAAAATAACGTAACAATAAAATTCTATAAACAAAACAAATATTAAATATATAGAAAACCAAGGTAAATAAATAAAAACCAACCATGGTCACCCATCTCTTGGTGGTCCTTGATCGCCCACCACATCTCATTTCACATGCCCTAATCCATCCGAGAATGAAAACACAATGGGATAAAATGAGAACACAATCATCTTCTACAAAATATGAATGATGCAATAACTAAGTTGTATATATAGGTTGTGAGGTAACAAAGATCAATAGGATCACATAAATTAATCGATGAAATTCCTCTACCAAAACAGATAGATATGATATTTTGAAAAGTGTAACATGGAAAAATGTTTTTTCATTACAATAATGTTGTTAAACCATTCCACGATCTTTTAGAAGGTAAATAAATAGAAAAACATGTCTAAGTTCCTTTTTAATAAAATAAACACTTTTTCCATAAAATAAATCCATTTTCTTTAATAGAGTTTTGAAAATAGTTTAACATGTTGAGGTTGTCATTATAAAGGAATCTTCAAGTTGATACCATGTATCACATAGTAAAAAAAATATATCAGGGAATACACATAGGTAAATAAAGTACCTCATAACACTGGTTATATATAATAATGGAAGTCAAACATTGAACAGATAGTGTCGATTAATGGTCAAATGATTAGAATCATGTATCATGTATCAATATTAGTTGTCATGGTCATATGTTTTGGGAACAGCCTAGATATGATATTGTGTCCTCCAAAAAATCAACCGTGACCAACTTCTTGAAAATTTCGTATCTATCCCTAACACAATCTTACCTAATCTATTCACACTCGTCTCCTCGGAGCACATCCCTAGAGTGAATCTATATTCCTTTGGGAGACACTATTCAGTGTGTGAGTTTGAGAAAACATAGAATAAATCTATGTTCTGTCATTTATCTACCCATGTTTCCCATGACCATTCAAATTGGTGAGTTAGATATCAAGTAACAAGTATCACAACGATGATCCATCGTCGTTTAATGATGAATAATCTTTACTCTATCCTATAAAAATTTCGCATCTCACCCTCACCCCAATGCTCCCTCAAAGATTATAACTCATGTTACCACACCTATTGTCATGTTCTTTTAGAACCATTCATCAAGGAAGAGTATACATAAAGAGTTAATCAATAATTTTCATCCAAAGATAAATTTCATCATAAAATGTAAATTGATCCTTAAAAGGTAAACCAAATTGACAAACCAAACCTTTAGTAATATAATAAATTATCACTATGAAATGTTCATTTCACAATGGGCATATCTTCCAAGTTACTTTAAACCTCATTTTAAAGTGCCAACTATGTCTTTGAACAAAGAACACAAAGATCCAACCAATACCCTCAATGTTTTTGTAATACCATAAGCTTCGACCCTTTCAAAACAACCCATTGAGAGATGTTATTTAAAATATACCAAAATTCATTTTAATGGAACACACACACATAACAACCCATTTGGAATTAACTTTAGGTAATTAACTTATCATCATTAAAATCAGGCTTTTCCACTTTGAAAAAAAAATCCCCCTATGTTAGAAAACAACCCAACAGATTTTAAAATAGATAATTAATTTCCAATATCAAACCATCCATTAAAAGTACTATTTTTATCAAAAGGGTAATTTTGAGATTAAAAATGATCATACATTATCTAACTAATTTCAAATGGAACAAACAAGAATTCAACAAACACATGAATCAAAATAAGAAGAAATCGAATATAAACACCTACTTGTAATATCTAGAAACAAACTACAATGAAACCAAAATATGTCTCCTCTAATAGTGATCACTGAATCAAGTATTTAATATCACGAGAGAAGCAATAAGTGGTCCTAGAAAAACTTACCCACAATGATAAATCTATGTCCAGTTAATCACATGGATTCCATAGTCTACAGGAAGAAAAAAATCAAGATAATAATAGAGATCAAAGATCAAGATGACAAATACATACCATAAGTAGATCTATGCATTGATAATTGATTTCATACACAAAGGGATGGGTTTTGGAGACAAAAATATGCCAATGAAGGCACCCTAAGTTCAAGTTGGTAGAGAAAGAGTAAAGGTTTAAGGAAAATAAATAAATAAAATAAGGGTCTTAAGGTTCAATTACCACATTACCACTGACACTGACCCATGTTTGGTGAAACTATCAATTAGATTATGGTTATTGGAGAAACATGTTAACCACTGCTCAGCCCACTAGTTGGGCCTTAGCCGTCACTAGGATGCAGGTGGACCATCTATTTCTTTACAGGTTTTATCTCATAGTCCACACCCTGTACAAGGATCTGAGACATCCTATAGCCCCTCAATACACTTAAAAAACTCATGGAGTGTTCCATTGATGAAATCTATACTAGGATGTTACATACACATTTTAATAATTATAAATGTATGAAATTAAATTATATTTTCATATAATAAAAATTTGTTTTTTCATAATAAAGGTGTATGATTTCAATATTTTTGATGACCTACATCTATTTTTTCCTATTTGGAATCATATTTTTAAACCTTTTATATATTTTGTTGGGAATATACATGGGTTTTTAAACATAATATAATTATATTACATGTTATAGTTAGTTTTTTCATATTATTTAATATGCATGCCTCATTATTGACCTTCAAAGTTCCATAACATCGAAATGTATTTTATTTTCCTTGATCATTAATGTTTTTTATTTTATAGGTGTTCAGGTGTTATTCCATAAATTATTTTTAGTAAGTATGAAAGTCATTTCTAGTTAAAATCTTATGTGGTGTGACCATAAATTAATAGATACATCATTGAGAATTTATTATCCTATTTTATTAAATGGATACTTTTTCCACTTTAACCATTATTAGATATATTTCAAAGATATTAACTTAACCACGGTTAAGAGTTTTCATCGGTGGTGATGTAACAACTAGGTTACTCCATTAAAAAAGAAATTATTTTATTATGTATTCATGTATTCATGTATTTCCATTACTAAAATATCTCATCCTTTATCAAATTATTTCTTAAAAAATATACTTATTCCTAAAAAAACTATATTTTTTTAGTGAATATTAGTAAAAAACACTAAATATTTATTTTTTTGTTATGAACATGAATTTATTTTTATTTAAAAAAAAGTTTAAAATTTAAAACATTTTCTTCATAAGGCTATTAATATTTTCAAACATCCTCCTCTAAATATTGTAATCAAAATGATGGTTTTATTCTAATATAAGTAAACATATTCTAAATAGTGTAAGTGTGAGGGAAAAGGTTATATTATATAATAAACTCTTTCTATTAATGAAATTTAACACTTTAAGTGATGCTTAAATATAGAAAATACATCCTTCTTTGGATCTTAACTGTAGTGTAGAATAAAAATTTCACTTGATTTACCTAGTTATTTTTTTCATCTTAAAGGATGGTATTATTTAATTATTAATTATGTTTGGTTTTAAATTTCAAGTATATATTTCTTATAATGCATTAATACGTTGATAATTCTGAGGATTATTTCATATTTTACTTTATATTTGTTTTCATAATTGTTTCCTTAATTAATTATATTCATGTTTAAGTTTACTAATACATTTTTCTACATGTTGATTTGATAAAACTTATGCTAAACGGATTGATAGATTTGTATTTATGTGGATGTTGTCATTTTTTATATCTATCATGTTGATATTTTTTATCTTGAGCATAGATACTTATCTGATATTTATATGGGAATGAAAGAAGTAGTATATTACAGTTATATGAAATATAAATGATTATGGATTTTGATTTCTATAATGGATGTGATAGGCTCAAGAAACTCATACTAGAGTACATCTTTTTCCACCTTTCTGATGGTAAAGGACAAATGATCGACTTGACTATGTATATCTCATAATATTTATATATAATGAGATGCGTCACATGACAAGGTTATACATATATATGTGTGGGTGGGTGAATATATATATTTTTATGTGTGTGTGTGTGTGTCCTTCTCCTCTTATGTAGTTTGGAATCAACACTATATACCTCATACCAATTCCTGGCTCCAAAAAGGTATGTACAAGTAAGGACCCTCCAATTTTTGGGTGTCACTTATTATAGTTTATAATCCATCTATCACATTTTTTAGTTATTATTAAAATGTTTGATTGATTACTACTTGTAATAAAATTGATGTATGTGTATGTAAATGAGTAGACATTTTAAGGAATACACTTGTTTTTTCACATTAGTGTTGAGGCATGTCGGTGGTGTCCTATTGAATATGTAACCTTCATGGGAAATCCAATAGACTTGAGACTTCACTTGGAATATTTTAGTTCTTAGGGATTAATGGATGTTTGTGGAATGTATGATCTAGTTAGTTGTTGGAGCAGGATGGTCTCCACTATGGTTTTTTTATTTTAGTGTTTGTTTAGATAAAAGACTACTTGGAATATAATCAACATTGATTGGTTTTTAGTATATTTGGCCTTGTTTGTGCATGAATTTATTTTCTCCCTATTTTTATACATTTTATTTCACCATGAATGATTTTCATTTCATTCGTATAGAATAAATTTATTTACCCTTTATTATTATTCATTTATTACATATTTTCTTTTTAGTTTTCATTTAAAACATCAAATATATGGATGAGTCATACTGATTCCTTAGGAAAATCAGTTAGGACCTATTAAACTATCTCAAGCTATTGAATCATTCCCTAAATTTTACATTTGACTTATTATGCTAGTCTCTATTCATTAGGTGTTAAGGGAACACTCTTGGGGTATTAGTGACCTAAATTGGGATCTATTCAAGATTTTGGTTTAGGTTCACTTTTATGTTATATCATAATAGCGTTGGTTTGTTGTAATTTTTACGTTTCATGTACATGAGATAAGACTACCAATAGTTGAGAAGATACCCATAAATAGTCACGATAAACTTCATTATGGTGACCGATTAAGTTACCAAGGAATTTCTAGGCAACAAGTTGGAACTATTGGTTTGAGTGAGAATCATTTCAAGTGCCTCTATCATGAAGAAGTGAATCTCAAGAAGTGTATATGGCTTGGACAAGATCAACTTAATATTTCATATCATGCATCATTCTATCTAATGGAATAGTTTATATGTATATATTGTCTATATTTCAATAAATATATGTGAATGGCCTTAATTAATTAATGAGTATCTAATAAAGTAAAATTTTTTCCCACATAACTTGCTAGTTTCTATATAATAAGTTAATGTCGCTCAATTATGTGACCATGCTATTTTTGAATTTATATCTTTTTTGGTGATGTGTTATTCCGATTTCTTAGTAATTTATACACTTTATCATGTAACCTTCTTCTAGTTTAGTAAAGAATTGGATAATTTTTATTAAAATTTATTGGTAAATCGCACTACTCATTCAATATTGAAAATGTGTTTGGGAATTGTTAATGAATTTGAATACTAAAGAATGTTAATTATTTTTATATTTAATAATGTACTATAAAATTTGTTTTGATTCATATTTATAATAATTAAATTCATATTCTATTTATTAAAATTATATTTTATGTTGTTAATCATTTTTAGTAGTATATTTTTTGACATGATCACCCCATTAGTAATGAATCATTATTTATTTTTTGAAAACTTGATTTTATATTTAATTTTACATATTTTATCCCTATATTTTGATGATATCCATGAAATTATATTTTTCATAATTTTGGAATGTATGCTAGAGAATTTTTCCCTTAAAAAAATATTGTATGTTGTATTGTAAAATTAAAATTATTGTAAAAGGAACTAGTTAATGATTTTCAAAATGAAATTTTATTTTTAGTAAATATATTTTCAAAAGTGGAATACAGATAATATTATCATAAAGATGATTTATATAGTTAATTATTTTTTTGAAAATTAGAATTTTGAAAATTATTTTAACCTGTGTTTTGAAATTAGAATTTATTATATTTGTAAAACCATTTTTAACATGTAAGTGTCTTCATAAATGGATATTAATGGAAAGGTAGGTATAATAAACCATTGGTGATTCTTATGGTTGGTGGAAATATCCATGTGCGGGTAATTGGTAGTATGTATATTGAAATTTTAATATTGGTTAATATATCCATTGGGTATTAGGATCTCGTGGTAATAGTAAGTTATAATGGTTTTGGGTGTCATGTATCAAATGTGTGGTGATTAATTGGGATGGGTGATAATGTTGTGATTAAGAATTCATCATTTGATGTTGGATTAGAGTTCGGATTAGAATTTTAATTGGTGATATTCAAAGTTATGTTAATCTTATGGTATTATGTATAAATAATATGATGAGTAATTTGATATTTGTTTTAGTGGTATATATATTAGTATTCCTCGTGGATGTTAGGATCCTACGGTGTTTTCTTTTTTAGGAAAATTTTTGAATTGTGCATTTGGAGGGTGGTGTATACCTCGGTGCACTCATCACACATATTTTGGTGGATCATGGATCTTTTGAGGTAGTTATTTTTAGGGTTAATTTCTATTATGACTTCTAGAGGATGATAATTTTTATAGTTGGGAACTTTCAATGGCCCAAGTACATGATCATTTAATTTCATGGTATTTTTTGGATTTTTTAAAATTTTAGGCAAATGAAGAATGTGTTGTTTTTAATGTTGTGTTCAAGATCAGAGGTTGTTTTTTGGAATTAGTTCTTGGATTTTTATGTTTATGGATGAAATTATTGGTGTTTTGGGTGTGGTTTGAGGTTTAGTTTTTAGATTGGAGATTTAGTTGGAGTTAAGACGAGGTATCACCTAAAATTTTGTACTTCTAATGGAAATAGGTATCCAATGGGTGTAGTATCTAGTACTCTATTAGCTTGATCGAGTTGAGGGAACCATGATAGTTCCATCGAGTACTTGGTGAACGCAAACCTAATACTCAATAGCTTTATGCCTTTTTAAATTCATTTTTTCTATTTTACATAAAACTCATTCAATCCTTTTTACTACTTTCCCAAAATTCATTTCTCCCCCACCAACCATAATCCCTCAAAAGGACCCTCCCAATTCACTTCTTCCTCTATTTCACACTGCAAGGATAAAGGTTATTTTAAAGTATTTTAGGTTATCAAATCCTACATTACTTTTCACATTAATCTATTATTACCTTATAATTTATTGTTTTATTTTTCCTTAATTTAATTATAGATTTAGGTTGGTAGATTCACCAAGTCAGGGTGAAATCATATCTAAACCTGTAGATTCTTAGTCTTTTATCTAAAGGAAACTCTACGGGGTTGTGTGTGTTATGTTAAATGTATTTTTTATGGGAAGTGATTATGATGAAATTTTTTCTTGGGTTTTCATGAGTTTAGTGTATAAGTGGATATTGAATGGTTTTTTTAATTAAGGCTTTAGAATACTTTGATTATGGTAGGATTTTAGGATATTTTCTATTATTTTTCTTGAGACGTTGTTAAACATTATTATGTTGTTTAACTTATTAGTGAATTATTTTTATTAAAATTTTTAATGGTTCGTAGGAGGTATTTCGTGGGATTTGGGATGTTCTTTAGTTATTCTTGAACTGTTAAATATTTTACAAGATTGTAGAGGATGATCCCTACCATTCAGGTGAATTTCCAAGTTATGTATAAGATATCCAACCACTAGTTTTCGAATTATAAATAATTCCCGTATACATATTTTATGAATTATAATTGAATTAAATTCCATTGTATTTTCCTATAATATGAAGAAAAACAATTCATACAAATTGTATTTTATGTAAACCTATGTGATGACATACTTTTAAACAATCCCATCTAGAATCCCATTTTTTCAAAACCTTTAAGGATAGTTATTTGGGAATTATCATGGTTTTTTAATCATAATAAAGAAACAAAATATGGAATAATTTTTCATTCCAAATATTGACTATTCATGTCTCATAACTGAATATCAATGTTCTCTTACATTGAAACTTTTAGTGTGTTCTATAATCATTAACATGTTTTGTTTTATAAGAGTTCAAGAATTATTCACTAATTTTTTATTAAATTTCAAGAAACTTTCATGACAAAAACTTGATTGGAGTGACCATATCTCCTTAGAAACTTATATATTATATTATTATCAAGTTTTATTAAATGGATTGATCCATTCCAATTTAACCAATATGAGTTATATTGATCCCATGTGTAACAATCCTCAGTATTGTATACGCCACATAACAATCATTGATATATTTTATTTTATAAGTGTACATGAATAATTCTATATTTTTTTAGTAAATGTTAATAATCATTTTAGATAAAATCTTAAGGGGAGTACCATAACTCATTAGAAACATCTATATCACATTATAGTCACGTTTAATTAAAAGGGTCATATCATTCCACAATAACCTATATGAGTTATCTTGATCCAATGTGTAATGATCCTTAGTAGGCCATATGACTTGCCATAATTAACCATGTCAGCCAGCCATGTGGTGGCCAAATGTCATTTCACGTTCCATGTGGAAGGTATTTTCCACATCTATTTGGGGTTTTTTCTGCACCCCCCATAACATGAACTTGGGACCTCTGTCCAAGCATCCAACCAAGGATCATTATAAGTACCACATGACCTTGAACATCTAACCTCATTGGTATCATGTAATACATTTGTTTTCTTTTGAGCACACTATAGTCTATTACCCACTAGGGTCTCTTACCAGAATAATGGTTTTCCCTATAGGAAAATAAAAGTACATTCGTTGTGTCTTCTCATATCTTAAACACACCTTGGTGAACTTCTTATAAGGTCACCAATCATGATAATTATTTTATGACAATAAAGATTAAATATGGGGTTTTAATCATGTGGGATCTCAAAAAACAAAGGTGTGACTTTTTGACATGGGTAGTAACATTTATCCTTTCTAAGTCTCATTTTTTAGGGGTATTTCACTTTCCTCCCCTTTAATGTACAACACCCTCATTGTGGGTCCCACAAACCAAACCTAGGAAGCTACACTACACTTCTGGAAGGTTATTGGCACTAATACTATTTTGTTGCATCCCGACCCAAACCACTGGGTCCGAGCCATAATGAAACATGACCTCTTGTGAATATCCCCATATGTAAGAGGTTGCGAACTAGCAGTGAGGGTCTAAGCCCACCTGTTGGGAGACAATACCCTACATTAGAGTGCATATAATAATTAAATACCCAATATAATAAATAAAATAAATTGTTACAGTACATCTGAAAACTGAAATATGGAAATTGTGATATAATAACTAAAAAACATGCATCCTGGGTACACGTAATGCTAGTAAAAAAATACATCAGCAAACCTCCCGCACGAACTCCATCCAAAAAAAGATGGATCCTCCTCCTCCACCTACTCAACCAAACACAACATGTAATTTTCCCTGCACTAGTTCTCTGGTAATATAGTATATAAGTGAACTAAAAATCCTTAGTAAGTGTGAGTATAAGACTCGATAGAAACCACAAATGACCCTTCACATCAGGTCATAAAATATACAAGTCCATGTCATAGACCCAAATGGGGTAAAAATATAAAAACAATATTTCACACAAGAACCGTACACTTGTCGGGTCCTCGAGGACCAACTCTACCTACATTGGCACCATTCTAGGAGAAAAATAACTAATTCGGTATAATACATGTTGGAACATCAATGACCATGTATGACTCATCCACCTCCTCAATTGGATAGTGCATAAAACATGTTTTAAACATTTCTTGTATGGGATATCCCATGTACAAACAAGTTAATATCTCACACAACCCACTCAAAAGGGGATAGTCCATATAGAACCTCCTACTTTAATAGTACATACATAACGTTACTTGAAAATATGGGTAAAATATGAAATATCAATATCACATAAAACATGAATTATAATCATCCAAACAATCCATATTTAAGTAGCATAAGAGTGATTCAAGGTTACACAAACACACCTCATGTGATCAAGAATCAAACCTAGGTATCATTTGAAACATACTCACCCCAAAAAATCATTTCAAAACCCATATAATTCATGAACAAAATTTAAGGACTTCATTCACATATGTTTCACATTGGGCTATACATGAATTCTACATATGATGCCATTAACCTTAATAATTATATGCCTATTAAAATAATGATATGTTCCTCAGTAAATTATTTCTAGAATTATTTTTTGAGAATATTGTATTCTATGAATGAGTTTAAATATGTGGGTGTGAATAACATGTAGATTTTGTTAATATGGACATAAGACTTCATAAGTGTTTTTTCATTCCTTTAAATGAATCCAACTGAAATTATAATGCAATGATTGTGACCACCAAAAGTGGTATTAAAAATTTTTAAAGTAAAAATGGTTTACTCTTAATATGGAAACTCCTATTGTGGGGAGAATTGGCTCCATGATCAGAGACATTTCTCTAATATTTGAAGAATTTTGGTGGGGAGAATTATAATATCCTTAATTTTAAATGATAATAAAACCCTCTATTAATGAAACAACTATACTATTTTTTATTGAAATAGTTTTTAAAATTATAAGGAATATTTTTGAGTTAGATGCTGAGTTAGCGTGATATTCAGGTTCCTGTAAATCCTTGACATTGATTGAATAAAAATTTATTTATAATTTTATCACACACTAGTGATTTAATGTAAAAAATGATATATATCCCAATTGGAACATCTAATTAAAAATCCAAGAACTCTATTAGGTTTAGGATGTATGGTTTACCCTAGGCATGACATAATTTTTGTGTGCATTGATAGTTTGGTGAAATCCCATGTGAGGATAATTTATTCAATATTTTTATTATATATTTTATGAAAATAAAGGAATATCTCTCAAATAGTATCTATGATAGAAAACCCGAGACCTCCATTAGTTCTAAAAAATAAGATTTACACTAGGTGATATATAATATTTGTGTTTTTCTGACATTAAGTTACACTGAACATATGGGTAATCATAACTCATATATATATATATATTGATTGGTATCTAAAAATAATTACAATAATTTTATTATTATTATTATTATTTGTTTCATAAATAAAAAGTAAAATATACTTCCATAATTAAAAATTGTGTTGCATTAAAAATAAGTAGTGGATAAATTAATTAATCTTTAACGTTCTGTCCTAAGATACACTAAAATGGTGGCTGAAACTAGTGAGTCATATAGCCTCAAGCACACCTCCATGTATGCCATATGCTACTGACTACAAGAGAGGGCCTAAGGAGGTATGGTGGGGAGACTATACCCTTATATAAAAGTGGGACAGTAGGTATAGACTGAGATAATAAATAATGGAACCATAAAATATATCTAACAGTATAGTGGAAAAATATACCGTATATATGAACAACGGATTAGGAAACATTTAAGTTGTAAAAAAATGAAAATCCATAGGATGAGTCCTAAAAAAATGATGTCATGTAATGATGATATAAAAAATGGGGATATAGAAATATAGTATAGTAGGCATATACCACATGTTATACACAAGTACAAAAAGGCCAGATGTGGGCTCCACTAGTAACGTGAGCATATGCTCGGTCCTCTTATCTCATGCTCCAATTCTATAAGAAAATTAAATCATGAAATAATGAAAGGGAAGATTACAAAATCCAAACCAGAATTCATTAATTCAAATCAGGTAAAAAAATTGGTCCAAAGAGGGTGTCATATAAACCCAATAGACCACTGTAACACCCAAAAAATTAAAAAAGAATTTCATTTTTTTGATAGTATGTATGACACGCAGCACTAATCATTAAAAGTAATATAATATCTCAATAATTTATTATATATATACTACTTAAAATAAATTTAATCTGTTTTGTATACTTCATTTCAATAAACACTTAGTTAGCTTTCGTTGACCACAATAACAAGTTTCTTCTATAGCTTGTGTTATAAGATAGATCATGTTTTATAGAACAGAAATATATTATGAAAAAATTATTAATTAATATAATAATATATAAACTTTCCATTAAATTAGTATTTGTAAATTTTAATAACTAAATTTTTGAAATATATAGAAACATTTATCAGGTACTAATTCATTGGAAATTAATATAATATAGAATTGAATATAAAATATAGTTTTCTTAAAAAATATTTTTAAGCACCCAAAGTAATTTTGTTTTAATAAATTAAATAAATATATATTATTGAATGATATTAATGTAATATAAATAAATATATATATATATATATTAAATTAAATGAACTAATTTATACATTCATCTAATTGTTTTTCATGTGATAAGATAAGAACACATCTATATGTAATAATAAAAGCCATAGTTTTCTAAAGGCGGATTTTTTGCCTTTTAATGGTATACCCATTTTAAAACGAAATTTTATGGAAATTTTTTAAATTGAATATGATAAAATGAAAGTTTTATTAAATAATAATTTCAAAATTATATTCTAGTGAATTTTTGAAATTTTTATGGGAAGATTCATTTATTGATTAATACTGAAAAATTCTGAATTTTAATGGAAAACTGACATTTCTTCTAAATAATTTATAATGCTAAATTAAATTTAAAATTTTTTTATGGAATAATTAGATAAATTATAAATCTATTAATACAATTTAATTCGTTGGAATTATTTTTATTTTTAATTTATATAAAGAAACCTAGTATTCCTTTGAACATTTTTACTTCAAAACTCCATTTTCTCGTCCCATATGTGGGATCATTTTTAAATTAATTTCAGCCACATATATGATTGGAATTTAAAAATGGATATAATATTTTTAATAATACTAATTTATAATTTATCTTATTGTAAAATTAGTTTTTGACGAAAAATATTAAAGTAATTAATGAAAATTAATTAGATCGATTAAGGTAAAAATGAGTTTACGTTATGGTTAAACATTAATATTATGTGTTCACATGAATTATAAACTTTCCAAAAACAAAATATTATGGTAATATTTTGAAAATATAGTACCTTTTATTTAATTTTTATCACTATTCTAATCACATTATATAATGGAGACCTTCAAATAGTGTTTACCCTTTTGCATTTACAAGAATGTCACTCCCCCTCTACTATAAAAGGTAACTCATCACCCTCACTTAGTAAAACCTATCAAGACCATTAGATCTTCCAATTCATTATAATGTAATAGAAAAACTTCCCTAACCAAATCCTATAATCCTCTATTTCTGTAGAAATCAATTC
Source organism: Viscum album (assembly GCA_963277665.1). Taxonomy (NCBI): domain Eukaryota; kingdom Viridiplantae; phylum Streptophyta; class Magnoliopsida; order Santalales; family Viscaceae; genus Viscum; species Viscum album. The sequence continues at coordinate 94,676,834 of OY728136.1, read as the reverse complement.
AAAGAAGGCTTTTGGTATAAACCAAAAGGAGTTACCAGAAAAAGATGTAACGTTCTTCACATGCACTTTTGTTTTATTTTTTCAAAAACCCTTAATTTATCCTAATATATTGAATATATAATAACAAAATATTATGAAATATATTTATATGTATTTATGATAAAGTTACTTCCAAAAAATTCACAAAATCTTATCAAATGAGATGTGCAATCAATGTTCATGTGTACGATGGACTACCGCCTCACAAACTGATGTTGTCTGTTCTTCCATTTCCACCACTCAAGGTTTGTAATAATGATGGGTTTAAAGATTAAATATGATATATATGATATTTAATATATTACAATTCTTATAAAATTTGTATATAACACATACCTTCAAGTTTTTCATTTTTCGAGAATAGGATAACATCGTTTGTGGACATGTAGACTACCACCTCTTCAAAGCCATGTGATTCATTCAATCATTACATGGAATGTGTTAAGTATGGTTTTAAAAACAATATGTGATACATATGTAATAAAATAGATAATATATTATTAGTATACTTATAAATCATTTTATTTTCTTTCTTTTAATATGATGAGAAAATGTAAACAATATTCATGTGTACGTATGACCTACAATTTCCATTAATGGTGTTTTCCATTTCATTTATGAAAATTTTATAGATTGATTTAAATACATTAATATTATATATATATGTGATATTTAAATCATTTTTTAAATTATGGCGATTATTAAATCATGATCTAACTAATAGTAATAAAAAATAACAAGTCAAAACAAACTCATAAAACACGAAAATTATTATCCAAAACAACAAAATTAATGAAATATTATTAATGGAGTAGTAAAATATTATTAAAGGTTCGTATATTATAAAATAAATATTAATATGGTTCAATAATAAGTTATTAACATGTTTAAAACCATTATATAGGAGGTTAAAAGGCGTTCTAAAAAAACGGAGCGTAAGATAAATGATTTCATCTCAATTTCATTTCATTAAGGAATATTATATTATTATGAACCTAATTAATTTTTTATGGTGTTTATACTACCCCTTTACATTTAATATCATGAATAATTCATTATTCATGGTATTTTGTGTTTTATTTTTAATTAAATAATTTAAGGAGGTTTGAATTAAATGTTACTAGGTGGTAACAAATTTATAACCCAATTCATTTTTATAGGTTTATCTTACATTCAAATTGTCTTTAATATTATAAAATTATATATATAATGAATTTTTAAAATATATTGATTTATTTTAACTTATTATTTTGTGTATTTAAAGTTGATACACATAATAAATGCATTGATTAACTTTCACTTCAATTTTATGATCATTTAAAGGGTTTATTTCACAATCTCATTCAAATAGATTTTCTTAATTCTTAAATTTGCATTAAAATAAATTATTTTATAAATGTTAAATAAAAATTTTAATATTTTTATCTTATGGTTATTCATGATCATTTTCAAGTAATTGTAAAAATTTTACACTCTTCATTAATCAAATTGATTTAGAAAATGTTTTTAATTAATCATGACATTACTTCACTCTTCAGTCAGAAATATATTTTCTCCCAAAACCATGTATAAACAAAAAATTATCCAAAAAAAATTAACCTTTTAAAAACGATTTATTAAATACATTTTTACCCCTTTTTTCCTTTTCAAATGTTTTAAATGTAACCTTATTATCTCTTACTGAACAAGGATCTTTTTATAGCCTTTTTACCATTCAAAAGTATTGTTATTTTACCTTGTACCACATGTACAGATTTACCCACCATTATTTCTATGATGCTTCCTTTTCAATTTAATAATGTTAATTTTTAAATAATTTTTTTTTTAAAAGTTATTTTTAAATAAAATTTTTTTAAATTTTTTTCAAAATGAAAATTATATTTTCCTCAAGATTTTTTTTAAATGTAATTTTTTCATCAATAACCACAACCCTTATTCTTACTCAAATGGTCATAAATCCAATTAATACAATATTTATTCATAATATATATAGATTATAATTATTTTTCCCAAGGATATTATTGAAATTGACTTCCTTGAATCATTGTTATAGTCATTAACTTTCCCTTGATTTGTTCACTTTCTAATGAACATTGAACACTAACATTACCCTAAACATCCACATTATTTTTCATGAATATAATTATTTAAAAATCCTTATACAATTTTTACATATGTAATTTACATTAACAGTAACTTGGTTACATGGGTAAATATTTATAAATTTGTATTCATTAGTCTATACGGATATTTGATATGGGAAATTTTTTATGGATTTAATCGATAATTCGAAATATAATGAATGCTTTGGACATGGAAGGAACAAGATGGGGACCAAATAATGAAAGCCCCTTGATACATCATTAGTCTCAATTGATGAATTATTTAGTGTTCCACAGTTAATGGATTTTTACCCAGTATGTATTAAACTATCTTGAGGATAGATCTTGATAGTAAAGGCGTTATGTTACGGGGAAACCTGATGTCTGATAATTAAGCATTTCCTCCACTTTGACTAAGTTATCATTATCCATTATATTTCCACTATGAAAAATATATATGGATTAATTTCATTATCAAATTATTGATTAAAAGGCATAGTTTTCAGTTATTTATATTTATATATTTATTATTCTTTATCCAGATATTTAAATGGAATGTGTTCTCAGTTATTTCCATTTCAAGAATGATTATTATTATTTGTTAATTATTTATTCTATTTTAATTATACCTTACAAATAATTTGATTTCCCCATTATTGTTTTCATTTCCCTAGGTTTAAATAATGTGTAATGAGAAATATATTCAAGGATATTCTAGTTGGAATAATGTTATTATTGAAAATAAATTATGATTCCAGTTATGTATTCTTTTTTTGTATATTAATCATATATGAGTCTAGTTTATTGAGAATAATAAACTATTTGGTCCTATGGGGTTCAATTTCCTTGTACCTTATGCCAATGTAATAGTATTAAGACACCAGCTTCGAGATTATAAGGTTAGTCACTACAGTTGGTATCATAGGAAGGCAAGTAGCATCATTAGGAACTAGATTTTGGAATACATTGATTTGGGAGCATAAATTTATAATATAATTTGAGGATAAGTATATAAGAATATCCAAATGTATTGATAATGTAGATATTATGTGTTTAATTTTTTCAATACATCACTTTTTGAATAATATAAGCGGATGTGGTTCTAGAATAGTTGTATCTAGGGGTAATAACTCTAAAAAAATGAATATTGGGTTAGACTCTAGAATAACCATGTACACGACAATGAGCCTTGCAGTGAACCTATTTTTACACTCTTGGGGTTTATTCTTAGGATAATTCATATTTTTTACTACAAAAACATATGAAGGATTTGAATAAATTATGGGAAAAAATAATATAGGTTAAGTTTAATGTGTTTTAGATGAATAATATGATTTCATGAATTATATTTCCTATTAATGATTATGTTATTTTCTCATTATGATTATTGTTACTCATACTATTCTTTTTGGTTTTAGTCTATGGATGGAACCTGAATGAATCGTTTTAGCATTGGAAATGAAGGATAATGTCATGTTTATAATGATTAACCAAATTGGATGTTGATTGGAGTGAAGGATAACAAGTTTATTCCTAATAATTCTTCCTAAAATATGATTAAAAACGTATTTCGTAACCAACTCTCAGACTCACCAAAGAAGAGAAGGATGTAGTTTTCTAAGAACTCAAGTGGTGGAGACTATGGAGAAAATAAGGCTTAATTTCCATCTTGTAAGAAATTAGTAATGGTATTCCTAGTAAACTAAATCAATGGAACGATTAAATTCTTTATTTGGGTAAAATAAGGGCTTCAATCAAATAATTGTTGAGGAAAATTAAAGACTAAGATGGAACGAAATAAAACTCATCCTAAGGATCCATTTATAGTTTATTTCCTTAAATGTGGGGAACATGGGCATTACCTGATCAATTACCTCTTCTAAAGGGTAACCCTTTGACCATGTGAAGACCTTATTTGGAAGAAAATGTTTGAAGTGATTATGTATTGTGATTCAAGAAAAAAATTATGAAATTATTTTACCAAAAGTATTTGGGTTATATGAATTATGAAACATCTAATGATTCTATTATATTTTAGAAGTTTGTGTGTATTAATCCACGTTATAGGTATGAATACCATAGTGGGTTATGATTTTTCGATTAAAAATAATTTTAAAGACTTATTCATGTTTTAGGTTTATGTAATGAGGTTCTACAACTATTAAGGATATTTTAAGATAAATTTAGTACTTATATATATATTTTTGGAAAAATTATTTTATGAAAATGCCTTTATATTTTATAGAAAAAATATTGATGATATTGATAACATTTAGGGTTAATATGAACATTAATGACATTTTAATAATTGATATATAATATTATAATAAATTGTGAAAAAAGGTTTATATTGAAAACCCTAGTAAAAAGGATATTTAATGATTAATTTCAATTCAAGGATGTCCATCATAATATTGGAAATGTTATAGGAACAATAATAATGTAGTTTGTAAAAATTAAAACCCACATACATGGTGATAGCCCATTGCATCTGGTGAGGTGGTGGGGTTTGAACCCATGACTGAAGGAGGATAATGGTTTCACTCCTACCATTGGCCTTTGTGATGTCCAGGTTAATGTGTCATTTTTTTAGTTAAACCATTTGAAACATAAATATTAATGATAAATAGTAGTATTAGTATTTTATGATTAGATATTATTTTATTAAACATATTAATTTTGTAAAATAGTTAGATATAAATATAAATACATATTTTATGGATCATATGATCTGTATATATTAGTGCTTCAGGAAAAAAATCCTTTTTGGATATTCATGTCCTGGAGTAAAGGGTTAACTTTTAAATTTATAGAAGCATAAAAAAGGATGAAAATGTGTATATTTTTTATATTATTAGTGAGTAAAATAATTACATAGATTAAAAAAAATATGTTCTCCTAATACCTTATTTTATATTAAACTAATGTTCTTTTAAATCATCAAATATTTATAGATTTCAGGCCCTCAAAATTCCATTGATCATTCATTTTTTTATTATGAATGACCTCAATCAATATCTATAATTATTTAAACATTTCCTTTAATTCTATATCTCCACTTTACACTACTCTTATCTTACTTAGAAATAGATTTATATGTTATTCTATGTAACCTTTAAACATCCAATTATCCCTTATAAGGAGGATATTTTATTAAATCTTTTATAAAGTGGGTTTTTAAAAAAAGGGATTTTCATATATCATACCCTAAATTATCAAGATCAAATTTAAATTGGGAGGATACAATTTATTTAAGATGGGAAGAATGTAACACCCAGAAAATTGCAAAAGAATAACATTTCATTCAATAACGTGTTTAAAATGCAACGTTGTGTATAGAAATAAATATAACAGCTCGAGACATTATAAAATATTTACTATTTAAAATTAATTGAATCTATTAAATATCTTTTAATTTACATAAAACCTAGTTTTCTTATGCCACATGCAACAACTAGGTTCTTCAATTTCTTCTATTATACACAAGACTGATTTTAACAAAATAATAGTATATTATGAAAATATTATTTTTTAATATAATAAGATATAAACATGCTATTAAATTGAAGGTTATAAAAATTATTCACTAATGTATGAAAATATATAGTTTAATGTATGGGATATCAATTACATAGAAATTAATATAAAACCTAATTGAATATAAAGGAAATGCTTTAAAAACTATATTGATGCACCCAAAAGATTTTTTTCTTTAATAAATTAAATTAATTTATATTAGTGAACTATTTAATTAAATATATATATTATATATTCAATAAAATATTTTTCACATTGTTCCCCTGGATTTTATTTGAATAAGATAGGAACAAATCCAATTTTATGAGTAAATGTTATATTTTTCTAAAAGTGTTTTTTCTTCTTTTTAATACAGCACATATTTTAAAACTAAATTATGAATCTTTTATAAATATTATATGAAAAAATAAACCTTTTCTTAAATTTTAATGTCAAGATTATCTTATGGTAAATGTTTTTGGATTTTTCTATGAAGTTTCATTTTTTGATGGAAAGTGAAAAATACTAAATTTTAATAGAAAACAGAATTATAATCTAAATAATTTATAATGTTAAATTATAATTTAAATTGGTTTTATTATCAGATTAAATAAATTATAAATCTATTAATCTAATTTATTCTATTATAATAATTTTTATATTGAATTTAGATATAAGAACATAGTAATTGTTTGAACCTTTTCACTTTAAAAACTCACTTTCTTGTCATGTTTGCGTGATTAATTTTAAATTAATTTTATCAACTTATGTTATTCTAATTCAGTGTAACTGATTAAAATTTTGAAATAATCATATTTAATAATTTCTAGTAAATTTAACATATTTTTTTACCAAAAATATTACTGAAAATAAATAAACTTAATTATAGCGATTTAGGTAAAAATGAGTTTACTTAGTGGTTAAACATTAATCATAAGAGGAAAAATAACCTAGAAACTTCTCTAAAACCCATTTTATTGAAATATTTATACAATAAACTCCCTTTTGTTGAATTTTTCTTTATTTGAGTCATATTATGTAATTTAGACCTCTCAATAGTGTTTATATTTTTGTATTTACAAGAATGTCACTCCCCCTCCACTATAAAAGGGAACTCACCCCCCACACATATTCACACTTATAAACATATATTTATCATAAAATCCCTTCTAAACAATATCCAAAACTACTATAACCTCATTAAATAAGACTAATTTTTGGCATAAAACCAACCAAGGATAGATTTTGGTATAATCAAAAAAGAGTTACCTGAGGAAGAGGTAATGTTCTTAAATAAACACTTTTGTTTTATTTCTGTATCCAACCATTAAATTATTTTTGTATATTGTTTATAAATTAACCATAGAATCATAAATATACCAATATTTTTTTATTTTATGTTTACAGTCTATACTTTTTCAAACGTCTATGAAATGTGATACTCAGTCATCGTTCGTGTGTATGTCGGACTACCACCTCACGAACTGATGTCATTTGTTCTTCCATTGCCACATTTAAAAGATGGTAATAATGATTTACTTATAGTTAAAATATGATATATATATATATATATGATATTTATAATGTTATTATGATTTTGAAATTATTATATAACAAAAAACTTCCAATTTTTTATTTTCTGAGAGTATGATAACATCGTTTGTGGACATGTGGACTATCGCATCCTCAAAGCGATGTGACACATTCATTTTTTATATGAAATGTATTAAGTATGGTTTTAATAAAAATATCTGATATATATGAGATAAAATTTATACTGTAAAAATATTATTCATATATATCATTTACTTTTCTTTCTTTTAATATGACAAGAAAATGGAAGCAGTGTTCACGTGTACGTACGACCTATCATCTCTATGAACGATGTATTCCATTTTATATCACAGAATTTAATAGATTGATTTAAATAAATTTATAATAAATATATATGATATTTACATAATGGTTTAAATTATTTAGATTATGAAATCATGACCTATGTAAGAAGAACAAAAAATAAAATGTCAAAACATACAGGAAAAACAAGGAAATTATTACCTGAAAGAATTAAAATAATGAAGGGTTATTAAAAATGAGTAATAAAATATTATAAAAGGATAATATATGATATAATAAATATCAATATGGTTCTATTATAAGTTATTAACTTGTTTAAAATTATTATAGATGAGGTTAAATGGATTTTTACAAAAAGGGAGTGTAAGGTATGAGGTTGCATCTCAATTTCATTTCATTGAAGAATTTTTTATTACTATGAACCTATTTTATTTTTTGTTGTGTATAAACATTATGTTGACATGTAATATCAGGAATAATTCATTCTTCATGGTATTTTGATATTCTTTTTGAATTATGTCATTTTAGTGGATCTAAATGAAAGGTTACCATGTTGTAATGAATTTTATAACACAATTCATTTTCTAAGGGTTATATTACTTCTTCATTTCCATTAATATAATAATATTACGTGTATAATTACTTTGGAAAATAAGTTGTTTTATTTTAACTTGTTTTATATATATTTACAGTTGATACACAAAATCTATTCATCGATTAATTGTCACATAAATGTTATGATCATTTTATGGGTTAATTTCACAATATTATTTTAATCGAGATTGATTATTATTGAATTTAAATTAAAAGAAAATAATTTTATTAATGCTAAATAAACACTTAAACTTAATTCTCATGTGGTCAGTAATGATCAGTTCAAGTAAAATTACCATTTTTCTACTCTTTGGTACATATAATATATTTTAAGAAAACTATACATAATTTCTCTCTTTAGTCATAAATCATTTTTCCCTCAAATACATGTCTTACAAAAATGTTTTAAAAAGGTTTTTGAACTTTTGAAAATGAATTATTAATGAAATTTTTACCCCTTTTGTCTTTTAAAAATGTTTTAAAAGGAATCTTCTCATCTCTTTTCAAATAATACCCTTTTATAACATTTTAAACATGAAAATTAGAATATTATTTTTATTTTTACAACATGTACAGATTGAACCACCTTTATTTCAATGACACTTCCTTTTTATGTTTATAAGGATTATTTTTAGATAAAAGTTTATTTAAAATTAACTTTAAAATACAAATTTTTTTCAAAAATGTTTTCCCAAATGAAAAATGATATTTAAACCAATAATGCTGTTAAATATATTTTATTATTTCATCAATAAAAATAGCTCTTATTCTTACTCAAATGGGTGAAAATCATATTGATATCATCCTTATTCTTCTTCGAGATAACTTCTGATTATTTTGACCAAGGATAGTATTGAAATTCACTTCCTTGAATTATTTTTGTAGTCATTGACTTTTCCTTCAGTAAATCACTTTCTAGTGAAAATTGAACATTATATTTACCTTAAATATCCACAATATTTATCATGGATATAATTATTTCCTAAACCATATACCATTTTTACATATGGTTTTTACTTTGATAGTTGATTTATTATCTAGGGAAATATTGATAAATCTATGTTCTTTACTCAATAAATATATTTGATTAAGAGCATTGTTTATTGATTAAATGAATTATTTGATATATGAGTAATTATTTGAACATTTAAGGCGGGGATTGGGGACCAGTTAATCCAATCCCCTCAATGCATCGGTAGTCTAATTTGAAAAATTAGTTAGCTATCATCAGTGAATAGGTTTTCACCTAGACTATTTTAAACTCTCTCGAGGATAGATCTTTAATGTAAAGGTATCATGTTCTCGTGAAACATGACATCTGATAATTAAGAATTTTATTCATTTTGATTTAGTTATCTTTAACCTTGATACTTTCACAATGAAAAAAAATCTATATGTTAATTTAATTATCATTTATTGATTAAATGGAATGGTTTTTGGTTATTTAACTTTCTATATTTATTATTACTTATCCTTTTTTTAAATGGACAATGTACTTATATATTTACCTTTACATGTTGATTATAATTATTTTTTCATTATTTATTCTGTTATACGTAATAAGTACCGATCAATTGATTACACACATATTTTGTTTCCTTTCCCAATGATTCTATGAAGTTTACTAAGAAATATATAGTGGGATATTCTAGATGGAATTAATGAATAATAAAAAAATATTATTTTGTAATTAATGTATTCTTTTATAATAAAAGACTAATGATTTCATCTATTTTAACAAGACTAATAAATTGTTGGATCCATTGGGATGTGATTTCCATGTATCTTATGCCAATATAATGGTTGCAAGACATTGAATCTGAGAATACAAGGGTTAGGCCACTGCATCCACCACAAACTGTGTTTAGAATAATCCAATAAATATCCATTGTATAGAATTATGAAAATATAATGAATAATAAACAATACTAGAAAATAGATACTAGTTACCTCAGGTTCCTGTAAGACACCTAGCCAACTTTATCTACATTAGTATTTGTAGAAATAAGTTTTATTCCAATGAACATTTATATATATATATATATAATCATATATAAAATCTAAATGTGTATATACACTATATGAGTGAGGACATATATAGTCATATACCTGGATACTAAGTTATAGATGGACACATGGTGTAACTCAGGTGTCTACAACTTGTCTAACGAGCCAAAATATAAAAACAAGGCTATAATCCCTAAATCTCAATTGAGCATGAAATGGAATTCTTATCACTCGAGATGGTGGGGTGATTCGTCATTCCCAACACCCGAGATAGTGGGGTGAGCTTCTATGTCTAACACCCGATGTAAGGTAACATGAAACATCACACCCATTCACTAAATAAAAGTAAACGGTATGAGATGTCATTCCAATCACACAATATAAGGTGGTATTAAATGATATTATTTACAAAACCATTAACCATTTTTCAACATCTAATAACCAAGGCCTACTCATAACAATGATATGGTATTTCTATTTATATCATTTATATTCATTTATTCCCATATAACCATGGTTTTCAAAATTTATAAAATCCATCTTAGAATTAGAAAACATGTGTTGTGGCCTTTCCATACACTTAGATTTAATTTATTTTGTAACGCCCTGACCCTAGTTACCCAGAGTCGGTGCATTATTACATAACATTGGCATGATCACAAGAAAGATCAAATCTCGAAAGACCGATTGGTTTAGTAGCCTTGGAAACACTAGATATATTCATAAGTTTTACATTTCATAATAAAATGAAAAACTACTACAACAACATAATGTCTCCACAGACCACACTATTATCCCCTCATAATATCCATGCAGGTCATTCATAACTTACTTCTTCACTTCCTGGGAAAAATAAAACATAGAAAAGCGGTGAGCTCAAATGCCCAGTAAGGATAAAAATATACAGGAAACTTTCATAAATAAGAATAAACATTTAAGGCTATGTATAACTAAAACAAAAGCCTTTTAAACTTGAACTTCAACATAGTATGGAAAAAGTAAAATGAAATAATGCCATTTACTTGTTCACATGGATATTCTACTAATCGAATAATCACATGCAATATCAATAACCACTTTCATAATGTTGGAGTGCATAATGCCAGACTATCATAACCACATAGCCAAGGCCTCGTGCCAAGACTACAAATAAGATTTTTCCAAGGCCTTGTTCCAAGACACTAGTTTGTCTCATGAGACCTACCGATGCATCGAGGAGCTATAGCGGGCTCCACCCGTCACATATTAAGTCCAATGCATTCCCATATGAAAAGGTTTAAACATAACACAAACATTCGTATTAAAACTAGCATACGAAATGTCAATAATTTTACCATAAACTATGAATGGTATAAAAATAGCACATCCACAGTCAAACATATCACAAAACCTTCAATACATTATAGAAGTTTTGTATCATAATAAATCAACTTCAAATAAGCGTAAAATCCATCAAAGGATGTTGACATAGATGAAATCAAAACACTTTATAGAGAAATATCTCTTTGGATTTTTGAAATCATTTAAGATCCATATAAAATAAAACATTTTCTTGAAAATATTCTTATAATCTTGTAAGGAAAGCTTTGAAGATTTTATAACGGCGGAAAATAACCGCACCCGTCGTATAAGTTAAAAAAAACATTCTTACCTTAATTCTGTCGAAAAGGTTAAAAAGGACCTTATTTTGAAAATGACGGAAAGATTCCTCTTATAAAAAGTCAAAAAAGGGAATAAATGACTTTAACCCATATTCTTGTAAATAATAAAAATGTTTTGGAATACATTTTGAAGAAACATGGATGTGGATGATAACGAGATCCCAGTAGATTATTACGTATAAACAACCTCGGATAATGATGAGATTGTGAAATTACCCTTACCTTGTACTTTTCCTTGGTTGGGGTAGGTTATCCTCATGTATAATGGTGAAATAATTGTTATCAAATTATACAAGAATCATATATATTAATATGATATCATATATGATCTTTTAACATTGATTTGTTAATGATATCTTTGAATTATCGTTGTTTCGGGTGTTAACTTACTCGTTTTCTTTTATATGTTTTGTTATATAATCCATGTTTTTCATGGATAGGTTGTATATTTTTCATATACAGAATGATATCAAGTCCTTAAACATCATTTTTAAATCGTTAAATGAGAATTATACTTGAATGGATACGATGGAGAATGAATCTCATCGCGTTCGTGGAGACGGTAGTCCGTATGTACGCACGAGCGACAATATCATTCTTTTGATATTAAAATAATATATAAATGGATGGTATATCATATATAAATAATCATTAACATGTTATATTTATTATTTACATGAGTTACACATCATTATTATAACCATCCAAATAATATTATATTGAATAACAATTACACCACGACGTGGAGACGGTAAGCCGTACGTACGCACGTATGGTGACATGTTATTCAAAGGGTGGATAGAATACTGAATATGGTTGTACCATATTTATAATAACATAACAGTATATATATGATACTAGAGTTATTATTTTATAATGGTAACAACAAAGGAAAAAGAAGTGGAAGAAGAAATGAACTTGGAAAAGGGTGGTGAAATCATTACCTCTTCTTCGGGTTCTTCCTTTTTATTTGATCAAAAGGGATCCTTAGGTTGGCTTTCTGAACAAACTAAGGCCTCTAGGTTGTAGTGAGGGAAGTTGGGAGAGTATTTGGGCAGATTTTGGCAGAACCAAAAGGCTTTGAAGGTGTGAAGAAATGAGAAGGAGGGGTGCCCTTTTATAAGAGGGGTGAGGGGCACCTTTGGAAAAGCTAGAAATATTAATTTATAATAAATTCATATTCGGTTTATAATGGCTTAAAAGTTTATTATTTAAATGTTAAGGTGGGTAGGGGTCGAAAAAAACTCAACCAATAGAATTTAGACAGGTTTGGGTCATTATATTAACCTTATCTATAAGTATTAACTCTTAGTTAATTAGTTTCACTTTTACAATGTCTATTTTTATTTTATATTATATGGTTAATAAACATACTATATACATCCAAGAGACACCCAAGTGGTCCATTAATGATGAACCTATCATGATATAAGTCACTTGGCCGAACCTTAGATTTTTATGAATTTAATATCAATTAATAATATAATATTTGTTTTAAGAACTCTTTTATGTCAATTTTGACACTATTAAATAGTTGATTTTTTTGAAACTCATAACAGATTTATTACTTCGAACAAAGTAAATTAAATCAATCCTAATATATCATATTATCCTATAAAATTAGTTTAATTCATTAAAAGTTTCATATTAGATTTATTTGGGTATTTATAATATCAATTAATTTAATTTTTCACTATTTTAGTAATTACTTCATCATCATTGTGTTATAAATAAAATAAATTATTTAATGTCTAAAAATTATAAATAAAATATCATTATTTAGAAAATAATTTTATCTTTCTAATGAATATTTATAATCTAAAATCCAACATATATAACCCTATGTAATAATTGTTTTTCTAAACGATATATGCTTGTGTCATTTTTGTATTCATTTTAACTTAATTAAAGTAAAGTGTCCCTATCACCTACAAGTGGTACCGTGGGGTCCCCAAATCGACCCAGAGATGCCTATGGTCGAACATGTATCAACCAATAAGGCTATGACACGTTTTAGGGTAATTTAGTATTATTATAATATTATTTTTTAACCCTTATTTACCAAATTTACCCTTAACCATGGTAAATAAAATATTTACCACAGTCATTATTCAAAATGTCTAAAAATAAAAGTTACCTATTTACACAATTTGTACATCCTGATTCCAAATATGGAATCCATTTTTCTAAATTCAAAACACATAAGTGGCAGAAATTAATTTAAAATTAATTCCCGCTGTCAAAACAAAAAGCGTGTTTTTAAGATATAATAACAATCAAAAGATTGACACTTGTTTATGTTCGGTTTAATTGTAAAATTATGTCCAATGACCAACATTATATTAAATGGTAAAAATATATTCTAAATATACTTTAAAACCACTCAAATTCATAATTTATCACTATTAATTATTTTGATTAAAAAAGTTGTTTTTAATTAAAATTTAGTAATTTTCACTATTCATCAAAATATGAATGTTATCCGAAAAGTACCAAAATTTCACCTTAGGCTAAATTCGATATTCCGAATCCAGAAATGAAGTCCATTTTAAAATATAAAATACATATAATTTCGAAATGTAGGTATTACTATTCATAACGGCTAGTTTGATTGGTTATGGTGTGTTAGAACTCGGTGTTGCATACAACACACGCTATCCCATTATTCAAAAAGAAGCGTACCGTAGAAGCTTGGGGTGTTACATTCTCCCCTCCTTCAAATAATTTCGTCCTCGAAATTTCTAGAATACTACCGCATGAAAAGACTCAGGTGGTTCTTCATCATAAGTTCCTCGGGTTCCCACGTTGCCTCTTCCATCTTATGGTTTCTCCACAAAACTTTTACCAGACGCGTCGTCCGGTTTCTCAGTACTTGTTCTCTTGTATCAAGAATCCTGACAGGCTCTTCACAATAAGACAGATCAGGTTCCAGTTCTAATTCCTCATAGGTGAGTACATGCGTTGGTTTAGGCATGTATTTCCTCAACAGAGATACGTGGAACACATCGTGAACTTTGGAGAGACTTGGCGGCATTGCCAATCGGTAAGCTACAACCCCAATTCGTTCTAGAACTTCGAAGGGTCCGATGTACCTGGGACTCAATTTACCTTTCTTACCAAAACGTATGACTCCCTTCCATGTAGATACCTTCAAGAAAACATGATCACCAACTTGAAATTCCAAATCCTTCCTTCGATTATCGGCATAGCTCTTCTGCCTACTTTGAGCTGCTTTGATGTGATTTTGGATTACCTTCACCTTTTCCACCATTTCCTCCACCAGTTCTGGGCCTACAAGTTTTCTTTCACCAACGTCATCCCAACAGGTTGGTGTACAAAATCTCTTTCTATATAACGCTTCATATGGTGCCATATGAATACTCGAATGGAAGCTATTGTTATAGGAAAATTCTACCAGTGGTAAATATTGATCCCACATACCCTGAAAGTCAAGTGAGCAAGATCCCAACATGTCTTCTAAGGTCTGAATAGTCTGTTCTGATTGTCCATCTGTCTGAGGGTGGTAAGTAGTGCTCAAATGATGTTCAGTATCCCGGGATTTCTGAAGACTTTTCCAAAATCTTGAAGTAAAACGGGGATCACGATCAGAAACAATCGATAGGGGTACTCCATGAAGTCTCACAACTTCATTAATATATATATTCCTGCTAGACGTTCCAGGGGTAGATCTTCTCTTATAGCAAGAAAATGTGCTGACTTGGTAAGACGATCAACAATAACCCATATTTCATCATTCCTTCTAGGATTATTTGGTAGCCCCATGACAAAGTCCATCGTAATATTGTCCCATTTCCACTCTGGTATTGGAAGAGGTTGCATGACTCTTCCAGGCTGTTGCCTTCCAGCTTTCACTTGTTGACAAACCGTACGTCTTGACACAAAATCAGAAATCTCCCTCTTCATGTTGTCCCACCAAAAATGTTCCTTCAAATCTCTGTACATTTTCGTGCTCCCAGAGTGTATAGAAAAAATTTGAACTATGAGCATCATCCAACAATTCCCTTTTTAGATCAGGTAAATCGGGAACACAAAGTCTCTTCCCAAATTTCAAAATTCCATCTTCATACACAAAGTCTCTCAATCTCCCATCATTCACAGCTTTAATCTTCTTTTTAAATTCTTCATCATCGGTCTGAGAACTCTTAATCCTTTCTAGTAAAGATGGTTTGGCAACCATTTGAAAAAGTATTGATGTTTCACCTTCCCTAGTTATTCCCATGTCCATCTTCACTAGATCCATGAAAATTGGATCCCTTTCAATTCTCATATTGTTCAAAACTCCATGGTCTTTTCTACTCAAAGCATCTTCCACCTTGTTTGCTTTCCCCGGGTGGTAGTGTATCGTGCAATCATAATCCTTGAGTAATTCAAGTCATCTCCTTTGCCTCATGTTGGGTTCTTTTTGTGATAAAATATACTTCAAACTCTTGTGATCAGTATAAATCTCACATTTTTCACCATAGAGGTAGTGCCTCCATATCTTCAAGGTAAAGATCACAGCTGCTAACTCGAGATCATGAGTAGGATAGTTTTGTTCATGAATTTTCAACTGTCATGATGCATAGGTAATAACTCTATCATTCTGCATAAGGACACAACCAAGTCCTTTCTTTGATGTATCACTATAAATAACGAACCCATCATTCCTCGATGGTAGAGTCAATATAGGAGCATTGACTAATCTTCTCTTCAGTTCTTCAAAATATTCTTCACACTCTTTTGTCCAAACAAATTTAACCCCTTTACGTGTGAGCTTTGTTAACGGGTTAGCCAATCGGGCAAAATTCTGGACGAAACGTCGATAATAACCTGCCAAACCAATAAAACTGCGTACCTCAGTTATACTCGTAGGTGCTGGCCATTCTTGGATTGCCTTGGTCTTAGAAGGATCAATAGAGATTCCATCTTTAGAGACAATATGGCCAAGAAAAGAAATCTTCTGAAGCCAGAATTCACACTTGCTAAACTTCCCATATAATTCATGCCTCCTCAGAGTCTTCAAGATAATGTGCAAGTGATTTTCATGATCTTCGTAGGTTTTGGAGTATACCAAGATATCATCAATAAATACCACCACAAATTCATCGAGATACTCCTTGAAAACTCTATTCATCAGATCCATGAATACAGAGGGTGAATTAGTCAATCCAAACGGCATTACAGTAAACTCGTAATGCCCGTACCTGGTTCGAAATGCTGTCTTCGTAATGTCTTACTTCTTTACACACAACTGATGGTATCCAGATCGAAGGTCAATATTTGAAAAGTATTGAGCTCCATGTAGTTGGTCAAATAAATCATCAATACGAGGTAGGGGATACTTGTTCATTATCGTTATAGCATTGATCTCCCTGTAGTCGATACATAACCTCATAGATCCATCTTTCTTTTTAACAAAAAGAACAGGGGCTCCCCATGGAGAAACACTAGGGCGAATAAATCCCTTATTACTCAATTCATCTAGTTGTTTCTTTATTTCAACTAATTCTACAGTGTCCATTCTATAAGGGGTCCTCGATATAGGCCTTGATCTAGGAATTAAATCAATGGAAAACTCAACTTCTCGTTCTGGAGGTTGTCCAGGTAAATCTTCCGAAAATACATCTACAAATTCTTTCACAACAGGTACATCCTCTATTTGAACATTCTTTTCCTCACCGACAGTTATTTCATTCTCTTCCTCCCCAATAATTGAATTAAGTTGAGCTACTGGGGGTGGATCTAAATAAGAATTAGGTGGTGACGATTCTGCTCTAAAGATAAGGTGTTCCTTATCATTATCATCAAGAATCGTAACCTCTTTCTTCTTACAATAAATCTTCGCATCATAGTCCGAAAGCCAGTCCATACCGAGGATTATATCAAACTCAATCATAGGTATGACGACGAGATCAGCAGATAAAGGACATTTATGTGCTCTAATGGGGACTGATTCACAAAACTTTGTTGCAATGATACTTCCCTTAGGAGTTTTAACTGACAATTCCCTTATTAAATCAAATTAGAAATATCTAATTTTCTTAGCAAACTGGGAAGATATGAAACAATGCGATGATCCAGGTTCAAATAATGCATTTGCTAAACTTGCGGAAACCATTAAATTACCTGCCACCACGTCTTTCGGAGCTTCTACCTCAGCAGTAGTGATAGCATAAGCCTGGCCTTGATCCCTTGGCCTTTTCTGAGGTAAGTTCTCCTGACGCTTAGGACATGCATTTGCATAATTCCCCATCTCCCTACAATTGTAGTACTGAACGTTGGTAGCTTCCTTCTTCCCCTTGCAATCAGGAGCTTGGTGGCCTTTTTCACCACACATGTAACAGACTCCCATTCCCTTCAAGCAAGTACCAGGATGTTTCTTCCCACAATTACCACAAGATGGATATTCAACCTTTCCCTTCTTCCCCTTATTTCCATTCCCAGATTGATCAGCAGGTCTCTTCTTCTCTTGCTTTGCTTTAAAGTCATAAGACTTAGAGAATTCCTTTTCGGTATTGATAGCACATGAGACAATGTCTTCGTACGACGAAAAGGATTGTGAAACTAATGCTCGATGAAGAAATGGTTTTAACCCATCAAAGAAACGATCAATCTTACTTCTTGGGTTACGTATATAATCTCCAGCATACCTTGCTAACCTTGTAAAGTTAGCCTCATACTTTGTGACATTCTCATCCTCCTTTTGTCTCAGACTCAGAAATTGCCTTTCCATATCTGCTCGATGGTCGCGAGGAAAGTATTTTTCTAAAAACAGATATTTGAACTCCCTCCATTCCATATTTGATACTTCATCATCTTCTTTCATATTTTGAATTAATGACCACCATTGATCAGCATCTCCAGTGAGGCGGTAAACTGCCATGATAACTTTTTCCCTTTCACTGCTCCCCAATGCCTGAAATATTTTCTCTAGGGAATTTATCCATTTCTTAGCTACTAAGGGATTTGTACTCCCATTGAACGTTGGTGGTTGTTTCCTCATGAATCGATCTAACATTGATCCTCCACGCTGTGGATCAGGGTGCTCCATACGGGTAAGGTTATTATTCATAACCTGAGTAAGTTGTCCCAGTATGGTGATTAGCTGATCGGCACCAGTTGCATCACCAGCTCTACTATAATTATCTTGAGCAGGAGGGAAATCCCTACATGGAGTGCGTGCATTGATACGGTTTCCATTTCTCCCACTAGGTTCCATTTCTAAACAATGGCATAAACTAGATCAATTTATGAATCAAAATACATAATCCCATACTTATAAAACACTTAACATAAATTGAACTATTTATGGATATAATCCATAATCATAAAAATGTTTTCTTTGAGGAAGTATATACTCATAAACCCTTCATAATGATTTGTAAAGAAAATGAGAGTTATCCTAAGCATATCCCCCGGGAGTGTCGTAACCAAGAGTGCAGCAAGGCCCGTTGTCATGCACCAGTTCCCGTTCGAGTCTAGCTCAAAGCGGTGTTTTCAGGTTTTACCCCTATGTACATCTGTGCCAGAGCCGCCTCAACCTGCTCGTATCCAGACAGGGATGTATTGCTCGGAAAACTCACAAAATCTCTACAATACCAAAATTCTAGGAAATTATTCTATACTAATCCTCAAAGTTCATCTTAGGTCTACGTTCTCTAATCAGAGTTTATCTAAATCTAGCTTCCAAGGGTTGTACTAAACTTCCTCTGATACCAACTGTAACGCCCCGACCCTAGTTACCCAGAGTCGGTGCATTATTACATAACATTGGCATGATCACAAGAAAGATCAAATCTCGAAAGACCGATTGGTTTAGTAGCCTTGGAAACACTAGATATATTCATAAGTTTTACATTACATCATAAAATGAAAAACTACTAAAACAACATAATGTCTCCATAGACGACACTATTATCCCCTCATAATATCCCTACAGGTCATTCATAACTTACTTCTTCACTTCCTGGGAAAAATAAAACATAGAAAAGGGGTGAGATCAAATGCCCAGTAAGGATAAAAATATACCGGAAACTTTCATAAATAAGAATAAACATTTAAGGCTATGTATCACTAAAACAAAAGCCTTTTAAACTTGAACTTCAACATAGTATGGCAAAAGTAAAATGAAATAATGCCATTTACTTATTCACATGGATATTCTACTAATCTAATAATCACATGCAATATCAATAACCACTTTCATAATGTTGGAATGCATAATTCCAGACTATCATAACCACATAGCCAAGGCCTCGTTCCAAGACTACAAATAAGATTTTGCCAAGGCCTTGTGCCAAGACACTAGTTTGTCTCATGAGACCTATCGATGCATCGAGGAGCTATAGCGGGCTCCACTCGTCACATATTAAGTCCAATGCATTCCCATATGAAAAGGTTTAAACATAACACAAACATTCGTATTAAAACTAGCATACGAAATGTCAATAATTTCACCATAAAGTATGAATGGTATAAAAATAGCACATCCACAGTCAAACATATCACAAAACCTTCAATACATTATAAGAAGTTTTGTATCATAATAAATCAACTTCAAATAAGTGTAAAATCTATCAAAGGGTGTTGACATAGATGAAATCAAAACACTTTTTAGAGAAATATATCTTTTTATTTTTGAAATCATTTAAGAGCCATATAAAATAAAACATTTTCTTGAAAATATTCTTATAATCTTGTAAGTAAAGCTTTGAAGATTTTATAATGGCGGAAAATAACCGCACCCGCCGTATAAGTTAAAAAAACATTCTTACCTTAATTCTGTTGAAAAGGTTAAAAAGGACCTTATTTTGAAAACGACGGAAAGATTCCTCTTATAAAAAGTAAAACAAGAGTATAAATGACTTTAACCCATATTCTTGTAAATAATAAAAATGTTTTGGAATACATTTTTAAGAAACATGGATGTGGATGATAACGAGATCCCAGTAGATTATTACGTATAAACAACCTCGGATAATGAAGAGATTGTGAAATAACCCTTACCTTGTACTTTTCCTTGGTTGGGGTAGGTAAACCTCCTGTATAATGGTGAAATAATTGTTATTAAATTATACATTAATCATATATATTAATATGATATCATATATGATCTTTTAACATTGATTTGTTAATGATATCTTTGAATTATCGTTGTTTCGGGTGTTAACTTACTCATTTTCTTTTATATGTTTTGTTACATAATCCATGTTTTTCATGGATAGGGTGTATATTTTTCATATACATAATGATATCAAGTCCTTAAACATCATTTTTAAATCATCAAATGATAATTATACTTGAATGGATACGATGGAGAATGAATCTCATCGCGTTCGTGGAGACGGTAGTCCGTACGTACGCACGAGCGACAATATCATTCTTTTGATATTAAAATAATATATAAATGGATGGTATATCATATATAAAGAATCATTAACATGTTATATTTATTATTTACATGAGTTACACATCATTATTATAACCATCCAAATAATATTATATTGAATAACAATTACACCACGACGTGGAGACGGTAAGCCGTACGTACGCACGTATGGTGACATGTTATTCAAAGGGTGGATAGAATACTGAATATGGTTGTACCATATTTATAATAAAATCACAGTATATATATGATACTAGAGTTATTATTTTATAATGTTAACAACAAAGGAAGAATAAGTGGAAGAAGAAATGAACTTGGAAAAGGGTGGTGAAATCATTACCTCTTCTTCGGGTTCTTCCTCTTTATTTGATCAAAAGGGCTCCTTAGGTTGGCTTTCTGATCAAACTAAGGCCTCTAGTATGTATTGAGGGAAGTTGGTAGAGTATTTGGGCAGATTTTGGCAGAACCAAAAGGCTTTGAAGGTGTGAAGAAATGAGAAGGAGGAGTGCCCTTTTATAAGAGGGGTGAGGGGCACCTTTGGAAAATCTAGAAATATTAATTTATAATAAATTCATATTCGGTTTATAATGGCTCTAAAGTTTATTATTTAAATGTTAAGGTGGGTATGGGTCGAAAACAACTCAACCAATAGAAGTTAGACAGGTTTGGGTCATTATATTAACCTTATCTTTAAGTATTAACTCTTAGTTAATTAGTTTCACTTTTACAATGTCTCTTTGTATTTTATATTATATGGTTAATAAACATACTATATACATCCAAGAGACCCCCAAGTGGTCCATTAATGATGAACCTATCATGATATAAGTCACTTGGCAGAACCTTAGATTTTTAAGAATTTAATATCAATTAATAATATAATATATTTTTTAAGAACTCTTTTATGTCAATTTTGACACTATTAAATAGTTGATTTTTTTGAAACTCATAACAGATTGGTTACTTCTAAAAACGTAAATTAAATCAATACTAATATATAATATTATCCTAGAAAATTATTTTAATTAATTAAAAGGTTCATATTATATTTATTTGTGTGTTTATAATTTCAATTAATTTAATTTTTCACTATTTTAGTAATTAATGCATCATCATTGTGTCATAAATACAATAGATTATTTAATGTCTAAAATTATAAATAAAATATAATTATGTAGGAACACTTTTTATCTTTCTAATTAATATTTATAATCTAAAATAAAACATATATAACCCTATGTAATAATTGTTTTTCTAAAAGATATATGCTTGTGTCATTTTTGTATTC
Source organism: Viscum album (assembly GCA_963277665.1). Classification (NCBI taxonomy): domain Eukaryota; kingdom Viridiplantae; phylum Streptophyta; class Magnoliopsida; order Santalales; family Viscaceae; genus Viscum; species Viscum album. The sequence continues at coordinate 94,654,382 of OY728136.1, read as the reverse complement.
ATTTTTAATTAATTAAAATAAAGTGTCCCTATCACCTACAAGTGGTACCGTGGGGTCCCCAAATCGACCCAAAGATGCCTATGGTCGAACATTTATCAACCAATAATGCTAGGACACGTTTTAGGGTAATTTAGTATTATTATAATATTATTTTTTAACCCTTATTTACCAGATTTACCCTTAACCATGGTAAATAAAATATTTACCACAGTAATTATTCAAAATGTCTAAAAATAAAAGTTACCTATTTACACAATTTAGACATCCTGATTACAAATATGGAATCCATTTTTCTAAATTCAAAACACATAAGTGGCAGAAATTATTTTAAAATTAATTCCCACTGTCAAAACAAAAAGAGTGTTTTTAAGAGATAATAACTATCAAAAGATTGACACTTGTTTATGTTCGGTTTAATTGTAAAATTATGTCCAATGACCAACATTATATTAAATGGTAAAAATATATTCTAAATATACTTTAAAACCACTCAAATTCATAATTTATCACTATTAATTATTTTGATTAAAAAAGTTGTTTTTAATTAAAATTTAGTAATTTTCACTATTCATCAAAATATGAAAGTTATCCAAAAAGTACCAAAATTTCACCTTAGGATAAATTCGATATTCCGAATCCAGAAATGAAGTCCATTTTAAAATATAAAATATATATAATTTCAAAAAGTAGGTATTAATATTCATAACGGCTAGTTTGATTGGTTATGGTGTGTTAGAACTCAGTGTTGCGTACAACACACGCTATCCCATTATTCAAAGAGAAGCGTACCGTAGAAGCTTGGGGTGTTACATATTTAATCCATCAAAATTATAAGACAATGAAAATGAAGTTCGACATCAAGTCATCCTTATAGAAGGTGGTCGGTCATATAAACATGTGTATTTAAGATGGAATTTAATATAGTACACCCAATGTGGTGGAAGTAAATTGGATAAGTATCCACTATGTTTAATATGGTTCTACATCTATATAACAACATCGTGCAATTAATTAGAAAGATAAAATTCCTGTTAAGTCAACACACAAAAATTCAAGTGTGCGGAACATAGAAGAAAATGATATAAGGAACTTGAAATTTTAGGTAAAATTGATAGAATATATAAAATCAGTCCATGGGTGACCATTCATCTAGATCTGGACTTTTATTCATAGAATAACAAAAGAAATCTCTAAAATATAAAAAATTCTTAAAAATATAGAAAATAAGATTGCGCCAAAATAGCATAGGATAATGGAAGATAAAAAACAATATGAAGAAATTGGATTGGATGTCATACTGAGAGGGATCTGAAACACATGGAATTGGTCTGGTGAGAGTACGGATAAAGGAGAACCCAATAATCCTAGATTTGGCTTTTGGGAGAACTCACGGGAGAGGATAAGGTTTCACTTTTGCTGGATTAGAAAATAAAAGAGGTATGAGGGTTATAGACATTTCAGGGTTGAAATAGTAAATTCTTATTCACATAAGGGGTGGTATAGTTTGGATTCATGGATGGATAAACTGTGTGCCAACCATCTTCCAATCACTATCCAAGAACCACCTCGCATGGGCTAGGCGCACAATTTGTCTAACTATATTCAAGACATATAAAAACCCACAGATAAAAAATCTAATCCAATCACACAAGAATGAATCCTATCTCAGATGATTACGGAAAATCATGTGGTCTCCTTCTATACACCGTGTTCCCTTCACAGTTAAGTCTCACGATTAGCACTAACTGTGTGTTAAAAATGCGGCTTGGTCTGTATCTTCTATTTCTAGAGCTCCTAGCTCCAAAAAAGCTTTAGAAACTATCAAGACCTTCTTGATTAAATAGGTTACCCTTACTAGGATTAAACAAAGACATAAACCAATAAAATAAATGACTTGTATGTTCATGAAAATTCATGTCATTATAACCTCCCCTTCTTAATGAAACTCATCTCTGAGTTGGCCTTTTCTAGGTAAATTGGTGTAATATATGAAAAAATCCTTCCAATGGGCACATAAATCATCTTCTCACTCACATGTCACATCTTGTACTTGGTCGTGCAGACATAACACCCATACTAAAGTAACTTACTTTCCTCATAGATTCATCACACTCTAATCCATGATACAGATTGGGTACTACTAAAAAACATCCACATCTAACTCAACATCCTTGTGCTATAAAATATGTGAAATGTGTTGATAATACCAATCGAGCTGGGGCTTGTAATTTTTTTCATATATGATTGTCTTAAATGAAGTTCTTTTAGGTAAACTGTTGTCCCATTTCACTTCATAACCTCAAACTGTCTGCCAAATCTAAGATCCAGATTACATTTCCACCTAATTCTCCCCTGTCCTAGCCTAGGTGAAACCGGAAAGAATATATGTTCCCTAACCTCAAAATAAAGATGCATTTGAGGGAGGTTTTCATATAACTAATGTTTTCATTGGACTTACATCATGCTCTTATTAACCAGATGGTTCTTCTCTGAAGTCTCTTGGATGAGATGTGGTCCCAGAAAAGTTTCATACCCTACCTCCAACCAATATAGAGACTATCGGAATAACCTACTTGTAAGGCATCAAGATGATCCATCTGGATGGTATCTTGAAATCTATTATTGTAAGTGAACACAACTAAGGGTATATGTTTCTACCACATACTCTCAACATCAAGGAGACATGCACAAAAAACATCCTCTTACACCTGAATCATATGTTCTGTTTAACCATCAATATGAGGATGATAGGACATGATTAGAAGAACCAATGTATCCAATGTCTTCTACAAACCATTCCAAAACTGTGATGTGAAATGAGAATCCCTGCTAGATATAATAGAACATGGATATCCATGAAGGTGTATGACCTCCCAAACATATAGCTTCCCTAGATCACCTATGTAGAAATTATCACGAATAGGTAAGAAGTAGGTGAACTTATTCAATTGATCAATTAGCACCCAAAATATATCATTACCTCAATGAGATCTAGAAAAACCCATCATGAAATTCATGCTTCCAACATCCCATTTCCCCTCATGAATGGAAAATAGCCATAAAATAATGTCCATTTATTAGCATTTTACCTTTACCTGTTGACAGAGGGAACACCAACTAAGAAATCCATCTATCCCATGTTTCATACCGGACCACAAATACTTGTCAAGTTTTTATTGCTAAATTTTGGTGAATCTAGGATGTAACACCCAAATCCTGGCATTAAATTATTGCATCATTTTCTCTCAAATGTCTACTGGGTCCTAGACACTCCCATGTATGCATAATGTCTCATCATCATACATGGTCCAACATGAAGATGAATATTTATATGAGATACTTTCTCTCTGAACTAGTACTTATGGATCTGCAGGTTGCGATAACTTTATTTATTTTTAAAGGGTATAGGTCACTTCTAAAGCTGAGGGAACTATCTAAATATGATCCACCTGAACCTCAACCAGTATCTCAAAATATATCCATGATATTCCACTCACCATTGGCCTCCTGAACTACCTATTTTAGATTCTTTCCACTTAGTGAATCAACCACTTAATTTCCTTTTCCATGTCTATAATCAATCTTTAAATCAATGTACTATAGGTACTCAAACCATTTATGTTGCCTCATATTGTGATCATGTTGGGTAATTATATACTTGGGGTTTTTGTGATTAGTGAATAACATAAAATTATCCCAAAGTAAATAATTTCTCCTGAAGGATAAAGTATATACCACTACTATTATCTTAATTTTGTGTATCGGTTAATTTTGATCATGAAGCCTAAACTGAAGAGACATGTATGTTATGACTCGCTCATTCTATAAGAGAAGTTATCCTAGCCAAATACCTAATTTATCACTGTAAACTAGATAAATTTTTCTTGGATATAGAAGAATCATGGCCGGTTCTAAATTAAAACAAAATTTTATTTCAATAATGGATACTTCACAAGATTATAACAACAAGAATTTTACACATTTCATATTCAGGAATATAAGAGGCACTACTAGCTATGAAAAATCATAGATAATGCACCTGCAATACCTTAATGTCCCAATAAAGTCCATTCAATAAATATTTTCTTTAGATTCTTCTTAGAAACTATAGTTCTCACATTATCTATGTCAATTGAAACTCTTTTATATAAAATAATATGATTCAATAAGTGGACTTTGTAGATCCAAAAGATGAATTTTGTGATCTTTCCATAAACCCAATTATCTCTCAGTTTATTTAGCATGATCTCAAGTTGTTCATCATAGTCATGTCTAGAACAAGAATACAGCAAGATATATTCCACAATGAATGCCATGAAATAATCCATATAATGGTGAAAAAACCCAATTTATCATATCCACAAATACTTCTGGCATGTTAATGAGACCAAACAACATTACCAGGAATCCATAAAAACTATACATGCTCCAGAAAGTTTTACGTGGTATGTCTAAATACCTGAAATTCACCTGATGATAGAACGAACTCAACTAAATCATTTAAAACACCCTCACTACTCTAAGATGATCAAATAGGTCATCTATTCAGGGTAGTGGATAAAACTTCTTAAACATTAGTTGGGAAAACTATCAGTAATTCATCCAAAAAATGAGGGTTACATCCTCCTTATTGGAAAATAGATCCATGAAATTAAAGGAGATGTGTTGGGGTGTATAGTACCCTTAGCTTTCAATCCATCCAATTACTTTTTTATGTTCCAAAATCTAGGTAGATTTTATCTTATAATGATAAATGGACAAGGGTGTGACTTTATGAACTAATTGAATGGGGAATTATGCCTCACTCACTGGAGGTATCACAGAAAAAATTTTGGGATGGAATCCCTAAAATTATCTACTATGAGAGGGAAAATAGTAGTTCATATCACAGATCATCAAATAAGAGGCTAGTAATATGGGCTAGCACTCTACAAAGACATGGATGATCAGGTCTATCCCAAAATTCATTGACATTGAATTCTCCATTATCAAAAATTTAGCGACCCTATAAATATTTAAAATTCACCCTTTGGAGAAAAAAAAAATTATTTTAGTTCTACACGGAACTAACCATTACATCCCTACAATTGATTCAAATCCTATAATCATGAAGAATAACATATTCCACATGAACAGATAACAACCTATTTTAAGGGGACATTCCTTACATCAGCGTATACTCTCTGATCGGATACCCAATGATGTATTAACTGTCATAATTACCTAGAATTTTTCTATTTTATTTCCCAGAATATGAACAATTTCTATATATATAAAATAGTGTGATGAACTTATGTCAAATAAAGAAGAAACCAAAGAAAAGTCTACTAGAATAATACCTCAAAAAGTAAAAAGTCTAGTAATCATCACCTCTATTATAGGTTTATCTACATGAAACTAGCATGTACCATGGACCTAAGTAACATCTTAACAGCCTTGAGTTTCCCCTCCCTACAAGCACAGTGAATCCAGAGTCTAATTTCCCCAACCTATACCACCACCTCAACCTAATATGCTGGATGGATTCTAGCTACCTATCGAGAAAGATACTACTAACCTTGATCCAGAATGCAGAGTAGGTGTAGACCCTCACTCACTAGGCTCTAGTGGAATGGTCTGGTAGAAACTCTTAATATGACCCATCCATTTGTAGCCTCATCATTCAATAAGATCATGCATACTATGGGGTTTTATGTGTCAGGGATTCCCACACTGGTTACTTGTAAGGAACATGTGAGTTTGAGTTTCCTATCTTCTACTACCCCCATGAGAAAACATGAAGTGATGCTTCAATTCAATTAAAGAAACACTATGAGGTCTAGGTTCTGAATATCCCTAGCTCACAATGTCTTCATCACAAAAATTCCTCAAGTAATAATCTATTTTATGACTATCTCAGAAATAGTGGTCGATTAGAAAACACAAACTTTTGATTGGATGGCATATACCTTCCCATCATAAAATCTCTTGGAATTCCTAAGAACATCACTAGCTAGAGTCTGTGTGAACCACTGCAACATGAAAAAAAGGGTAGAATATTCCATTATAGACATTGTTATCAATTAAAAATTATTGATCTCTCTGGCCTTGACAACCCTCAATGATTTTGGGAAGAAGTAATCATATAATTCAACTTTAAGTCCCTAAAAACCATATCACAATTTTGGTCTACCTGGTTGATGGAATCATACCATCACTTTGCAAAACCACATAGCATATAAGCAGCAAGCTTGGCCCTCAATTCTAGAGGAATCTCTAGATTCTAAAATATAGAAAACATGGCCTCAATCCATGACTCTACAACATGTGGTCCTCCATCCTCCAAAAAGATGGTAAGATGTTGTTTTTTTGAATTCTATATTCAACTCACCCATAGTTTGGGTAGGTCAAGCAACTCCTTACATAGAATACATCATGCATAGAAACTCCTCATGAAACTAGGCATTAGTTTCCATGTTTGGAATTAGAGGCAGTGCATCTAATATAACTAATAAAGGTAATACTAGTTGATAAGGGTCTGCACCTCTAGAACATGGTCTCCACTGCATTCCAATTGTGCGACTCAAGGAATCCATTGTGGCATGATTCTACAATTCAAAACACACACATGAGAATAGAATTTAAATGTTTATAAGATTATGTATTGATAATAGGACATGTATAAAGTATTATTATGAAAAAGATCACACTTCTATACCTGCTTCTAAATCCAGGTCTGGGTGAAAAAGGAAAACTACAGCAAGCTATAACAACCATAAGAAACACCACAAACTACCCACTAATAATTCCAAGTTTGGGTTTGGGACCCATATCAGATGATATAGGTTTTAGTATATGGAGTGTAAATATCAAGTTATATAGGAAAACCCCATTTACTCTGAAATTGGTGTCCCATTTAGTAGTAATCATTTCATTTAAATAGGTTTAAATTCATTTAATTTGGTAATCTTATATATATATATCAGTATCGTTAAATTTTTCACCATTCCGAATTTATAAAATCATTACTCTTAGGGGTTACAATTGGAACTTCGTGTACCTGCAAGATAGCCTTTACATATAGTATCAGGATGTAACAGGTCATAAGAAATGATTTTATTACATTAATTACCATTCCAAATTTATAGAATTAGATACATCATAAATTACCATTTTCATTCATGTAACCCAATCAACAAAATTTTCAAACCAAGAAACTAATTGTCTAAGGCTCAAGCATAGAATAATTTTTAAATTAAGGTTTTACCATAAATCTATGTGGGATAATTCCATTTATATTGGGCAAGACACTTTAATAAATCCAATTATTTTATCCATGTAAGAAACATTATTACATTTCCATATATATTAACCTAGGTAATAACTATATGCAGTAGGAAATGTATGTAGGAAGTAAACATAGCATGGAAAATGCATGGAATGTAATTACTTAGTCACCTATGATAATGAATGAAATGATACTTCTTTACCATACTATGTCAAGAGAATGTGTCCATAATAATTTAAATAATATCAATAATATTAATGGAAAAAAAAAATTGTGTCACTCAACAGTGTAATCGATTCAACTATAAGAGGCATATTCCAATAACCGCAACAACCCATTCCAAAAAGTTTGGGCTTCCCTTTCATGTGGGTTAATTACCCCCAATACCAGGATAATTTATTAATTATGATACATGCTAGTATCCTATCTAAAACCAAAATAGAAATAAAAAAGTAAAAATAGTTCTGAAGCCACTTTTTGATTTCCTGACTTGGGAACCACTAAAATGGTTCTCGGAGCTGATGGGTCCCAAGGCCTCAAGAATTCCTATATGTACAACAGAGGATTCCAACTAGAAATGAAGTTCTATGGTGGTAGAATGGGGAGACTAGACCCTCATATATATTTTAATTGTGTATATAAATTGAGATAGTAATTATCATAACTGTAATATATATCTAATAGCATAATAGAAAATAGATGTCATAAATACGCATAGTGTTTTAAGAAATATACATGTAGTAAAAATAATCAAAATCTATAGGATGATTCATATAAAAAAATATTTCATGTCATGTTGATTTTAAAAAATGGGAATGGGAATAAAGGACAGAGGGAATATACAACATTCTATACAAAAGTGGAAAAGGCCAAAATACAATTCCACTATCATAGAGATCAAACGCTTGGTCCTCAATTTCCATGCTCTAATGATATAAGCAAAATAGATCATCCATCTCGGATAGGGCACTTTCCCTCATCCACACCTACAATCATAAATTCTACTCTGGTACCAAATACGGCCCATTTAGGGTGTGAGATTGACTCAGAAGACTATGTCCAACAATGTCTAGAATAATCCAGTCAGTGTGCAGAGCATAGTAGTGTATATATATAATGAATAACAAACCGTGCTAGAAAATAGATACCAGTTAGATTAGTTTTCTGTTGCACACCTTGTCAGCTCCACCTTATTCGACATAGGCAAAAATAAGTCTAATTTAGTGACCATTTACATCCATATATAAATAATCAAATATAATATGCATACATGTATATACACTATATATGTGGGGACATATAAAGGCATATATAAGGATATAAGGTTCTAAATGGACCTAGGGTGTAACTTGGGAATTCATAACAACTCTAATGAACCAAAAGCTCTAGCATGGGTAAAAACCTTGAATCTCATGTGAGTGTGAGACTTCATTCATTTCACTTTAGATGGTGGGCCGAGTGATCATGCCAAACACTTTAGATAGTGGGGTGAGCTGTAATGCCCAACACCTAATGAAAGGGAATGTTGATCATCATTCCCTTCACACAACTAAAATTAAATAGTGTGAGATGCTATTTCCATCACCCAACATTATTAATCATGAAACTCCATTCTCAAAAAAAATTTAAATTGGTTTTCATCAGCCAATCATTAAGTCCTAGTCATAATAATAATAATAAGTAATTTCCATTTAGATCATTTACATTCATTTATTCCCATCAAACCATGGGTTCCACAATTTATACAATCCATCTTAAAAATTAACAACATATAGAATTTATTTTATGCCCAATTCAATTTAAATAGAATAATCCATTTAATTTATAAGATGAGGAAAAACAATTTTAGGGTCAATCCATCCCACATAGAACATAATTGGAAATATATATATTTTAATTAAAGAGGGAAATTAATTTACCATACCCAATGTGGTGTAAATAAACAATGTAAGAATCCTACAAAAGATTAAAATGAAACTATGGGTGTATAACAACATGGTGAAATTAATTAAAAAGATAAAAACACATTTTAAGGAAATGCATAGAAAGGTCTGGCATGCGAAACATCAATGAAAATTCTATAAAAAAGGTAAACTTTTAGGAGAAATTGATAAATAAACCACCTTGGGTCTATGTACGACCACTCATATAGTGCCAAACATTGATTCAAAGAAGAATATAAGACATTAAAAAAGTAGGAAAATTCCCCAAAAATAGGGAAAATGAGCTTGAACCAAAATAGAATAGGAGTTGTGAGTATAATCTATAGTGGGAAATAAGAGGAGTTGAGAGCTTACCAAGAGGAATCCAATGTATCCAATCATGGTCTAATCCGAGTTTGGGTGATAAAGTAACCGAGAAGCCAATATTATGCTTAGGAGAGCTCTTATGGGAGAAGAGAAGGATTCATGTTCGCCGGAGGAGAAAAGAAAATAGGTAGGGTGGCTAAAAATATTTCAAGGGTGAAATGGGAAATTCATTTTCACGTAAGGTGTCGCATGGTTTGGCCACATGGTTGGCCAAACCATGTGCCTAACATTATACAAGACTCCCCCCCTTACATGGTCTAGGTGCATGTTTTGTCCCCCCATTTTCATGTAATTTGAAAATCATCTATTAAAAAACATTGTATCACCCACACGGGCATTTATCCTGGCAGAAACGGTTTGGGAAAACTATGTGGCCTTCTAAATTGCACTAAGTACCCCACATGGTTGGGGTGCATGTTTAGAAATAAATGTGCTTCAACCATGGTGCTTAGTATATCTCTCCCATTTATGAATCATCAGGATTTGAAAAATTATTGGATGTTCCTAAGACCATCCTGAGTACATAGGGTACACTCACTTGGATTAAACAAATAATTAAACCTAGAAAACCAATGAATTGTACCTTCATGAAATTTCAGGTTGTTGCATAATTTTATATTATTAATTATTTTAATTTATTGAAAATGTGTGGTTAAAATAAATTCATTAACTATCATCAGTATTTAATGGTTGTTTCTTCTAAAATGATAATAGTGGAAATAATTTGAGATATTTAATTATTATTATTATTATTATTATTAATAATTTTAGATGATAATATTTTGGTATACCTTGATAATGTATTTTTATACAGAATATATATATATTGACGTGTAGGTTTATATATGTATATAGAAGTGTGTATATATATATAACATGTAAATATATGGGATAATGTATATGCAAATATATAAACATGTGTGGGAGTATATATGTATATACGGATGTCTATATATATAATGTGTATATATCTGGGTAAAATATATATGTTTATATATGTGTGGGGGGTATATATATTTTTGTGTTCATGTATTTATTTAAATTAAATAAATATATTTGGATGAAATTTATATATATTTAACAAATGGTTAAATGAATTTAAGTGGAGACAAAGAAATAAAAAATGTGAAATAAATGAGATATATGTTGAAAATAAATAAATATATTTGTGTGCCTTGGGAGAGTGAATGAAGTATTAATATATGTGTTAGTATATATAAATATATATATATATAGTCGGAATGGGGAGCGAATTAGAGGAAAGGCATAAAATACCCCATCACACATATCTCCCACATATTATATATATATATATATTAAATATATCACATTATTTCCACAACTAACTTTTTTAAAAAATAACCATTAAATATCGATAATAGTTAATAAATTAATTTAACAACACGTTTTCATTTAATTGGCACAATTAACAATATCATATTAATTTTTTTGGTCACTCATTATTTCCACCGTAACTCAATTCTTATTTAAGTATAATTTAATTTATATTCATTGTAAAAAATAATAAAAATACTAAATTATAATTATTTCTAATTTCCCAAAAAAAATTTATATATCAATTATTATTACTCGTATGTGAGGAGTAATTAAACTTCTGGCAGGCCCAAATATTATGCCTCTCCTAAGTTAAAACTCATATTTCAAACCTAATAAAGGTCTCATATTTTCTATGAGAGATACCATTCAGGAGATATTCCATTCTTTTCAATAAATATAAAATAGGAAAATTAAATAAACAATCCTCACATGATATTTCACCAAATCCTCAATTCACATAAATTTTATGTCACATCTAGGGTAAAACCACATCATGAACGTAATGGTGTTATCAAATTTTCAATCAGAAACAAATTTCAATAGATATTTCATTTTTTCAAAAAATCCATGCGTGTCAGATAAAAAATAATTAACATTTTTAATCATTAAAATTCAAGACACTATAAGACCAGTAATCTTAAAATAATTTGACACCAAACTCCAAAAAAAATCCATAGAATATACCAAAGTGTTTCAACGTAGAAAATAAATTCATTTCATTAAATTTGTTTTTTATGTTTTTATAAATTCATAATAAAACAAGTATTGAAAAAATAAATTCACACAATAAATTATTGTAATTTATTAAAAAAAAATAATGGTTTATTATCATTTAAAATTTAGCATATTACCCCATGAATGAAGATGGTATTGATATATTAAGTGCATATTATTGATATATATTATTTTTTTCAATACATAAATAATGTTAAAACTTATATATAATAAAGCTTATAATATGACAAGAAGGTTACATTGAAGTTTAGAGGTGTTTGAAAGAATTCTGTAGTAGTTGATTTTAGAAGATATAGGTTAAATGATATTCCTTAAGGTATCATGAATTTTATAATGTGTTTTAACTATAATATGATATTCCAAATAAGTTCAAGATATTTCTATTCAGAGATCCAATGAAAATTTTATGTTTTGGTAGATAACCATTATCATGCTAAGTCTAAAAGATAACGCATCTGAACAATTAAGGTAGTTTTTTCACAAATGACTAAAGTTTAAATGATTTAAGACATTTTATGTTTTTTAATGATTTTCGAATTTGAATGTATTCTATAAGATAAGTTATTTGGTATAAATTTGAAAAGTCTAATAGAATTCACATTATGATACGTAGAATATTTAATATGGTCAATAACATCATCAATTGGAATAAATTTTCAAATTTGGAAAAGTAATTAATATGTATATTTTATCTATGATAATACTATTAACAAATTTTTGAAGTCTTATAAACATATTGTTTTTCCTCACTATAATGTGGGAGGTTTTTTATTTTTTGATGAGTTAAAAATCAAAAAACTTAAAACCCTTACCATGATAAATAATGTTTTTATATTTAGTATATAATTATTTTTGATACGTGAGGATTTTTTCTCCAGAAATTTTGATAAAATATTTAGTATATAGGGGTCATACATAACGGTTAATCAATGTAAAATGAAATACCAAAGGTTCGTATATAAATGTTAATCTGAGTAAATGGTAATACATAAGTTTTATTGCAATGATGCATAAAGGTAACTCTAGGGTGATATGTGTGAGTCTCATTATAGTATGGATTTATATGTAAAGGTCTTTTAGGTGATACATAAGGGTTTTATGAAATTCAAAAAATGAAAAATGATGATGTTTGAGATATTTTATTATGGATAAAATATAATGAAGATAACAAGTGATATAAGAAGATTGATATTAAGGGTTGTGACTTGAAATAATGTTCATGTTATAATGGAGGACATGGATTAATAAATGTTTTTATATGTCTATGTGATTTTAGAGATTCTCATTCCATGTTGAGAAGGGCACACTTCATTAATAATGATGTGTGATATTCAGGATGGACTAACACTATGATTTGAATCCATGTGAGTAAATCTCCATATTATGTTAAGGTGGTGAGACGAATTGCATCTATAGTAGCTATCACACCAAAAAGGATGGACAAGTTTCCACAGAATGTAGAGGTACTAGTTATTCATGTTGTGAGGTTTGATATCACACCATGATTAATTAGACAATTTCAATGATTAATGAAAAATTAGTGTAAGTATACGAGAATTTTAAGGTATTTAATTTCCAAAATATAGAATATGAATTTTGAATATGAAGACAGTAAAAGAGATGCATCTATATAAGATCATGAATATCGGTCCTTAATGATTTAATCAAGAGGATCACTTAAGAGGGATTGTGTGAAGAGGAATAAGTATAGGAAGACTATAAAGTGATGATTTTACTGAAGAAGACGATGAAGGGATAAATTTGTGTTTTGTGTGATGATAATACCTATGTTGTGTTTCGAGGAAGAATAATGTTAACACCTATTATAAAAATGTGATGAAGTGTGGGAGAAATATATATTTCTATGAGAAAATAATTTAGTGGAAAAATAATCCCTATCATGGTGAAGACAGTATAATATTAATAATAAGATTGATCAAGGAAGAATCGATTATACTTTTTTTAGAAGATAGTTGTGTTGTATTATATTGATGCGAGATCAAGGATATACCCTATTCATTATATCCACAATGGTTATTTGAGTGTATTTTATTGAATTAGTTGATTCTATATCATACCAAGTGTAAAATTCTCATTTTTAGTAGTGAACCTAGTGAATCATGTATTCTTTTTTTATTCCTCAGTGTGAAAGAGTTCAATATTAGATCACTCGCTCTAACAAGTGATCAAGGTTTATTTTGTAAGAAATCATAAATGGTAAATTAGCATATTTTTCATAGATTCACTCTACCCTCTTAGTGAACCCGCATCATTCCTAGGTCCATCAAAATTGATATCATAGATGTCCATGATTCCTTCAAAGTTCTAGAAGTTTAATGGTTTCTGTTATGATGGTTATTAAATGTATTTGGTATTGGAGTTTTTCAATATATTCTTGAATCAAGGAAGTATCTATGTTTCCTTGATAAATTTGTTTAATAAAGTTGGTGTTGTGATATGAAAATTTTTATTTTCCATCTCTAGTATTAATTCAATGAACAAAAAATGATCCCCCATATTTAATGAGGACAATTAAAATAGTTGGAAGGAAAAAATGTTATCCTATTAACTTTAATTGGATTTGGATGTTCTAGACATTATGATTGATTATTTTACTCCTATTTTATAGTGAAAATATTGAATTGGGATTCTAAAAATAATTTTTTGTTTTATTTACATGTAAGAAATTCCATTTTCAACACTTTTATAAAATGGATTTTTAAAGTTTGTGAAGTTGAAGACTATGAATGAAATTTGGGACCATCTAAAAAAATCATTGAGGGAAATTTAAAATAATATAAATATAAATTATATATTTAGTGATTTATGTATCAATATATACATATTATTGAAGGGGAATATGAAAAACAATTGTTTACAATGTCAAATAAGGTGGTGAGAACCATTAAAGGATTCATTTAGACTATTAAAATTCAATGTTGGTCGAGATGATACTTTATATCTTAGAAGAAAAATTTGATATCAATTTTTTGGATATATAGGATCATGATATAGACACAAGTTCATTACAAGACTTGTATATTATCTTGGTTTCATGAGAGACAGAAAATAAATGCACTATAAAGAATAAGAGTTCTACTGATAATGAAGACTCATTCAAATCAACAAATAATGTAATGACCTCGAAAAAATAGAAATAAGATGAAGATGAAGTTTGATATTCATATTAAAATGATGATGTTGAGTTAAGTTTAATAAAATCATTTCACCCATATCATGTAGTGTCCAGATAGGAAAAGGTAAATTTCAGGAAAAATTACCTTTGAAGTATTTCAGTTGTAGGGGTATAGACGTATCACTGCAAATTTCCAAATCTAAAAGAAGATGATATTAAAGATGAAGAATATTTCTATCATAAAACATCAAGGATGAATTATGATAATATCAAAAGATGGAAGTTATCATCAAGGGGTTGAAGAAATAATTATTTATTTTCTAAAAAAGGTGTTATTTGTCTAATAATGAAAATAAAATCAAGTGTTAGAAGTGATAGTGGTTGTAAGATCCTGATCGTTTTACAAGGTATATTTTTATTTTTCATTTTTATTAAAGTTTTATAAAATGAATTTTTAAATGATTCCTATGAGTAAGGTTGATATTGGGAGTTTCATGGGGGTTTTGGTCATTAATAAGATAAGAAATGAGGCTCACAATGCATGGTATATTGTTAATGTATCGTTAGTGCTAACCATGAACCATGACTATATAGCATGAATTAGCGGGGGATCATAGTTTATAAACCATGTGAAGTTTCCTAGAAACTACTTTGGGTTAGTCCGGAGCTATTCACATAGATTCTGTATGGATTTCCAAACCATTCATGTAACAACCCAGGTACTTATAAAATAATTTGTTTTAATTTAGGAATTAAATAGTTAAATTTTTTATAAATGTATAATATAACAAGGGGTATTTATAGAAATTAATGAATCTATAATAATAGAATAGTAACCTATCCTATGAGATTGTATATAAAATTTATGTATTTTATAAGTGAAAATTTGATATATTATATCATGGAATAAGTGAATAAATGTCTTGAAATTTATAAATTAAGTGTTGGTATTATTATGAAACATAAATATTTATTTACAATTTTATAATTAAAATATAATTAATCGAAATATAATTTTCATCATAAAAAATATTCATAAATTATTATTTATTTTTATAAGGATTATACGATGATTTTATGAGACCTTAATTAATTTTTCAAAGTGCTCTAAAATTAGTTATAATATTCAAATTGGTATTTTTTAAATAAATGACGATTTTAATTTAAAATAAAATTTATCATTTTCATAAAATTATTTCCAGAAAAAATGGATCCCATGTTTTAATTCTTCATATATAAAATTGGTTACGGTGATTTTTTTGGGAATTTTCTAGAATTGTTGAATTTTTGTGCATAGAGAAATACATTAATTTATGGTATATAAACACTATAAGTTAAATAAACAATTCCTTGAGTAATTGATGATTTAATAATGATAATATAAAACATACCATCATTAGTTTAATATAATTAATGTTAATTCTCAAAATATTCATTTTCTTAAGCCGAAATAATAAACTAATGAATAAAAAATTCAAAAAACCCCTCTCTTCCACTATAACCACCACCCTCGCCACTTATTCTCCTCACCCATCTAGAACCCTAAAACTTGTTTAATTTCATCCTAATTCCATTCACAATCCCCTTCTCCATGTCCAATACTAATGGTTTCACTGAAATTCTAGAACCAGATGCCTTAAAAAGGTTCTCAAGGAGATGAAGTTCAAGAGGTAAAATCCCGTTTTTTCTTTTAAATTCATTTTTAATTCATTTTATTTTTTTCTATCATTACCTCCCATCATCAAAGTGGAAAGATAAAAAAATACCTTACATATACTGGAATGTTATTTTATTAATGTATTATCCATCATCATACCTCACCTCTTCTCCTCTTATTCTAAAAAATGAAAATGTTATTTGTGATGTGTCGATGGGTCATCATCATGGATGATGTGTTAACATTTTATTTTACCAACTTCAAGGCAGGTCATAAAACTGAAATTATGGCTAAACCAGATTGTACTATAAATATTATAAGTTATATAATTCCCTTGAATAAATATATACACATGATATTAAATAATATTATATAGGTTTGTGATGGTCTTAAAAACCATCAAAATAAGTTAAATCATTTTCATTAATTTTCTATCCAATAAATCATCCAAAAATTAGAAAAAAATGATAAATGGTATAATTTTATATTATGTAAACATATTAATACCATTTTATTCCAATTTTGGAGTTTTTATTCCATTCAACCAGAAAACCCATAAAGAACCAAACATGGAAACCATGAAATAAACGAACGTGAAACAATAAAATAACAATATATTATCAATAAAAGGGTGGAAATATGTTATGAAAATATCATATAAGGGATTAAAAATATTAATATAGTTTTATAATAAATTAATAACACTATTTACAACATTATATAGGAATCTTGAACATGTTTGATTGAATTCAACCCCAATGTAAGGAACTTTTCTTTAAAAAAACTCATTTACATTTATATTTTTACTAAATTGAAAAGGAATGTTTTTATGATACATGTGTTCATGTTTTATTATAATGTTCTGGTTCATTGGAATTGTTTATAATGAATTTAGGACCTATATCACCCTATAATAAATTTTATATGTTTATGTTGGAAGTCAACAATAATGGTTATTATAAGTGTAACTGTGATGGTTACTCCATAAGGTAGTTGTGATCGTTACATCACAAGGTAGTTGTGAGGGTTAAATTTTAAGGTATCCATGAAGGTTTCTAATCATATGGTATTTATGAGGGTTATAATGTTATTTATCTAATTTCCCATGTTACCTAAAAGGTTTATTTATGTCATCTATGTAAATCTCTTGTTTTTATAAATTAAGTATATGATACTTTATGGGTGAGCAGTATTTCTTTGTGAAAATTATTTCATGTGTTTATAAGTGTTCATAGGCTCAAAATTCCTTTCTTTTATGTTCATTACTAAGATTTTTATACTCATACCATGAATTCAAATGTTTTTATTATCGTTTAATGATGGGTAATAAAAAATAAGAATCAAAGATGAATGTTGTGGGGATTTTTCAGGAAATGATTTCATGTTTTATTGAAAGAAAATTTATTATGGATGAAATTGATATTTTATTGTAGTACCCACTTTTTATACATGTTATTTATGTGTGTGAAGTGTGTAAAAATTATCTAAATCTCTAAACCAAAAATATCATTGTGAATGTAATAATGTTAATTCAAACCGAATTTACTACATTATGTAATATTTACGGTCAAGCACTTGTAGTTGATATCAAAGCATAGTTCTGATTACATTAGGGGTTTTGATGATGTAACTATAATTCCATAAATTATTTTTATGTTTTGGTTATGTTGAAATGATATAGAATATAATGATTACCATGTTTATTCATCTAATATATGTCTGTATATGAAGGTTTTCCACAGATGAAACTAGGAAGCTGAAGTAGAATGAAACTGAATAGATGATATCGTTCTCAATCCATAACCTATAATGGTGGGAATTAGAACCAAATATTTTGTGATAGTAATGGATTAGTTGATGAAATCTATAAATGGTGGGTTCATACATGCAAGAGAACAATCGGAGCTACAAAAAATAAACATAATGACAATGGATAATTTTAGGAGGCAACACCCTCCTGCTATCAAGGGATCTTCTGCCCCAAGGGTGGATTATAAGGCCCCGACCTTAAACCATACTTAATATTGACTTATATGAATAATTCACATTGATGATCTTTTCAGGTTTAGAGTTTTAGAGAATTTGGGTATAACTTTTACATCTCTAAAGATTACATAGTAGACACTTCTACTATGTTTCCATAAAATAAAATAAAAACACTTAAAAAGAAACATGTCTACTTCCATGTTTTAGATAGCATGTCATTCCTTGATCTCATCCTTGACCCTATTCATCTTTAAGTCCTGTGGAAAACATTTCAAAAACTTGGGATGAGTATAAATAGCCTAGTAAAGGATACACAAAAAAGGAAAAATGTTAGTTTTTCAAAACAACAAGTAAACCATGAATACTTTAACAAAGTAATACTTTTCACCTTATGAAGTAGTAAAAACTCTTCACTGACTAAAAGACCATTACTTACCCTTTTGTATCCAAATGATTACCATAAAACCCATATAAATAACACATAACATATAAAGGTAACTTGGGACATAAACATACTTAAATTTATTAACCATACGGTCGACTTCCCCACATATCACTTAATGGAATAGCCATACGGCCGACTTCCATACCCAATGCATTAGAGGTTATAACGTAACCACCCGTCCTGGTATTCACGGCACCACACGTCATATGGATTATCACGTGAACCACCCGTAAAATGTCCAAGTACCATCATTACACATAAAATCTTGAAAATACACACATTTCAATAACAACAGTTCATTTTCTATCACAATAAGTAATTCCATTATATTGAATTAATCAATCCATTTTCAAAAACCATTTAAAAGAGATTTTTGAATCAAAGTGTCCCATACCACTTTGAAGCCTTTAATGGAATTAAAATTGTAAAACATTAATGTCCATATAAATAAATACTGAAAATCATTTTGAAAACATGGACATTAAAGATAAAGATTTAGAATAATAAATTATTAAAACATTTAAAATGATATTTTTTGTAAAAGAGTTTTTAAAAAAATGTGAGACTCTCGAATACAAATAATTGCAGAATAACATTTAATCAGAGCTTTATAATATCATGAGAATAAATGTATTCATGATATAATATGTCAAAGGACAGTATACACACCATATAAGATTGAATTGGTGCATAACAACAATGAAGTCTCAATGGAAATGTAAATTGAGATGAAATGCATTATAAAGATGGTATCCTTAAATTAACGATAAATCTATCACATAATTATCTGTGAGAAATATAAATAAACCCAATATAAGTGGATATTAAGTTTGAAACAATCAGAGGTCATTCACACATAATCTTGGAAAAACAAAACCAATGACATAGATATTTAACTCAATTAAATGAGATTGAGTTATGATTTCCCATACAAGTTCGTAAGAATTTATCAATGAGATGATTATGTGTAGAAATAGTATATCTACACAAAGGTTTTTAGAAATTAAAACATAGAGATTCCACACATAATCTTGGCATAATAAAATCAAGAAGTATATATTTAACGCAAATAATTGAAAGTGGGTTAAGAAGTTCCCTTACAGAAATCCGACAGCCTAACGACGTCACTTTAAAATTCAGAAAATGATTTGATGAGAGAGAAAATGGTATCTAATCACTTGGACATAAAATTTACATAAATAATGATATATAATAACATATCATAACATAATAGTATGTGAATTAAAAGACATAACAAAAGACGTCTTTTAAAAAGTGGAGCGTGAAAGGTCCCCTTACCGAGTTGGGTAACTTTCGAAATATACACCCCATGGAAGAAGCGTCAAACAATGAAAGTGTAAATACCCATAAATAAAAGTATATTACCCAAAGAGTAGAATAATGGGCAGAACATACACCACTAAAAGGAAATGGTGGCAAACGTAGCATAAATGTCATGGGAATAAAAGTGAGATGAAAAATCCCTTACGAAAACTCAGCAGCCTAACGACGCCACTTAAAACATCCAAAAATGGTTTGATGAGATCTAATAGGGTCTCTCATCATATTAACATAAGAATTAAAGTAAGAATAAAATAAAATAACATCCACAAACATAATAACGATGAGCTTAAAGGAAATGACATAAAAGAGAGTGCTTAAAAAGAAAGAGAGGTGTAGGATCCCTTACCTCCTATCCAAATTGACTCGATCGTTGTTTAATCTCCTGAATAACAAAAATGAGTTAATTTCGACTTGCATAAGAACCTTTTTCAAGTAAATTATTCCTTATATATCACTTATTACCATGTCATGAACACTATGTAAATATTTAAGTTAATAAGGGTCGTTTTAACGATCATTGCTACTTAAGTCAAAAATAAACTCTTTATAATTACAAGTTTGTTCATGGGGTAAAATATCCATTATATACATAATTATATTCATTATTTAGATATCATATATATAATATATATCCATTATATACATGCTTTTATAATATTACATAACATTTAGAGGTATGAAATGAAATGCACCGTTCTTGGAGACGGTAAGTCGTACGTACGCATGCACGCTACTTCCATTTCTATTTCATATTAAATGGAATTAAAACATAATGACACATAATAGTATTATAATTCCATTATGGTATCATATATCATATCATTAAATATATCCTTTATACATACCACATATGGTATTAACGAATCAAATCACTTTGAGGGGGTGGTAGTCCGCACATCCTAAAATGAAGATATCGTGTTTATCCATAATGGAAACCATAAAGGTATGACAAAAATGAAAAATAAATAATCTTAAGGAAAACATAAAAATATTATATATCATATATAAATATAGTTACACCTTAATGTCCACCTTTGAAGGTGTTAAAAGAATATTGAACAATCATCATTTCGTGAGGAAGAAATTCACCGTCCACAGAAATAGTATGTTCTTTAATCATTAGATGTAGGTGTGTGTAATTGTAGCTCTAATAATTCTTATAACAACATCCTAGTATATGTAGGATACTGGTGTTGTTAAAAAGAAATTAATAAAAAGAGTTTAGGGGGTTGGATAAGCAAAATAAAACAAAAGAGCACAAGTGAAGACGTTACCCTAAAATCGGGTACCTCCTTTTGGTTAGAACCAAAAGGGTTTATTGAAGATCTTCTTGCCTAATTTAAGGCTTCTAGGATGAGGAGAGGGATGTGGAGAGACAAAAGGATCAGATATTTGCTGAGCCAAAGGCTTGATATGTGTGGTAAGGAGGTAGAAGTGGTGGCCTTTTATAAGATGGGAGGAGGGGCACTCTTGGAAATGTATAAAATGTTACTTTATTTTCAAATGAGTTTCGGATTTTAATGGTCCCACAATGATGTGTGTCTAGTATAAGGTGATAAGGGTTCTAAATACGCCCATACAATAGGTTTTTGACATGTGTAGGTATTATATTTTACATTATCTTTTCATTTTATTTAAATCGTTAAATAATGAGGTGATCGCTGCATCATCATGATGTCATAAATAATTTAATTTATTTAATAACTAAAATTTATAAAACAAATACTATGATGTAGGAAATATTTTTAGCTTTCCAATGACTATTTATAGTCAAAAGTCTGACTTGTATAACCCCATGTAAAATTTTTTTGATTAAAACAATACATGTTTGTGTCATTTTTACTTTTACTTTAAATAAAAGGCATTAATGTCATTATCTTACCCAAGTGGCTCCATGGAGTCCCAAAAATAGTCCCATGGGTTTTCTTGGTCGTCCATGACTCATCCAATAGGGTTAGGACAAGTGTCAAGATATTTTCATTTTATTATAATATCATTTTTACCTTAAATCACACTGATTACCTTTAATCGCGATTAATAAAACTTAAAAGTTACCTTTCATCAAAAATTATTTTCATCCCATTCAACCACATTTTACTTAATAATAAAAATCATTTAAATGGGATTTTTGAAATTAAAATCACAGAAGTGGTAAAGTTCCATTTAAATGAAAAATCAGTTTTTGTAACTACCACTTTGTGGTTTCACTATTCATCAAAAATTAAGGTTTTTCAGAAAAATACCAAAATTTCACCCTAAGCTATATTAGATATTCCAAATTCAAAAATGATGTCTATTTTACCAAATTTATAACATAGAAGTTTCATTAATTAATTTTATAATTAAATCCCATTGTCAAATCAAATAGCATGTTTTTAAGAAACAATATCTATCAAAAGATTGACACTCGTTTATGTCCAATCTCAAAGTGATATTAATTTCAATGACCACCATTGGATTAAATGGTAAAAATATATTCTAATTTCACTTTAAAACTAATTCAAAAGATAATATAATCATATAAATAACTGAGATTAAAAGGAGGTTATGAATTAAAATACAACATTTTTCACTATTCATTAAAAAATGAACTTTATCGGAAAAATACCAAAAATTTACACAAAGTAAATTTTGATGTCTCGATTATAAAGAAGAATTTTATTTTGTCAAATAAAACATATAAAATTGTCAAAAGTATATTTAAAAAGGGTTTTCTATTAACTGGCGGTTAATCGACCTTTTACAGAATATTAGAAGATTTATGCTTAAAATTGGATTCATTTTCATTTTTAATCCTATAACATTTATTGTAAAAAGTAAAAATATTTGACAAACATATATAATCATTTTGTAGTTAGTTATGTTCATTATTTTCATTACAACGGCTAGGTTTTAACTACCATTTAAAATAAAACTATTTTATTATTAGAGTGCAATTTAAGATTTCAAAGGAACTCGTTGTTACGTATTGGGTAAGCCACAAAGCATAGAATTCCCTTTAAAGTAATATTAATATTTTATTCACAAATATGGATAAATATAAAAATTTCATATTCTTTATTTACATGGGGTGTTACATCCTTCCCCCCTTTTGGGAATTGCGTCCTCGCAATTTTAAAATTGGGCTCAGAAACTTCATTGAATGCCCCACATAGAAAAATGAGTAAATTAAACTATCACTTTAAAAGAAAGAAAGGGGAGTACAAAGGTCACCCGGGTTAACCCATACTAGGATTCCATGTATGAAAACATGGATATGGAAGAAAAAACAAAGGGTCATGTTCTGAGGGAGTGTGATAGAAAACATGTTTAGGAGAAAGTTAATCACCAAAAAATCACAAACATGTGATGGGTTAAATGGTATTTGATTCCCCAGTAGGAAAAGTTAAAAGAAAACATTTTTTTAAGTTACTTTTCATTGAGGAATTTATTTTTGATCTTAAGGAAACATACTTACTTGTCATGTTGACTTTCAACTTTTACTAGATTTCTTACAAAAACTCATACTTTCCCCAAATGATGAGTATTTAGGAAGACTTGTTCACATTAAGAGTACTAAAATCAACTTATAGGGAATCACCTAATCCACAAAATAGAACTATATACTTCCCATCTCTTTAGACTTTAACCAAAACCAAAACCAAAAAGGTTAGTATGAGGTCGGATAATACCCCAAAAGGATAATCCTTTATAAAAAGGAAAACTATTCTTAATCTCCAAAATTTGTCCAACAAGACCCAAAGTTCAACGAATTCCAAAAGTAAACCAAACTAAGATTAAAACCCAAATATTTTAAGGATTTAATCACATATTCTTCCAAGTTAAATTGTAACACTTATCTCCAAACAACATCAGTTGCTCTTAAAGTCTCGTATTGAAAAGTAATTAACCTAATCACATATCCTCCATGATAGGTTAATAATTTCCATAGATTACCCAAAATCAACTTACTCTTCATTCATAAAATCATCTAACTAACAAGAATTAGTCAAACTAACCAAGGATTTCATGTAGTCCAGTGGTAGGTGATAAATAACAGTCACACTTTGGTTGTGGGTTTGATTCTCGCAGCTTTGTCCGATGCGACGGGTTGTCACATGGTCTACGTGTTGTCCTTTTTCCAAACTATATAATTCTCAAATCATTCCCAAAAAAGAGATAAAATCATCAAAAATAACCATAACATAATTTAACCTCAATTTTACTTCATGCCTTTCACTTTCCATCATAACATATAGTAACCCATAATTACCTCAAAAGTAAAGATCATATAAACCCAAATGGTTCTTTATAACTATGTCCACAAAAGAACAGATAACTATTCCTTGAATAAAATTTTCATATATCAAACATCAGGGTTACACATACTATAAAAAGTCTTCTAATGTAACCCCATCATCAAAAGAGACTTAATAGTCATAGGAATTTTACGATAACTCTTGAAGCCCTTATATATTGACTTCTTACTCATTCAACATTATTCATGATCCATTAACCATTCTTTTCCAACTTATTCTGAAATACTTATTTCCTATAAAAAATCATGTATCATATCCTAAGATTCCAAAATAAGAAAGAAAATGTTAAGAAATAATCCATACCTTTGATTGGTCATTGTATGTTTCATCATCCTCAATCTGAATGGCATTAGGTTTTGGTAAACGAATATTTGTACGATCTTGGTGATCCAATTCCTAAAACTTCTTCATAGGACATGTGTTTGCATAATGATCATTCACACCACATTTAAAACATTCAATTTATCCCTCAGAATGAACTTCGTTCCCTTTCCTTGAGTCAACTGGATGCTTCCTTTTTCTATGGCAGGTTCTTACTTTATGACCTTAATTTTCACATCTATAGAATATTTATGTCCCTTTGAAACATTTTACAAGGTGTTTCTTTCCACATATTTGACACATAGGTTTTTGAACACACTTACCTTTATGATTATTACATGTAGTTCTGTAGGGATTTGTTTCTCGCATATATGATGCCTTATAGAAATCACCAAGATTTAGGTAGTCAATCATGACTCTAGATAGTTTGTTGAGGATAAACACATGAGTTCTCATTGCAGCACCCATATCATTCATTTTCTCACTCAGAAAACTATCACAGTTTTCTTCACATCCACTGTTACTTTGGTTCCTACTAGATCCAGCCATTTACTAAAACAAAAAATGTAAGTGTGATTATTTCAACAAAACCATCATGTACTAATGAGGAAGATAAACACTGAGATATACTTACTCATTCAATTTATCTAAAACTAGGACCCTTTATGAAATCCTAACCATTATGGTAATGTCACTTATTCTTAGATAATACCCTAACCTCTAAAGTTATCTAAACCGACCTCTGATACGAACTATAAGGCCCCGGCCTTAAATCTTACTTAATATTGAATTAAATGAATAATTCACATTGAGGATCTTTTCAGGTTTAGAGTTTTAGAGAATTAGGTCATAACTTTTACATCTCAAAAGATTACATAGTATACACTTCTACTAAGTTTCCATAAAATAAAAAAACACTTAAAAAGAAACATGTCTAGTTCCATGTTTTAGATACCATGTCGTTCCTTGATCCCATCCTTGACCCTATTCATCTTTAAGTCCTGTGGAAAACATTTAAAAAACTTGGGATGAGCATAAATAGCCTAGTAAAGGATACACAAAGAAGGAAAACTGTTAGTTTTTCAAAACAACAAGTAAACCATGAATACTTTACCAAAGTAATACTTTTCACCTTTATGAAGTATTAAAAACTCTTCACTGACTAAAAGACCATTACTTACAATTTTGTAACCAAACGGTTACCATAAAACCCATATAAAGAACACATAACATATAAAGGTAACTTGGGACATAAAAATACTTAAATGGAATAACCATACGGTCAACTTCCACACATATCACTTAATGGAATAGCCATACGGCCGACTTCCTTACCCAATGCATTGGAGGTTATAACGTAACCACCCATCCTGGTATTCACGGCACCACCCGTCATATGATTTATCACGTAACCACCTGTAAAATGTCCAAGTAACATCATTACACATAAAATCTTGAAAATATAAACATTTCAATAACAACATTTCATTTGAAATCACAATAAGTAATTCCATGATATTGAATTAATCAATCCATTTTCAAAAACCATTTAAAAGAGAATTTTGAATCAAAGTGTCCTATACCACTTTGAAGCTTTTAATGGAATTAAAATTTTAAAAAATTAATGTCCATATAAAGAAATACTGAAAACCATTTTTAAAACATGGAAATTAAAGATAAATATTTACCATAATAAATCTTTAAAACATTTAAATTGATATTTTTTGTTAAAGATTTTTTAACAAAATGAGAGACACTTGAATACAAATAATTGTGTAATAACATTTAATCAGAGATTTATAATATCATGGGAATAAAGGGATTCATGAAATAATATGTCAAAGGACAGTATACACACTATATAAGAGTGAATTGGTGCATAACAACAATGAAGTCTCAATGGAAATGTAAATTGAGATGAAATCCATTATCAAGATGGTATCCTTAAATTAACGATAAATCTATCACATAATTATGTGTGATAAATATAAATACACCCAATATAAGTGGATATTAATTCTGAAACAGTCAGAGGTCATTCACACATAATCATGGAAAAACAAAACCAATGATATAGATATTTAACTCAATGAAATGAGATTGAGTTATGATTTCACATACAAGTTCGTAAGAATTTATCAATGAGATGATTATGTGTAGAAATAGTATATCTACACAATGGTTTGTGGAAATTACAACATAGAGATTCCACACATAAACTTGGAATGATAAAATAAATAAGTAGAGGTTTAACCCAAATAATTGAAAGTGGGTTAAGAAGTTCCCTTACAGAAATCCGACAGCCTAACGACGTCACTTTAAAATTTAGAAAATGAGTTGATGAGAGAGAAAATGGTATCTCATCACTTGGACATAAAATTTACATAAATAAGGATATATAATAACATATACCAACTGAATATTATGTGAATTAAAAGACATAACAAAAGAAGTCTTTTAAAAAGAGGAGGGTGAAAGGTCCCCTTACTGAGTTGGGTAACTTTGGAAACGTACACCCCATGGAAGAAGGGT
Source organism: Viscum album (assembly GCA_963277665.1). Taxonomy (NCBI): domain Eukaryota; kingdom Viridiplantae; phylum Streptophyta; class Magnoliopsida; order Santalales; family Viscaceae; genus Viscum; species Viscum album. Next base: position 94,627,014 of record OY728136.1, on the reverse strand, counting down.
CATACAATGAAGATGTAAATTCCCATAAATGAAATTATATTACGCAATGAGTAGAATAATGGGAAGTACATACACCACTCAAAGGAAATGGTGGAAAACGTAGCATAAATGTCACGGGAATAAAAGTGAGATGAAAAATGCCTTACGAAAACTCGGCAGCCTAACGGTGCCATATAAAACATCCAAAAATGGTTTGATGAGATCAAATAGGGTCTCTCATCATATTAAAATAAAAATTATAGTAATAGTAATATAAGAGAACATCCCCAAACACAAGAAATATGATCTTAAAGGAAATGACATAAAAGAGAGTGCTTAAAATGAAAGAGAGAGGTATGATCCCTTACCTCGTATCCGACTTGACTCGATCATTCTTTAATGTCCTGAATAATAAACTTGAGTTAATTTATACTTTCTTAAGAAACTTTTTCAAGTTCATTATTCCTTTTATATCACATATTACCATGTCACTAACACTATGTAATTATTTAAGTTAATAACGGTCCTTTTAACGATCATTGCTACCTGAGTCAAAAATAAACTCTTTATAATTACAAGTTCGTTCATGGGGTAAAATATCCATTATATCCAGAATTATATTCATTACGTAGATATAATATATATAATATATATCTATTATATACATGCATTTATAATATTATATAACATTTAGAGGTAAGAAATGAAATGCACCGTTCATGGAGACGGTAAGTCGTACGTACGCATGAACGCTACTTCCATTTCTATTTCATATTAAATGGAATTAAAACATAATGATACCAAATAGTATTATAATTACATTATGGTATCATATATAATATAATTATATATATCCTATATACGTACCACATATGGTATTAACAAATCAAATCACTTTCAGGGGGTGGTAGTCCGCACTTCCTAAAATGAAGATATCATGTTTACCCATAATGGAAACCATAAAGGTATTCTATAAATGAAAAATAAAGAAGCTTAAGGAAAACATAAACATATTATATATCATATATAAATATAGTGACATCTTAATGGCCAACATTGAAGGTGTTAAAAGAATATTGAACAATCATCATTTCGTGAGGCTGAAATTCACCGTCCACAGAAATAGTTTGTTCTTTATCCATTAGATGTAGGTGTGTGTAATTATAGCTCTAATACTTATTATTACAACATCATAGTATATGGAATATACTGGTGTTATTACAAAATAAATGAATAAAAGGAGTTTAGGGGGTTGGAGAAGCAAAATAAAACACAAGAGCACAAGTGAAGACGTTACCTTAAAATCAGGTAACTCCCTTTGGTTTGAACCAAAAGGGTTTCTTGAAGAGCTTACTGCCTAAGTTAAGGATTATAGGATGAGGAGAGGGATGTGGAGAGACAAAATGATCAGAGATTGTCTGAGTCAAAGGCTTGAGAAGTGTGGGTAAAGAGGTAGAGTTGGGGGCCTTTTATAAGAGGAGAGGTGGGGCACTCTTGGAAAGGTATAAAATGTTTCTTTATTTTCGATTGAGTTTCGGATTTTAATGGTCCCAAAATGATGTTTTTATAGGATAAGGTGATAAGGGTTCTAAATCCACCCATACAATAGGTTTTTGACTTGTTTAGTTCTTATATTTTACATTATCTTTTCATTTTATTTAAATCGTTAAATAATGAGGTAATCACTGCATCATCATGATGTCATAAATAATTTAATTTATTTAATGCCTAAAAATTATAAAAAAAATACTATGATGTAGGAAATATTTTTATCTTTCCAAGTACTATTTATAGTTAAAAATCTGACTTGTATAACCCCATGTAACAATTATTGTATTAAAACAATACATGTTTGTATCACTTTTACTTTTACATTAAATAAAAGGCATTAATGTCATTATCTTACCCAAGTGGCTCCATGGGGTCCCAAAAATCGACCCATGGGTTTTCTTGGTCGTCCATGACTAATTAAATAGGGTTAGGACAAGTTTCACGATATTTTTAGTATATTATAATATCATTTTTACCTTAAATCACGCTGATTACATTTAATCGCGATTAATAAAACTTAAAAGTTATTTTTCATCAAAAATTATTTTCATCCCATTGAACCACATTTTACTTAATAATAAAAATAATTTAAATGAGATTTTTGAAATTCAAATCACAGAAGTTGTAAAGTTCCATTTAAACGAAAAATCGGTTTTTGTAACTACCACTTTGTGGTTTCACTATTCATCAAAAATTAAGGTCTTTCAGAAAAATACCAAAAATTAACCTTAAGCTATATTTGATATCCTGGATTCAAAAATGATGTCTATTTTACAAAATTCATAACATATAAGTTTAATTAATTAATTTTATAATTAAATCCCGCTGTCAAATCAAATAGCGTGTATTTAAGAAACAATATCTATCAAAAGATTGACACTCGTTTATATCCAATCTCAATGTGATATTAATTTCAATGACCACCATTGGATTAAATGGTAATAATATATTCTAATTTCACTTTAAAACTAATTCAAAAGATAATATAATCTTATAAATAAATTAGATTAAAAATAGGTTTTGAATTAAAATACAACATTTTTCACTATTCATTAAAAAATTATCTTTATCGGGAAAATACAAAAAAATTACACAAAGTAAATTTTGATGTCCCGATTCTAAAGAAGAATTTTATTTTGTCGAATAAAACATATAAAATTGTCAAAAGTATATTTAAAAAGGGTTTTCCATCAAAAGGCGGTTAATCGACATTTTAATGAATATTAGAAGATTGATGCTTAAAATTGGATTCATTTGCATTTTTAATCCTCTAACATTTATTGTAAAAAGTAAAAATATTTGACAAACATATTTAATCATTTTTCAGTTAGTTCTATTCATTCCCATCATTACAACGGCTAGGTGTTAACTACCATTTAAAATAAAATTATTTTATTATTAGACTTCAACATAAGATTTCAAAGGAACTCGTTGTTGCGTATTGGGTAAGACATCAAGCATAGCGTTCCATTTAAAGTAATATTAATATTTTATTCACCAATATGGATAAATATATGAATGTCATATTCTTTATTTACTTGGGGTGTTACATGGATAAAGGATGGATTAAATCCCATCAAAATATAATTGATTTCATTGGTTGTTCAGTTAATTAAAAGGTTAGTCTGGATATTTATCACATTTAAGGTGAATTCACCCAGTGGTGGTCAATGTTCATAAATATAATTGATAGAGAGGAGATTGATTCCTTTGAGTGGGATGAACTTATGAATATGTTCCTTGAATAATATTTTCCTATGGGATTTAGACTTAGGTTCGAAAATAATTTCCTATATTAAAAAAGGAGGAATATTTATTTTCATTGTATGAATCAAGACTCACTCGATTGTAAAGGTATGCTTCAAATCTTATTTAGGGTCTTGAAAGAAAAATCAATCATTTTTAATCTGGATTTATGCCAAGATATCAAAGGGAATTGGTCTGTAACAAATTCAAATGTTTTGTGAAACTTTTCAACTATAATGAGAGGGTAGAAGTTTAGTTTTATGATGATCATGTGTACATTGAAAAAATCAAAAGAAAGGGTCAGATGACATGAAATGTGTAAGAATCAATCAATTTAATATGAATTTATGAAATTCCAGGTTCTAGTTTGTGGAAAGTGTGGTAGATATCACCCAAGAGAATTCCTTAACAAATCTGGGAAGTGTTTCTGGTAAGGTAATTTTGGAAATACGGTCAGAAGTTGAAATGAAAATGATATTACATATAATTTTGAAAAGAAAACTATAAAGTGTTTTAAATGTGATGACATGTTGTATCATATAAATACATGCCCAATGAAATATCTAAATGATGAAATGAATCTTAATTATAAGAAGAATGGTGTAGTAAAATTCTCTGTGAATACATCAGTAGATGTTGGGCTATCCAATAAAGTGGAGTTAGCTACATTTTTGGTTTACTAAGCTTTTTTATAATGTCTTATTTTATATAGGGCTTACACATTCCTTTATTTCAGATACATTTTATGGTAAATTAGAAATTTCTCCTCTATAAATGAAACCAGAATGTATGGATGAAACAACAAGGGGAATATTAAAGAAAAACTAATTTATAAGAATCTTCCCATTATTTTATATGGAAATAAATTACTTTTAATCCATGTGGTTTTTTCCATTGTATATTTTATGTTATTTTAGGTATGGATTTACTTTCTTTTTATTATGATATGATTGATTTTAGATCTAAAGAAGTTTTTCTTGAGAAATATTTTTTGTTTGTATTCAAGAATGAACCCAACCATGGATAACATATCAGGAAGCTGATAAATTGCTAAAATATAGAAACGATAGTTATATTTCACATATTTTTTAAAGTAATATAGCTTATTAGATTAATTATGGGTCGATGGTGAATGAATACCTAATTTTTTCATAATGATTTCCCCAGTGTTATACCTGATCAATAAGTTGAATTTACCATTTAATTAGTTCATGATGATAATCCAATATTGAAACCCCCTAAATGAATGTATCTAGTGGAACTATTTAATTAAAAAATAAGATTGAGAAGTTTCTTGATAAAGGATTCATTTCTCCAAGAACATCACCATGGGGTGCTTCTATATTGTTTGTTAAAAAAGAATGATGGTTCCATGATACTTTTCATTGATCATTGAGCTATGAATAACATTAATGTAAATAATATGTATCCACTACATCATATAAATGACATTTTTATCATCTCTGGGGAGATTAGTATTTTTTCAAGATTAAATTGAGATCTTAGTACCGTCAGTTGAATGTGAAAGAGGATAACTATAAGGACTCGGCCTTAAACATTACATAATATTGAATTAGATGAATAATTAACTTTGAGGATCTTTTCAGGTTTAGAGTTTTAGAGAATTAGGACCTAACTATTACATATCAAAATATTACAAGGCAGAAACTTTGACACAGTTTCCATTTTTGTCATAAAATAAAAACTCTAGAAAAAAAGTGTCATGTTTAGTTCCTTGTTTTAGACAGCATGTGTTTTCCTTGATCCCATCCTTGACCCTATTCATCTTTACGTCCTGTGAAAACATTTCAAAACCTGGGATGAGCATAAAAAATCTCAGTAAGGGTTATAAAATAAAGAATGAAAACATTTTTTTATAAATACATACAAAACATAAATTCTTTTACATACAACATGAAATCATAAGATTTATGAAAGACACATAGAAATCATAAATCATAAAGGTAACTTGTGGCATCCATATCATACTTACATTGTAGTTATCACAGCTACATAGGGAGTTACATTGGAATACACATCATAGTATATCCCCAAAATCTATTAGGAGAATCATTCACATTTACCTCCATCATGTTACCCAATGCATTGGAGAGCTATCTCGGGCTCACCCGCCCTAGGTTTATCACGGAACCACCTGTATACGTAAATAATGTCCTAGAACCATAACATGATCATAACACATAACATAAGCATAAATGAAAGATAACCATCCCAAATTTCAATAACAAAATATCATTACAAGATATTGAAATAATAAATCCATTCTATAAATCATTTTCAATACCAAAATACATTAAAATAGTATATGATATTGATTATTTTTTTCTTTTAAAAACATTTGGGCTTGTTAAGGAAGCCAAAGATCAAATAATACTCGTGGCAGCAGAAAGTTCGTTGTCACCACTTACGTAAAAAACATTCTTTTTTGTCTTTTAGTAAAACACTTCATATAAAAAGATTCTATTTGAATAAAATGAAAAGTCAAAGGGGTTTATACACCGTATAAAATAAAGTCATGTATGAAACTAAATATTCCTCAATGAAAGGAGATTGAGATGAAGTCCCTTACCTTGTGTCCGACTTGACTTGATCATTCATTAATATTCTGAATAATAAACTAAATTTAATTTATACTTGCTTAAGAACCTTTTTCAGGTTTATTATTTCTTTTATATCACTTATTACCATGTTATAAATATTATGTAATCATTTAAGTTAATAACGTTCGTTTTGTCGATATTTGGTACTTGATTCAAAAATTAACACCTTATATTTTCAATTTGTCCATGTGGTCAATATTAAATTATATCCAGAATGACATTCATTATTTAGAAATCATATATATCCCTTATATACATGTATTTACATAACAGTTGGTGGTAAGAAATGAAATGCACCATTCATGGAGACGGTAAGCCGTACGTACGCATGAATGCTACTTTCATTTCTATTTCATATTTTAATGGAATTAAAACATAATGATAAATAGGTATATTATAATTCCAGTATAATATCATATATAATAACATTAACTCTATCCTTTATATATCCCACATAAGGAATTAACGAGTCACATCACTTTAAGGGGGCAGTATTCCGCACTTCCTCAAATGAGATTATCGTATTTACACACTTTGGAACCCATAAAGGCTTGATATAATTGGGAAGTACATAAGCATAAGGAAATAATAAACATAATATATATAAAATATAAATACAGTTTCATCATAATGGTCACCATGATAGGCGGTAAGCTGTAATTGAACAATCATCGTTTCGTGAGGTGTTAGTTTTCCATCCACATAAATATTATGTTCTTCATCCATTAGATGGAGGTGTGTGTAAGTATAGTTAAAATCCTTCTCATAAAAACATCCTAGTATGTTAATTATACTGGTGTTATTTCAAAATAATGTAATAAAAAGATTTTATGGGTTGGAGAAGTAAAATAAAAGAAAACAATTTAAGTGAAACTGTTACCTTTAATTTGGGTAACTCCCTTTGGTTTGAACCAAAGGACTTCTTGAAGTGCCTTCTTCGTAAGTTAAGGATTATAAGAGGAGGATAGGGATGTAGGGAGATTAATTGGGTAGAGTTAAGATGAGCCAAAAGGCTTGAGAGGTGTGACGAATTGGATAGAAATGGTCTCCTTTTATAAGGGAGAGGAGGGGCTCTTTAGGAAAGTGTGAAAACATTATTTAATTATAGAATGATATTCAGTTTATAATGGTCCAAATATCATTATAGTCAAAGATAAGATGACTCATGGTCGAAATAAAATCATCCAATCTGAATTTGAAATGTTTTGGATAATATTTTAATCATTATAATCTTATTTATTTAAATCATTTATTAATGAGGAAAATAGTGCATTATTATTGTGTTATAAATAATTTAATTTATTCGTTGTCTAAAAATTATAAAAAATACAATCATGTAGGAAATATTTTTAGATTTCCAAATAATATTTATAGTCGAAAATAAGACTTATATAAATACATAGAATAATTAATCACTAAATGATTTTTGTTAATGTGAATTTTGTCTTCACATTAAATTAATTAATCTAAATTGTCATTATCTCTCCCAAGTGGCTCAATGGGATCTCAAAATCAACCCAAAGATGACCATGGTCGTAAATGACTCAACCAATAATGTTAGGTCAAGTGTTAAGGTAATTTTGAAATATTATAATATTCTTTTAACCTTGAATTACCCTATTTACCTATAACCGTAGTAAATAAAAGTCAAAAGTTACTATTCACAAAAAAATTATTTTCATCTTAATGAACCACATTTTAATTATTGATAACAAACATGTATTTTGGAATTTTGAAATTCAATTCACAGAAGTGGTAAAATTTCATTAAAAGGAAAAAGTCAGTTTTTTTAACTTCCACTAAGTGGTTTCACTATTCATCAAAAATTAAAATTTTTCAGAAAAATACCCAAAATTTAGCCTAAGATATATTTGAAATTCCAAATTCAAAAATGATGTATATTGTTCCAAATTTTAAACATAGAAGTGGAATTAGTTAATTTTAAAATTAATTCTTGTTATTAAAACAAATAGTGTGTTTTTAAGAAACAGTAACTATCAAAATATTGATACTTGTTTATATCCAATTTCAAAGTGAAATTAAATTTAATGACCACAATTGGATTAAATGGTAAAAATATATTTTAATTTCACATTAAAACCAATTAAAAAGATAATATAACCATATAAATAAATTATATTAAAAGGCACTTTTGAATTAAAATACAATATTTCTCACTGTTCATTAAAAATTGAACTTTACCGGAAAAAATCCAAGAAATTTGAACAAAGTAAATTTTGATGTCCCCATTATAAAGAAGGATTTTATTTGGTCATATATAATGCATTAAAGTGACCAAAATTATATTTAAAGAGCGTTCTCCATTAAAAGGCCGTAAATCGGCCTTCTAATGTAAATTATGCTTAAAATTAGATTCTTTCATATTTACGCCACTAAATTTTATTGGATAAATGTAAATACATTTAACAAACATGTATAATAATATTTTAGTTAGTTTCATTCATTCCCACCAATACAACGGATAGGAGTTAACTACCATTTAAAATAATAATATTATATTACTAGTGTGCAACATAAGATTCCAAAGAAACTCGTTGTTGCGTATCGGGTACGCTATCGAAAATAGAAACCCTGTTAAAGTAAAATTAATATTTAATTCACAAATATTAATAAATATAAAATATGTCTTATTCTTCATTTTCCTAGGATGTTACATCTTTCCCCCCTTTTGGAAATTTCATCCTCACAATTTTTATTCACTTATCAAAATTAGTGGGGGTATTTATCCCTCATAGCATTTTCAGATTCTCGTGTTGCCTCTTCAACCATATTGTTTTTTCAAAAAACCATTACCTGAAGAATCGCCTTATTCCACAACACTTTCTCTCTATGGTCAAAAATCTAGACTGGTTGTTCATCATAAGAGAGATTCTCTTCCAACTGAACTACCTCTGGGCTCAAAAAATGAGATGGATCTGGCATATACTTTCTCAACATCAAAACATGAAAAATATTGTGTACCTGGGATAAACATGGAGGTAAAGCCACTCTATATGAAACTGATCCAACTTTCTTCAGAATTTCATAAGTTCTAATGAACCTCGGACTCAACTTTCCCTTCTTACCAAAATGCATCAAACTTTTCCATGGAAAAACATTGAGAAATACATGATCACCTACCTCAAAGGAAAGATCCTTCCTCCGGTTATTTGCATAACTTTTTTGTCTGCTATGAGCTGTTCTCATGTGAATCTGAATCAACTGAACTTTCTCTTCCATCTCTTCTACCAATTCTGGTCCCATCAGCTTCCTTTCACCTACATCATCCCAAAATGCTGGAGTTCGACAATGCTTTCCATATAATGCCTCAAATAGAGCCATCTTTATACTATAATGAAAGCTATTATTATAAGAAAATTCAACCAAAGAATGATGTTGTTCCCAACTTCCCTGGTATTCCATCGAAAAAGCATGTAACATATCTTCCAAGGTCTAAATTGTTCGTTCTAACTGCCTATCTGATTGAGGATGAAAAACTGTACTAAAATTTAATTCAGTACCCAATGACATCTGAAGGCCTTTCCAAGTGTTAGAAGTAAACCTGGGATCACGATCAGATACAATGGAGAGGGGAACTCCATGAAACCTGAATATCTCTTTAACATACAATTGAGCAAGATGATCTATATATAAATTATCTCAAATAGGAAGGAAATGAGCTGATTTAGTCAACCGACCAACAATAACCCAGAATGCATTATTAACTCAATATTTCTGCAGTAATCCCACAACGATGTCCATGGATATATTTTCCCATTTACACTCAAGCACCGGTAAAGTTGGAAGCATCCCTTTCAGTAACTGCTGCTCTGATTTAACCTACTGACAAGTCAAACACTTCATAGTAAAATCAGCAATATCTCTTTTCATTCAATCCCACCAGTAATACTCACGATGATCTCGGTACATCTTAGTACTGTCAAGATGAACTGAAAATGGGGAACTATGAGCTTCACATAACAACTCATTCTTCAACTGTGAATCACAAGGCAGACATAATCTCTTCCCAAATCTCGAAACACAATCATTATCAACATTAAAATCATGAAACATACCCTTCTGAACCAACACAACCTTTTTCTGCAACTCACTGTCTTCCTTCTGCGCTTTCTTAATTCTGTCTGATAGAGATGATTTCACTAACACCTGAAACAAAATAAAATAATTTCCTACAACAACAACTTCTATGCCAAAGTTCATCAAATCAAAAACCAAAGGATCTCGTTCCAAACGTAACATGGTTAATGATGTATTACTTTTTCGACTCAAACCATCGGACACTTTATTTGCTTTTCCCGGATGGTAATGGATCATGCAATCATAATCCTTGATTAATTCTAACCATCTACTCTATCTCATGTTCAATAATTTCTGAGTGAATATATACTTCAAACATTTGTGATCAGTATATATTTCACACTTCACTCCATACAAATGATGCCTCCAAATTTTTAAAGCAAAAACAACAGCAGCTAATTCCAACTCATGTGTAGGGTAGTTTAACTCATGTGGTTTCAATTGACATGAAGTATAAGCAATTACCTGGTCATTTTGCATTAGGACACAACCCAATTCTTTCAACAAAGCATCACTATTGATAAAAACTCACCATTTTTGGAAAGCTGTTCGAAAACTAGAGCATTCACCAATCTTCGTTTCAATTCCTGAAAACAATCATCACATTCTTTTGTCCATATGAACTAAACACATCTTCGAGTTAACTTAGTTATTGGACTACATAACCGTGAAAAATTTTCAACAGACCTCTAGTAATAACCTGACAAACAAAAAAACTACAAATATCGGTTATATTTGTGGGTCTTGGCCATTCTTCAACAACTTTCATTTTAGCAGGATCAACAGTTATGCCATTTTTTGAAAAAATGTGACCAAGGAAATAAATTTGTTGTAACCAAAACTCACACTTGCTGAATTTACCAAATATCTTCTTTTCTTTTAATGTTTTCATGACAACCCATAAATGACTTTCATGTTCCTACTTACTTTTGGAATAAACCAAAACATCATCAATGAACACAACCACAAACTTATCCAAGAACTCACAGAAAATTATATTCATAAGATCCATGAATATAGAAGGTACATTTGTTAAACCAAAAGGCATAACTACAAATTAATAATGTCCATATCTAGTGTGAAAAGTGTTCTTTGGAACGTCTGCATATTTTACTTTCAACTGATGGTACCTCGACCTCCAGTCAATCTTTGAAAAATACTGAGCTCCCTGGAGCTGATCAAACAAATCATTGATATGAGGCAAAGGATACTTATTCTTAACAGTGATGTTATTCAATTCTCTATAATCAATGCAAATTATCATTGAACCATCTTTCTTTTTAACAAACAAGATAAGAGAACCCCATGTTTATGTGCTACGTCGATTGAAACCTTTTATCTAATAACTCCTGCAATTGCTTCTTTAAATCTAACAGTTCAATTTGTGTCATTCGATAAGGGGGTTTTGAAATTGGCTTAGCATCAGGAATTAAATCAATAGAAAATTCAACTTCCTGATCAGGTACAATACCAGGAAAATCATCAGGAAAAACATCAAGGTACTCATTTACCACTGGAACATCATTAATCTGAACAGTTCCTCTATTTTCAACAATATGTGCAAGGTAACATTCATTTCAAATATTTAATAGTTTCTCAGCTTCCTGATATGTTATCAACAACAAGGGTTGTTTTTTGTATACAAACTGAAAACCATTCTGAAAAGAATCCTCTTTAGTTCTGTAGTCAATCTTAGCCTGATAAACAGAAAGCTAATCCATGCCCAAAATAACATCAAACTCTACTAGAGGCAAAACAATAAGGTTTATAGGTAGATTATTTCCGCACACAAGGACATGAATGTTCTTATGTTTTCTTTTTTGTCTCAACATTTCCTCCAGGTGTTTTCACCTTAAGTTCGGTATTCATATCATGAGATGGAATTTCAAATTTACTAGAAAACTTCTCAGAAATGAAAGAGTGTGTAGAACCTGAATCAAACAACACTTTGGCATAATCTGAACAAACAAATAGTGTACCTAACACAACTTCATTTGATGGCCCGATATCTGCTGAAGTAGTTGAAAAGGATTTCACCACCCCTTTCTGCTTGTAGTCTGGCATATTTCCTTTGGTTGAGTTCTTTGTTGGACACTCATTTGCATAATGACCCATTTAATCGCACTTAAAACATTTTACTGACTGTAAATAATATTTTGTCTTACCATTACCCTGATCTTTTTTAGTCAAATTTCGAGCCTTATGCCCCATTTTACCACATCGGTAGCACTTACGAGAATTCAAAATTCATTCCCCATCATGCGTTTTATCACAAGTTTCACAAACTGTAAACTTAAGTTTCTTACCATCAGACTTTTTTGAAGAGTTCATCCTTTTATCCTGTCACCTCGACCTCTTATTCTGCTGTTTGTCAAAGAATACATGAACATCAACAAACTCTATTTCCACCTTCTCCACACAACGAACAAGTTTTCATAACTTTTGAACTCACGAGAAGCTAAAGCCCTTCGATACATTGGCTTTAATCTTGAGTAAAAACGGTTGATTTTACTATCAAGATCTTATATGAAATTTGGAGCATACCTTTCCAGTCGAGTGAATTTTTTTTCATAAGCAGCCACTGAGTCATCCTCCTGCCTCAATTCTGGGAATTGTTTTTCCATCCTAAGACGAACCACCTAATGAATATATTTTTCAAGAAATATAACTTTGAATTCATCCCAATCAAGAGCATAAATCTCCTCACTATCCCTGATATTTCTCACCATCGACCACCATTGATTATCTTCACCTTCAAAACAGTAAATAGCAAGACTATATTTTTCATGTTTTGAATAACCCATGACATCAAAAATCATTTACAGTGCTTTAATCTAGCCTTCAATTTGCACAGGGTTAGATAATCCTCTGAATGATGGGGGATGTTGCCTCATGAAATGATCCACTACTAACATGTTACTCTGTGGTTTATCTGGATGATCTTGTACATGGATACTACCACCATTTATAGCCCGAGTCAACTGTTTCATCACTACAACAAACTGTTCAGTTCCGATTCTGACCATCCTAGGTTGCTGATTTAGAAGGTTGTCTTCCTCCAGATGTCATCCCAGCACAGCTACCCTATTTCCTCTGCAGAAAACCATTCTGAAAACAAATATATCTTAGGAAAAGCAACATGATAATCTGGAAATTTTATATGATGTCAATATTAACATAAATTACTTTATGGATATTACTTTAACAATACCCTAACACCAAAAGTTATCTAAACCTCCCTCTAATACCAACTATAAGGACCCAACCTTAAACATTACATAATATTGAATTGAATGAATAATTCACTTTGAGGATCTTTTCAGGTTTAGATTTTTATAGAATTAAGTCATAACTATTACATCTCAAAATATTACAAGGTAGACACTTCTATATAGTTTCCATTTTTCATAAAATAAAAACTTGTGAAAAAAAGAGTCATGTCTAGTTCCATGTTTTAGACAGCATGACTTTTCCTTAATCCCATCCTTGACCCTATTCATCTTTAAAACCTGTGAAAACATTTCAAAACTTGGGATGAGAATAAAAAAGCTCAATAAGGGTTATCAAACAAAGAATGAAAACATCTTTTCATAAATACATACAAAACATGAAATATTTTACTTACCCTATGAAATCATAAGATTTATGAAAGACACATAGAAACAATAAATCATAAAGGTAACTTGTGGCATCAATATCATACTTACATTTTAGCTATCACAACTACATCGGGAGTTACTTTAGAATACCCATCACAGTATATTCCCTAAATCTCTTAAGAGAAACATTCATGTTTACCTCCATCACGTTGCCCAATGCATTGGAAAGCTATCTCGGGCTCACCCTCCCTAGGTTTATCATGGAACCAATCATATACATAAATAATTCCCAAGAACCATAACATGATCATAACACATAACATCAGCATAAAGGAAAGATAACTTTTCCATATTTCAGTAAAAAAATATCATTTCAAGATATTGAAAAAATAAATCCATCCTATAAATCATTTTTCATACCAAAATACATAAAAATATTATATGGTATTTATTTTTTTTTCTTTTAAAAACATTCGGGCTTGTTAAGGAAGCCAAAGATCAAATAATACTCGCGGCGGCGGAAAGGTCGTTTTCACCGCTTACGTAAAAAACATTACTTTTTGTCTTTTAGTAAAATTCTTCATATAAAAAGATTCCCTTTAATAAAAGGACAATTCAGAGGGTTTTATACACCGTATAAAATAAAGTCATGTATGAAACTGAATATGCCTCAATGAAAGGTGATTGAGACGAAGTCCCTTACCTCGTGTCCAACTTGACTCGATCGTTCTTTAATATCCTGAATAATAAACAAAAGTTAATTTCTACTTATTTAAGAATCTTTTTCAAGTTTATTATTCCTTTTATATCACTTATTACCATGTTAAAAATATTATGTAATAATTTAAGTTAATAACATTCGTTTTGTCGATATTTGGTACTTGAGTCAAAAATGAACACCGTATATTTACAGGTTGTCCATGTGGTCAATAGTCCATTATATTCAGAATGACTTTCATTATTTATATATCACATATATATCATATATATCCAGTATATACATGTATTTACCTAACATTTTGAGGTAAGAAATGAATTGCATCATTCATGGAGATGGTAAGCTGTATGTACGCATGAATACTACATTAATTTCTATTTCTTATTTTAATGAAATTAAAACATAATGATACATAGTTATATTATAATTCCAGTATAATATTATATATAATATCATTAAATCTATCCTTTATACATCCCATATAAGTCATTAATGAGTCACATCACTTTAAGGGTGCGGTAGTCCGCACTTCCTCAAATGAGATTATCGTATTTACCCACTATGGAAACCATAAAGGATTTATATAATTGGGAATTACAAGAGCATAAAGAATTCATAAACATAATATATATCATATATAAATACAGTTCCATCATAATGGCCACCATGAGAGGTGGTAATATGTAATTGAACAATCATCGTTTCATGAGGTGTTATTTTTCCATCCACAGAAACATTATGTTCTCCATCCATTAGATGGAGGTGTGTGTAATTGTAGTTCTAATCGTTCTCCTAACAACATACTAGTATATTAAGGATACTGGGGTTGTTGTAAAAGAACGGAATAAAAAGATTTTAGGGGTTGGATAATTAAAATAAAGAAAACAATTTATGAAAAACTGTTACTTTTAATTTGGGTAACTCCTTTTGGTTTGAACCAAACACGAGTAAAAAAACCTTTTTTACGTCATTTTTTTTTTGCTTTTTAACGTCGGGTTTTAAGCGACGTTATTGCGAGCGACGTTAAAAATATGATTTTTTACATCGGTTATTTAACAACCAACGTAAAAGATGGGGTAATAGAGTTTTTAACATCTGTTTTATTAAAACCATCGTGAAATACATTCTGGAAAATGGCGATAAGAAGCCATTTTTTACGTCGGTTTTTGAAAAAACCAACGTTATAAGTCTTTTTTTACGTCGGTTATATAATAACCGACGTTAAAAGTTATTTTTAAAGTTGTTTATTAAATAACCAACATAAAAAATGTTTACTATCTTGTAGAAACTTTTCTAAGCTTTCATTTGACAGGTCATATAGCTCAAATGAATTTACAAATCAAAAGTTATGACCATCAAAAGATTGATATTTTTTTCGAGGAAAGATTGAATGAGCCAACCGTAGCTTCATATTAGAAGGAATTTTTGAATCCGTAGGGGGATTTTTAGTTTTATCATGATATAAAGAATCATCCATCATTATAATAAATTAACAATCGTTAAATGGTATATCAATTAAGAAAAATACTCATAAAAAATATAAATCATGGGAAAATAATTACAAATACCTTGATGAGGTCACAGAAATAAGAAATCGTTGATTCACGTTGAATATAAAACAAGTTGATTCGGTGGAACGATGATGGTTGAATGAAATGATCATAAAATGGTATATCAATTAAGAAAAAAAATCATAAAAACCATAAATCATGGATGTATGATTAAATATACCTTGACGAGATCATAGAAAGAAGAAATAATTGATTCACATTCGAGAGAAAAAGAGTCGATTTGGGGGAATGATAATGGTTGAAATAAATGATCATTAAATTAGGACGGGTGTATAATGGAAACATATAATTGAGATTCTATGAGAAAACGCGGTATTAAAAATTTTAGGCGGCAATTCAAAATTTTGATGTCGCAATGTAAAAAAATTGAAATTTCACATTCGTGGGATATTAAAAATATCATTCACGTCGGTTTTATAATAACTGACTAGAAAAGATATTAAAATTTTCACTTATTTTTCACGTCGGTTATTATAAAACCGACGTGAAAAATCAATCTTCATCACTCTTTCACGTCGGTTATTAAATAACTGACATGAAAAATTGATTTTCATGACTTTTTCACATCGTTTATTTAATAACCAATATTAAAAGGTATTTTTCACGTCGGTTATTTAATAACCAATGTGAAAAGAGTTTACAAAAATGTATTTCATTTTCCAAGCATTAATTTGATAGGTGAAAGAGCTCAAATGGTGTTACAGATTAAAATTTATGGCCTTCATAAGTTGGACATCCTTAAGACATCGTTTAGAGATGATCATCTTCTGAAGGCCATAACATTTAATTCATAACTCCGTTTGAGCTCCGTGACCTGTCAAATTAAAACTTTAGAAATTAACTACAATTTTTTAAACATTTTTCACTTTGGTTATTAAATACCCGAAGTGAAAAAGTCACGAAAATCAATATTTCATGTCAGTTATTTAATAACCGATGTGATAAATAAATGAATATTTTAATATATTTTCCTGGAAAAGGATTTTTCATGTCGTTTATTTAATAACCGACATGGAAAAGTGATGTACATTGATTTTTCACGTCGGTTATATAATAACCGACGTGAAAAATCAGATAAAATGGATTTTTAATGTCAGTTCTTATATAACAGACGTGAAAAATCAGCGAAAATGTATTTTTATGTCAGTTATATAATAACCGATGTGAAAAATAGATTTTTAGATATTTTCACGTCGGTTCTAAAATACCGATGTGAAAAATGGTGACATAAAAAAAGTTTTTGTACTAGTGAAAGGACTTCTTGAAGAGCCTTATTCCTAAATTAAGGCTTATAAGAGGAGGAGAGGGATGTAGGGAGATTAATTGGCAGAGTTTTGATGAGCCAAATGACTTGAGAGGTGTGAGAATTGGATTGAAATGGTCTTCTTTTATAAGTCAGAGGTAGGGATTTTTAGAAAAGTTTGAAAACATTATTTTATTATAAAAGGATATTCAGTTTATAATGGTCCAAAAATCATTATAGTCGAAGATAAGATTACTCATGGTCGAAATAAAACCATCCAATAAAAATTGGACATGTTTTGGATAATATTTTAATCATTATAATCTTATTTATTTAAATCATTAATTAATGAGGTAAATACTGCATCATTATTGTGTCATAATAATTTAATTTATTTGATGTCTAAAAATTATAAAAAAATACTATCATGTAGGAAATTTATTTATCTTTCCAAATAATATTTATATTTGAAAATAGTACTTTTATAATACTGTATAAAAATTAATCAATAAACGATTTTTGTTAATGTCAATTTTGTCTTCACATTAAATTAATTAATCTAAATTGTCATTATCTCACCCAAGTGGCTCAATGGGGTCCCAAAATCGACCCAAAGATACCCATGGTCGTAAATGACTCAACCAATAAGTTTAGGACAAGTGTTAAGGTAATTTTGAATTATTATATTATTATTTTGACTTTGAATTACCATATTTGCCTTTAACCGCAGTAAATAAAGGTCTAAAAATACTATTCACCAAAAATTATTTTCATCTTAATGAACCAAATTTTACATCTTGATAACAACCACATATGTCGGATTTTTTAAATTCAATTCACAGAAGTGGTAAAATTTCAATAAAATGAAAAATTTTGTTTTTTTAACTACCACTAAGTGGTTTCACTATTCATTACAAATTTAAGTTTTTCAGAAAAATATCAAAAATTCAGCCTAAGCTATATTTGATATTACAAATTCAAAAATGATGTCTATTTTTCCAAATTAAAAACATAGAAAGGAATTCATTAATTTTAAAATTAATTCCAGTTATTAAAACAAATAGAGTGTTTTTAAGAAACTATAACTATCCAAAGATTGATACTTTGTTTATGTCCAATTTCAAAGTGAAATTAATTCCAATGACCAACATTTAATAAAATGGTAAAAATATATTTTAATTTCACTTTAAAACAAATTAAAAAGATAATCTAACCATATAAATAAATTAGATTAAAAGGAACTTTTGAATTAAAATACAATATTTCTCACTATTCATTAAAAAATGAACTTTATTAGAAAAATTCCAAAAAATTACACAAAGTAAATTTTGATGTCCCCATTCTAAAGAAGGATTCTATTTTGGTCATATAGAATGTATTAAATTGATCAAAACTATATTTAAATAGGGTTCACCATTAAAAGGCGGTAAATCAGCCTTTTAATATATATTGTGCTTAAAATTAGATTCATTCACAATTTAAGCCTCTAAATTTTATTGGATAAATGTAAATAAATTTAAAATACTTGAATAATCATATGGTATTTAGTTTCGTTCATTCCCACCATTACAACGGCTAGGAGTAAACTACCATTTAAAATAATAATATTATATTATTATTGTGCAACGTAAGATTCCAATGAAACTTGTTGTTGCGTATTGGGTATGCTATCGAACATAGAAACCCCTTTAAAGTAAAATTATTATTTAATTCACAAATATGAATAAATATGAAATGTGTCTTATTCTTCATTTACCTGGGATGTTACAATAACATCCCAAAAATAGTGTTTCAACTATATATGAGAATGAGGTGTTAGTTGTTATTAAATTTGGCTTGAGAAATGGTCATGATATAGTCATGGATATTATGAGTATAATAATCTATGAATATTTTGGTAAGTTTGTTGTTGTTTTTAGAGATGATATTTTGGTTAATTAAAAATGTTATGATTATCATGGAAAATATATAATAATTTTTCTACAAACACTTAATGAAAAGAACTTATAGGAGAAAGTTTTCAAATGTGATGATTGGTCATTACATATTTCTTTTTATTGGAACATTATAAATAAATATTCCATAACATATGATATTGTCAAAAAAAAGAAGTTGATGAATGGCCAAAAACTATAAATGTTACATGGATTCGTAGTTTTCTTTAATTAGCATGTTATTACTTATGATTTGTTAAAAATATTGCATTTTTATCTAAACCTCTAACTAATTTAACATAAAAGGGGTTAAATTTATTTGGAAAGAAGAATATGATGTTTTTTAAGAACAGAAAAGAATATTGGTGATTGCTTCATTTTTTGGCATGGCTTCCAGAAATTGTGAGTTTTTTATCTATAGTGATTCTTAATTGAAGGGAGATGGTTTCATTATAATATAGAATGAATATTTAATTTCTTATCCTCTATTAAAATAAGAAACATATTAGTTAAATTATCCCACACATGATCAGTAATAAGCAGCTGTGGTTTTCGCTTTAAAAATTTGGATACATCATTTATATGGATCCAAATATGAAATCTATATTGAACATAAAAATTCAAAGTATACATTCACTCATATGAAATTGAAAATGAGGTAGAGAAGATGGAATGAATTGATAAAGGATACTGAATGCATAATCAATTACCATCCAGGAAAAGTAAACAAAGTGGAAGATGCCTTAAGTCAAAAACATCATGCATCATTAACCATGTAATTTTTGGAACGTTACCATTTGATTAATGATTTGATTAATTTTTTACAAGAATTTTTTGGGTGTATAAAATTTGTTTACATTGTTTTAGGTGTCATTATATTTTTCTCTATTATAAATAATTAAGAAAGTATTGAAGGAAGTCCATGATTTGCATAAATACATAGAATTGGTTGAAAGGAGTAAGTTTCTAGAATTTAACATTGATAAAAATTATGTTTTAAGATTTAGGAAGAGATTATGTCTCCCTTATAATTTATAGCTTAATAAAAAATTGTTATTTAAGGCTTATATTTCTCTATTTTTAGTTTATCTTGGCATCAATAAAATTTTTAGTTACATTTGGGAGCATTACTTGTGGGATGAAATGAAAAGTAATGTTGATGATTTTAAAATAAAATGTTTGAATTGTCAACATGTTAAAGAAACAAAAAACAACAAAAGGTTATGATTCATCATTTTCCAGTGCCAAAGTGGAAGTGGAAAAAGATATCAATGGAGTTTTTACTCGGACTACCAAAGACTTCTTGAGGTAACAATGTGATTTGGGTTATTTTTTATCTGCTGACTAAATATGAACATTTTATTCTTTTTAATGGAAATATTTCTCTATATTAACTTTATTCACTCTAATATAATGATATTTTTAGGTTATATAGATTTACTCTCTTGATTATATTGGACCATGATCCCAGGTTCACTTCTAACTTTTGGAAAGCCCTTTATAAGATAATGTGAACATAATTAAAATCCATCATTTCATTTCATCTTCAATCTAATGGATAGACCGAGTGAATAATTCAGAAATTGGAATATATGTTACTTCCATGATCAATGGATTAACAGGGAATTTGCGATCAATATCTTTCTTTAGTTGAATTTTCTTATAATAATAGTTTTCATTCCCGTATACAGATGGAACCTTTTGAGGAATTATATAGAAACAAGTGTCAAACTCCATCATTTTTTGATGAAGTTAGGGAAATGAAGTTTATTAGACCCTAATTATTATAGTAAGTGGATGTGAAATTGAAGATTATCCAGCAGCATCTGAGGATAACACAGAGAAGGTAGAAAAGACATATAGATAATAGGAGGAAAGACTTTTCCTTTGATATAGGTGATTATGTTTTCCTTAAAATATCTCCTTGTAAAAGTGTTATGTGTTTTGTTTATAAAGGGAATATATTTCCATGGTTCATTTGATCATATAAAATAATATATAAAGGTATACCATTTTCCTATCGAGTTGATTTTCCTCTGAATTTATCTCAAGTACACGATTTCATTCATGTTTAGATGTTTAGAATGTTTGTGCTAGATCAATCTTATGTTGGGATCCTAGTAGTAGTTTAGCAATAATTTAACCATTCTTATGAGAAAAATCCAATTTAGATTCTTAATCGTAGAGAGTAGGTATTGTAGAATAAGGTAATTCGTCAATTTATGGTTTTTTTGAGAAGCCACATAGTTGAAGAATAAACATGAGAATCTAAACATTCTATGAGGTAAAGGTATCCTCACTTGTTTAATAAATAAATAAAAATAGAGAGGACATAATTTCTATAAGGGGGATAATTTAAAAACCCCAATTACTTATAAAATAATTTGTTTTCATTGTGGAATTAAATTGTAAAATTACATAAAAATGTATTATTAAATAAGTGGTATTTATTGAATATAAGGAATTTAGACTAATAGAATAGTAACCTCACCTATGAATGTATAAATAAATTATATGTACTTAAAAGTGAAAATATTATATATTTATATTATGTAATGCGTGAATAAATGTTTGGAGATGATAAATTAAGTATTTCTATTTTTGGGAAACATAAATGTTTATTTCTAATTTCTTAATTAATATATAATGAATAAAAAGAAAATTTATCTTCAAAAAATATCTTCATAAATTAATATTTTTTTGTCTTATGAGTGTATCATAATTTAATGGGACCTTAACTAATTTTTCAATGTGTTATAAAATTAGTTATAATATTAAAATTAATATTTTTTTAATAAATATAGATTTTAATAAAAAAAATTAATATCTCATATTTCAAATATTATTTTCCAAAAATGGAGTCCATTTTTTAATTACAATTATAAAAAAAATGGTTATGGTGATTTTTTGGGATTTTTCTGAAATAATTGAATTTTGTGAATAGTGAAATATGGTAATTGATAGTATATATACATTATAAGTTAATATAATATTAATTGAGTCATTTATGATGTAATAACAATAATCTATAACATCCATTTTTTATTTTAATATATTTAGTGATAATTATCAAACTATTCATAATCTTGAGCTAAAATAATAAACTAATGAATAAAATATTCAAAAAAACACCCCTCTCCTCCACTATAAATACCACCCCTCACCAACTCTTATCCTTCAACCTACAAAGCCTTTTATATTGTTTCATTTAATCCCAATTCCCTTACCAATCCTCTTCCCCATTTCCAAGACCTGCTCGTCTCACCGAAATTTCAAAACCAAGTGCCTTATAGAGGTTCTCAATGAGAACAAGTTCATGAAGTAAGATCATCTTTTGTTTTCTTTTAAATTTATTTGTGATTTATTTTATTTTTTTATTTTCTTCCTTCCTCGCCTCATCCAAGTGACATGATAACTCTAGTACTTTCCATTTACTATAGTTATATGTTCTTAATGGAATATCTATCATAAAACTTCTCCACTTCTCATTTTATTAAAAAAATGAAAACATTATCTGTGATGTGTCAATTTACCATCATCCTGCACGATGAATTTTCATTTTATTTCACTGAATTTAAGGCTAGTCATAAGACCATTATTATAGTTAAATTTAATTTTATTAAAAAAACTATATGTTATATTATTTTCTGGAACCAATATATAAAAATGATATTAAATAAGATGATATGTAACAATTGCATATTTTTATTAAATATTTATTTAAATAATTTTTATTCTTTAGTAGCTTTCATTTCATTCCATTGTAAGTTCAAATGAATTGGGAGATTACCTTAGTATAAAATCTCCATAATAACCTAGTCATTATGTTAATAGTCATAAATATAACTAACTATTAAAAATATATGATGAATTCTTTAGCTACCAATTATTTATGAAAAATGTAAATCAATTATATTTTGTATTAATAAATTAAGGGAATTATTATTAGAGAATTAAATTAATATAATATATAAATAATAATATATTTTTATATTCATCCAATTGATATTCTTGTCCTAGGGTAAGCATAAACCCAATTTGCTATAGAAAAACCTATATATGTCAAAAAGACTAGTTTCCACCTTTTCATGGAGAACACATTTTATTTTAAGATTTTGATTCATTTATAATTTTAATATGAAAAATTAAATATATTATTTGTAAGAAGGATATAAAAATTTACTATTTATAAATTTTTTTCATTTTTATGACATCCTTCATGTTTTGATGAAAAGTAAAAATACGCAAAATTTTAATTGAAATTAACATTTTTTCATTGATTAAATTTTTATGGTTAAATTATATTATTGAATTGTTTCAAAGTATAAATAGAATAAATTTTTAATATTTAAAAATTTTTAGTCATTGGAGTTAATATTACATTGAATTCATATGTAAAAACAATTCAGTATTTTGCAATGATTTAACTTTTAAAACCTCTTTTCTCATCTCAGCAACAGGGTTTATATTAAATTAATTACCAAAACTACAATGTTTTTAATTTTTTAAAATGGATTCTCTATTTGGAATCAGTATGTCCAAATTAAATAAATAGCTTTGTTTAATTTTTGGGAAATATGAATAGTGTCTTTGGTTAATTTTTTTACACGCTAAAAGGGTAAATCAGGTAATTAAGGGTAAAAATAATATTATAAAATTACCCAAACACTTTTCTTAATATAATTCAATTATTATATTTATCCCAAAATCATACTTGTGTCTAAATTATATCCATTGGAACCCACATGGATGATATTAGGACATTTAATTTTTTTATTTAAAAGAAAAGTGAAATATCTCTCACTAAAACTTTAATAATTAAATTATATTAAATATAAGGTTATAGAGAAGATAAATTAAATTATAAATACTCATTTTAAAGCTGAAATTTTCTTATTTTTTTATGAAAAATTATTTTTAATTTTTAGGAAATAAATAATTGCCTTAAATACTTCTACTTGGATAATGTAAAAAATAATTAATTGATGAGAAATCAATGAAACCGTTTTTATTAAAATATTAATAACCATCAAAATCCCAAAACACATGACCAAAACATATTGGTCAAGTATATATCGATCATAATCATCCAAGGGTCGTCTTATTGAACATTTTTAGGCTTATAGAAGAGATTATGGAACTTATATTATTTTATTTAAAGTGAAGATAAATTTTTCACATTCATGTTTTAAAAGGGTATAACATTTTTAATGTTGGTTATTTTTCAAAAGATAAATTCTACAAAAAGTATTATTATAAAATATAATGGTTTTATAATAATAATATTATTTTATTTTGAAATTTTATTTAACAAATTTTTATATTAAATAATTACACAAAATTGAGGAAGTAATTATTTTATTAATGAAGAGATCAAATAATTATTATTAGAAATATTTTAATAAATATAATTTGGAATAATTATTATGTAAAATTAATTTACTAGATTACCTTGACCCATTAGGTAAATAATAAAATATTTTTATCTAGTTTTACTTATTATTTTGATATTTTTAAAAATCCTTGAAATAAATTGTGTAAAAATTGACACTATTGATATTTTTCCAAAATAAGGTATTATTAAATTATTTAAAAAATATAAACTATTTTTGAGAAATATATTATAATTATTATATGTTCAAATATGTTATAAATTATTCATTTATGCTCTAATTGACTTCAATAAAAGTTAATATTTCACCATTCAAATATTGAAATATTTATTACCCTAATTAAAATTTAAATAGACTAACACAGTGTTAATTAAAATGATAATACTTAAATTGACACAAAAAACTTGTCTAAAATTTATTGGTTGATGATATTACAGACCTATCTAGTCTCATATTAGAAATTGTGACATTTTGGAGGATTCTATGTGGGGTTTTATTTTATTTTAAATTAATATTTTTGAAGTTTTCAAAAGTGCCCCTCACCTCAATTATAAAAGAAAACTTTCTCCCTCAAATCATCACATCATTTTGAGCCTTCAATATCGATCATACATTGAACATTTCTCTTCTATACAAACATATAAACATTTAAGAGGTCTTTTTCTTCATAAAAGGCTAACTCTAGTGCCCTATGTGGATATTTAGAGGAGGCAGATCTAAGAAGATGTAATATATTTTATCGATTCTTTCAAATGTATTTCTTATTCTACTTCCACCTCATGAGTTGTTTCATTATAAAGTAATAACACCAGTGGTAGTTTTATTCTGACAGGATATTGTTATTATTAAATAACCATAGTTCACCTTCTACCCATACTATGAAAAATAAAATGACCATGCGTGTGTACGTACGGCTTATTGTCTCCATGCTGTAGTGTAAAATGTTTTCACCACAATCTTATATGGATGGGTATAATGATGTAATTAATAAATATATATTTTATTATTATAAAATTATATTGATTCTTAGTTACTAAACATTGTCCACTTCAATACCATTCAGTAATTATGGAAATTATATCATCGCTTGTGCATACATACGGCTTACTATCTCTACGATGCGATTTGATTTGATCTACATAATATTTTTTAAAGAGTGATTATATAAATGAATTGAATTAATAAATATGATATATATTATACTAATTAAATGTTATAAATGATATTAATAAAACCTATAAATAAGAACAAGAACTTATCTAACAAATAGTGCATAAGAACATAAAAGCAGTTAATACTCAAATAACGAGTAACAATGAAATGTTACTAAGAAATAGAACAACAATATGATCAAAAATGATATCATAAAAAGGATTATGATTTTGGAATAAATCATTAACATTATTTAAATAATTATATTGAATGTTCAGATACATACGAAGCAAATCAGACCTAAGGTAATGGATAATCTCACAATCTTGTTTTATTTGAGATTATTTATACGTAAGTATTTACTAGGGTATATTTATCATCCACTTATGTGTTTTTTAAATATGTAATATTATTTATATCCTTCTAAAATTTTTTAATGTCAATTTTACCCAATGGTGAATTTTTATGAAATGGTATGAATGGAATCCTTTGTCATTTTTGGTAAGAGGAACTTTTTTAACTTTTATGTAAAAGTACAGGGAGAATGTTTTTTTAAATTTTACAAAATGAACAAATTTTTATTCTTTCATAAATCCTTATTTACTTAAATCATACCCTACAATATTACCATAAAATTTTCATAAAAAATAATTTCTTCTAAGATTGTGTTGAATTTTGAGAAGGAAAACATTGTTGAATAAAAAATCATATTTTACCCAAGAATTAATTTCTTGTGTTTTCTCAAATTTATTTTCCATTAAATATGACATTATTTAAATAGGGTTATATTTCTATCTCTATTATTACAATGATTTTATTTTGTTCATTATGTACTTTTATTTAGGAAACCCATTTATTTTATATAAATTATGATGGAATGATGTTTAAAAACCCATTTTACTTCATGCATAGTGCTATGGTGAATGTTTTTATGTTTTTTTGGCACACATAAGAATGGTTTAATTATGATATGGGTGGTACCTATATCAACCACAAATTTAATGGGAAAAGATTTATATCTCATGAGATAGGCATGAATGAAATGGAATGTAAATTTAGTTCAGTAATACAGGGCTGGAATGAGGTGTGAACTCAGCTTAGTAATGGCCTTTGTCCGCTATATGGTCTTGGAAATGAGATTTGACAAATAAAAAATAATTTTCTATTCTTATGTGTGTATGGCACGAAGTTTCATGTCTTATGTTTGTGAATATTGGTATTAAATTTCACTTTTATTATTTATCCCAAGACATGATATTATGATCATTTATACGCATGATAAGATTTTCAAATGTCGTGTTCTTATGATTATGATATCATTGATATCTATCTTGTTTACCCTTAATGTGAAATTAATCTCACCCCTTTCTTATTTTTCTTTTCTATAGGTCATAAATAAGGGTATTAAGTAAGATATGTCAAAAAGGATTCTAGTTATGAAGAAATAATCCAGAGACAATATAGATGTTTTATGAACCAGTTGTTTATGATTACCAGTTTTGAAAGACACTAAACCTCTATGACCCTGGCATGATTTTTTTATGTTATGTAATAAATATTCATCAATTTTTAAGTAATATCAATATATGTGAATTATGGGCTGTTATAGTTGGTATTATAGGAAATTTATTATTAACCTTTAGAAACTAGGATGAGATAACCTTAGTAAGAACCCAATGGATGTGTGTAAGTATAGGTTACAATCCTAGTGTTTTAGATATGTTCATGGATAATATAGGAGAAAACATAATGTGTTATAAATTTTTATTTAATTATTTATTATGTGGTTTTCACATTCTTTGTGTCGTTTATCACACTATTCTTTTTTGGTTTTATCCAATGGTTGGAACCCAAAGTAACAACATTAATACTTAATGTGAAAAATGATGAAATGATTGTCCTCCTGAGAAAAAAAATGTTTCGGTAGTTGGAATAAAAAATATTATAGCCATGCTCAAAAAAACATTCTCAATATATAAATCATGCAGGAATTCCAAATGAAAAAAGGAGGTAATAACATTTTATTGTGTCCTTCATGAGGTAGTGTCCACCTTCCTTCAGCGGGTCATCTGATCCATTAGTGGATGAACAGTGGATCAGTACCACTGAAAAGATATTTTTAGTTCTCCAATGTTGAAAACCTGATAAATTCATCTTATTAGTCTATCATTTAGGAGGTGAAGCTGATCAATAGTGGAATATTATTAAGAATATGGGGAAAATATCTGAAATTGATTCTATATAATGGGATGAATTCAATGACTTGTTTTTATTTAATTATTTTCCTCATATTTTTTGATCAATTATGGAGGAGGTGTTCCTTGTACTTAAGAAAATGGAATATTAATAAGTGGGTACCTACAAAGTGAATTTTACAAGACATGCAAGGTATACTTTTGGAATTATTATCCAACCTGAGAGTTAAATTGATCAATTCTTTACTGGCATAAAATCAAGTCACCAAAGGTAATTACCCATAAGGGACATCAATAGCTATGAGGAAATTGTTAGATGTGTAATCAAGGTTGAAATGGAGATTAGAGTAATACATCAGTCCTATGGGTTTGAAAAAAAAGAGTGAAAAATAGAATTCTATTGAAAATATAAAGGCCATACTAAAAAGAAGTTGAGTTTTCTATTATGATCAATATGTGGAAAGAAACATGGAGGAAACTATCTTAATATGACTTGAAAATGTTTTAATTGTGGAAACGTAGGACATAGGGCTGTTCAATACTGATGTGATGGGAAAATTATAATTAATGATATTATTAAAGAAAAGGCTATATGGAATTCACCTCGTACACTTCAATGCTAAAAATGCAAGGAAACTGTGAATTATGCCAGTAAATTCCCTAATCTAAGGGTTACTCATGATGGTCGACATCCAAAACTCATAGGGAAAAGGAAAACTTCAACTAACATGTGATCACTATCAGTGATGCGGAATACGATAATGATGTAGTGAAAGGTTCACTTACCATCCATTCTAAAGTAGTCAAGGTTTTATTTGATTTTGGATCCACGCACTCATTTATTTCTAAAGATTTTTTTAAGGGTATCATCATTTTACCTAAACAATTTGATATTGTGTTATCTTTGACAACACCTAGTGCCACAATGGTCGCATCAAAAGTTTATAATTCTTCTCTAATTGAATTTTATGAGAATTTTATTCCTGAAAATCTTATTATCTTTCCTATAGTGGAATTTGATTTGATTCTAGGTATGGATTGGATTTCCCTATATAGAGATCAAATCAATTTCCAAGGAAGGGAAGTAACATTTCATATTCTCAATCAATATATGATAATATTTCGATGCAATTGTTAATATAACCTTTCATTAGAAATTTATTCCATCTTATGGGCCTTAATTTTTATAAATGAAGGTTATCTATCTCAAATGTAAGGGGCGAAACTCACCATTCAGAATACTCCTATTGTATGGGAGTTTGATGATGTCTTTCCTAAATAATTTTTAGGTATTCCACTAAATCGTGAGGTTGAGTTTTCAATAGAACTCATACCAGGTTCTATGCCTATTTCAAATACACCCTATAGAATGGCCCCAATTGAGTTTCAGTAATCGAAGAAGAAAATCCAAGAGAATCTTGAAAAGGGATTTATACATCCTAGTGTGTCACCTTGGGAATCACCTATTTTATTTTTTAAGAAGAAATATGAATACATGGGACTCTGTATTGATTATCAAGAATATAACAAGATCACTATCAAGAAAAATTATCCTCTTCCCTGCATTGATGACTTATTCAACTAACTACATGGAGATCAATACATTTCCAAGATTGATCTTTGATCAGGATATCATCAAATAAGGGTCATGAAGGGGGATATACCAAAGATGTAATTCCATACAAGTTATGGAAACTATGAATTTATAGTGATTCCTTTTGGTCTTACTAATTTACCCTCTATCTTAATGGATCAAATTAATAGATTCATTAGAGACTATATTGATCAGTTTCTTTAGTCTCCATAGACTATATTCTTATCTATTCAAGGTGAACAGAAGAACCTGAAGATAACTTGAGAATTGTACTGAAGACCATGTGAAAGGATAATCTTTATGAAATATTTACCATGTGTGAAATTTTTCTTTAGAAATTTTCAGTTTTGGGTCACATAATTTCAAGAGAGGGGATATCTTTGGATCCAGCAAAAATAGAGGTTATTAAAATATGGTTGACAAAAGCAATGATAACTGAGATCCGAAGTTTTATTGGTTTGGACCAATTTTATTGACATTTTGTGAAATATTTTTCATGGTTATATAATACACTAAACAAGTTGACCTAGAAATGTTTTAATTTCATATAGATGGAGGAATGTGATGAGAATATCAAAGATCTAAAAAGAGGTTTCGCCAATGCACGCATGCTCACACTTCCTTGAAGTGGATAAATCATTGTGATCTATAGTTATAAGTTCAAGAAGGGGTTGGGATGTGTTCTCATACAAAATAATTTGGTGATAGCTTATGCCTCACGACAATTGAAAATCCATGATAAAAATTACCCAACTCATGATTTAGAGTTAGTTATAGTAATCTTTTCATAAACGATATGGAGGCATTATCTCTATGGTGAAACATGTGATATTTATACAGAGCATAAAATTTTAAAGTATATTTTCACAAAAAAGGAGATGAATATGCACCAGAGAAGACGGTTGGAGTTGATTAATGTCTATGACTACTCAATACATTTCCTCCCTAGGAAAGAAAACAAGGTGACAAATGCTTTAAGTCAAAAAGGCCATGCTTGCCTATCCATGATGATGATCATGAAAGATCCAATATTTATGGATTTAAAATGGATGGATCATGAAATTTTAAAGGAAGGGGATAAATCTTATCTTTATCAAACTAATGTTCCACCATTTATACAAGTAAGGATTAATGAGGCACAAAAGGAAGATGTAGAGTTACAAAAGAAGGCGAGAAATGTTCTTGAATTCATCCTAGATTGTGATGGAATAATAAAGTTCAGGAACCACATTTTTATTCATACGATACAATATTTAATGAAGTATCTATTGGATGAGGATAATAGTTCTTAATTATATATTCATCCTAGAAGCACAAAGATGTATCGGGACCTAAAAGAGTATTTTTGGTGGGATGACATGAAAAGACATGTTTCTGAATATGTCTCTCGGTAGTTGGTTTCTCAGCAAGTTAAGGCTGAGAGATAGAATAATAAGGGGATGTTACAACCCTTACCCATACTATAATGGAAATGGGAAAACATCACTATGGACTTTGTTTTCTAACATCCAGAAACATCTATAGACCATAATACTATATGGGTTATAGTTGATCGCCTTATAAAGTCAACAAACTTCATTACTATTAGAGGATTTCTCTATAGATAATCTTGATGGGATATATATAAAGGAATTTTTAATATTTTATGTATTACTAATTTAAATTATACTTGATCAGGATCTGAGATTTACCTTGAAATTGTGGAGAAGTATTCAGCAGGCTTTGGATATAGTGTTAACCTTCTGCACTTCTTATCATCCTCAAGAACATGGTCACTATGAATATAAAATTCAAAAATTGCGAGACATGTTGAGAGATTTCTCTATGGATTTCAAAGGTGTTTGGGATCAAAAACTACCTTTTCTAGAATTTTCTTACACTAATATCTTTCAGTCTAGTATCCAAATGGATCCTTATGAATCCATATTTAGAAAGAAGTACAGAACTCCATCTTGCTGGAATGACGTTGGGGAAATAAATCTATTAGGACCAGATTATGTTGATGAAATGGATGAAAATATCAAATCTACTCAATAACCCATAAGAGCAGCTCAAAGTAAAAAAAAGGGGGTATACTAACAATTGATGAAAATACCTTGGTTTTTGAAGTAGGTGACAAGGTCTTTCTATGAATATCTTTTTAGAATAGAGTATTGATATTTGGAAGAAGGGCAAGATGATCCCTAGGTATATCAGTATGTTTGAAATTCTAGATCATTTTTGGAAGGTATCTTACCGATTGGAGCTTCCACTAAACATCTCTCAAGTTCATTATGTGTTCCATGTATATCTCTGGAGAAATTACCTACTTGATCCTTCACATGTACTAAGCTCAGAAGTCATACTGCTAGATCATGATCTTTCTTATAAAGAAAACCCAATTGAGATTCAGTATTGTAGGGAAAGAGTTCTACGAAACATACAAATTTCTTGGTAATGTTTTATGGAGGAACCACCGATTTTAGGAAGCTACATGGGAACTTAAGGATATGATTAGGAAGAAGGATCCTCATCTTTTTGTTTCTAAATGATGAATTTTGAGGGTGAAATTCAGTTTAATGGGCATATAATGTAACACCTGGATGTTTTTATGAAATATCTCTATAAATAATTTTATTCCTTTAGTATTTTGAATTGCACACCATTGTAATTACAAATGAACCATGAGATGGCCTTAGTATAAAATGACTGTTATAATCTAGCTGTTATATTAGAGGGAATAAATATAACTAGCTTTTAAAAATATATTAAGAATTCGTTGGCTACAAATTATTTAAGATAAATGTAAATCAATTTAATGTCATATTAATCAATTCAGTGAATTAACCTTAGTGAATGAAATTAATGAAATATACACTTAATAATTTATTTTTATATTAATCTAATAGATTTTTTATAGGGTATGATTAAACCCTATTTGTTGTATAAAAACTGATATATATTAAAAATATGATTTTACACCTTTTAATGGTGAACCCCTTTTATTTTAAGATTTTGAAATATTAAAAAATTTAATAAGAAAAAGGTAACATGTTATTTGGAAGAGGGATATAAAAATTTACATTGGATAAATTTATATTTTTTTTGATAACCTTCATGTTTTGATAAATAGTAAAAATACACTAAATTTTATATAAAAATAAATTTTTTTTCATTGAAGTAATTTATTTATATAAATTATACTATTTAATTGTTTAAAAGTATAAATAAAATATATTTTCAACATTTAATATAATTTAGTTCACTTTAATTAATTGTACATTGAATTCAGATGTAACAACAGTTCAATATTTTGAAATATTATAACTTTTAAAACCTGTTTCTCATTACAACAATGAAATTAATTTTAAATTAATTACTGCAACTTATGTTTTTTGTAGTTTTTAAAAATAGATTCCGTATTTGGAATCAGTAGGTCCCAATTATTCAAATATATTTGTTTCATTTTTGGGCAATATGAATTGTAACTTCAGTAAATTTCATTAACACAGTAAAAGGGTAAATCAGGTAATTATGGGTACAAAAATATTATAAAATTACCCTAACAATTTTATAAATATAATTGGTTGATTATATTTCACCATAAATAATACTTGGGTAGAAATGGAATCCACTAGAAACCACTTGGATGAGACTATTACATTTAATATATTTTATTTAAGGAAAAGTGTAATATGTCTCACTGAAACATTAATAGGTAAAATATTTTTAATATATGGTTATGCAGAAGATAAATTCAATTATAAATACTAATCTTAAATCTATAATGTTTTTATTTATCATGTAATTTTTATTAATTTTCAGGAAATAAATAATTACCTTAAATACTTATACTTGGATGATGTAAAAAATAATTAATTGATGAGAAATCAATAAAATAATTATTATTAAAATATTAATGACCATAAAAAGTCCCAACCACATGACCAAACCATATTGATTGAGTATATATCAACCATAAGCAACCAATGGATGAATTATTGACCATTTTTGGCATATATAAGAGATTATGACACATATATTATTTTATATAAAGTGAAGATAAATGTGTCACCTTTATGTATTAAAAGGGTATATAATTTTTTATGTTGTTTTTTTTTTCCTAAGATGAATTAGGATAAAATTATTCTCCTTAAATATAATTGGTTTATATCCATCATATTTTTTCTTTTTAAATTTTATTTAAAAAATAAGTATATAAAATAATTGCACATAATTTTGAATGTATTATTTTATTAATGAAGAGATCAAATAATTGTTATAAAAAATATTTTAATAAACATAATTTTTGATAATTATTATGTCAAATTAATTTTATAGATTAACTTTCCCAATTAAGGAAATAATAAAATATTTGGATCTAGGTTTACTTCTTATTTTTATATTTTTAAAAATACATGAAATACATAGAGTAAAAATCGACACTATTGATATTTTTTCAAAAATATATTTTATTAAATTATTTAAAAAACATAAAATATTTTTAAAAATATATTATAATTATGATATAGTCTAATATGTTATAAATTATTCATGTATGTTCTAATTTACTTCAAATAAGTTAATATTTTACCCTTTTATTTGTGATATATTTGTTACCCTAGTTAAAATTTAAATAGAATAACTAAGTGTTAATTAAAATGATAATGCTTAAATTGACATAAAAACATGTCTAAAATTTATTGGTTGATGGTATAACAACACTATTTAATATAATCCTAGAAATTGGGATATTTTTTAGGTGTCTATGTGGGATTTTATTTTATTATAAATTAATTTTTTTGAGGTTCCAAAACTGTCCCTCACATCAATTATAAAAGAGAACTTCCTCCATTAACTCTTCAATTCATTTTGAGGATTCAAGCTCAACCATCCTCTACTTATTTCCCTTAAAAACTTACATAGAAAAATTTTACAGGACTTTTTCTTCTTAAAATACCAACTCTAGTTCTCTAAGTGGATATTTAGAGGAGGAACGTCAAAGAAGAAGTAATATCTTTTATCAATTCTTTCAAACTTCTATCTTATTCTACTTACACCTCCTGAGTTGTTTCATTATAAAGTAATAACTCCATCATTACATATATACCGATATGTTATTATTATTATTAGTCATAAAGGGTCTGCGTTCTATACTTTCTATGAAAAATAAAATCACCACAGGTGCATACGTACGGCTTATTGTCTCCACGCCGTGGTGTAATATGTTTATAACCACCACTTTACATGGATGGGTATAATGATGGAATTAATAATTATATATATTATTATTATGAAATTATATTTATTCTTATGTTCTATTCACAATCCGCTTCAATATCAATCAAAAATTATGGGAACGATATCATCGCTCGTGCGTATGTACGGTTTACCGTCTCCACGGTGTGATTTGATTTATTCTACATAATATTCATTAAAGCATGATTATATTAATTAATTGAATAAATCAAGATGATATATATTATACTAATACCATAATTTAAATGATATTACTTGAACCTAAAAATTGGAATAGGAGAAAATCTGAAAAAGCATGTATAACAATATAAAAGCAGTTAATGCTCGAATAACAAGTAAAAATGAAATGTTTCTAAAAACGGATAAAAATATGATAATAAATGATATAAAAAATTATTATTATTCTGAAATAATTAATTAAAATTATTTAAATCCTTATACAGGAGGTTTGGATCCATATAAATCATATAGGACCTAAGGTAATGGATAATCTCAAAATATCATTTTTATCCGAGATTGTTTATATATAAGTATTTACTGGGGTATATTTATCATCCATATCTATGTTTTGTAAATATGTAATATTATTTATATCACTATAAAATATTTAAAATTTAATTTTACCCATTGGTGAATTTTTATTTAATGGTATGAATGGAATCTTTTTTCATTTTCAGAATGAAGTACTTTTTTTGACTTTTCCCAAAAAAGTACAGGGAGAATGCTTTTTATCTTGTATGGAATGAATGGAGTTTTACTCTTTTATAAAACCTTATTTACTTTACGATTCCCCCACAATATTACTAGGTTATTTTAACATAAAATTATTTCTTTTAAAATTGTTTTTTATTTTGAGGAAGGAAAACGTTTTTGAAGAAGAAAACATATTTTCCACAAGAATTAATTTCAAGTGTTTTCTCAAAATTATTTTTCCATTAAGATGAAATTATTTAAATAAGGTTATATTTATATCCCAATTATTAATATTATTTTATTGTATTTATTATCTAATTTTATTAGGAAACACAGTTGATTTATATGAATTATGATGGATTGATGTTTAAGAAACCAATTTTACATCATGGGTTATGCAATAGTGAATGTTTTTATGTTTTTGTGAAACACATAATAATGGTTTCATTATGATATTTTTGGGACTTATATATACCTACAATTCATTTTGTAAAGATTTATATCTTATGAGGTAGTTTTGACTGAAAGAAAATGTAAATCTAGTTCAGTAATACAGGGCTGGAATGATGAGTGAATTCGGTTCACTAATGGACTTTTTCTACAAAAATGGTCTTGTAAATTAGCCTTGACTAATATGAAAATGATTTTATAGGATTATGTGTGTAATCCAAGAAGTTTCATGTATTATTTTTTTGACTTTGGGGATTACATTTCACTTTTATGATTTATCCCTGGACATAAAAATATAATCTTCTATATACAGGATATGATTTTCAAATGTTATGTTTTTATGATTATTATATGATTGATATATACCTTGTTTACCCTTACTGAGTAATTAATATCACCTATTACTTATTATTATTTTATCCAGGTCATAAATAATGGTATTATGTATGATATGTCATAAAGGATTCTAGTTATGAAGAAATAACCGAGAGACAATGTAGATGTTTTATGAACCAGTTATTTATGATTCCTAGTTTATAAAGACACTAAACCTATAGAGTCCTGGATTTTTTTTTATTATTTAAAGTAATACATATTCATAAATTTTGAATTAATATCTATATATTTTTAGTATGGTCCATTATATGATATAATTATGTGATGGTCATAAAAACCGCTAAAATAAATTAAATCATTTTCATTATTGATTTATCTAATTATTCATCCTCATATCAGGAAACTAAATGATCAATTATATCATTTAAAATTATAGAAACATGTTAAAAACCTTTAATTCTACCTAAATTTTTTTCATCCCTTAAAAAAGAGATCATATAATGATCTAAGAATAGAATCCATGAAATAAACACACCTAAAACAATAAAATAACCATATTTTATCAATAATGGTGTGGAATTATGTTATAAAAAGATTATATAAGGTATTATAATTTTGAATATAGTTATTTAATAATTTAATAAAACTCTTTAAATCATTATACATGGGGTTTAAACATTTTTTTTTGAAGTTAAACCCAATGTATGGGACTTTTATTTAAAATTATGCTTTTAAATTTCTATTTTTACAAAATTAAAAATGAATGTTTTTTTATACTAGTGTTCATGTTTAATGATTATTTTTTTGGTTATTTGGAATTATTTATGATTATTGGTAGTACATATATCTCCCTCTAATTCATTGGGTATTTTTATGTTGGAAGTCGACTGTAATGGTTATTCCATGTGTAACTATGATGGTTACACCGTAAGGTAGATGTGAGGGTTAAATAGTAAGGTATACATGATGGTTACATTGTAAGGTATCTATGAGGGCTAAAATCATATAGTATCCAAGAGGTTTACAATATTTTGTTATTAATTACCCATGTTACTTAAATGGTTTATTTATGTTTTCTATGAAAATCTCCTCTTTTCGCAAGGTGTGTATATGATACTTTATGGATGAGAAGTATTTATTTGTGGAAATGATTTCATATGTTTATAAGTATTCAGGGACTAATGGTTCCTTTATATTATTTCCATTTTTGATATTTTTGTGACAATACCAATTTTTCAAATGTTTTTCATAGGGTTTATGGATTGGTAATAGAAAATAAGAATCTAAGCTAAATGTTGTGAATACTTATTTGGAAAATATTTCATGTTTTATTGAAATATTTTTTATTGTGGAAGAAATGGATAATATTTTTTGTAGTACCCACCTTCTATCAATGTGGGTTGATATGAATGAATAATTTACTAATCCTCTAAAACTCTTACCAAAAACGTTCTTTGTGATTTTAATAATGTAAATTGTAAAATAATTTACAAGATTATAAAATGTTTAAGGTTGGGTACTTATAAAGATGGTGGCCCAAAAAATTATGTAACTTGAGTTTCCCATGAATAAAGGGGATTTTAAGGTTGTCACATAGTTTTAAAAATATCAAATCCAAACTATCATCCTCATTAAAAGAAATAATTTTATGATTTAACCCTTTCAAGATCATATCAATATCTCCCTATTTTCCCCTCATTTCACTCCAAGAAGCCTCAAGAGTGAACCAAACTCACCCTCATCTCACAAGGGATTACTTGCATCAATTATAAGGAATCTAAATTACCATTTCATAATATTCAAATCCCCTCCTTAGTTTATAAGTCTATTTACACATATTTTCTTGTTGACTCACATCTTAGTTTTTCCCTTATTCTAACTCTCATTATCCTTATTTTGAGTGAGTTATTTTCTGTTTTTGTTGTGATTGGTTTAGCTTAAATCAAAGGGTGGGGTTGGAGGAGTGGTTTTCTATAAGAATAAGTTACTTATTTTAAAATCTATTTACCATATACTAGATGTTGTTCATGTGTATGTGGTATGTGTTATTACACCGTTGTGTTGTGCATTCATCCTTTGATTAGGAAAAATTTATTATGATTCTAAATAATGTGTCTGACCCTTCATAGATCTCATTGGATTAATTAAAGAATATGATATTGACCTATAGAAACCTATGTGATGTTCCATTCAATTGAATAGGGTAAAATCGGTTTTTAGAGATTGAATAGTGGGTTATGAGTTTAAATTGGCTATAGTTACTGCATGTATTGTTAGCATGGCATAAGGGGTTATTCGACATAACATGGAAAATTAAATGCATTATGATATGATAAAGTGAGAACTAATAAATGGTTAAAGTGTAATCTCTATGTTCTTATATGGTTTTAAATAAAATTTACTGGGTTATTTAATGAATAAATGGTAAATGGTTTAATAATGGAAATGGGTTAATGGTGTTTAATGTAATAGACCATGGGAATAATGATAGATGAAAAAGGTCCTCCTATGTTGTTACTATGTGTTACAAGGTCAATGATGATGAAACATAGGAATTTTAAATAATTATATGGGTTAGGATGATATAATGGGGCTCAAAATCTCTATGTTGGGTCAGACTTGTGATATGGGAACCACCGATGCTATACATGATTTGGATTCTGGAAAGATGCTCTGAGAACTAATGATTTTGACATGATGTAGGTACTTAGACTGATTCTACTTGGAAGCAAGAATTTAATTCATTAATGAACACCCCTTTTGACTTAAATTTGTTAACCAATATATAGTACGTGACTCAAACTTTTGGAATGGGATGACGTAGGTTTGGATGGTCGGGTGTCACTGTGGAAATTGAGAACTTAAGAGGCTAATTGAAAACTATATATTTTCAAAACCATGTTTTCATGTATTTTAATGTTTTTCATGCTATATAAATCTTTATAAAAAAAATTATAGAATTTATATTTTTTATCTGCCATTTTTGGTGGCCTACTGAGTTGTACTCACATCCCACTGTGGCCATTATGGGTACCTGTATGATGTCCCATATCTTATTAACACGTTAATTTCGGTTTTATTATATAAAAACAATTAATACAGACCAAAAGGCCAATATTCATAGTTTATTTCATAAAATAGGTACATATCATATCAAATTGAACCTGGGATATAACAAAATTATTTTAAAACTCCATCAAATGCACTTACTTTCCATGGATCTTCTTAAAATTCATGGGATAACGTGGGGACGTATTTAAGAAAGGGATGATCTATAAATCCTAGTAAGGGAATAAAAACATCATAACATAAAATAAGTAGTACATGTGATACAAGTGGTATTTTATGTTAACATAAGGTAATGTGAAACATAATCTTGAATATTGAGGCATGATATAACATGATAACTTAAAGACAATAGGGGTATGTGGAAATAATGTAAAACATGACATCATAAGATGAAGTCAAGGATAATAATTGAGATAACATAATATAAAATTATTAGGATTACCTCCCTTGAACAATATAATCAATCTCATGAGATTAAAACATTACCCAATGCATTGGAGCACTATCTGGGTGTACCCATGACTTTTCATATCATGTACCTGAATAAGTGTGACATATATATTAGAAACTATAAATATAACTTTTATAAATTTTAATACAAATATAATCTAGTTTGGTTAATATTCCTATAATAACATAATAAATTATGTATAGGTACATCTAGGTTAATTCCCTTGAGTGTAAATAAGGATGGGTGTTCATGACACAAATGTTTTCCTTGGAGAGTTACAGGATAATTTTGGTAGCATAACTGGGGTGCATGAAGATTTGTGGGAGGGTTTTATGAAAGTGAAATTATTATATAATCACATAAAAATTATATGTATAGTAAGAGGAATATTTAAGAACTTATTTAAATCTTGAAAATTTTAAATCAAAAAGGATAATACAAATAAGTCCTTGAATAAATAAAAGGGTGAGAGGAGCCCTCACCCCGAGAGGGCCCTTTTTAAAGCTTGGGAGGATATTCTTAAAGCTCAGGATGAGCATCTTAAATTATTGTGGGACCCTTGGGAGTAATTTAGAGAGGGATGTTTTTAGTAATTTCATGCTCGAATGGTATTTAGGTAAGATAAATTGGAGTTTTCGTGGGTTTATAAAAAAAATAGGGGAGAATTATTTGTTAATTTTAAAATTTAGGTTTTGGACTCTATATGAAAAGGTAAACGAAAATAAAAACAATTACTTGGTTTTGCCCATGGTTTATACAAAAGTGGATTTTTTTCCATTATTTGAAAATTTTAATAATTAATATCACTAAAATAATACCCTTGGTTATGTGGAAGTGAGTCATGTTTATAAATAATTAATTTTGAAAAACAAAAAATATAATAAAGGATTTGGAGGATTCCTCAAGGGTTTTTAAAAATAATAAAATAACCACAAAATTAATTTAAAGTGGAAATATATATATTTTTAGGGATAGACTTAATATAATTTATTACATCACTTTTAGCATATTATGATCTCATAATACATACCATATTATTATATCATCTTAAATTTTTTACCAAACAAATTGATTATCTCATAAAATTAGGTAAAATTTACTATTGGATAATTTCAACATGGTGATTTCAAAAATAAAATTTATTTTATAAAAAATAATTATTTAAATAGAATAATTTATACATTTAAATCAAAAATATTCATTTATTGTGTAAATATTGGTTTTTTGGCAATAATTGTTGTTTGACCAGTATAAAAATTGTATTTAATATTATAAAATCATATTATAATTTATATTTAATAAATAATT
The DNA here is from genome assembly GCA_963277665.1 of Viscum album. Taxonomy (NCBI): domain Eukaryota; kingdom Viridiplantae; phylum Streptophyta; class Magnoliopsida; order Santalales; family Viscaceae; genus Viscum; species Viscum album. The sequence continues at coordinate 94,586,075 of OY728136.1, read as the reverse complement.
TTTAATAATACTATTTTATTAAAATATAATTTATATCAAAAAGTATTAACTTCATAAAAAATATTCCTTGATCGAAACTATATATCTCTCAAAAACAGAATTTGTATTTCTTCGTATCAAAATATATTTTTTATCAAAAAAATAATTTATCATTATAAAGTAATAGTAAAAAAATATAATTATTAATTATAAAAATAAATATAAAAATTCAAAGTCTTTGGGTCTAGATACATTACACTTTATTACACCAGAGAATTCCCTAAAGGTATTTTGTACAATGGTGATATTTTTATAGGGTGGTTAGTCGTACATGGTTTAGGTTGTGATCTCGATGAGCTAGGAATTCTCCAATGAAAAATTTAATCCAAGCTTCAGTTGTTGAATCATGGATTGGTCTTGGTCAAATGAGAATACCAGTGAAGTTATCTCCTCATAATATATGATAAATGGGATTCATAGGTTAAAATCCTATAGGTCAAGTCCGTCACTTTTTTTGTCTATGTAAATTATATTTCATCATAACACTAAATATATATTAAACATATGATCACTATATAATGGATATACTATCAATGGTTATGATTTTTAATGGTATTTCAAATATGGTAGTCTATAATGGTCCAAAAAAAACCCAATTGGTTCTTGTGTTTTCTATAACTACATTACATAATTAGATATTTATTTACTAAAAAGGAAATTTCATTTGTAAAAGTTTAAGTTGTTACATTCATCCCCCATTCAGAAATTTCAGCCTTGAAATTTTCATTTTATATACTAAAACATATTAAGTTACTTCAATTTCATTTCCACTTCTAGTTCCTATATTCCTTCCCCACACTTGTGGTTCCAGCAGAACAATTTTTTCAGGTTAGTAGTCTTGTTTCATAGAACACTATCTCAATGGTCTAAGATATTTACTAGATTCTCTTCATATGAATGATCATTATCTAAAGGTACCACCTATGGATTTAGTACATGAAAGGGCTCTAGAATCAACATACTCTAGATGGATACATGGAACACATCGTGTAATTAAGATATGTTAGGTGGGTGTGCTAGTTGATAATTCAAAACTCTGATGCAATCAATTATTTCAAAGGGGATAATATATCTTGGACTAAGCTTTCCCTTCCTCCCAAGCTTCATGACTTTATTCAATAGAGAAATATGAGGGAAAAAATTATCTCCAACCTCAAACTCTAGATCACCTTGATGATTCTCTTCATAGATTTTTTCCTACTTTGATCTTATTTCATATGACATTGAATGGTTTGGACCTTCTCCATAATGACTTAGACAAGATTAGGTCATACATTCTTCTATTCTCTAACATAATCCTAGCTTCTCTTAATCCAACACCTCTTCCCATAAAGAGCCTCCTAAAGAGACATTTGAATGCTAGAATGATAAATGTCATTATATGATAACTCTATGAGATAAATTTTCTGATCCCAACATCCATGGAAAACCATTTAACATGATCTCAGTATATAATCAATTGTTTGAATGCACTATTTAGAATGGCCATCTGTTTGATGGTGATAAGAAATACTGAAACTCAACTTTGAATTCAATTATTGTTAAAGTATTTTATTGAACATCGAGGTAAACCTCATATCTCAATTAGAAATGATTGGTAGTGGAACTCCAGGTGGTACTAAAAATTCTTTAATATATGTCTCCATGATTCGGATAAGAGAGAAATATTCCTTTATAACAATGAAATGTACTAAAATTGTATGGTGGTTTAATACCACCCATATGGAATTGTTTCTTCTATGTGTATTGGGGAGTCCTATGATAAAATCCACGGTTATTTTTTACCATTTAAATGTCATTATTAGAAATGGTTTCAAAATAACCATATAATTTTATTATTCAACCTTGAATTATTAGACTAAGAATCATCGAGATACAAATTATGTAATCTCCCTCTTCATGTTTTGAACTATAATTGTTTCTTTAAATCTCTCTACATCTTAGTAATTCCTGGATGAATTGAGAAGGATGAAATATGTACATCATCTAGAATTTACCTCTTCATTTCTTGTTTTTAAGGGATAGATATCTGGGTTCCAAACCTTATAACCTCATTTTTAGTAGATTTGAACTTTGTAATATTCACTAACCTATTCTATAGCACCTCATCATCATTTTCAGATTCTTTAATCCTTTCAAGGATTTATGGTTGAGTAATTATTTAAGCATGGCAGAATAAATATCCTTTTATTATTAAAATATTCATCCTTTTCATGTCAAAGAAGATCGGATCTCGTTTAAACCTTATCTTGGATAGAGTTATTGGATCCTTTCTACTCAAAAAATTTTCAAATTTGTTTTTTTCCAGGATGGTAATCGATTAAAAAATAATAATCCTTTATCAACTATAACCAAATTTCTTGGTGTATATAAATATCATTTTGTGGGAATATATACATTAGGATTTCATGATCTGTATATATATATCACACTTCTTCCCATGGTGATAATGCTACCAAATCTTTAATTTTAAGATTACTGCATCCAATTCAAGATAATTGGTTGGGTAGTTCAACTCATGGATCTATAATTGGTTGAAGGAATAAGCTATCACTTTTTCATATAGAAAGAGTAAACAACCCAATATCTTTTTAGACCCATCTTTGTAGATAAAAATCATTCCCTACAGATTGGTAGTGTGAGAACAGGTGTGGTGACTGGCCTCCTATTTAGCACCTTAAATATCTCATCATATTTATCTTTCCAGACAAACATGACTCCCTTCTAAGTAAGAATAATTATTTGGATTGAAAATCACGACAATTTTCTCAGGAATTGATGATAGTACCCAAATAATCCAAAGAAACTATAGATTTCTATCAAATAAGTAGGTCTATTCCATCCATTAATTTCCTTTCATTTTGAAGGATCCATGGATATCTTTTTGTTGGAAATAACATTCCCCAATAATAACAATTGTTTCAACAAAAACTCACATTTAATGTACTTTTCATACAACTTTTACCACAACAATGTATTCAGTACAATGTCTAAATTCTCCTCATTTTCCTCATTTCATTTAGAGTGTATAAAACATTCATCTATAAAGTATATCACAAATTTTTCAATGTAATATCTAAAGACAATATTCATTATGTCCAAAAAAAATCTAGAGAGTTAGTGGGTCCAATAGGAATCACTATGAACTCATAGTGCATGTACCTTCTAAAAATATATATCTTAGAGATATCCTCCTTCTTCACCATTATCATTAACCTATTTATATCATGATAAGAAATGTAGAGGTACATTAACCCACCCTTATTCTCGATAAATAAGACATATGCACCCCATGGTGAAGCACATAGGAGTATAACCCATTATCTAGATTATACAAAAGTTTCTTATTCAAATCCTCAAGTTCAAAATAGCAATTTTTTATGTGGTCTTGGATATAGGTGAAGATCTAGGTATACGATTGGCTTAGAAATCAACCTCACGACTTGGAGGGAAATTGGTAAATTCTATTGGAAACACATAAGTGAATTCCCTCACAATAGTCATGTGATAATGGATGATCATTTCCTTAGTTTCAATAATTTGATCTAGATATGATTACTCTTATGGAAATAATATACATGGTTGAGGTGATGATACCAAACAAAATTCATCCGCGTTCTTTCACTTGTATATAATCAAATGGTGATTCATGATATAGAGGGTGATTTCCTTTTATCAGACATTAATGTTGGCTATATACATGGAATGTAAATCCATTCCTATAATATAATCAAATTATTTTAAAAGGGGTTATAAAAAGGTTTTTTGGGAAGTTAAAACAAAAACATTTTATAGGGTAGGAGTTTTATACTTGGGATGTAATAATTTACCCATTTTCTATCTTCACCGAGAACTAGACTTCTATGTTTTGAGGTGGTGTTGGAATAGTTCCACTAAAATTTCATAATATTTCAGAATGCATAGAAAAATAATCAAATAAAACATTCTCAATCTTTTAATGAATAACTAATATACCTGTCTCCACTTCAAATTTTGAACCCACATTAGTATTTTTGATTACAAAATCCTTCAATTTATCTCTAGGCCATAGAGGTTTTTTTATTATGTTATCACTAATAACCTTTGACTTTGAATAGTTTCACATAGTTTATCTATTCCTTACAGTTGAAATATTGGAAAACAGGATAAGGGTATATGAGAGAATTTATTTCCCCCATCACATCAGTGCGATTTTTTCATTTGAAATTTTTATCTAGGTACCCTTCCTTCCCACACCTAATGCATTTTTTTCCCTTCAGGGAATTTTTGGGATTCTTCTCCCCATAATTTTGACATGTGGGATGGTGTAATTTCATAGCCCTATGTGGTTTTTCACTCACACATCTAGGATTAAACCCCATTTTCTACTTATTATCTCCAAACCCATGAGACCCTTGAGACACATGTATCTTTGTTTCCACCTTTATGGGACATCAACCATTTTCCTTATAGTTATCAAATTCCCAAATTTCCAAATATTTTCATAGACTCATATTTTTCTCTCTAAATAAGTGGTAAAATTTACATTAGAGGGAGTTGAAAAGGCCAAAGCTGTATTGTGAAAGTCTTGTGGTGTTTTCTTTATACACCCAGATGGTTTTTTCATCATTTTTCATGACTCTAAAAAACCCCCCTCTCCATTTTAAATTGGAGTGAACATTTTCTTAAATTCATTCCACTCCATTACTTATATCTCTTCCTTACACAATATATTTCTGATCAAAACCCACCAATGATCATCTTCCCCAACCATAAGATAAATATCTAGCAATAAATTATCTAGAAAAAAGAATTAAAGGATGGATTAGATCATTTCAATGGAGTTAATCCATTTCTCGGTGATTAAGGGTTCAAAAGATCCACTAAAATTTGGAGGTTTATATAGCATAATGGTATTACTAGGAACTTACTATTTCATTGGTGGGATTTATTTGTTCCTCATAATTAAAATTTCTATTCAAAACCTAAGCCAACAAGGAATTAATCTTCATAAACTTCAGGATTCCTGCTCCCATCAGGTTGGGAATGTCATTTGAATAGTTTTCACATTTCCCATAACATTGGTTTTTGGCTTGGTTACTACTATTTTGATCAATTGTGTAGAAAAAAAATAGAAAATAGGGTTGAAAATATTTTTTAAACACATAAAAGGGAATCTATAAAAAATTAAATGGATAACTCACAAATGACTTTCCTAACCTATGAATTTATAGGTTCCAATCAATGCTATCCATGATATATTTCCTAATAGAAAATATTATGGGAATTTTTATTGATTCATAATGGTTAATAATTATCTTAGGAATTTACCATATAATATCACATCAGAGATTCAATCGTGGTGTGCAGCAAGGCCTATTTTCGTTCACTAAGAAATGATCTGTCCAAATATCAATGCGTCGTTTTAGAGTTTTTACACCATAATAACTATATATCAGAGCCACATCCACTAATAGTATCCTATCTAGGATTTATTTTTTGGAAATAACTTACTCTATAATTTAACAAAATTTAAGGATTTCATACTCTATTTAGTCTTATCCCTGAGGATTTCAATAATATTTTATAATCCTTATATCAAAATAATTATACTTTTCTCTCATGCCAACTATGAAAACCCATATCTTATATAAACTTTAATTCATTTTTTAGTACATAAAATAACACTTAATATAATAAAAAAGATTTTGAATCCTAGTGTGTTGGAAAAAATAGGTACATAACATAACAGATTTAACATGGGATACAGCAAAATTATTTAAAAACTCCATGCAATGTGCTTTGTATTCCATGGATCTTCTAACAATACATGGTATAACTTGGGTATCTACATAAGAAAGGGGTGAGCTATGAATCTGAGTAAGGGAATAAAAAAATAATATCGTAAGATAAAGTTTGTACCCTTGATCCAAGGGGAATTTCAAGGAAACATATGGTGGTGATAATCATAATCTCAAACAACAAGGCATGATATAACAAGCTAACATAAAGGCAACATGGGAATGTTGAAACAACATTAAACATAACATAATAAGAATAATTCAAGTATAAATACATTGAAAACCTTACATAATGTTCTTTGGATAAATTCTCTTTTCCTATAAATGGAATCTCATGAGATTAAAATATTACCCAATGCATTGGAGCGCTATGTGGGCACACCAATCAAGTTAATATCATATACATGTATAAATGTTCCACATAGATCATGAAACATAAAGACTATTTTTTTAAATTTAATATTATGATCATGTTGTTTTTTACCTAAATGTATTACCCCAGTCAATGAATAATAGGTACATCTTTGTCAATACCCTTGATTTCAAATAAGGATGAGTGTTCATGACATACAAGTTTTTCATGGAAAATCATATGATAATTTTAGCAGCATAATGAGGGTAAATAAAGATTCATGGGAGGCTTTAATTAGAGTCAAATGGGTATATAATCACATATAAATCATAAGGATTGTAATAGGGTTATGTAAAAAACATTTTCCAACTAGACAAAATTAGATAAAAATGGATAATACAAAGAAGTGATTGAATAAAGAGGAGGGTGATGGGATCCCTTACATTGAATGGTTCACCTTAAATCTTGGGAGGAGATTATTCAAATCTATATAGTACCTTGGGAGGACTATAGAGAGGATAGGGTATAGTAATTTCATGCTAAAATGGTTTTTCATTGAGGACTAATGAGGGTTTGGATGGGTTAATATTAAATATATATATAATAATTCCATATTAATTTTTGAACATAGGTTTTGGACTCTATATTATAAAGTAATTCAAAACACAAACCATTACATGGTTTTTCCCATGATTTCAAAAAATTGGAGTTGGTTTCATTATTTTACATGTTTAAGAATTTAGATCACAAAAATTATCCCCTTATGGATATGGATGTGAGTCAGGTTTATAAAGATTGATTTTAAAACCTTAAAATATAATATTGGTTTTGGAGGAATCATTAAGGATTTATAAAACTAATAAAATAACCTCGAAACAAATTTTTTAAAATTAGAAACATACATTTGTTCATTTATACCCATTATATCACCTATTACATCACTTTTGTGATTTTATGTTGTCATAATTCAAACCATACTATTATACCGTTTTAATTTTTACCAAAAAATTTGACTATGTTAGAAAATTTTAAACAATCATTGTTGGGTAATTTTGACATGGTGATTTAAAAAATAATTTTTATTTTATAAAAATAATTATCTAAATTGGATAATTTACAATTTTAAATAAAAATGACTATTTATTAGAAAAATGTTGGGTTTTTATAATAATATATTTTTGAAAATAATAAAAATTATATTTTACTTTTTAAAATCATATTATTATTTATATTTAATTAATAATATTAAATAAAAATATGTTATTATTATATAATTTATTTTAGAAAAATCTTAAACTCATAAAAAGTGTCTTGATTGAAACTATATCTCTCTCAAAAGTAAAATTTTTGTTTTGTCATCTCAAAATCAAATTTTTATCCAAAAAATCATTAATCATTGTAAAGTAATATTATAATATATAATTATTAATTATATCGAGAAGTGTATAAAATTATTCTATTAGTGTCCAGATACATAACCTTTTACTAATCTTGTGAACACACAAAGATTAAGCTATGTTATTCTCACATTTTCTTAGAGTGGTTTGACATATATGGTTTGGTTTGTCATAAAAATAAGATTGAATTTCTCTCGTAAAAGGTTTTATTCATGCATTAGGTGTTGATGTTCATCTTGTGATTGGTTAATAGAAAATCCTAGTGATGTTATATCCCTTAGAATCTATGATATATGGAATTTGTTGGGTACGATCATACTTATTGAGGTCATCACATCTATCATTCGTGTCAACTTGATATCATCATAAACCATAATATATATTAGTCATATGATCACTGTATAATGGATATAAAATCAATAATTATTATTTTTAGTGGTCTTTTAAATAAAAAAGGCTATAACTATACAAAATAACCAAATTAGTGCATGTGTTTTCTATAACTACATTACTTATTATAATATATATTCATTATATAAGGGAATTTTGATATAAAAGTTTTGGTTGTTATAACCTTAAAATATTTAAGGGTTGTAGGTCTTGAAAAGGAAAGATTCCATGTGATAGATTATTGATTTGGTACTTGGGATAGAGAATGGATTAAGGAACCAGACTTGACGTCGGTACCAATTTTGAAGATTTTCAAAGTGTATTTATTTTGGGTTTCCCTTAACACGTGACCCTATTATGACATGGCATGTTTATAATATTGGTTTCTAAGAATTTACCCAATTCTGGGATATGTTTATATGATGTGGGGTTATCTCTTGGTTATTGTTACTATTTCTTGTTATTATTTATTATGATTTTCTCTATTGTTTTACTTAGATATAAATGGTATTGTCTCCCCATTTTATTTTATTAGACTCTAGATGATAATCTATAGTCTCTGGAAAATGGGGTGGAATACCTCAGGTCTTATGATGAATGAGTTCGGTTAACAATTCATGTGAGTCGTTCTGGGATGTTACAAAGTGGTATTAGTGGCTTCATGTTCTTTTGTTTTTCTTTCCAATTTAGGAAATTTATATAGGAGTCTCTTATTTTTTATATCTTGTAAATGAGCTCGACCAAGGTAGTATCTAACCCATGTGTGGGGGAAAACCCAAGTTCCCATTATTTAATTTTTGATCTTTATGTTTTCTTGTTACTGTTGAAATTTTATTTCAACATTGATGATATCGTTGTTGTGTGATGTTACTGTTTTCTAAAATTTTAATCATGGGTTAGTTGGTAAAAGATTTGTGTATGCATGTGTCATATATAGTTCTTGGGTATTTATATGACAGGAATCATATTATAAGCACATGTAAAATTATGTTGTGGTATATTTCTTTGAAAAAAATGGGGTTTTGGGAAATAAAATGATTACCTATTTATTTTGTGGTTTTATAAAAATATTTCCTAATAAAGAGTTTGCAATGATTTTAAATTAAAAGATGTTAATTTAAATTTTGAAAATAGTGTAAAATGTTAAGATCATAATTGAGAAGAATTTTTTTCCCTAATAACTCCAGTGGACCTGGATAGGAATAGTTGGGTATAATGAAAATGTTGCAGTTTTATTATTTGGGACAACGTTTATAGATTAGTTATTTTGTGGCTAGTTGTTCCCCCTATTTTGTGTAACTGAGTAAATATAGTGTTTTGTTCCCAAAATTGGATTATTTAACTTGAATAGGGATTCCTTCATGATTATGTTTACATATAAGGAAATAAGAGGTCATTGTTGAGAATTCACCTTCGGTAGTATAACCAGATCCCCTATTAGTTCTGAGGGATAGGGTGGAGGAGACGTTTTGTGATAATTTCAACCAATTTATATAGTTTAGGGAGATATATAAATTATGTATTATGCCAATTATGTTTGACCTAACTATGGAGTATCAGTTGCAGCATCCTCCAACATTCTCCATAGAGGGTGGTCTGGGGTTAGTTGGGTTCTAGATTGATTCTATCTAGATGATCCTTGACCACATAGAGGCTCCATTGGAGAGGAAGACCAAGTTGGTGACTTATGTATTAAGGGTACCTATGATAATATATTTGAAAATTCATGATTAGGATGATAAATTAGATGGAATTGATTGGAATTTATTCTAGGAGATGTTCTTGGAATACTTTTACTGAGAGATTATACGGCAAAAAATGGATTCAGAGTTTGTATGTTTGTCTTAGAGGAATATATCGATAATGGATTATATTGGTTTCTTCAAAAACATGCATCATTTTTTCTAACATTTTTAGGAGATGAGGCACCAAAAAAACATTTTCATGACCAAATTATATGTTATATCAAGTATTAGGTAAATAATTTCTCCTAAAATAAGTTAATTGAGGTAGTGAATCAGTCTCTAATTTCTAAGGGGAACCCGAATGATGCCTCTAATGATGGAAAAATGTTTTTATTTGGGTGATCTAGTTATGAATCCTTCGATATTAGGAAGTTTCGTCATGAGAATATTCACCAAGGTGGTGGTGGGAAGAGTAACTAGGGGAGAGGACCAACATCTCAAGACAGTTATCAAGTGTTTTTATATCAGTGTGGAATGACTGGTCACTTTTGAGGTCCATGTTCTTGACCACCAATGGATTATAAATATTGTCATATCATGAGTAATATACATAGGTTTCATAGGAACCCTCTATATATGGATAGTGATAGGGGACCCATTCAATTATAGAGTTCATGCAGGGGATGTTTTACCCAATTTCAGTCTGAGAGTCAGAGGTCAACTAGTTGTATCAATCAGTGTGTAGGGTTAGGAATTAGAGGACAATAAAATCAATATCATATGAGTAGTGAAATTCATGAGACTCATATAGGATCCTAGGGTACATGAATAGGTCATCGACATATAGTTCATCCTGCTTTATATGGTAGCAAGGTTCAGACATCGACTATGTGATGTATGATTATTATAGTTTCTATGATTTCTGGTGAATTATTTGACACTTTATATTCGTATTCTTTTATATCTTCTCAATTTGTAAACATTTTGGGTCTATTGGTGGAGTTATTCCATATGGTACCATTAATTATCACAATATTGGGGTTGCGATCAAATGGAATCTATATTTGTAAGGGGTGTTCCCTTGAGGTTAGTGAGGACCATTTTCTTTGAAATTTTGTCATACTTAATATGTTAGGTTTTGAATTTATACTGGGTAAGGACTGGTTATTCACATACCAAGATCACATTGACTATTTCCATTAAAGGTTATTGTTCTCATCCCTTGAGGCTGATATTCATGTTCACCATGGAGAGTGAGATATTCAGTATGATAATGCATGACTAGTCCATCAGTATCATGGTGAGCTCATAAATTTGGTATGGAGTCTTATGTTAGATGGTGGGGGAGTGGAAAAGAATTTTTTTCTATTGAAGCGAATCAGTTTTAGGATGTGCTTCCTGATGAATTTCTTAGGTTTCCACTTGAGATAGAAATTGAGTTTACCATTTATCTAATGCTTATAGATGAGAAACTTTCCATTATTTCTTATAGAATTACACAAGAATAGCTTAAAGATCATAAGAATCACATGGAGAAGTTTGAAGTTACGTTTTCATCCATTTAAATATGAAACATTAGGGATCTATTATTCTATTTTATAATAAGGATGGGGGTCATTTTTTGTGTGTAGATTACCAGAAGCTAAATTGGATGATGATTTAGAACCACTATCCCCTTCCATAAATTTGGTTACCTTTTGGACTAGCTGAGGGGTTCCTATGTATTCTACAAGATATTTATTATATTAGAGTATAATCAGCTGAGGGTGATACCTTTTGATATACCACATACTACTTTCATAAGTAGGTATTATTTTTATGAGTTTTTTTGTGATGCCTTTTGGGCTGAAAAACACTCCTAATATATTCATGGACTTAATAAATTATCATTATGGATGAAAAAATAGTGTACCCTCACACCTAAGGAGATCCTTCCCAACATCATGACATCATCATGAGTTAACTGAAAGATAAATTACAATACTCCAAGAAATCTAAGTGTAATTTCTAGATTGACAAGGTATATTTCATGGACACATCATCTTGGAAGAAGGTTTATTAGTGCACCATGAGAATTTATGAGTGGTTGTTTACTTGGATTATCCCAAGACGTTTTTTGAAATACAATGTTGTTTGGGTTAAGGGGGTTATAATTAATGGGTCAACTATGAATTTTTTCACGTGTACGTTATGGAATCCCACCTTTTTATTACAAAACTTTTCATTTCATTTTACAAACATAGGATCTTTAAAGTTTAGTGTCTTGGAAAAAAGGTACATAACACATGAAAACATATAAATTATTTTAATCCCCTATAAAAAGATTCTTGAAATTTTAATCCGTAGTAAAATTACTACATCTCATAACCTAGATACATGCATCAACTGAAAGGGTCAGTAGAATGCCCAATAAGGAAAATAAGTGAAACAGTTTACATGTGAACATGAGTGATACAATAAGAACATGGGGAATATCATAAAGTTGTGATAAATAGACATATTATAATAACAATAACATGAAACATAACTTGAAAATGTGGCTAAAACATTTAATTTAGACATTAATTATCATATCACCAAGGTCTATCCCCAAGGTGTCACAAAAATTACCAAGGTTATTCACCAAGGTATAGTAAAACTTATCATCTCTAGAGATTAATTTCATTATTCAATGCATTAGAGTTCTATCAGGGTGAACCATTAATATGTATTTATTCTTATTTTATCAACATATATCATAATCAAACATGTCATAAATAACCCCAAGAGAATAAAAGAATTGGGGTTCAGATCAAAATCATGACATTCTAAAAAGTGCTTAAAAACTATATCATTATGTCATTTATAACCCATGGAAAGAGAATTAGGGATTTAGGTATGTCAATTGCAGAATCAAATATATAATTTTTATGTCTTTATGAATATCCCTAAAAATTAAATATGTTTAGGTATTCACAAAAATAAAATAAGATAATTCCTTGAAAAAAAGAGAGAGATTTTGAGGAGAAAATTCTACTGCATAATGGTTATACAACATAGTTTCTGAAAACATGAAAAAAATAAAGAAAAAGGGTATCCCATACATAAATTACTCATAATACAGTATAGGGATAAAATAAAATTTAAATAATAACATTTTATGGAAACTTTAATGTTATACCACATAAAAGAGAACTTGAATGGAAAATATTAGAAGTTGAGAATTTGCTTAAGAAAATTCGGCAGCCTAACAATGTCACTTGAAAATTCATAAAATTAGTGGATGAGAGCGGAAAGGGTCTCTCATCATTTGGAAAAAAATGGACGGCAATAAGGATATATAATAACATACCCCAACATAATAAAATGGATATTAAAAAACATAACATAAAAGAAGTCGTAACTAAAGGAGGAGGGTGAAAGGTTCACTTACCATAAAAAGTAACTTAAAAAACATGAATGTTGGAGCCATGAGGGCATTGAGATCACCTTTGGAGGACTCCTTGGGATGTAAAAAATACCATATCTTCATTTAAAAGGAATTTTGAATCAATGTAATGAAGTAATGGGTTGGAATTTATAGCTAAAGTGGGGGAATATTTTATTTATTTCCAAGGGACGCCTCATTAGTGTTATTTACAAAAACATGGCATTGATCTGGGTATTTTCACATGGAATTGGAATCCTGGAACACCTCATAACTTATTTTATTCCTCAAGAGTGGACCATTAATTTTTATATCATGATTACATCATTAATGATGTCATTAAACACACTGAAACTCAAAACTGTATTTTTCAATTAACTGAAAAACAAAACATTTTTAAAAAATCTCATAAAATCACCCTATCCTAATATCAATTTTTAGTATTAAAAAATGAAATTTATAAAATAGTTTTCTAAATAAGATATATTTAATTTTTATGTTAAATCACTATTTACCTGAAAAAATTCTAATACTTAACTAATAATTCATAAAATAGTTATTTACTTATGCAATTATATCACATTACCATTCAAGATTCCAAAATCATATTTATACTTTTTAAGTGAGGTTACTCTTCCATTGGTCACATTACTATTCATAAGGGTAATATTACTATTCATAATTTACTATTCACTAAAAATTCTGATCTTATCATACTCTAAATTTATCGATGATCACAATGTATATGTTTATTTTTTGAAAATAATTTCACAATGTTAATTATTTCAATTACAAAAAATATTTTAAAATTCCTTTTTTTCAAATGTTCATCAAAAATATAAAACCTCAAAAAAATTCATCATATATTTATATTGACACTTGAAATTCCAAAAAATTTTCCATACTAACAAATTACAATTTTATTTATACAAAGTATGAACTCATTATAGAGACCCTTATAACACCAGCATAGGACATAAAAGTAAGGTGTGCAATGGTGAAAG